>JAQJZR010000001.1:3600000-4200000 GCA_028828875.1 Penicillium capsulatum | reverse complement strand
CTTCTCGTATATTGACAAGCATGCGAGTGATGCCGCGGTGATCCTTCTTCCCGGTATCCAGTACTATACCGGGCAATTATTCGACATCCCAGAGATCACCAGCTACGCTCATTCACGCGGGTTGATTGTCGGCTGGGATCTGGCCCATGCGTATGGGAATGTCGAGTTAAGGATGCATGAGTGGGATGTTGACTTTGCCGCCTGGTGCACATACAAGTACGGCAATGCCGGGCCCGGTGCAATGGGCGGATTATTTGTGCATGAGAAACATGGCCAAGTGGATTATAGCGAGGGCGAAGATGCCCCAAGGTTCCGACACCGCTTGACAGGATGGTATGGCGGAGATCGATCTGTTCGGTTCAAGATGGATAACAGTAAGTCGGGATCGATTACCATGGCAAGCAGTGACTGATCATTATCAGAATTCAAGCCCATCCCGGGAGCTGGTGGATTTGTGATTTCGAATCCTTCTGTCATTGACTTGACAACCCTGTGTGCAGCATTGTCCGTTTTCGACCAGACCTCCGTGGCAGATCTGCGTCAGAAATCTCTGAAATTGACTGCGTACTTGGAACACCTGCTCTTGAAGGACACAACCGATGAGAATCGTCAATTCGAGATCATTACACCGTCGGATCCCAATGCTCGAGGGGCGCAGTTGAGCCTTTTGCTCAAACCCGGACTCTTGCACAACGTAGCCCAACAATTGCAAGATGCCGGAATTATCTGTGACAAGCGCGAGCCCGGTGTTGTTCGTGTGGCACCAGTACCTCTATACAATACATTCTCCGAGGTGCGGGAGTTTGTCGAGGTCTTCAAGGGCGCGTTGGCTTCATGAGACAGGCTAAACAATGTTTGAGAAAGGCTTCAGGATTGGAAAGATCATATGTGATTGATGGCTTGGGACGTGAAGTAGGGTATATAATTAGAATATCAAAGTAAATGGACCTGAAGTCTAAGTCTCGTTTCAAGGCGCTCAAAAATTCCCAATATTATCCCAGGTATCGCCACCACGAAGAAATTCTTGGCCCTGCGAGAAGAAATTCGTCGCAAGAATGGAATATTCATCGTTCGACAAGGCCAGCTGCTGCGGCGAGACAAGCGAATTCCCTGAATAGTCATGGGTGCCGACAAATGCGATATTGGCCCCGGGTTGCTCTGAGTGATAGCCGGAGGATCCCTCGTTTGGCATGTTCAAACGGGTTGGTGCAGGCAATGGCGAAGTCTGTGAGACTTCTGCGGCGACTAGCGAGGGGCCTGTGTACAGCGACTTTCCAAATAGTCGCCTTGCCGAGTCAACGTCACTGTTGGAGGAGTACTCGAGAATTTCCCAAAACCGTGACAGATCGATGAGGAGGCTTTGGTTCTGCGCCCCTGGGTCAGATTGATAAGTTGCCGAGACGGCATCTTCTAGATGCTGCAATCGCTGTGCCTGAATCAGTCAGACTGTTAGCCCATGCTGTTCGGGACGAGGCGAGCACATACAAAACGAGCCATGTGAGGCCATCTCCGGCCTAATTCCTGCACAAACTTGACACATTTCGTGAAGCGGTTGCGTTTGTCCTCTCGGATGGTCATGTCATCTGTAAAGCTCAGCTGGAGCTCGATGGTCGCCACGACAGCCGCACTATATCCGAGGAAAGGGTCCGAGACTAGAAATGACCTTTCTTGGAAATAGTTGATGAAATAAATGATCCAAGTTGTATGGGAGGAGATGAGGTCGGATGTGTGTTGGAGGAAAATCTCAGGTATCGTGTTCCGAAACGTGCGTAAGCTCAGAGACAATAGCAGCGGGTGATTCAGCAGGCACAGTATTGTGTGATACATGAACTGGTTCAGAAACCAGGGACCCCAATACTCGCGATGAGCCTGTAGTTCTTCTAACGACCTATCTCCGAGGTTTGCCGGTTTGAAACGATGAGTGAGGGGCATCCGTGTTTCGAGGTCCATTTGCAGGGCAAGAATCTTGGAATATTCGGAATGAGGAGACCACGGTGGGACATTGCCCGGCCGTCCACGATGTCGCACATATCGCGCGGTTCTTGAGAACGCCTCGCTCATCATGACGACGTATGCAATGATTCCTTGGTCTTGCAGCTCGCTTCTTCGAACTCCCGGTGTCGATGGCGCTGGGGAAAGCATGCGGGCTGGTCTGGGGGCACTCTGGGGGTAAGGTGGCCCCCCCACGTCCGGGAGGTCTAGAATTGAAAAATCACCGCCATGGAGTCGCTTTAGCAGACAAATACTCCAAAAGCAACGCCTACGCTCCTCGAGGTAGACGTCATTTGTCGGAACACGGGTCTCCACACCCAGATTGGCACACTGGGCGAGATTCATAGCAAGACTGCTGTGGATACTGGAGCGGTGTGTATTTCCGTCTAAAACCAGTCAATTGTCCATAAATATGAACCAGGGATCTCAGGGATACTACTTACTTGTGAAATCCACCAAGCTCAAGAGACATAAACACTGAAGAGTGGAGATCTCAACTGGTCCTTCGGATACCCGTTTCATGACCAGTCCACGCGCCACCTCGGCATAGCTATTGACTAGTTCCGTCAAAAGATTCACATCTTCATATGAATCGGAGAAGCGAAGTGCCAGTGCCAGGACGGCGTACACGATCTCGATATCACGAGTTTGAAGACTCGGAATGAACGCAGGCCGATGAAAGAGTGGCAGGGGCTGGGACTCGCAAAACTCGAGATATAGTTTGGCAATGGGAAATATCTCTTCCCAAGGAGGTAGGATGATAGATGAGCTCGGCCCAGATGGGTCAAGCGTAGAGAAATGAGCCCCCGATGTCTCAGATGATGAGCTCCTGTGATTAGTACCCACTCTGCAGTGTTGTAAGCTGTAGTTCTAGACAAGGGAGGGCACACATACCCTAGATGAGTAATGACTGTCCCGAGCTTGTCCTCTAAGCTAAGAAGTCTGCCTTCCTATAGTCACTATGGTCAGATTGGATGAGGCATGTGAGGTTCTGGCAATGTACCAATGTTTGGGATCTTGGTAAAGACGTATTGACCCCGGGGTTTTCTTCCAGAGGCGGTGGTCTCCGTCGCTCCTCTGCATACATACATTGTTGGCGAAGTCTAGCACACAGGGAGCAGACCGGCTGCTCCCCAGGGCACTTTGCTTTTTTGCGCCTGAATAGGACATTAGCGGGGCATGTTAGGCTTGGGGGAGAATCAAGAACTAACCTGCAAGGCTCACAGGCTTGACGCACCCGTTTGGCCGGGCGCTCGGGAGATGCAGAAGTCCTGTGTTCCATATTTGACCACGAGAGTTTCTGTTGTATTGAGCATTCTTCTACTGCTCATTGCGGTAGGCGCAGTGGTAGCTCGACATTTACCCCGAGAGCCAATTTCATCAGCTATGTCGAATAGCTCAGGGAATCACCAATCCATGCACCTAATCTGCGGAGAAGAAAGGCATCCAGTTCAATTCAGATCAGAAAGAAAGTGTTTGTCCGAGTGAAGACAAGTTATCCTATCGGCTGCCCTCAACTGCAACCCTGGATGACTAATCTCGCAAGCCCCGACAGACGAGGGAAGAATAGATTGATTGTCCTGTCTACGAGCGTGGTACGTGAATACTCTTCGAAGATCCTTCATAATGCTCAGATCTATGCACAGCCGGTTCGCTTTCCTGGCTGGATACCGTTGCAGCGCATATTGTTCGCCGAAGCAGCTGTGGCCCAATGACGAACGATGGAAAGTAAGCTTGTATGGGTCCAGCACAACAAGATGTCACGAGCAATGAACAGTAAACGCATGGTACGTTATTCATGTTTATGGAAAGGCAACGATCTGCATTGGCACTTGAATCGATTATGTACAGGCCCAAATCATTGTGCCTGAACAATCTAACCCATCGCCGGAGTAGAAATACACCAATATAGTCGACCCAGCTTTAAATCCGCCATAACCAAGCCAATTGAGGTGGCGTCTATTTCTCACCAATCCAGGTCTTGTGGCCAAAGACCATACGGCACATGGCGTAGGTGGTAGCGGCACCGAGACCGTAGACGGAGATCAGGTAGGGGTACATGAGCCAGCCGCTGCGGGAGGTCTGCAATCGAAAACAAGATTAGATTCTGGCCGTTATTTTGCGAAAAAGCCGTGATGTTGGAATCGGACTGACCTTCCACCATTGGCGCTTGCCGTCGTGGTTCTGGAAGAGACGCTGGTAGTAGGGGACACGGTTCTCGCGGAACACGAAACTAAGAACAGGCACAGATATTAGCATCCGTTTTCAATCGGATACGGGTGGTATTGGCGCAATCTCGATGGCAATTGAGAGATTGACATCCCGAGAACTGAATGTGAAATTCGGTTGTTGTCGGTCGTCGCAGGTCGCGCAAATCCGGGAGTAAAGCTGGCGACAATGCCAATGGAGACTTACCCGGCCATGCGAGGCGCAGTGCGGAACATCTTGGCGGGTGGAGGGCAAAGGAGAGGATTGGGTGGGAGGAGGAAGAGTGATGGCACGATGTGAAGTTCGGGCGAGTTGAAATCACCTGACCTCCCGCGGCTGAGTCAGGATCGGAAAGGGGAAAGCGTCATCGCCGCGCGACATTTCTTGTTGCAGAGAGATGTTGGAGCTTTTGGCTTCCTGTCCCTGCACGCCCCATGCGACCGGCTCTTCTTCGACTCCTGAAGAGGCCGTCCGCCCTCTCGACCCTGAAATCCCTCGCTGCCTCGCCAATCGGACTCGAACAGTTCGAATCGCGCTATACGCGCCTACGATGCCATTCACGATGCGCTGGGCAGGAAATACCCATCAATGACACAGACGGTTGCTTTGAGCAACAAAATGAAGCTTCAAAATTGCATCCTGCTGGAAAAAGGGATTCTTTCACGTTTCCTATCTACGAAATTGAACCACCCGCCGAGGCACCGACCCCCAAACCTTCATGCTGCGCCAAACAATCCAATAGAGAGCACACGAAACAGAAGATGCTCGAGAAATTACGATTAGACTCTGAGAACTTGGAGTATGAGTCGGACATCGGACATACCAAGGACATTGGTACACGACTCGTGGATCAACCTGAGTATCGAAATAGCATCGAGCTTTGGGAGGAGCTGCTCAGATTCCGCCAAAGGCATTACGGGGACCAAGGAACCCAAGACATTTGGGCTGGGTTGACAGCTCGCCTGGGAGATGTGCCATTGCCTGTCGTTGGCCGAAGAGCAGAATACCTTTGGCAAAGCTTTGTGGAGCTGGGACTCAAGAGAGAACTTTTTCTGAAGGACGTGGTGGACTACGCTATCGGGTTGCGAGATAGCAGCGGAGCCCATTGGCCGCAACTATATGAAATGGTGGTGGGCGGCCTCCTTGACCGAGGAATGAAAAAGCAGGCTATCGAGTACCACCAGAAGCTCCAGAACTCGCGACTTGCTCGCCCAAAAGATGTTGCGCGGATAATTGACCCGGCGATCCGCGCGTCATCCTTGCCTGAGGTTCACCGAGGCATGATAACACCCGGGTTACATCAACAACCAGCATCATACAGACTCAAGACCCTTAAGAACTTGTGTCGCACGTTAATTGATCACCACATCTATGGGCTGATCATTCCACAGATGCTAGCTCAGGGATATGGAGAAGAGGCGATCTGTATGCACCGTTTTCTGGTCAGACGGCATGATCACCCCAAGACTTTGCAGGACGTGCAGCCTTTGTTGGATTATAGCGAGAAATACGGATTTCGGCATGAATTTCACAAGCTACAGGATTACACCAAGAAGAGATTTGAAGCCGCAGGATTGCCCGGCGAGCAAGTTTCCCTCAACGTCGATGGGGCATCCTCAAAGTCTCATGACAAGTCGTTCAAAGATGATATCGGTGGCAGACTGTTCGCGACACGAGCGTTGAATTTCGAAATGGTACTGGGAGGCCTCAAAATGCTAGGGGTATCTACGATTGGCTCGCAATCGTTGCGCGAGCTGGTTGTTAGAGCCCATAGCAACCAAGATATCCTCGAGAAGTTCAAGATGCTCCGGCAGTCCGGCATCTCGGTCGGGGATTCCGTCTTTGCGCGGCTAGTTCAGAAACTGGCTGCACAAAACCGGGACATTCTCCTTTCAGACTTGTTACGCAGTGACCAGCACCCTGATGTTCTAGAAGACGTGCGCACTCAGGAGTCGCTTCTGGTGTCATACTACATAGCCCGAGATTGGCGTCTGTATAATATGTCGCTGGCGATTCTGGCCGAGCTTCTGCCAGGCACGACGGAGCTCTCCGATATACATTTCCGCAAACACATCTCTGCGGGTGAATTTGCCGCCGCATCCAATGTTGCGGACGAGATGGCACTGCATGGCAGACCACTCAGCGAAGACAGCATGGATTTCATGGCCGAAAAAGTCTTGACCCCGCGCCGAACGGGCCATCGGCCACCGCCTAAACCACGATCCACCACTCGGGATGAAGTGATGTTTATCTTCAAGGTTCTGCAGCGCATGGTTCCCATCGGAGGCTATGTTAGTGCCGCATTCTGGGTGGAGATGCTGAAGCGGCTCGGGATGGAGCCTCATTACTGGGAAGAATTGCGACAGTGCTGTCACTGGCTGGCACAAAACTATGCCCCCAACATCGACTCGAACATTCGGCCGTGGGAGACCTCGGCGCTCCAAGGCCCCCGTCCCGACAAGGATAGACGAATGCTGAATCTCATTTTCACGCCGGAAATGCAGGCGGCCATCGTCTATTGGGGCTTTCGATTCCGAGTGACGAGCGAAACCGAGGATAGCTGCACGATATGCCACCCGACCACCGGAGAGAGACTGATTCCCTGGGTTCGCGGCATTCTCCTACTTCGGGAATTGGAGCAGGCAGGTCTTGCTCTTTACCCGCAAGTCATCCGAGAAGCGACCCGGCACCGGATGGCCATGCTATTTGGTCGGTACAGTCCGTCTGCACGGCGCATGAATCGCATGCTGCGACGAAAGAACCCGTATAGTCGATCGCGAGTGCTTACGGATATCTCGCGGGCGTGGGGTGAATCCCTGTTCTCCGACATCGAGAATCTGCATCCTGACCAGGTGGTGAATCCCTCACGATCTCCGGGATCCCTCCGACGGTCTGCCAAGGTCATCCTGTCGCGCAAACGAGCGCGCTGAGGGCTGTGTAGTTGTTTTAGGCAGATACAATACGATGATCACCACTGTGCACTAGCCTCCCCCCCTCGCATCTGTAGTCCTCTTCAGCCATCGCCCATAGGTTTGTCATCGCAGCGGCTGTGCGGTGTCACTTTTTGTGTTATTTGATGCATTGTTTTCGCCGATGGCCGGCGAGTGGCAACAGCCACGGCCGCGTCGTGTCGATCTCTCTGCCATTGGTGGTGACGATGATGATCTAAGAATAGTTGAGACGGCAACGCGGCCTGGACCCGCAATTAAATGATCGTCACCTAAACATTCCATGTCAACCCCGACTTTCGCTTTCCTTCTCTTGTTTTTGTTTTTGCAACCATGCGCACCTTTGCTTTGCTCTCTCTGCTACCGGCAGTTTTGGCCGGCGCTCTGAATGTTCGCAGCGCGGCCTGTAATAACTCGCCCGATCTTTGCGACAAGTCCTATGGAGAGATCACCCATCTCGGCGCGCACGACAGTCCCTTTGTGAGGGATGGGAGTACCGGCAACTCCAAGTGGGGTGACCAGTATGGAATTCCCGGAGACAGTTTGCGACCATCTACAACCATGATCTGACCTCGTTGATAGATACTATGACACCACCACCCAACTCGATGCGGGCGTCCGTCTGATCACCGGTCAGGTACACAAGAGTGGCTCGAATTGGCGGATGTGCCATACGAAATGTGAATATCTGGATGTTGGACTGCTGAGCGACTGGTTGAAGTCTATCAAGACCTGGATGGACAAGAATCCCCGTGAAGGTGGGCAACACCCCTTGGCACCGCGCGCAAAATCCCTCCAATACTAACGAAGATTCGTGTGCAGTGGTTACCATCATCATCGTCAACTCGGATAGTGCCTCGGCCGCCGAACTGGGCGGAGAATTCGAGAAGGCCAAGCTGAACGATCTCGCCTACGAGCCCACGTCGCTGACATCGGCGCCCACCTCTTGGCCCACACTTCAGAAGATGATCGATGACAAGAAGCGTCTGGTCGTGTTTGTCGCCTCGTTGACGACCAGCAGCGACTACCCCTACCTGATGAGCGAGTTTGACTTTGTGTGGGAGAATCCCTACGATGTGACCTCGCCCTCCAACTTCTCCTGCGATCCCGATCGTCCCTCTTCGGTGCAGGGCCAACTTTCCTCGGCGCTGTCGTCGAAAAAGCTCCCCTTGATGAACCACTTCCTGTACTCGGACGACCTGGCCATCATCGATGTTCAGTTCCCGAACTCTAGCTACGTCGCCACGACCAATGCGGCTTCCGGTGGCGTGGGGAACCTGGGTAGCACGGCGAGCAAGTGCAAGGAGGCGTGGGGTGGCCGACAGCCCACCTTCATCCTGGTGGACTATTTCAATCGCGGGCCGGCCATCGACACGGTCGACAAGTTGAACAACGTCACCAAAGCCGTGGGTAGAACCTCCGTCTCGACCTCGGCTGCGACCAGCGATGGCGCGACGATCAATGGTGTGTTCAAGGGCCTTGTGCAGCTCGCCAATTCCGCCAAATCTGGTTCCACACCCAGCATGGGCAACTGGGTCTGGGCCGGTGGCAACTGGGGGAACATTCTCGGAGGGGGCCTTGCCCTCTAATCTTCGCCTCGTCATTTTCGATCCGGTTTGTTTCATGCGTGGTTCTTGTGCAGCGTTTTTTTGTTTGGCGGGCTGTGGGGCGGACTTCCCCGCAAAGAGTGCATTGATTTGGATATGAACTCGTCCGGTTTCATGGGCCCGGTATATAAAGCCGGGCATTGGTTGGATTCGGGGGCACGGTGCATCGTCCCCCGCGAAAAGGGAACGGCGTTCTTGGGAGAATCTCGGGTATATGACTGGTATGAACTGGGTGGATTGATCTTGGATCGTCTGCCGCTCTCTAGGTAGATATAAAATGATACAATACCTGCCCTCGGGTCCTCGCGCATGCGGTAGCTCTCTACTCCTTGGCGAGTAAATGGCGCACCTTGTTCACTTTGTCTTCAAACGACTGCTCCTTGTCCGTCCTGAATATAATCAGACCGGTCATCCATGGAATGTTGATCGGACATCAAACGGGGGAGACGGGGGCGAAAGAGCAATATCCCAGCCAAAGCCAAAGCCAAAGTCAAAAAGCAAGCCCAACATCTACATCATGCATCCCGACGAGAAATCAAAGAGATGAGACCTACCTCGAGCCAACCCGGATATCGGTCTGAATCCGCACAATCCCCTGTTGGTGGAGAAGGGTATGTGCCTGACCGATCACCTGGTGAACGCGGTCCCAAGGACCCTCTGCAAGAAGCCGTTAAGATACTTGGTCTGAGCTCAGCCCGAGGGACATGACGCACCGAGCGTGGTGCCTGCGGAGTGCATGACATATTTCACACCGGATTGCTCGATCAGCCGCTGGACGTCAGCGATTTGGGCTGAGACCGAGGCCGAGGCCGTGCCGATCTGGGAGGTCTGTGAGATTAAGCTGACCCGATGACTGGAGGAACACGAACGGGGATCAGACAAAAGTCCGCGGTGCAGTGCGCGGGCGTAGGCAGTGCCATCTGGGAATGGAGGGGGAAGAGTACGAAGGGAAGTTGTGGAGGGGGTTTGGATCTGACCGCCGAACATATTTCGTCATCCGTCAACGCTGCCATTGCACTTGAAGGTGGACATCAAATCCATTTGCATTAACTCCTGCTATTCCCCGGTGGGTGGTGATCGTCTAGGCAATCCCTGCACGCCATTTCCCGCCCTCTTTGGTGCATGTTCGCCTCTGATTGATGATCCACACCAAGAGGGTCCAGACAGCGCCATCGATCTCCTGGCCCCCCCCGTGATCTCCGGGTACGATCTCGCCGGCCATCCTGAATCGGATTTAGCGCTGCATGCACCAGCGATCTTCCTCGGGAGCTTGTTCTCGCGTGACCTATATAAGGCTAAGCTTGACCGCATTTTGGAATCCTTCGGCCCATCGGGATTCCTAGATTTGAGAGACGCGGTGGGATCTCATCTACGAGTCATGCTGGTGGCAGTCTTTCCCATCCTTCATCTATCATTCCCCACGAATGACCAAGCCCAGTCTCCTTGAACTCCCCGCGGGAGTTCAGCTCGTGTATCTGGCCGAGGGCGGGGCCAATGTTATCTATCGTTTTGCCGTCGCGCCTCTGAGATCGCCGCTGGTCGTCAAGAAAGACCCCAAAGACCCCAAAGACCCCAAAGACCCCAAAGACCCCAAAGACCCCAAGAGGGCTCTTTCGCCCGTGGCCATCGACACTCTGGACCATGTTGGGCTGCCGGCTCGCCTAAGCGGAAAACTTCTCCGGCTGCGGAAGGAGACCGCGGCGGATCTCTCGTATACCGAGATCGTCCACAACTTCAACACGATTGTACGGCCGCTCTTTAAGCCGGATGAGCTCGTGGACCAAACTCTAATTCGCCTGCCGGATGGTCTCATTCAGCGATGCAATGAGCAACTGCGCGGCGCCGAGCGGAACGGCGCGCGGTCCAAAAAGCGACAGGGTGGTTATCTGTGTCCGAACGAACCGTTTGGCCTGCTGATCACCGATATGACCACAATTAATGATCCTACGGCTACATTGGCCGAGCTGAAGCCGAAATGGCTCACGCAGTCACCGTCCGCGCCCCCCACGGCGCATAGGTGTCGAACATGTGCTCTCCGGGAAATGAAGAACCACGATGCCGCATCTCTCGGTTTGAAGGAGCAGCGGTCTTTTTGTCCGCTCGACCTCATGTCTGACCGCTTGGAGAATGTCTTGCGCGCGGTGACTTTCATACGCGGATGCCACAACCGAGCACGCTTAGCTCATATTCTCCTTCGAAACCCGACATTGCAAAATCTGCAGTCTCAGCAGAAGTCCTGCAGCAAGGTGGGCCTATACGGGCCTCCAGCTCTGTCCCAGAAAGCATCCCTTGACATGACTCTGCGAGACTGTACTATGTTCATTAAAGTAGGTCCCTTTTCACACCACGCTTGGACAAAGACACGTTCTAACATCACCAGATTCCCCACGATGAACGAGCCCCAGTCGAGATTCGTCTCGGCGATCTTGACTTGAAGACAGGCGCTGGTGGAAAAGCACAGTACTGGCGAGATCTTGAGTCACAGTTGATCAATGGCGGCTGGTATCGAGGTTCTAACAGCAGCCAGGATCCCAGCGAGTGCGCACTGCAGTATCCACGAGGTACCAATCCCGGCGCTCCGCATGAATGATCCGTTTATTATTTGACCAGGTTCTTTTCGGGTGTTGAATTCTCTCCTTGAATGATGCATGTTTATGTTGGTCGTGGGCGGCTTTTTGCATTTGTACGACATCCCTGACTTCATTTCGGTCTCGAGTTTCGGGTGGCCATGTGTTTAAACTCACGAGTGACACGTCCCCGTGACTCTCGTTTCTTTTTGATTGGGCACATGGTGCCGTTCATCCTCTCTTATTATTGCATTATCTAAGGGGTAGAGAGTAGATCATAGACCGTATCTAATCCATTGATTGTCAGGATCAGAAATAGCCGACTAGATACAATTCAGACAGTCAATAACCCGGAAGCGAGATTACTACAGACTAATTACAAGGGGAGAAAACCAAGTATCGACCAAGCTCAACGTCTCGTCATCCTTCGCCGCCTGCAGAAGACACACCCATGTATTCCACGGAAAATTCAGGTTGGCGAGGCGAGCGTTCACTGGCTGTCCTCGGGTTTCCAGAAAAAGTCGTCGTCATCATCATCATTATCATCCGAGTCATCATCCGAGTCTGAGTCGTCATCACCCTCGGGAGTCTCGTCCTGGTCGCCTCCAGCCGGGGTAGGAGAAGAGGTGGGCGTTGCAGATGAAGGTGCCGCGCTGGAAGACGCACCAGCACCTCCCTGCTGCCCAAGCAAGCCACCCACAGGACCAAGGGCGCCGCCGCCGAGGCCGCCGGCGCCACCACCACCACCACCGCCGCCAAGCTGGGGGTCTCGCCGGGCAAGGTTCAGAGGCCCGTTTTCCGGAGCAGGAGTCGCAGCAGCTCTCTTGAGGATGGGGTTGTACGGCGTCTCAGCCGACGAAGGAGTGGGAGTGGGAGTCGGAGAGGATGAGGCGGCGCCAGAGTTCTGAGAGCCAGGCATCAGACCTCCGGTCAGACCATCCAGAAGATTCGGGTTGCGCTTGAGCACGCCCTCGGATGTACCATCGTTAAGCTGCTGCAGGGGGTCGCTGAGGACATCCCGTTTGTTGGGAGTTGGGGCAGCAACTCGCTTGAAACCCGAAGGCGGGGTTGATGTCGATGAGGCTGGGGTTGAGGAGCTCTGGGCTCCCGGTACCAGTCCTCCAGCCAGGTTACCCAGCAGGTCGGGGTTGCGGTTCTCTGGACCAGGAATTAGTCTTTTGGTTCAAGAAAAATCTCCGGTGGGGATGATACCGAGCTCGGCGCTGGCAGAACTGGCCAGCAGGGCCATGCCCGAGGCTAGAAAAAGGCGTTGGAAGAACATGCTCGAAGTCACAAAGAGAACCTGTAAAGACGGAAGTGTCAAAGGAGTGTGTGAGTATGTTTCAAAAGATCGGTCAAGGCAGAGGTAGCAGCCAAGGAGACGAACGACCTTTATAAGTTGACAGAACCGCTAGTTTCTGTGACGAGCCAGATTGATCATCGGCGGATGGAAATGGAGGAGGCGAGCAGCCAGGCGCTCGTGAAGCTTTCAATGGTAGTTGCACAGATCGTCAAGCCGCCCAGCAAAAGCATACAACGCGTGATGAATGGTGGAAATAAGAATGAGATCCGCGTCCTGCTTGATCTATAGCTCTATTATTGCATGATAGAAGTCCGAAGGCCGGGATTGGACCGTCCGCGGTGATCAGGCTGTCCCCATTGGTCCAATCCCGATGCATGCGACAGATCGAGCCCAGTCTGTATCATCAGGATCATCCTACACTCGAAAGTCAGGGCGTTGACTAAACAGGTCCAACATCGGCAGGAAGAGTCGTCGCCCGTCATATCCCTCGCTGGCATTGACTTCGGCATTGCGCCAACCTTCCAGTTCATCCCACGACACCCATTCCCAGGCGGTGCATTTCTCCGGTTCCAAGATCTGGGGTGGCTGTCAGGGATTGACTGCAAAGGGAAAGGGGCAGCAAAAGCAATAATATGTCGATCCACGCACCTGCGGCTGAGCGCTGTCGTCGCTGACGACGCCTTTCATGAAGATAGTGACGTAGTGCTTGTTCACGTCGGGCATAACATTGTTGGTGGCCGTCGCGAACTGGAGGTCGCGCACTTGTAGGCCAGTTTCTTCGAGCAGTTCCCGCTCGGCACAGGCTTCAAAAGTCTCGCCGAATTCTAGATGACCTCCTGGCAAGGCCCATTTTCCTATTTAACCATTTAGAGATTTGGTTCTGAAATGGGTGAAATAAAAAGGTCGGCAGTTATTTACTGGGATCTCCACTCACCAGCGCCGGTACTCCCTTGTCGCTTGCCCAGCACGAACTTGCCCTCGCGGTTGACCACGAAGACACCTACGCCAATGTTGGGCTGCATGATCTGGGAGTGATTTGTCCAGCCGCGAAATAGCGTGTGAAATGGATGCAGGTTGAATATGCAAGGGGGGCGGGGTTCGTGGTGGTTGTAAGGTTGTGGTGGTGATCGCCAAGAAAAAGAAGCTCAAGCCACGGGACACCTCGTACCACCTTCCCACTTGGGTAACCAAGGAGCGAAAGGAGTTATATAGACAAGAAGAAAATAATGGGGCATAATGGGAGAATGAGGTCACTCTGTATGAAGTGTTGGAGGCCTGCTATATATTCTGGGATTATGGATGCAAGTATTCTGTCATCGGACATATCTTTCATGGATGAATAGGACGTCAATTTCTTATAATCCTCAATTTATGTACCAAGGTAGCATCGCGAAATAAAAACATCAAATAGCATCATCTCACTGCAACTCTCAACTCCTACTCCCGCGACGGTAAGTCACCCCACAAGGCAACTTCGTCCAGCTCCAGCGTGACCCTCTGATGCCGACGACGGTAGCGCATCCGATAGCGGGGATAATCATCGTCGTCGTCACTTGCAAAATTCTTCTTGGCCGCCAACCGCCGGGCTACTTCATTCGCGTCGAGGATACTGACAAGCTTTCTCTTCCCAGAGCATTGTCGCGCTCGTTCCTGGCAGAATTCATGCATGTGCATCGCGTCTGATTTCACATCCACTCCCTGAATCCAGTACTCGGGCGCGCGAGATACTGCGGCTTGCCACCGTGGAATGTTCTGCTCCTCCGTGGCAATCTTGGGGGGTCTTCGGGTTGTTTCATTCACCCATGCATCTTCGGCCAATTCGAGTGCAGTGGAGCCCGTTGCATTCTCCCGGAAAAGAAGATCTGGCCGACAGTCCAGGATGAGGTCGAGAATCTGAGGAAAGCCCTTTTTGACAGCCTGGTGAACTGGGGTATTTCCCGAGCCATCGAGGAATTCGAGGTATTTCTGGTTGGTCGATTGGCCCAGCTCCAAAAACATCTTTGTCATGGTCGTGGTGATGGGGATGTTAATGTCGGATGATAAACGCCCGCCGGGACCCCAGCAGTCGAATGTGTGATACCAGTGCACCCAGTGCGCGTAGGGAGTCTTTGAGTCTTCACCCGCGCGCTGCGTGAGCATGGTGGTGACTAGACTCTTGTCTAAAAGATCCAGCATTTTGGAGAAGGATTCTGGTTCTGTGCACAGATTACCCCGAATAGACACGAGGAGTAGGTGAAGCAGATTGCGTCCCTTGGAATCACGCGCGGCTTGATTGGCCCCGGCCTTAATGAGAATGCGTGCGATGTCCAATCGATGAAGCGAGAATGCCAGAGCTAGAGGCGTATGACCGCCCGAGGATTGGACTTCTAGGCATTCGGGATGATGATCAACCAGATACTGAACTTGGCGCTCTGTTGCGGTTGATGAAATCGACATTACTGCGCAATGGAGCACCAAGTTATCTGCAGGACTGGTCAGTCATCTTGACTCAATACCATAAGCTTGACTGAACACTTACTTCGACTCTGGAGCCACTTCAAGACCGTGGCGTCAAGACCGAGCTTCGACTTGAGCAGTCGCTGGATGTTCTTGTCTTCTTGATACTTGTTGACGTATTCGAGATATTGACGACTGGGCGCCGTACCAAGGAACCACTCTGTGCTGGTAAGATTACCTTGCATAGCAGAGATCAGAAGAGGCGGACGTCCATATTCCTCTGTTCCATCACGATAGTCTGGTCGTCCAGCACTTGCCCAATCCTTACGTTTTCTGCCTCGAATAGACAGTCCCGGATAGAACTCATGTTCATCTAGAGACCCCACCCCAGAATCGTCGGCCAGTTTCTTCAATGGAAGGCCGGCCCCGGTGTTCTCAATGAGTCGGCTAAGGCACTCCGTGTGACCCAAGGCAATCGCAAGCTGGAGCTCATTCTGATTCTCCGAACAAAAGAAGCCCGCATTGTCAGATTTGTCACTGCTCGCACATTCCTGTCCCAATTTCAAGAGCCAGTCCAACTGCGAAACATCGTTCTTATAAATCGCATATGCAAAGACATTGTTGACCTGCATGCAGGCGTAGCCTCCGTCTTCATCCATATGAAGCCTCCTGAATTTTCTTTTCTCTGGATCTTCTTCTAGGAAGAAAGAGGCGGAGCAGATCTGTTGCAATGCCTGGAGAGGCGAGACTTTACCTTCAACCTGGGTGACTATCTCTCCGACATTTTCGTGTGTGAATTGGTCATTCACATCATGACCGACGATATTGATATCCTCATTATCGGAGTCGGCGTCAACATCAATCTCAAATTTCTGGGTTTGAGGCGTGGGAGCTTTATATTGCAAGTGGACAATTTGTAGCACAGCCTTGGCAACTTGAAGGTGGCCACGCAATACTGCAATTGTGAGGCAAGAGAATCCTAGATCGTCCGGTACGGTGATATCGAGAGGCGATTGGTCCTGGGCAGGACCCCAAACACCAAGAGTGAGACTCTTGATGGTGTCGATGTCACCATTCCATGCAGCCTCGAGCCTGGTTCAAAGTCAGCAAAGATAATGCGTCTGAAGATGAGAAGCTCCCTACATTTTCACATATCCTTCGCGTGAAGTGACGGTCAAATCCCCCTGGGAGCTGAAGAATTCAACCTTGAATTTCTTGGGTTTATATTCGGTGTAATTGAAGCCCCCATTCCAGTTTCGTTGATTTGCCGCGGCATCCAGGTTGTGAATTTCATCGAATGTCTTCGCGCCCCTCGACAAGAGCTCTGTTTCAAGCTTTTCGTAGTCGCGAATTAATGCTGCGATCGCTTCTTCCTTCTCGGACAGGCCAGGTTCTTGGGACCGATCAAGATGCTTGTTTTGTGCCTTTTCCTGGCTCTCCCAGATTTCGTTGTTCTTTTTAGCAGTCTTGATTTGGTTTTTGGCAAAGAACATCTGGTATGTTCCCTCTTCAAACTCGGCGAGGTATGCTTCATCGTTCTTCTCAAAAACGAAACACTGGCTCATGAGATACGAGTTCCTGCTGCTTTCCTCTGGCTCCAGGAAGCTGCGCAGAGAATCCAGAGCAATTCTCACATAGTCCAACAATGATTGACCAGAATTGTATCGCGGCTTAATTGTCGTGTTTGGATCGGCACCTTCCTCTAGTAAGCGGAGCGCTACCAGAGGCAGATCATTGCTCGCAGCGCAGAGAATTGGTTGCTCAAGCGCGTCCTTGGTGGAATTTTCATCCGCCATGAAATAACTGTTGCGTGCGGCTTGTGCTTTTTGAGCCTTCATGCACTCCTCAGTATTGAGGGTTCTCTTGGCCCCCATTGAAAGAAGGGCTATAGCGGCAGTACTGTTTTTGGCGCATATGGCGTTTATCAAAGGTGTGCAGAAGGAGGTATTCGACCAAGATCCCGATACCGAGATATAGTTGATAGCTCGCTGAACTGCTGGCTGGTCATGTTCCATGTAGAGATGCAGAAGGTCATCGTATTTAGATTGCGCAAGGTAGTGCAGTGGAGTGAAGTGAGACACGTCAGCCTGTGCAGGGGAAGCACCCAGCTCAAGAAGAGCTTGGGTCATTTCTTTGACTTTCTCGGCAGGAAGAGCAAGCGCCAAAACCAACGTTAAAATCGAGGCTTTGGGACTGTTGTCATGGTCGTGTACGAGCTTGATTGGCATCAAGACCTCTGCGCCAAAAGAAGTAACAAGTTCCTTGACTGTATCGACGTGGCCATGAAGAATGGCGAGATGTAATGGAGTTGCAAGACTGTCCCAAGCAACAACATCGATGTCATATATATCGGGCTCAAGGTCGTTTTCTTCAAATGTGTCAAAGTTTTGGACCGTTCCCTCGTCGCCATCTTTGTCGACTTTGATATACGAAGCCGACGCTTGAGATGCATTGTCTAGACAGTTTTCTGTGTCGTTTTCTTTGTCGTTCTCTGGTCCTTTAGCATCTGCTGGGGTTGACTTCTGGCGCTCGGCCTCCTCATTCTCATTGCTCTTCTTGAGAAGAATACGAACAATCTCCGTGTTTCCCCGAGCAGAAGCCAGATGAAGTGCGGTTTTTCCGTCCGCCAGTCGCGCGATAAGTCTGGCGCCATGGTCCACGAGACACTGAACAATCTCGGGGGTGGAGGAAATGCAAGCAAGTTGAAGCGGGGTGCGTCCTGTGTAATCACGACGATCTGGATTGCTGTTCTCCCGGGCCAAGAATTCCTCGACAGCCTCCAAATCGTGGGATACAATAGCCTGGCACAGCAGCTCAGTTTGACCGACATATGCCATCTCTGTAATTTCTGTGAGTGACCCAAGCTGTAATATCGGTGGAAGGCCTCTTACCTGTCCAGTCCGTTTCCGTGATGGGATTGAAACTGCCAATCTCTTGCCGACCAGGGTCATCCTTGATGAAGCTGACATTGCCGGCGATGTAAATCTTGCTCTCCTCCTCCGCAATCTTCCGTTCTTCCTCCGTGATAGGCTGGGGACAACAGCCGCAACAGTCGCCGATAACATGCTCAACCTCACCAAAGAATGCCGGATGACGATGCAAATATACCGTACGGTCCTTGCGTTGGTTCCACTGTGCATTCAGCAGGAGATCCTTTGTGTAGAGCAGCTTCTCGATCTTTTTGGCGTTGAAGCGTCGCCCATATGGGATAGTCTAGCTTCTAGTTAATACGTAGATGTGATACGCGAGAAACTTGCACGCACGAAAGTGTGGTAATTGGAGATCTGGTCTTCCTCTTGCCATTCAGGCACTTCATCTTCCCAGTCATCTTTGATGTTTCCATGTAGTTCTCTGCCTTGGCGACGACGTAGGTATTCGCTCAACTGGGGACGACCGCGCTCGTGGCGCCTGGTTCGCAGATAGCTTTCCCGGTCTTCGGACTTGGGAAGCTTTTCAAGGACCAGAAGGCGGGCAAGCCCTTCCGTTCGCATGAAACTTCTTTCAAAGATTGTCTATCAAAACATTAGACAATTCACATGCGGGATTCCCAAAGTCCAAGGTTTCCATACCGGGTCAACCCTCGATCGGTCGAGTGGCGGCCAAAAAATCTCGAAGCCTCGGTGAGAGTACTTGGAAAGACGATTCTCGTACGACGGCGAGCGTCGCGTCAGGTCAATCTGGTTAGTCTGGGTGATATATGAAGCAATGGCCCTGGGAGATGCATAGACTTGCTTCCCATCGTAGGCGGCGCAGGAACAATCCACGTCGAACCCAGTCAGGATCTCGGCGATGGATCGGTAGATGCGAAGAACAATCTGCACATGACGCGTGGGATACTGCGAGACGATGGTGATAGTATTCTTTGTGCGAATGGTTGTGGTCTCATATAAGATAGTGTTGCGAATCTTGTCCTCGATATGCTTGATCTTCTCGAGCGCTTGTTCCTCGGACAAGCCGTACAAGAACAGGTCCACGTCCGAGGCCGGGGCAAACTCCTCGTGATAATACTGACGAAGACCACGCTTGGAGTTGCGATACGCCTCTGGCACGGGGAGAAGAGAAGTTACCACGGCACTGCCGGCCGCGACCACATTGCTCCAATCCAAGTCACTCAAGGCGGCCTCGGTGAAGAGAGCAAAGTTGTTCTGAAACTCGGCCAGAGTAGGCACGACAGCCGGCGAGCCATCTGATCGGCGCTTATCCTCCGGAACAGGGAGGATGTACTTTTCCTTCTGCTGCGGCGTTTCTGAAGCCAGATCCCGCGCTCGGACACGGAGGTCCGTGGAGCCAGTCGCATCAAACAAAGGCGCGATGTTGGCGTGGTTATCCTTGAACAGAGGATGTGATAATTCCTGGGCAAAGATCTTGCGAGCGACCGCGTCATGTTGATTGTAGGGCTCGATCAGGTCCTTCAATGGTGTGTCTGGGTGTGCTTGGATATATTGCACCAAGTCGTGATGTTTCACCGGCACCGGAGGTAATTGGGAGGCCATCTTCCAAGGTTGTCAAGTGAAAACCTGAATACAGGAATAAAGTGATTGCAAGAGAATTGTTCTGCTTCGTGGAAACGCCCCCGGGGCCGGATTAAATAGCATCACGGCCTCGCACGGTTTCGCAGACAATACTAGGCAGCCTTAGGCAACAGACCCCACCCGCAAGCCTAGTCTCGCTTCCATCCAATCGTGACGGGTTCTAGGCGCCACTTGGTTTGTTTAGTCTCGAACGGGTTGTTAAGTGGATGTGTAGCCTGTATAGATTCGTTGGGATGTCTGGATTCGTTGATTTAGCTGGGATGCGAATTCGGAGGGACCCGCAGCCAATATTAGGTCAGTCGTGTATTTTCCACAAAACATATGGTACACATTTTTGATACAAAAGATGAAAGATAATCCGAAAGTGCTACGCTGAAGCCAATTCCCTGATGTGACACGAGATTATCCAGTCGTCCATCGCTACATAGGTGTAGATGTGCTACTTCGACAAGCATCAAATCCACAATCAAATGTGTCAAGTAGATGATATTTCTTTGACAACGGTGCTCCATATTGACCGTATAATACTCTCCCTACCACGTTAAACCTTTTCCCACAGAGTATCTATCCAATTCGTCTCCAGCAACAAAGCAAGGGAATTGACTGATTGATTGTAATCCCGGCTTCATGGTCATGATTTGGATCCGAGCTCATCGGGAACGCTAACCCGGATATATACACAGTGATATTGAAACCGACATTTTTGCAGATGTTCGACAGATAGTCATCAAAGCAAAGACCCGGAAAGACTTGTCCAGTATGGGGTTGAAAAGTCACCCAAACATGAGCTGTTTCCGTGTACTAGAGACACCCGAATGCGGGGTCTTACTGAAGCGCATATCTGCATCCCATCACCAGGAAAAGATCAGCCCGTCTCCAGGATAGAATAATACCCCATCTCTTCCTAAGCGCATAATTCAACTCATACTTCCTGATCGGGACGACGCGATCGACTCCACGTGACACGACGTGTCCCAGAATTCGCGGGGCTTCCTTTCTCCTTGAACATCGCATTTTTGGTGGCAATTGACGGCCATCAACAAAATGCCTCATCTTTATGACCTCCCGAATGAACTTCTGACGAATATTGTTTGGCATGTCATCCAAGCTCTGCCCCTGGACTTCGAGGACGGAGAGAATCCGGCCTCGCAACCCAAAGGAAAAGGGGACGATGCGCAAAACCCGAAAGGGGTCGTAACGGGAGACCCTGCCGATACAGAAGGCCCTGATGATGAAGATGAATTCTTAGATGACGAAGATGGCCCCGATGATGTGGACGACCTACGCAATCTTTGCTTGGTGTCACGGAGAATGTGTGACATAAGTCAACCGGTTCTCTTCCGCCATTTTATCGAGGATACATTGGATGGTGACCTGAGGAATACCGTCTCCTTTGCTCGGGCCTTATATCGCCGCCCCGATCTTGGAAAACATGTCCAATCTATCGTCATGAGCGAGCCCGTCGATCCAGCTATCGACTTACCAGAGCTGGTCACAGAGGACTTGCAGCTCTTCAAACCCGCAATCCAGGACCTTGAACTAGGCAATGATGAAGAAACTTGGCTCGATGAACTGAAGGAAATGAATCTCAGCGTCTTTGCAGCATTGCTTGTCATGAAGACCCCTAATCTTCGTTCATTGACTCTGCCGGGAGGCCTATTCTCCATGAAACATTTCTCGCCCTTGTTCCGTCGCAACCCGTCGCTCCTCAACGGCCTTCAAGACTTCTGGGCCGAAGCCTGTGAGAGTACGTCCACGTACAGCATTGCTTCTTTCGAGGCATTCCTCAAACTTCCTAAGCTTCAAGTTGTGATTTTCGAATACGGTGATCTCTATAGTGGATCGTACCCATCAGCGTGGGCACCGGGGACATTAGCGGTGGAAGACATCTCTTTCCACCACTGTTATCTCGACGCCGGGGCAATTCGGAAGCTGCTGAAGGCTTGTCGAAAACTGAAAACTTTTACCTATGAAAATTTCACTCTCGATCCTACCGAAGCACGGGATCCCCCAACGCCACAGAGCCCGGCCGAGTTTAACTCGGTGCAGGCTTTAGAAGCTGCTCGGCTGCACAAAGACAGCCTCGAGGAGTTTGTCCTCGATTTCTCGCGAGAGCCATGGGATATCGAGGATGTGCCTGCCTACATTGCCCGCCAAACCAAGGTTGGCTCTTTCCGTGAATTTTCTGTGTTGGAACGTATCTCGCTTCCACACGCCGTTCTCCCCCCGTGCCCCAAATTCTGCGCGGCTCTTAAAGAGCTCACCATCACCGACTGCAACTCATCCATTCGAGACATGATGCAGCATATCGCGAAGGATTGTAAAAGTGGCCACTACCCGGCGTTGAACAAAATCAAGGTCCTCACTCTCGACGTTACGCAACCTATTCAACTGGCCGGCCAACGCAGACCACCGGGCCAGACTCCCGAGCAGTGCTTTCGAAGTCTCCAGGCGCTGTTCCAGGGAACCAATGTTGATTTCCAGATCTATCCCTACGATATGCCCGACCTGGATCCTTACGACGATGATGATGACATAGTTGATGATGACTTTGCAAATTTCCCGGGCCTGGATCCCCCGGGGCTGATGGGGGGACCGGGAAGACCCGAGGGAGGGAATGGCCCAATGCCCCCGGGACTCATGGCATTCTTCTTGCAGCGGGCCAGGCAAGACCCTGACTTCCCCAACTTCAATTAGTGTCGCAACTCAATGACCACGAGAATCATGACCTAGGAATGACCTGCACATACATTCAAGCGCTGTGGATATATTCAATGAAACCGAATAATTTGGAACCCGTGATCATTGGGAATCCTCCAACCGCTGCTTCGAGTATTTCTCTTTCTTGGATCTTTTTGCTTATTATGGTCCACACAACCCTAGCATAAAAAGAGGCCGATGCCTGACTTGACTAGCTGTGGGCGAGGCGAGGCGGCTCATTGAAAAAACAGAGCTAATTCATCCCGTCCAGGTCAATTTTGATTGATAGTTCAGAGCAAAATATTGATTTTCTTTGCAGGATTCTGAAATGGTGTTGTATGAATATGCACATGCTTTTCAGGTCTATGGGATCTACATGGGATCAATTGAAACAGAATTGGACATTAACGTTCTTCATGATTATCATATCCAAACAGATCATGTGTATTCATAGATGGGCTGATGCTTTTCATCACATGCGAACCGGTCGCACACACCCGCCGTACTTGTCAAAGTTGTCTTCTCGACACGTCCAGGTTCGCACCATGCCCTTCAAATTGCAACTCGACACGGCCTTCTTGACATCGTCATCAACAAAGTCGACGAAAGCGCCCTCGGTTCCGTTTTTGAACTTGGCTTTGAAGTTCTTGCAACAAGGATCGGTGTTATGGAAGTATTGAGCCGATCCCTGTTGGCCCTCTTGATCCATGAACACCTGGCCAACACCGGGAATGTCAACCAGATCAGTGACGACGCAGAGCGGGATGGTAAAAAGCCCAGGCTCGCTGAATGGCATATTTTCAAATTTCTCCGCGAAGTCGCCCGCATTGGTCTCGGTCAAACCTTCGGCCAAATTTGAGTCGAGCTTGGTGTGGTTGAATCCATACTGCGATTGCCCAGCCATTGCACTCTTCATGATATCCAGCGGCTCGATAGTCTGTTTATTGTAGGAGAAAGGCTGAACCAAGTCCTTGGTCGGCGCTGACATTCTGTCGGGGCGCACGAAGACGGTCATGCCTTTGCCTTGATCCGGATCATATGTTTGCTCACAGTCGACGACGTACTTCCAACTCGTATCGCCTTTCCAGTGATGCTCACACATGTCCTGGGTAAGACCCCATTTCTTCCCGTTATACGGCACGTCGTCACCATATACAATATGGATGAGGAAGATGCCGTTGTCAGTCAATATCTGGTTTATGAGCCGGGTGACCATGATTTTCTCAAACCAGGCCGTCATCTTGCTTCCAAGGCCTTGGTCATTGAAAGCTTTCACGGCACTGTCGCTATTCCAGCCGCCCCCTCTGAGTATCTTTTGAATACCAGACTGGCCAATCGCGTCGCTTTCGTAGAAAGCTTGGAATCCATAGCTGGTCTGGTTGATCATATTCATTGCACCATCAGTGTAGTGGTCTGACTGCTTGAACAGAGTATCTGTTGCACCGGGGTTTTCGATATTGCCTATAGCGCCGGCAATATTGAACCCAGCGCTTATGGCAATGGGGATAGCGGAGACCGCAGCACCCGCGATTGGGCCCAAGAAACCAGCCATCAAGACAAAAATAGCCGTGAAGACTCCAAGAAAAGCGCCAATAGTGCTCATGACCTGATTCCAGCTCACCTCTAGAGCAGGTTGGATGAATTTGGGGACCATGGAATCGATGCGCTCACCAATAGTGTTCTTTTGGTCGTCTAATGCCGACCACATGTTGTGCATGTAGCCAGTGAATTGTATGATCCCCTTTGCGATGAGATTCCCACGAATGAGGTTGATATTGTCAGAATCGTCCTTACATTGCTGGTAATCCGGTGGTGTGCACTCAAAAGCACCCGGGCTGGTGATATCACACTTTAGCTGGGCCGCGGTGGAGGGTGCCATGAAGTCTTTAACTGCGTTTGACCTCAAGTCGTCGAAGCTGTTGATATTTTTCTTCTTCAAGTATTTCTCCAAAAAATCGTCCACTTTGTAGGCTTCCCAATCGTTGTCGTCAAGCGCGAACTTTCTGGTGCAGTTTTTGGCGATCTTTCCTGGGCACGGCGGCTCGCCAAAGATCTCAAAAGGAAACTTTTTCTGGCCATTGGCTTCTCGGCGTCGCTTGCTAGCAGTGTCTTCTGTAAGGGCGCCGGTAATCTGGAGGGACGGTTGCATGTCGGCTGTAACGTTGAAGTACCAACTGCCATCGTCACGCTGTTTCATCAGCCCGCTTCCTTGCTTGTTGCCGTTGATTCCAGAACATGAACTACCCTGACAGGCAGCTTTGAAGTTGCTCAGTTTGCCCCCGGAACCGGTAGTGAAATTCCAAATGGTTCCTTCCGGGCCCCATCCATAGCCCTCATTTCGGACGAGGATCACACCGGTTGGAATAGACATGCTTGTGTGGGTAGAAAGAAGGCTTTCTGTACAGATCTGACTGATATTTCCAACTGCAACCTGAGTGGCAATGCTGCCGGTGAGTTTGGGCTCCTTAGTTGTCGATGAACTTGACACGCTCGAGGTCACTGATGCGGAGGAACCTGTACCGGAGGCTGTACGTGAGACAGATCCAGTGGGTGTTGCGGAACCAGTGGACGATATAGAGCCGCCGGGTGAGGCAGAGCTGGTAGTAGAAGAACCGGTAGGTGACGATAAACCGGTAGACGACGATGAACCGGTAAACGACGATAAACCGGTAGATGGAGCACCGGTAGACGATGATGAACTAGGGGTTATCGAAGAACTAGTAGATGACGATGAACCGGTGGGTGACGATGAACCGGTGGGTGACGATGAACCGGTAGGCGACGATAAACCGGTAGAGGATGAAGAACTGGGGGTTATCGAAGAACTAGTAGACGACGATGAACCGGTGGGTGACGATGAACCGGTAAACGACGATAAACCGGTAGATGGAGAACCGACGGGCAATGTAGAACCGGTAGACGCGGATGAACCGGTAGACGACGATGAACCGGTAAACGACGATAAACCGGTAGATGGAGCACCGGTAGACGATGATGAACTAGGGGTTATCGAAGAACTAGTAGATGACGATGAACCGGTGGGTGACGATGAACCGGTAGGCGACGATAAACCGGTAGAGGATGAAGAACTGGGGGTTATCGAAGAACTAGTAGATGACGATGAACCGGTAGGTGACGATGAACCGGTAAACGACGATAAACCGGTAGATGGAGAACCGACGGGCAATGTAGAACCGGTAGACGCGGATGAACCGGTAAACGACGATGAACCGGTAGACGACGATGAACCGGTAAACGACGATAAACCGGTAGATGGAGCACCGGTAGACGATGATGAACTAGGGGTTATCGAAGAACTAGTAGATGACGATGAACCGGTGGGTGACGATGAACCGGTGGGTGACGATGAACCGGTAGGCGACGATGAACCGGTAGAGGATGAAGAACTGGGGGTTATCGAAGAACTAGTAGACGACGATGAACCGGTAGGTGACGATGAACCGGTAAACGACGATAAACCGGTAGATGGAGAACCGACGGGCAATGTAGAACCGGTAGACAACGATGAACCGGTAGATGGAGAACCGACAGGCAATGTAGAACCGGTAGACGCGGATGAACCGGTAAACCACGATGAACCGGTAGACGACGATGAGCCGGTAGACGACGATGAACCGGTAGATGGAGAACCGACGGGCAACGTAGATCCAGTAGAAGAAGAGCCAGGATGCGATATAGGGTTCGTAGACAACGATGAACCGGTAGGTAACGTAGAACCGGTAGATGGAGAACTGGGGGGTATCGAAGAGCCGGTGGACAGCGAAGAACCAGGAGGCGGCGCAGAACCTGCAGACGTCCAAGAACCAGTGGAGGAAGAACCGACGGGCAAGGAAGAGCTAGTAGGCGATGCGGAACCACTAGACGATACAGGACCGGTGGGCGACGCGGAGCTAGTGGACAATACGTGGCTGGTTGAGGAAGTAGTACTAGAAGATGTAGACTCGACCGGGGGTATGTAGCCGCTCGATGATGCAGAGCTAGTAGATCCAACCGAGGGTGAGATTGTAGAGCCGGCCGAGTGGGTAGATGAGCCCGATGGGGGCTGAACGGGCGGTTCAGACCTAGTCGACGCAGGGGTAGATTGTGTAAAGCTGACCGAGGATGCAGAGCTGGTAGACCCGGGTGCGCTGGGCGTGACAGTTTCAGTGGGTGGATTCGACGTAGCTTGAGAAGAAACCGTTTGGGCTGTGGAAGTAGACTCGGCTGGCTGCGTAGGTGAGACCGGTCGAGTCGACGTAGAGGGAGTCCACGTTGGTGGTATGGATAGAATCGATGTCGACGACTGCCATGGTTCACCCGATGGAGAAGACTCAGATGAAGAGGTTGGCTGAATAGTAGAAGTGGACTCATTTGGCATAGACGAAGCCGGTGGGGACCACGGTGGTTGCGTGGACACAATTGTTGTCGACTGCCAAGGTTCCCCCGAAGATGGGGACGGCTGAACAGTAGAAGTAGATTCAGTTGGCGTATGAAATATCGGTTGAGTCGAGCTAGACGAGATCCATGGTGGCTGTGTGGACACGCTTGATGTCGACTGCCATGGCTCTCCCGACGAGTAAGACTCGGATGAAGAGGATGGTTGAATAGTGGATGTAGACTTGGCTGGTTGAGAAGTAGACGGAGTCCACGGTGGTGGTTGTGAGGGCGACGATGGCTGTATGGACACAATTGATGTCGACTGCCAGGGTTCACCCGGCGGGGAGAGGTTGGTTGAGGAGGATGGCTGAACAGTGTATGTAGACGAGGCAGGCTGAGTGAAAGTAGACGGTGTCCACGGAGGTGATTGTGTTGACACGATCGATGTTGCCGGGGGAGGAGTTTCAATCGGCGCGGCGGTCATGGTGACCGTCAACGTCGCGACGGCACAAGTTCCAGCATCCAAAAGGCCGGAATGCTGGGCACTCCATGTAGCCGCAGCCGCAGGGCCACAGCTCCAAACGATGGGCGTAGGTATTCCATTTCGCCAGGTCAGGGTGGTGGTGGGTAAACCACACAGGGTAATTGGAGTCCCCAAAATGGGGAAAGTGGAAGAGGATTGCATCTTGCCTCTTCTTTCCGGCTTATTTGATCATGTGGAGATATCCTGAAGCACGGGGAGAAAAAGATGGGCTAGAAAATGATCCGTGGGGAAATACCAGATTCTTTATGTACTAGGGGGGTGATATTCATACATTGAAAGTGACCGGCGTCTCTCCATGTGCTCATCGAGACCTTGGGCCAGTAAGAGATCATCCCGAGAGACAAACCCAAGATCTAGACAACCCGGGGGCCTAATGTTTGGGGAAAGGATCCAATCTCGGACCCCGTGGGGGACGTAGGGGATGCTACGACGCTGGGGACAAAACTGGACCATGAATCAACAACAAAGCCATCGAGGGAAGGATCCGCCCAAATGGATAGCACCAAACTTCATGTGGTATCTGGGGCGAAAAATGGAGGCGGAGGTCAACTCGGCGCCGAGCATATACTCCGTAGTTTAACCGCAGCCGCCGTCATCGACGAGGCTGTCTGTAATGTTTGACGTGAAGCTGTCCAATGATAGATATAAGTCCACCCCACTGAATGGAGGAAATTTCTCTCCAGTTTGGCCTTTGAAATCCAATCTAGAATATGATATGGGTCATTCTTTCGGGTGTACTTGCCGGTTGAGCCATCATTCTCTGCTCGTCTTCTACTGTACGAAGATACCCGGGTGAACTCCGTGGGGTATAATTTTGAGCCCGAGGCCCTCCCATTGAGGGTGGAGTTGGTGGAGATTAACAGCCTACGTAGTTTGTTTCTGATTTCTCTCCCTGCATTTCAAAGCGGAGCCTTGCGCCTTTCAACCGGGATGTGCGGGTGCAATGGTGCGGAGACGAAGGAGAATCTGGCTGGCGCTAGCACGAGGCTGTCCACAGCCTCGTGGAAACGTGACAGCAATGACGGCAGCGGCAGAACCTTGGCAAGCAAAGAACCAGATCAGTGGTATTTGCGGAGGGATTTCCGGACGTGACAAGGACCATCGAGATTTCTCCCGGGGGGTTCAGGGATGCAGAAATCAGTGACACAATCCGCTAGTTCGATGCATCGGAGTCAACAAATGTAAAAGAAGAAAGAGAAGGGGAGAAAATGAATAGAAGAAAAAGGAGAATAAGGTACAGAGTTTGTGACTTCATCTACGTGATGTGTTTCGCCTTACCTTTTCGTCTCGCTCGCCTCGCATAGTCTCTTGCTTGTGAGTTGGAAAGGTTGAGCCACAGTAAATTTGGCCCCAGTCGCTTTAAGTGGAAGTGGGCCTGGATGTTTACTCCGTACAGTCGCATTGAATCACGGTCGGGATCATATACGGAATAACTCATCCGACGAAAGGATTGGCCAAGGAAAAGAGGGTATAATGCGGATCCTCGGAGTTATAGGGGCATATCTCGATGGGTTGACTCGGTTTCGGGTCACCTTGCTGGTGTACGTATCCAAATTTCCTTCGCTGGATGAACATGTATCTATGACTATCTCAAATTTCCGAGGAAAACATTCTTGTGATAGTGAATTTACATACTCTTGCTTCAGATACCCTCGGCGAGAAGCAGTTCAGAGTTCATAGCTCGAGATGGCACTGACCGTATGAACTCGAGCGCAATGTCGTCAGCGGAAGATCCATGCCATCTCCGATGCGAAGGAGCCATATGAAACATAATCGAGCAATACCGGTTGGTCCATGGACGCGGGGGATCATACGACGTACCCCGTATCCCCGAGCCTTTTGACGGCTGCCCCAGATCGGTCTTACTAGTTGCATTGACACACAATTGCATTGGGCGTTAAGCGGGTGCAATCGACCGTGGGGGCTATGGGGTCTGACGTACGGAGTATCTGGTCGGGTATAGCGAGTCATACCCAGCCATTCCACGACTCGATGGATGACTTGTAACCCCTAAGCAACCCTCGGTCCCGAGTTAGTTCTCTTGTGGGGCGTACCTGGATCGACAGGTCGATGCTCCCGCTGTCCAGGTACGGAGTACTTCGTACCGGTCATTGCCATGCATGGGTAGTGATGAAAGCAAGGCAGGATACCCGAGAGACCCATAATTATGAACGCAACCCAGCGCAATCGGATTGGACTCCGTATGGAAACTCAGAATGTCAAAGCAAGTTGTCTTGCACCAGCATATCAGCCGGTTCATGGTTTGTTGTAAGCCGAGAATAAACATGCATCACTCGGGTCTTGAATCTGTGTTCAACTTCGGCCTTTCAACCGGGGAGGAGTGTGGGGGGGGGGGGTTCATTTTGGACCCCAAACCAGGCGACTCGCAGGTTGCTTCCGTCCCATTAGCATGAATCGAACAAGTTTCGAGCTGGGGCGGGAGCCAGAATTCGATGATGATCGGTGTGACAATTTATGTAGAAGAAATATCCCGTAACAAAGATAGACTTCCGGGCGTCATGTTTGACAGGTCATATTTTCCAGTCTGCGTCGACGGAGTACAGAGTATTTATGCAATGATTGCGTTCTCCAACCGAGCGCATGGAGCCCCAATGTGTAGTCGCAGTACTTTGGGGGCTAAACAAGATACGGGGATCGCGCAATCGGCCGAGCATGTCTACGATTTGCCCGGGCTTCTACGTTACCGTCAAGAGGCTAAAGATTTACCCTGGGCGTGCTCAATTGCCTGATTTAGCGGCATGTGGAATGAGCAGCCTCGTACAGTATCTATACGGGGGACCACTGGTGACCGGATCATATGGTAGACCAGATGTTCACCAAACAACCTTCTAAAGCGAGCGGCCCTTGTTAACCACCATTACGTGATGAGGCCATTCCACTCCAGTCGCTTCAATTCGTAGGCATCCAGCAGATCGCACATGTTGGTCATTTGATTGTTCGGGTCCCCCTTTCGAATACAGACCCGCTTCATCTTGGCAAGGGCTCTCCATCGCTCGGAGGAGCGTCTCTGTAAGCCAGTCGGGCCGCGAGAAGCAATTTGACTGCGACGGGGCTTAGAATCTCGTTACGAGGTGCATTTAGAACGGACTTGTACTCACTCCGACTGGTTCTTGGCTTCCAGGAGACGTTCCAGTCTGTATACGAAGGCTTGCGGCATAATCCGGACTTGAATTCGCTCGTAACATCTTTCAATCTGACCCTTCAGATCACTGCTGGAAGTCAGCTGTCTTGTTCCATTCTGTTCGAAAGGGTGTCTCCTGCCGTGGATCGAGGTCGGCTCCGTCATGCTCCAGCCCTCGGGTAAGTCTGCGATCTCCGTGATGGGATCGCGTCCAGTATGTCGCCATCGCTGGTGTCGTGCTGGTCTCTTCACGTGGGGTGGGTGCAGGACTGCGTTTGGAGGGGGATCGTGGGCCTTGTCAAGGTCAAGATTCTCTATTCGGATCACCTTGCGATTGATTTGATCCCACGGCGAGTTTTTCAAGTGTTTGGGTGAATCATTCCTGCTACATTTGGAGACTTTTTTGTCTTTGCGTATCTTAGAATTCCCGCGGGCTGTTTGATCCTCGGCAGCCCGATAGATGATTGCAACCATTTGGAGTTTAGTGGGTGTTGCTGGATGCAGGACCAAAAAATAAATATTCTCGACAGAGAAGATTCAAACCCGCATGCGATGGACATGCCTTTAAGGTCCTTCAAAGGCACTCAATGTACACCGTCAACAATTCGGGCAAAGGGTTTCTTTTGGTCGCTGGTCCTTTGAGCTTGCCGTTCTTTCTTGATCTCTGCTGCTTTAACCTCTCTTATCTTTCCAATATGATTCTATTTCTAGTGGCTTTGTTTCATTCTTGCTATTTTGAAATACCATCTTCATGGCAACTGAAGCTAAGCAGTGCTTCCTTCTATTGTTATTTGTCCACCAAGTCGCTTCGAATCCCAAGACAATTGAACAAAGAATCCTCCCCTCAAGCCAACCTAGACTGTCTCTCAAATCTCCTCCACGTCAAATCGCATCTGCAACTCCGAGTCCCAGCACCAAGTCGCCACACGAGCGACGCACCAGGTCCCTCGCGGAAACGCCCCCAGGAGTAAATACACCACTGCCTTGCCCAGTCGTGTTCCCAAGAGACACGAATACTCCGGCTCGCCAAATTCCCATGTCTTGAATCCCGCATCGCCCACGGGGGGCCAAGTCAGACCGTTCCCGGGATATACATGATCGCGGACCGCGGTGATCGTGTCCGCGTTATCGAGATTTGTAAAGTAGACATATTGAATCGTCTCCATGGGGAAATGCCGCTCGTACATTGCCTGTGCGATCTGGGACCAGTACGGTCCGTCGAAGCGATAGATGTTCTTCGCAATGATGGCGCCCCGACAGATGAGATTGAAATGCTTGTTGACGTGGTCCGCGCCGCCGAGACGACACATCTTTTTAACGCGCTGCATGCGATATCTTGTGTTGCCATGTGGCAGAGTTGCGGAGATGGGATCTGACTTGATCTCTTGTGGTTGGTCTATCGTCTCTTTCGTGTAGTCCCAGCCATCGTGCACTAGGTCGGCTAGCGTCAAGTGAGCTGACTGGATAGGGCAGTTTGGGATAGTTAGGTCGGTTAGCCATCGCTGCCGTATGGTACCTTCTTCTTGTCTGCGACCGTATTTGGCTGTGTCAGATGGATGTGTTGTAGTGGAAGTGTCGCGAGGTATATCCTGAAGGTGTGTTGTGTCATGCTGAAAACTAAGGAGACCTTGAACTGGTGACATTCTCGACGGAGTTTGAAAAATCAAATGAACTTCTTTGAGCCCACAAGTGGCAGAGGTGCAGAACCGTACATCTACAAAGATGAACACGCCTAAGGAGCACTGGAGATAGATGTCATCAGACTCGATCATGTTTGCGCGAACAAAGATATAAGATCTGGCCGGGCTACTCCATTTCTCGCCAAAGAACATCCAGAAAGGTATTTGGTTTCAATGTCAGCTATGTTCATTCGATATGCTTCAAAATTGGAATCTCAAATCAACAATGACACCGTATCCCAACCCCATGCCAAATGCATCCAAACCCTTTGAACTCCATGTCCACGATACATATTACAAATGCTGTTAAAACGCCCCGGTCAAATCCGTCATTCATGTTCCATCGCCTTACATCGTCATGCGCAGTTCGCGAGCCAAGCGTCGGCTGCTGCGAGTACCATGTCGCGGTTGCTGTGCATCACTCGAGTCCGTGTCGGTGCGAGCGTCCGACAGCTCTGGAGTCGGAGTGATGCCGAAGCTGACACCCCGGTCGCGACGGGATACGCGAGCCTCTGAATCGGGCGACAAGAATCGGTGGATCATCCGGTGGTCCATGACCCGATCGTCACCATCTGGGCTCTCGTCGGTATGCGGCCATTGGAACCCGTACAACTTCGAGTGGCGTTCGCAGCGAGGACATTCGCGGCGTGTTTGGTAGGAGTTGGACTGCACAAACCACGAGTCACAGGTCTGGCATTCCACCCAGCGATCGTACTTCTGGCCAAGCAGCCGCGAGGTCTTGGTGTAGTCGCCCGGCGATCGTACAGTCGGCGTTACTGTCTCGACGGAGGCAACCACATGCCAATTGCGCTTCTTGTAGCGTCTGGGGGTGCGTTGCGCAGGACTTTCACGGGCATCAGGTTCTTCGGGTGGTTCAGTCAATTCCGACGACGCGTCTTCGTTATCCCTGCTGATTGGGCGTGAAGTCGCAACAGACTGCCGTGCCGGAACGTCCTGAAGACCTTCTAGTTTGGTCACTTCAGAGTTGTTCTCGTCCGTTTTCGCGGATGCCTTAGCCCTGGGTTGCAGACCACTTTCATCAACCGATGTGACGCTAGACACGGGGGAAAGGTGGGATTCGCCAGTGGTCGAGCTGGGGGAATCGCAGTAGCCGGTTGACGCATGGGCCAGAGTGTTGATCGCCGTATTGGTGCCATTGGGGAGGGGATCTTCCCCATGACCAGCCAGCTGACCGTTTTGCTTCACTTCTGACTGATCGGTTCCCACGGTAGATGGAAGTAGTGAGCGATCGGACGTCATCTCAGGCTTTGGCGTCGTGACCTCAGATGTTTTTGTTTCTCCACTCACTTTGGACTGATGCGACCCCACCGTTGGAGTCGTGGCCATCGCCCCAGAGTCCAGAGTGGAATCAGGGGTTGGGGGGATGTCGGCCTCGGGGGTTTCCGTGGACTCATTAGAAAGTTCAGACATCGAGATCTCTTCGCGAAGCTTGGATGTGGTGCGTGGGAGCTTTGTTCGCTTGCGGGGGTAGAGCAGTCAGCGGCCAGGTCCTCCGAGTCGACATCGGACTCGCGGCGGCGCTTTCGGCCTTTACGCGGGGTTTCCGAGGGTACAGCTTCGTCGATAGAAGTGGGGGTTGATTCTTTCCTGTTGGCGTCCGAGTCTTGCTTTGGTGCCCAGCCGTTCCGAACAGCGCGTTCACAGGTCAAACAGAGGCATTCGCAGTTGTCGATGCCGAAGTAGTCTTCTCCGTACGATACAGTAATCTCTTCTCCCCTGCGTATGTTGCGCGTGGCCATCACCGACATGCCCTCGTTGCCGCGCGTCACTAGGCGACCATTGGCATCGCAATCGTGGTTGGCAAAGCGGGCGGGCCCCAGGAAGAACGAGGGGGCTTTGCGACGGCTGGACATGACCACGCTGAAGTCCTTGCGCGTCAATCCCAGACCACCCTCTTCTTCCTTGGTCATGGTTACCAGTGTGCCGCTGAGATACTTGATCTCCTGGCCCGCTTTGATGAATTTGCGGGCGCAGATGGCGGCTTCATGCTCGGTAATGATATAGCGGTTGGTTGTGGTCACTTCGAACGGCGAATCCGGGTGATACATTTGAATGTACTTGCGCAGGTGACGGCAAAACCACTCTTTCTCGCGCGAGGTGCGCAACGTGGCCAGATACTTCTTGAGCCCGGGTAGCGCCAACAGTTTGCGCTCGGCTTCGGGGACGTCTTTGTCAACGACGACATCGTGGAGGATAATGCGCCCTACTTCGTCGTCGTGAATCCCACGTGCCGGGCCATACTTGTTGCGGTTCTTGCGGGTGGTCGTCCAGAAATAGGCCTGCGAAGCATGGTAGTCAGTATGTAGGTTTTTAATGTCCCTTTGCCTCGGCGCAGGCGTACATGATCGATCAGTGCGTCCGTCGCGACGTCGTCATAGCTCGCCAGCTTGTCCAGAGTGAGGCGCTCACGGCGCTTGGAGGCCGGCGAGGCCGAGCGTGCCTTCTTTGGGGGCATTGTCGATTGAACAGATCACAGAACGCCTGGGGCGCGAAGGAAGGAATAGTGTCATGAAACACAGGGGGAGGCCGAGGTCGAGGTCGAAAAGAAGGAGAGGTGGAAGGTGAAAGGAAAAGGCGACCGTATTACGAGGGTCTAAACGAGTGAGGCAGACACAATGGCCATGGCGCAATGAACAATGGCCCCCGATGGTGAGAAGGCTACGCTATGCGAATCGGGAAATGCAGGCTACCCGCGTCTGTCATTCCGCCCCGACTCGCCGCTTTTACAAGTTGCCCGTGCCCGGTCTACAACTGGGGGATCGCAACCTAATCAGCGGTCGATTGGGATATTTTGCATTCAGTGATGTTGTGCAAACGATTTTTATTTTTCCATTTTTCCATTTTTTATTTTTAGAAATAATGTTTAGACCTACACCATCTGACCTCTGACCAGTATGCGTGGCAGCCAATTTCATGAACCAATGATCCTCGTCCATATATTTCATGAAACTGCTAAGATTGGCTCTGGTAGCTTGATATTTTAAATGTACCAGGCAATATAGTGAAATAAGCAGGAGTGCATCACCTTTCGAGCGAAAAAATGTCTTATACGTCTAAGGAGTATGCATATTTGTTCATCGCATATGATTGTTCACATGGCTGGTTTCTAACCCACGGTATTTCATTAGTTTCATGTCTATATAAAGGATAAAATATCCTCCTCAATTTCCAAAAAGTAAATCTTTCTCGATCCCAGCATCCAACATAATTTGGTTGTGAGAATCGACTCAAGTATAGACTCGGACAAACATGCCGTTCGGGGAAACCCGCTTCCGAGTCCCCAGCAAATTGTGGTTGGCGAGATCTCCGCGACTGTCTTCTTCAATGCGCCCAAGATGATTCAACTAAAGGTACGCCGCGCATGAACCTGAAAATTTAATTCTGCTCTAATGCAGGACTCACTAGACATTACTCAACTGCATCGACAACTCGGGCGCGTCGGTGGTCGAGTGCGCCAACGTCCTCAAGAAGAAGCGGGCCGCGACGATCGGTCAGTTCCCCCGAACAAGCCAGAATGATGCCATGACGAGATGGATTTTAACTAATGCCTATTCGACATACAGGTGACCGGATAGTCGTTGTCGTCCAGAAGCAGAGAGCTGCCGGGTCCGAGGCTACCACCGCCTCCGCGCTTGCGAACAAGGTCCGCCGTGGAGATATCCGCCATGCAGTTGTTGTCCGTGTCAAGAAAGAGCTCCAGCGGGAGGATGGCACCGTTGTTCGATTCGGAGACAATGCCTGCGTGCTCATCAACAAGGCCGGGGATCCCATCGGAACCCGCATGAATGGTCAGTGGCTTTCTCCCGGACTGACATTTGGCACCCGTACTGACATTCCGGCCAGGCGTCGTGGGACAGGAGCTCCGTGGCAAGAAATGGTCGAAGATCTTGTCATTGGCACCAGTGCATGTGTAATATCTACCGTCTACAATTGGTTCGGGCAAGCGTGTTTTTTTTTTTTTTTTTTTTTTTTTTTTTGAAAGCATTTAGTATTGTATGAATAGAAAGTTTGCACTATGATCATTCTCCCAATCGCCGCAACACCAAAATAGCAGAAACCGGGAAATCGAAGGAAAGGAAAGACGGGGGGTATCGAGGAATCGCGTCGGTTCGTCGTAAAAGGGCATCACATGAAGACGTTACCACATGCGCAGCACACGTAGTAGAGTTTCTTGTAGATAAAATTAGCATGCCAGCCTCCATGTAATCAGTCCTCTCGATAACACTCACCATTCCGGTTTCGGCTGACCGCTGTTGGGATTGGAAGAAGACGGCCTCGTTCTCGCCACAACTCGGGCACAACTTGTTCGCTCGGGGAAGCTAGAAAAAGGAGAAAGAACGACACACAGTCAGCCACCAGGGAATCATTTTAGGACTGAATGGAGTCGTCGGTGCTGGCAGTCAGGTCCTCCAGATTGTCGTTGTCATCCTCCTCCACGAGACCGGACTTGCCGCAGGTGAAGCAGGTGATCTGGTCACCGCAAAGGGAGCAGAATCCAGGGAACATAGGATGACCGGAGAGACAAACCGTCGGGTCGGAGCCAACATCCTGGGTGACGCCAGCGGTGTCGCCCACTTGGCTGTTGAGCTTGTGCTGGTAGACACAGTAGGAGCTGGCAGGCTCGCCGACGTGGCAGGTGCGGCAGGTGAACATGAGTTGATTGGTCACGCGATCCTCCTTGGGATAGAGCAGGTTGGAGCTATAGAGAATGTCAGTGACCTCGGATCTGGTCAGCAAAGAAGGAATTCAACCTACCATTCACGGCAGAAGCGGAAGTGGATTTGGTCCGCTTGCTTGGTGTCACCACCAGCCGAGGGGGAAGGACTGGCAGACATGGTGGTAGGGTTGGTTGGGATGCAGAGCGATTGGAAGCAGGTTGTTCTGCACGTAACGATCGAATGGTGGGGGACAAGAGACGTGACGAGGAAAGAAAGCGAAGAGGATGACAAAGAAATCCCCGGTTGGAGATGCGTTTGCAGTGTTTGTATGTTTCCCCGCAATTTCAGGCGAACACGAGAACCAAAACGAAAGCTCCATCTTCATTCATCCTAGCTCTTTTCATCATGGTAGGCAACCCTCATACTCCAGGAATCCAGCTCTCAGACTAAATCGGTGACAATAGGCAGATTCAGGACTTCCAGCCGGCTGGGAGGTTCGCCACTCCAACTCCAAGAACCTTCCATACTACTTCAACCCCGCCACCAAAGAATCTCGCTGGGAGCCTCCAGCCGACACAGATACTGAAAAGTTGAAGCTCTACATGGCTCAGAACCACACTCCAACTGTCCGCCCCGATGCCGCAGGGCAGGGGGAGGGCAAGATTCGCTGCAGCCACTTGCTTGTCAAGCACCGCGACAGCCGACGCCCCAGCAGCTGGCGCGAGGCCGAGATTACCCGCTCCAAGGAGGAGGCCATCGACATCCTGAAGGGTCATGAACAACGCATTCAGTCCGGCGAGACTACCCTGGGGGATCTAGCCATCTCGGAGTCGGACTGCAGCAGTGCCCGCAAGAAGGGTGATCTGTAAGTTATTCAATTCCCGCCGGTGTTGAGCTTTTCTCTGATAGTTCCCAGTGGCTTCTTCGGCCCAGGAGAGATGCAGAAGGAGTTCGAAGATGCTGCTTTTGCCCTGCAGCCGGGCCAGGTGAGCGGTGTCATCGAGACAGCATCCGGTGTCCACCTGATCCAGCGGTAAGCTTATGCTGCCCTCATCTCCCCACAGAGAATTGGCTTCTAACATGTTTTAATAGTGTCCAGTAATTGAGTTCGTTTCCCTGAATCCCCCCTGGGCTGGTGGGCTCGGTGCCCTCTGCTTTCTCGTGTCTTGCGTTGAATGCCATTTTTGTTTTGCAAGAAGAAGTTACGATTGAAATGAAGACAAAAAGCCGCTTGGCCCTCTCCTTCTTTCCGTCTCTTTGGTAGGAATTGTGGAGACTGTCTAGCAGGCTCCAACCACTGTTTCCCATTGTACTTAGAAGGGTGTCTCGCCTGAAACCAGTTGACTATCTAGGCGACATAGGACGCGCCCGATCTGGACTTTGTTTACCTCGACTAGGTAGCGTAGGTGAATACTGGATTTTGCCGCTTTAAAACAGCACCATCCAATCTGCCCCATTCACTTACTTCCCTCATGCTATTTGTCTTTCCTCATATCACTTTCCCGCTTCAACCAAGCATCTCCCGCTGTTATCTACACACTCCTTTGCACTGCCTGAAAACATCACTGGGCCGTTATTTGACCGTTATTTGACCGTTATCTCCCCGTGATTCTTTCTTTATTTTGCCATCATCTCGCCATCCATCATGACTGAAGCCGTACGCCGTCGCCGTTCCCTTTTGCGCTTGGCCATGCTGCAGAAGGATATCCGAGAGTATGATTTCGAATCCAGCAAGTTTCTCCCACCCTCCCAGCTGCAGGTACCACCAGACCTGCAGAACCTCCAGGTCGGACTCATCAAGCGAGCCGAACAGGCCATCCACGCTATGACGGCCCTCATGAACCAGCGAGAGACCCGCTACAATGCTCTGTGCCCTCAGACTGCGGAAATTACTTACCGCGTTCATAAAACTTCGATCGAGCGTCTGCTGCTCTGGAAGCAGGACTGGAATATGAGGGACCCAACCCTCGCTCCTGCCGTCAAGATCCCTCGTGATACTCTCCACTTCCATCTCGATCCTCTCAGCTATGCTGCCTTTACCACGGAGTACATCAGTCAGTTGGAGGCTTTCATGAGTGGTCCATTCACCCAATGGATTACCTACAAGTCCCACGTCCAGTATTCCGCCTCTCGTGTCCTGGATGAGATCACCTACAGCAAATGGCGAGACTGGTGGGATAATTCATTCACCAGTGCCATGTGGATCTGGGAAATCTGTCTGGAGGGCTTGATTGTTCCGACCTGGGAAGAAATGGTGGATGATATCTACTTGTTGATTCTCGAGCGCGTGGAAGACGCGGGTGATCTTGCGACCTCCCTTTGCTCCAGCCGCACGACCTCTCAGATGAACACTCCCCAGGCCAAGCCTACTGCTGCCGAGTACTTTGCTAGCTCTGCTTGAAGTTGGTGCACGACTCGCCGGCCCTCGTTTTACGCATAGCTCGACACGCCCGGACCAACTCATGAGCCATGATCTTGCATAGGATGGGAGTCTCACGGAAACAGAAAATACCAGATGGAGCATACATGGGACAGGAGGTGACCCATATCCCTAGGCATGTTCCTTTGAAGGATTCAGTATCTAGCTTGAATGAACCATCTCTTCTCTATTTTCATTGCTTTTATTATCAAGCCCAACATGAACTCAGCCATGCAAAGAAACATCATAGAATGCCTGCTTCCTTTTTGTGGCGTCCTGCGATCAATGCATTGTCTCATATCACGTGGGACAGGCCATTAATACCACAAAGCCAAACACTTCTATCAAGAATATGCCCGGTAATTCCTATCATCTTTATTCTACGTGGAAAATGCCGGCAGATTTTACCGCAGTTGTCTGACTCTCATTCATGCCGGAGCAAGACAGACATCCTCTTTCTCCCAGGTCCATGGGAAATCATGTCCAGAGGAAGATATAAAAACGGCCACCAGTGCCACCATTTCCAGAGCATAACCGGTGGTCTTCCATAACATTGAAGGTATGTCCAAACCAGATGACCCACTCTCTGAGCTACAGACTCTAGCTCGCCCCAATGTGTATCACTTGGGTCCGGAAATACCTCTGCGGTTGCATCTGGGATGAAGGATTCAAGCCGTGCATCGACAACGAGCCCTGTCTGCCCACAATAATCCTCCTCCATGCGCTGGAGATACCATGCAAGAGATGCTGGGAAATAGGACACAGAAAAGTCAATCCGGTCTATGCTAACATTTTGAGTAGATCCGAACCGATTCCTCCAACTCATTCTATCTATCTCAGCTGTTGCAACAAGAGAGATGCATTCCAACACCCAAATTCCTCCGTACTAGAAAGCCAACCACTACTCAGAGATAGCAATCATCAAGATGGTGCGCATACAATATCCCGGCACGGGCACCAGCAGCCCGGAGGACAGCTCGGTAGGAGCAGACAAGACGAGCCCGATCCCCGTGCAGAACCTCAGCGAATCCCAACGTTACCGGATCCTGTCCTGGGTCGCGCACACGCTCCTGGCCATTCCGAAAGCTGCATCGAAGATGATCACCTCCCGGTCCCCATCCCCATCTTCATCCCGGACCCGGAATCCGAAGGAAGAAGACGACGCGTGGATGATCTGGGTTCTGCTCGAGAGCTTGCTGCATCTCCTGGGCCGGGTCACGACGGGCCTGTTCACGAGCAACCCGGCTCTCAACCCGCCGGAGCATTTCCCGACGGGCCAGAGTCCGCATCGGCATCAGGGGTGGGAGGCGAAGGTGCCCAAGCAGCCGAATGCGGATGCGTACGTCCGGGCACGCCGGAAGTAAACTCCTTAGATCTGGATCTCATGCCGAGACTGCGGTGGAAGGAACAGTATCATGGTGAGTTGAGTAGGGCCTGTGATGCGGTGAAATTGTCGACGGTTCGCGTGGAATATCGGGCACGCCGGAGACGGACGGATTTGTATCTGCTTCAGGGTGGGCTTGAAATCGTTGTTGATCTGCCGTTGCTAACGTTCTACATAGATAAGGCCGGGGAGTGGGTTGGGCCGAGCGAGGATTATTTGGAGCTGATGGCCGGATTTTCGGAGTGTGATGATTAGAAACGCTTGGAGACATTGACTGATGTTTATTTCCTGTCCAGGATTACAAGTATGCATTTGCAATATCCATTCATCGGTAGCCGGGAACAATAATCCATCCGTGCATCTGTCTATGCCCTACCTCAGGCTTCCATTGAGCCGGTCTAGTCGCGCAGTCAGATCGTCGATAACGGCAGTTCTACACGAGTTAGCAAGAGATCCGAGATCAACATCGACGAAAAGAACTTACTCTCGTTCAATCATCCGATGTGCGTCTTCAACTCGGGCACGCTGGAGGTGGTGCGGCACGCGAGTTCGAGATGGCCCTGGGGAAGAAGGACCAGCTCCTGGGGAAGAACCGGCAGCTGCAGAGACTCGGGATTTCACAGCGCTCGCCGCGGCCATTAAATCCTTTGCAATACGTTTTACCTGCACACAAGATTAGTGAGACTTCAAGGGGAAGCCAGTAGTGAAATCTTACCCTCTCCAAGCGCTCCACAAGTGTTTGGTCTGCCTCATCCTCGGCCGGCGGTCTTTGGTCATCGAATGACGCCTCCAGCTGGTTGACTTCATCAAACCATGCCTGCTCCTTCTCGCTGAGGGGACGGCCACCCAGACTGAGAAGCTTCTTGCGAAGAGCCACATATCGCTCAGAGATGTTGACCGTGCGATCCTTGGCGGTCTGTAGTCGTCTGTCTAAGGCCGACCCGTCTCGGGAACCCTCCTGACGGGTGCCATGCTCGTCAAGTTCGCTGGTGACACCATTCACACGCTCCGCTACTTCGGAGATCCTTTTCAGCTGGTCTTCCATCTCTTGGGTGAGTCGTTCGCAACGGATGAACAGATCGGAAGCCGCTCGCGAGAGGGCATTGGTGTGCGCGGAAACCACACGGTGGGCGGTCGTAACCAGATCGAGGGTCGCGGGGGACAAGCGGACCTGCTCTGCGAGCGTATGCCGTTGACGATGTGGCACATGCTTTTCCACGAATGATTCCAATGGATTTCCGGCATAAAAGATTGCGGGGACCTGATACGGAGTTCGTCGAGGCGGAGGTGGCGTTGTTGACACTGGGGCCTTTCCTCCAGTTGCCCGGGAGTTCATTGTCGCGACCAGGGGATCTTCGAAATCCATGACCGCCGCATACGGGTTTGATGAGTTGGAGGTGAGGAGGAGGTAGCCGATATCAAAGTCATAGAAAACGACGGAAGACGCAAGAGGTTCCATCGAGGGAGTTATGTCGGTGTCAGGAATCCGCAAGACTCGTTCTCGCTCAGCGACGTCACCGCTGCAGAGAACCTCAAATCGGATCTCTGAGCCTGCTGTGTCCTGGGCCTGCAATTCAACCTCGAATCTTCGGATGAAAGAAGACAAAGAGAAATACACCACACTGTCGGGAGTCGTTACAAAGAAGCAGTAACGACATTCGACGTCTTTGGTAAATGTTGGCCAGACGGCCGACTCGACTGCGCCCTGTTTCATAGTATCGAGAGCTTCCAACAGGACAAGCTCAGCGGGCCCCGAAGTGGGAGCTGGGAATACGTTTCGGGACGTTTTGGGCAGCCACTGGCCCTCGACGCCCTCTACCTTCACACAGATGTGAACACGTCCGTTGCCGCTAGTTAAACAGATAATAGTGGCCGAAAGACGGTCGTCGTCTTCCAGCGCTGCTAGCTGTTCATCTTCGCCCATCATCAGGTCTTCCACATTAAGCCCTGCGGCAAGAACCAACATATCGCAGAGGTCTAAATCATCGTATTCCTCGTTGAATCGGAAAGGCCCTTGCAATCGTGGAATGGCGCTGGGGTTTACCGGGCGTGCAAAGACATCGGCGCCTCTGATCGTGTCGGAAGCCGGGGCTTCCAGTGCCTCTTGATCGTCGATTTCCTGGAGCCACTCATACTGTTGCCGGGCCGCGATCAATTCTTCCTCCAGGTCCGCGGAGGCATCCTCAAGCTCGGTCAACTTAGGTATGATAGCGGACGTGAGAGAAGGAATCGTGGTGGCCGGGGCCTGCCATTTCGAGGGCAATAGAGGACACAGAGCGTAGAGATCACCCGGTTTCATAGCAACCCAGAGAGTCATCGGCGACCATGCGTCTTCCTTGTCACTTGCATTCCCCGCGAAGCAGGCCGAGGCTACCTCCATATCGATGTTATCCACGGAAAACCCTTTGCTTTTCCCAAAGGCCGCGGGCGTGAAGTCCTGGCCAGACGAGGTTCCATCAACCAACTTCCGGAGATCCACAGCCAGGGTTGGTTGGTCAAAAGACCAGTGGTTGTTGCGATCCACTTCCCACACGCGCACTGCAGCATCCGCCGTGATGGTAACGATGCATCCAGTAAGGTTCGTGTGTAGACCAAGCGGGTGCCATAGCGCGGATACCACTGGAGACTCGGGAATAACATGTGTGGTCGGGCCAAGCTGGTATGTCTTCAATCGAATCGGCGAAGGGTCGGGAGACGCAAGATGCGAGGCATGGGGCAGGACCGAGATATGGACGGTGTGTTCAGTAACGATGGCCAAAAAAGCACCGTTTGGAGAAGGCAGGATCTGCTTGATGAGCCCGTAAACTGGCACGGTCAGAACCTGCGCCTTGTTAGTCGCGTTGCAATCAAACCATTCCAATCACGACGGGTGAGAGTCACCTTGTAGGCGTCGTTCGTCGAGTTTTCTTCAGCCTGGTTGGCGGCCGAGTCCTTCTGTTGTCGCGGCCGTTGTTGCCATTGATCTTTCAGTCGCGCGAGGTCAGACCAGCGGATCTCATTGTCAACCGCGGTGAAAATCTCAATCCCTCGTTTCGCGATCGTTCGAGTCGCAGGCGTAGCTGCCGGCTTTGTTCCGTTTCGCAAGTCTTCCGCAGGGTTTCTGGCAGTGGTGCGGGAGAAAACACTGGCGCCCGGCGAAGGGCGGCTCAGCCAGGCCGGCGCGTAGCTGGTGACCTTGGGCATCGAGGCAGGGAGGAGGTCTGTGGCGGGGAGGAAGGAAGATTAAAGCATTGTGGAAGTTGTTATTGCTGGGTTGAATAATGGGGCGTGCCAAGATCCGGGAGAGCTCGAGCTTCTTTTGTCCGCCCGAACCTCTTCTCTTTCAACCACCTTCCTTTCTCCCCATCCACCATGAGTTTGCTGTCAATTAACACGGTCGACCGTCTTGATCGACCCAGCGCATACTTTGCTGGCAAGGTATGGAAATTTCCGCGCGCTTGGATTGTCGAGATACAGAGAGCTCACCAATGCAGAACAAGCGCCGCCGCTATAATGACCGAGACGACGACCGTGAGCAGGAGGAAGAGGCCGCGAATAAGCTCAATGGCGCGACCACCCTCTATGTGGGCAACTTGTATGATCTTTCCCGGGGTGTTGATCGCTCATTGCTTACGACTTAATCCAGATCTTTCTACACCACCGAGGAACAGATCCACGAACTCTTCGCCAAGTGAGTCTGCACAATGGAGTTTGCTTCCCGAAAACACACCTCTTAACCATCTGGCCGGCAGGTGTGGTGAGATCAAGCGCCTGGTGATGGGCCTCGACCGCTTTAACAAAACCCCCTGCGGTTTCTGCTTCGTCGAGTACTATACCCACCAGGACGCATTGGACTGCCTCAAGTACGTTGGCGGCACGAAGCTGGATGAGCGCATCATTCGGACAGACTTAGATCCTGGCTTTGAGGAGGGACGGCAGTATGGGTAGGTGGTCACCGAGAATATACCGCGACGGCACTTGCTAATTGATGATAGACGTGGGAAATCGGGTGGTCAAGTTCGTGATGAGTACCGTGAGGAATACGATCCTGGTCGTGGTGGGTATGGGCGCGCCTACGATGAGCAGCGCCAACGAGAGGAAGAAGAGTACGGTGCAGGGAGGTAGGTGCTTTGATGGACATAACCCTGCGGCTGCAGATAAAATGGCGTTATTCTCAAGGGGCGTCAACCCGATTAGATGAATATGGGAAATTTTTTTGCTTTTCTTTTCCACGTTGATACCCTATTTACACGTGTCTATCCAGTGCCATCTATGCTCTATAATTGCAGCTTGTTCCTTTGGTCCACGGCTGCTTGCACCTGCTGCAACCACCATGCATGGATTCGGGCGTCTCCGGTCAACTCGGGGTGAAAACTGGTCCCGAACACGTTTCCCTGACGGACCGCCACCACGTCGCCTGTTTCTTCGTCGGGGTTGATGTCTCGCCCTTGGGTAGCGATCCGAGAGGCGGGCCCTGACAAGGTGGCTAGCACCTCAACGTGCTCCGCCGTAGCAGCTTCGGCTGCTGCGTCTTTGGCCTGTCTGGAGGGAGCGACGACAGTATCATCCCGCTCGTCCTCTCCGGCTTGAATACCCTCCTGGTGTGGAAGAATGCACTCCACGATAGGGGCCCGAATGAAAACCACGGGGAAGGGCTCGGCCTTTTCACCCAAGAAAGGTAAATCAAGCTGAGCCTGGAAACTCTCTGCCTGGCGACCGAAGTGGTTTCTATTAACCCGTACATCAAGACCCCCAATGAGTTCTTGGCCACCTTTCTTGGTGCGATTGGCCGACTCGGCGAGCAAAATCAGGCCGGCGCAAGTGCCCCATGCGGGCTTACGGTGTACTCTAGATTATGCATATTAGATGCGGCCCATTGCGAAATCGGGAAAAAGAAGGAGTCACATACTTGACAAAGTCCCGCAGTGGCTCCAAGAGATTCGACCTTGCAGCAACCAAAGACATGGTGGTGCTCTCGCCACCCGGCAACACGAGACCGTCGCATCTGGCAAGCTCCTGTGGCGTGCGCACCTCAATGAATTCCCATTGCGACGTGGAATCCTGCTTCGAGGCCCTTTCCAAGAGCTGGATGTGCTCAATGAAAGCACCCTGCAATGCAAGGACCCCCACAGTCAGCGTCATCTCCGTAGTTTTAGCAAAGTAAAAACAGTCGCCATCGCCCACTTCGATATGACTCTGCGGTCACGTGTGTGGTTTCCCGCGGGGATGCGCCTTATCGGCACGTGGGGTGATCCGCGATAAGGTCTTATCGTCTGGCAGCAACTTCGTGCATTGTTCTTCTCGACGGGAATTTTTACCTTGTGGTGCTAGCCCTTGGGCTTTGATCCTAGATTCCTTATATATCGTCCTCACTATCCGCCTCATGGCGAATGAGTTCAGTGGGGCCAATGTTCTTCAGAGCACGCCTAATGCAGACCATGTGGACGCTTCGCTGCTGGGACTTCCAACCTTAGTCCGATGGTATATTGATATTCGCGAATGGGAGAATAATGGACTCGACTTGCCATTGCTTGAGGCCCTGCGCCCTTCTGAGCAAGAAGCCGTGAAAAGATACCATCATGCTGCAGACCGGCGCATGTCGCTCGCTTCACATTTGCTGAAATACTTCTATATTCATCATGCATGTGGCAAACCGTGGAAGGACATTCTTCTCAGTCGTACGGCCATGCCAGAGAATCGACCGCACTTCATCTCCACATCGCCTCCGCATCTTGATTTCAATGTGAGCCACCAAGCTGGTCTCACCATTCTGGCTGGTACAATTGCACCGGTTTTAGAAGAATGCCAGAAGAAAGCACTTGGGACAAACCCACCTCGACTCGGGATTGACGTTACTTGTGCCAATGAACGTCGGAAACCCATCGCGACGACCAGAGAGCTAGTCGAGTTCGTGTCCATATTCTCCGAGGTCTTTTCAGATCGCGAACTCGCGACCATGAAAAACCCACTCCCTACTTTGAACCGAGCCCGCGACCTCGGTCTAGCCAATGCGTTCCCTAAAAACGCCAATGGTTCCGGCGTCGACTCTCAAGAAACCATCGCTCGCTTCGGCCTGCGCCTGTTCTACTCTTACTGGGCTCTCAAAGAAGCTTACCTCAAAATGACCGGAGATGCCCTCTTAGCAACTTGGGTGCGCAGCTTAGAATTTACAAATGTCATCCCACCCGATCCCGTCGAGCCACTGGCAGTTCCCAAGCCGTACGGTCTAAGCCAGGATCCGAAACATATCCCGCGCTCATCTAGGAATTGGGGGAAACCGTACACAGACGTACAGGCTACTCGAGACGGTGAATCGATCGACGACGTCCGTATTGAGCTGGTTGCTTTCGAGACGGACTACATCGTTGCCACCGCGGGAAGGGGCGCGCCGGTTGGTGTATTTCCGAAGGAACCTGAGAACAGGGCCCAGAATGATTTGCCAGATCGCTTCGTGATCTGTTCTTCCGAGGGCAAGGAGGAACATCGTATTCCTCTGACTGCGAAGCGCGTCGTTGGGGATATGGATCCTTGGCATGTTCCCTACGCTATTGCCGACCCGTGGCTCCCTTTGCAGGAAATCAACGTCAATCTTGACGTACGAGCGTGTGCGGAAGGTCGATGTGTTCATCCGACAGGCTCGAAAAATATCCTTGCGTCTGTGCATGTGCGGGAGGGTACATGATATGCAATTCGCCATGTGGCTGTCCACAGTTCATACAATCCAAGTCATGGCACGTTCCACCTATACAGTGATGAGCACCCGACATATATTCCGCGCAGGAGTACTCGGAACCTTGAAAGTGCATATTTTTAAATATTTTAGAACAAGAGAACACTGAGTGATTTACAATGCGAAAGTCAAGCGGCCATGCAACCATGTCCCGACATCTCATCTTTTTGTGCTAAGGATATATACATTCAAGACTCGTGAGGATGAAAAGATGACACTCTCGAGAACAAGGCGTCGACCAGTGCCCAAAAGGGTGGGTTAGCAAGGGATGAAATATGTAAACCCGAGAAAGGATATCAGGGCAAGGACAAGAGGTAATGGAGTATTCCCGTAGAGACGAAGCCAAATGACCGCCAGATATAGCCCAGGGGACTATTCTCTGTAAAACACATAAAGCCTGCAGAATCCAAGCTTTTTTATTCTAGGCGCTATACAATGATTGGAATATTTACCGCAGGTAACAGGCGCTACGCAGCACCGGTGCTTTGAGTAGATTGCGTCTCTGCTGGAAGACGGCAGGGATAGGTTGGACTTGAGACAATCTGCAGAGTCGGAGACACAACAGATCGCAGGAGTGAAAAGGGTTTAGAGGGGAAGTGCGACAGTATAGTGGCGCTCAGATTTCGACACCGGTCGACACTCCGTTTGCCCGGGGGAATTCTTTGTTCTCTTGTTTATGGGCCATGTCGGTGATGGTCTTGAGCATCGACTCGCGCGTCGACACTGTGAGCTGGTCCACATCCGCAGACGTCAAGTCCTTGGTGATGATGGGAGGGAGAACTGGTTTGTGTTAGTCGCCAATAGCAGTCAACCTAAACATGTGGCACTCACCCTTGACTTTAATAGCTCCCGCATCAAACCGCCTATGACGGGGCGACATCACATGCGCGTAGTTCTCCGTCACAACCGGCACAATGGGCACCCCCGCCTTGATGGCGAGATGGAAAGCACCCTTCTTGAAAGGCAGTAACATAGGGTCGTCGGAGTAACTCCGCGTACCCTCGGGGAAAATGAACACACTCTGGCGGTGAACGCGCATCTCATCGACGGCCCCATCGAATGCCTTCATGGCAGTCTCGCGGTTGGCCCGGTCAATGAAGACGGTCCGCGATAGGGCCATGAACCAACCCAGAAATGGCACATTGCGGAGGGACTTCTTCGCGGTCACGCTGCAGTAGGGCGGGAAAATGGTGCCGAGCATGAGCACATCCAACTCGGTTTGGTGATTGCCAATGAAGACAGCCGGACGGGTGGTGAGGTACTCCTCACCCTCAACGATATCGAAGGTCACGCCGGTGGTGAAGCGCATTACCCATTTGAAGCTGCGGGCGGTGGCCCATTGGGAGACACGGCCGTAGCCGGTGAGTCGGAGGACGATCGAGGCAAGAACACCGTAGGTCGCGCACAGGAGCAGGGAACCATAGGCGGCGAGACAGCGGGCAACGAACGCTGCGCGAGGGACCTTCTGCCCCAAGGCGAAAAGCGACAGGGTCACCACCACGAACGAGCTGATGCCCGACAAAATATACGAAGTGATCGACATGATGGGACGAAGACTGTTGGAGGGTTGGGTTAGTCGCTTGTCAACGGGAATGGCCAAAAAGGATGCAAATAAAATTTTTACCGGATGAACCGTAGATTGATCGGCCACGGCCGAGGAACAGAGGGCGATATAGAACTCTCAAGGAGCAAAGGCCATGCGGGACTGCGGAGGTGAACTGCTTTTTTGCCGGCGCCGACTCACCGCTGACCGTGGCAGGTGACGGCATTCCCCTACTCCACTACTCCACGCATGTGGATGGGGATAAATATGGTACTCTTTCTGCGAGGTATGAAGGAGAATTGTTCTGCGGAAGATATCTCCATCGGCAGTCGTGGATAATGATTATGCTATTCCTTTGGCTTATGATGCCCAACCCTCACACTAATGTACAAAACACCATGCTGTGTCTAGACCTCGAAACTCCCCAATGATGCTGTGCAGAAAAGGCCCTGAAACGCCGAGCTCATAAGACGGGACCCCTCCCAAAATCAATCGCAAAGAAACTAGCCATGAGACCTGGGTCATCACAGGTCTACGACATGTCCTCGTCCTCCACTTCCTCACTCACCAACGATTCCATCGCATCTTTGATGAACTGTGCCGCCTATTGATAGGTTAGAATCACTCCCGAGCAATTCAGATGTCCGGACATACCTTTGGGTCCAAGTTCAATGCCGTCGTAAAGTGCTTGATCGCGTTGGCCCTGTCGTGGAGCATTTTGTACAACTTGCCCAGCAGGAAGTGCACGTTGGCCTCATCGGGCGCCATGTCCTTCAAGATCTTCAATTCCGCCAGGGAAATGGTGTATTCTTTCAACCGCATCAAGACACGAGCCTTGCGGAAACGCGCCAACACTGAATTCGGCGCCAATGAACACGCCCGCTCGTAGTGGGCCAAGGCTTGCTTCGGGTTATCACTCCTCTCCAAGATCAAACCAATGCAACAGATGAGAACGGCGTTGGTAGGATTGATCATGGCCGCATTGCGGAAATGTTGCTCGGCTTCATCCAGCTTGCCCAACTTATCGTACACGGTGCCCAGTCCATACCAGGCATTATAGTGTCGGGCATCCGCCTTGATTCCTAAGCGATAGGCATCAAGTGCCTTCTCATATTCCTCGGTGGCGGCGTATTCGTGGCCCTGCAAGGTAAAGGCATATGCAAAATCCGGGTCGAGCATTGTCGCCCGCTTGAAGCATTTCAATGCTTGATCGTGGTCTCGCTGGTGTGAGAACGAATTGCCGATCGCGCACCACGCCTGGGGTGATAACCGGTCTACCTCTAGCAGCTGGTGTGCCAAGTAAGCAAGCTCCACGTCACTCTTCAAGTGCCAGAGCACCGTGGAGTAAATCTCCATGTCCTCGACGCGGGACGGCGACAAGTTCTGCACCCGAGAAAAGTATTTCGCTGCGTCGGCATACATCGCTTGCTCAAAGTAGGCCCGCCCAAGTTGGGACAAGACCCAAGGCGTCTCACGCTGCCCTTGCGAAAGGGAATTGAAGTTTTGGACAGCCTCAGAACATTTGTAGCGACTCAGTGCAAAGTATCCCGAGGCGAGTTTGGCGAACAGAGCAAGTAGCCAATCCAAACCCTCGATTACTTTGGTTCTTTCGGACGCTTTGGACATAGGCGGACCTGGATGATCGAACGGCCCAGGCGGTACTCGGGTTTCTCTCTCTTCGCTGTCCGTAGATTCCACGTGCTTTCGGTTCCCACTCACGACACGACCGACAGTTGGTTGTGTGCCGGTGCGGGTCTTGAAATTCGGCGCACGTACTTTTTTCACTTCACGACCATCCTTGCCCGTCAGTGTCCCATTTGAGAGCTTGCTCGTGGTGGGCTTGATCTGGTTGAAGAGCCTTACACTACGCCGCTGCGGAGCGCCAGGCTCTGTGGGCTGTGATGGAAGGGGATGAGCAACCTGACCAGAGACAGTGCGCTTGCGATCAGCCATTCGTGGTGCTGGTGGGGGTTCGCGCTCAGGCTGGCCAACGGACGGTTCTTCGGACTCGGTTCGAGGTTTGGTCCTGGGGCGTATTCCCGTAGGTCGCATTCTGGGGGATGGTTGACCACTTCCATCCAAGCTAAAAGCCTGAATCGTGCGGCCTCTTCGTGTAGGGGCCATGGGAGGCTCCCAGGTGGAATCTGTATCACTGGGTCCACTGGCGATACGAAAATCCTCTGATCCGCTGCTCAGGGGGTTTCTACGCCCTCGTGGATCACGGGGGGTGTTGTCGAAGTACCGCTGAACATACTTCCATGCATCGTTTCCCATAGCGCAGAGCCACCGTAGTTGGTATCCGGTTCCCCGCGCGAGGAAGGCATCGTAAAAGGATCAGAGCCAGTGGTTCCAGTCATTTGCGCAGGAAAGGCCCCTTCTGCGGGAGAAAAGTGCTCCGAATCCAAATCTTCATCGTCGGAGCGAAAAAGAACGGAGAAAAGTTCCGGGGTGACCTGGAAGATATTAGGGACTTTGATGTTGACGCCTATTCGCAGATTAATATCACGACAATGGCCTCGATAGCGGAACAAGCCACCTACCTGTCGCAGTGAGACCTAGAAATGCGTCCCACATGAATGGATTCAATTTCAGTGACTCCACGTAGCAATCCACCGCTTTGTTCAAGTCCTTCTGCGCCTGGCACAGCTTGCCCATGAGACAGAGAACCGCCGCTGCGTCCGGCACATGTCGCCGTTGTGTTTCATTGTGTTTATCTATATTCTCTCGTTAGACTCGGCGTGGTCTTGAAGCAAGAATCCAGGGACTTACTCCAGTGATTCTTAGCGACCCAGAGAGGTTTGCTGCGTTCCAGTGCGGTGACACCGTCCAGATATTTCCCGAGGTCCAAACAAGCTTGCGCATAAACATATGAGCAGCCGACATGAAGACCTCGCAAGCCCCCTGCTTGGCTGCATTCGAACGCGGTTTTCACATCTCCATTGAACAAGTGGCACAGGGCTAGTAGGTATTGGGATTCGAAGTTTCGCGGTTCGTGGGCATAAAGGCGCCCTGCAACAAAAAGCGCGTTGCGGACGAGGTTATTGTCGAGGTGGTAGTAGATGAGGTGTCGCATCTGACTGGCGACATTCGCCGGCGACGCCGACATAATGAGGGGCGCGGGGGAAAGACGCGCGCGAGTCGAGGTCGAAGAGGAAGAAGGGAGGGAAGAAGGGAGATTGAAGAGAAGGAATCTTTGACGCGATTGTCACTCAGCCTCTTTTTCAGCGGTTCTTTGATCTCTGGAACCGCATCCAAGTCCGGCGTCTTAGAAAGACCCCAGACGCGGGGGAAACAACGCAACAGGTCGAATCTGGTGCCCAAACACGATGGTCCAGCAACGCTTGCTAGACATGAAGCACTGATTCGAGTTGCAGGCGTTGCAAGAAGTCGGCTTGAAGCAGGGATCTGCCAACAATCTCGATCTCGACGCCAACGGCGACCACGGAATGTCGAGGCCGAAAGCGGCAAGAAGACAGGCGATAGGGGAAAGGCTGAGCAATTCACATACCTCACCGAGAGCCAAGTCTCAGAGAAGAAGCATCCTGCGGGGCGTAGAGGGCAAACGTGGGGGAAGATGTGATGCTGTGTTGCTCGTGCCATCTTATTTTGGTTGCATCGCCCGTAGAGGGCCATTCTGCCGGGCGGTAGGTGGTTGTGGAGGGCAACAATCGCGAGACCCAATTGGGCTTGTGCTGCTTGCAGTCACTCCCCCGTCAACCCCGTCTGTCGCCGACATCAACATGGCTCAGGTACGTCAATTATGCTGCAACTTTATGGTTCAGAGTCTCACAATTCCACAGAAAGCTGCAAAGACTCTGGCCGTGCGCAATGCAGCCGTCCTCAACCGCACGCATCTTATCTCGGCTTGCCTGCATATCCTCTTTCTCACGCTACATTACCTCTTCCAGCGCCCGCGCTCCTTGAAGCCATATCTCCTTTTCGCTGTACCGACGCTTCTCATCGAGTTCTACCTGGATCGAATTGGCCGTCCCCACTACAACCCTGATGGTTCTCTCCGGACTGCCGGCGAAGACCTCAACGCTACCGGCTTGACTGAATATATGTGGGATGTACTATACTGGACGCAGGGCTGCATTGTTGCCGCCTGTCTCTTCAATGATCGTGCCTGGTGGCTATGGGTGGTCATCCCGCTGTATTCGGTCTACCTGGCCTACACCACTGTCATGGGAGTGAAGAAGGGTTTCGCCGGCATGGGCGGCGGCGAAGCCGGCGTGGACACCGAAGAGCAAAAAAGTAAACGGGAGCTGAAGAAGGAGAAGCGTGGTGATCGCGTGAAGCAACGGACCCGGTGAATAATGGCTGGAAGAAAACCCATATGTGCATTTAGAGCAGAATCGGGGACTTGAGGCTATTGGTTCATAAGAAACATATCCATGTTACCCAGCCCCGACGAAACCATCGACGTGAACTGGCCCCAGCCCGAGTAGTCGGAAGACGAAAAGCCCGGGATGGTACCATTGAAATCTGTCAAGGCGTCCCCCGTCAAATCCGTATAGATTGCAGTGGCTGGGCTATCATCCAATGGCATCGACATGGTCTGGAACTCGTTCCCTTGGGTATGACCGTCCGTGTCGCCAACGCCTAACCCCAATGGGTACGTGGACCTGGTCTGACGCAAGGCTTCCACGCGCAGCTCCTCAAGCACAAGACAGTATCGCTCTGATAACGATCCTTTCTCCGCAATGGCAGATATATGGGACTGACACTGCGTTGCCGCCTCGAAATAGTCGCGATATACCTCGGGCGGCGATGTACACTCTTGTATCACGTAGATGTAAAGGATGATAGTCGCGTTGAACGAGAAATAAGCGGTAATCTATCCTGATTAGCACGATGCAGCTTGGATCCTCGAGCGAGACAAACCCAGAAGGCACGAAACAATTGGCGACTTTCGGTGATCTCGTTGATTGTATTGACGGTTTTCATTGCAGCGTCAAGGCATTCCTTGAGACTCTGGCTAACACGGGTATCTTGAGACCCGGTATGCCTCCTAGCCTTCTGGGATAAACGTGCAAAATTGCCTAGTACAAATGGCCTGTGGGTCAGAATCACTGCATGCCAATATGTCAGGTTCAGGACATTGCGCTGGCGCTGAAAGATCGATATCAAAAACGATGTGCTGTAAATGTCAACGTCCACGAATCGAGCCAGGTCAGCCCGCCAATCGGTCAGATCCTTGGATATCTCCTTGACGGCGGCTGTGCGATGAGCAGCGGATACAGGTTTAATAGAGTAGAGACTACTCAGTATTCGACTGATGATTCGTGCCAGCCTGTCGTCGTCAGCGCCCATCTGGAGCTCAGCCTGAGCGCCTCACCTCATATGTGCCAGTGCAGCAAGCATGGTCGATGGTCCTCGACTCGGGTTTGCCGACACGTTCATGTGGTCCGGCAAGAGGTCTTCATCCTCGATACACACCGGAAGCTCTGTGTCGATTTCGTCGTCGTGGAAGGTCCTTGGTCTGCCCAAAGCAGCACTCAGAAAAGCATCGAGGGTGTACGCACACCAAAATGTCCGACGTCGGCACTCCGCTTCAATAAAACTAACTCCATTTGCGGCGTCGGGAGATTTGTTCCTGTTCAGACCAATGGCCAGTGCCAGGTGAGAAACTGTTCCGAATAGACTCCAACAATGGTTGATGCGGGATTGAGTCAGAAGATAGTAGCATTGAGTCAGACGAGCCTGCACGCTAGTGAGACGTATCGACCCTTTTTCTTTGGTGAGCTGGTGCTCTGCCGCTAGGAAATATCGGGTGCTGTGGCCATTAAGCAGAGTGTTCGCGAGTGATCGATCGTGGTCAGGACTCACCTCAGGTCTGATGGACCTGGCCTGTCAGATTCTGGCATGTAGACTCTCGCATGAGCAAAAACCATGAACAGCAATGCCACTCTCGCTGGGGCATGTTGTGCATCACGGATCATACCGAGGGTGTCATAAAACTCATCGAACCACTCTTGGAGCGTAGGCCGGTGAAGGAAGCGATAAGTGGGCATCGCGAAATCAAAGTACCGATCAACCAGACGCTGCGCATCTGCTCTGGGCAGCATCATGCAAAAGGAGGGATCGGACTTGGGAAGATGTAGCGGCGCATCACCGAATGTGAAAATACTATTGGCCTGAGAGAACGAAATCGCTTGATGCAGGCGTTTTTGGATCCTCAGAAGGAAGGAAACGCCCGAGGCTGGTCCAATGTAATGGCCCTGTAAATCCGTCTGGGAGAGCTCCGGGGAGTTCTGAGACGATCCTTCGGCGTATAGAGAGGCCGGACGGGGTACATCCAGAGAGGTCTCACGTTGACTTGGTACCTCGGGAGCATCATGCCACGGGGACTCAATTCTGAGTAATATAGTCGGATACTGCTGTGATGGCTCTAACGGAGCTCCATTTGACATAGCGAGATTGTCCGATGCATTGTTTCCCTCGAGAGCATCGGATGTTGCAAGGATGGCCGGTACCCGCCCTCGTGCATAGGCCGACACAAAGGTGCAAGTCGCTTTCGCCTGGACGCAGAATCCACATGGCTGGGTGCCATCGCATTTGATCTTTCTTCTGAATGTCTGTGTTAAAGACCATCCAATCGAGGTGCAGAGAAGATCTCAAGGTAGCTCACGTTTTACATCGGTCACATGCTCTCGTCACCCTGACTCTTTCCCTTGTTCGAGGCCGCTTCTTCACCCCTTGCTGATTCTGCCTCGACGACATGGGCATTGGCGATCGGCAGTGCTTGTCATGAGAATCCCATGTCCGGGACGGAAAAGCACCGCGGATGTTGATCCACCCAAATGCGGGGAAACTCATCGGCGATTCCTTTTCCGTGAGGGGGAAACTAAATCAGCATTGAAGGATATTCCGTGAACCTTTCGCAGCAATATCTTTCTCATCTTTTTGAGTTTTGTTTTTCTCTCGGACATACAACCTCTCGCTTATCATCATGACAGCAGCAATGTCTAAGCGTCTCAATGGCAGGACCATCCTGATCACCGGCGCTTCCTCGGGCATTGGACGATCCACGGCTTTTGAATTCGCACGCACATCACCGCAGGATCTCAAACTGATCTTGACCGCGCGTCGTATCGATAATCTCAACCAAATTGCCGCGGACATTGCCCAGGAGGTCGGGGCCGGTGTCAAAGTGCTGCCTGTCCAACTCGATGTCAGCAATGCCGATGAGGTGCGGACATTTGTGGGGAAGTTGCCTGCGGAGTTCCAAGAAATTGATGTACTCGTGAACAATGCGTAAGTGGACTGCAAAGGCTTGATGGATTTTTGAATTGCCTTCTAACGATGGGTGCGTGGTTAGTGGCCTCGTCAAAGGCGTTGCAAAAGCACCCGAGATTGCCGAAGAAGACATTGACATTATGTTCAAAACCAACGTGACGGGTCTCATTAATATGACCCAGGCGATTCTGCCCATCATGCTGAAGCGCAACAACGGGAACGGAGCCGGCGACATCATCAACATTGGATCCATCGCGGGCCGCGAGCCTTATGTTGGTGGAGGAATCTACTGCGCGACCAAGGCTGCAGTCCGATCATTCACTGAAAGTATGCGCAAGGAACTCATCCCCAAGCGGGTGCGCGTCATTTGCATCGACCCTGGGCAGGTGGAGACCGAGTTCTCCGTCGTCCGGTTCTATGGCGACAAGAGTAAAGCCGATGCTGTTTACGTGTAAGTATTCCTCTACGTCTATATTTCTTAGGGGTGGCAGGCCTTTACTAAGTCAGTCATAGGGGCTGCGAGCCATTGACACCCGACGATATCGCGGAGACTATTGTGTTTGCGGCTGGACGAAGGGAAAATGTTGTTGTAGCGGACACTTTGCTGTTCCCCAACCACCAGGCTAGTGCTACTATTATGCACAAGAAGGCGACATAGATGCATCAATCAAGATATGGGGGGGATACTAGTACTGTTTGTTATTAATGTGATACTCAACTATAAACCTACAGATGTCCACCTGGGCACTGGCTCCATGGAAAAATACATTTCGAGATATGATTGAATAATTCCTCTTGCAATTTCGATATTCACCAAGAGCACCTTCATTAAACGTACAAGAGCTCAATGATATCCGTGCATTCTGGCGTGGTTCCTCTGCCCGATTAACGACGTGGGATATTCGTTATCCGTCCGGGCCTGGTCGGACGTGGAGATCCCCGGCCATGAAGCGGAACAGCCCAAAACGTCGACTACCCTTGATCAGCCGGATCACTTTAGTAACTACCCTTCTCTATGTTCCAGAATTATTTGATTCGAAGGTGGTATGTAGCCTAAAGCTTCTAAGAACCAGCCTTGTGCGGATGTCCGGGAAGTATAAAGTCCCACCAGGGGACACAAGAAAGTGCATGCTACATGACCGGTGGATCAATTGAACCCCAGACGGAAAACAACCCAGCCAAGATTACGCAAAGCTTTAAGTCTAGCATCTTCCCCGAGGAAGTTTTTAAAGAGTGCCAAATAACCAACCGCCATGTCGCCTTCCCGAGTTCCTCCAAGCGGAGTCTGGGCTCCAACCATCACCTTCTTTGACCACAGCACCGACAATATCGACGCAGAGGCACAGTCCAAGTATTATTCGTACCTCAGTGGAACTGGTCTCGCAGGGCTAGTCGTACTGGGCACCAACTCCGAGACCTTTCTCTTGACACGTGAAGAGCGCAAAACCTTGCTCCTGATCGCACGGCAAGCATGCGGCCCTTCCTTCCCGATCATGGCCGGCGTCGGAGGCCACTCAACAAAGCAAGTCCTGGAATTTATCACCGACGCTGCTGATGCCGGCGCCAACTATGTGCTCCTGTTGCCACCCGCCTATTTTGGGAAACAGACCACACCGGCGGTCATCAACAATTTCTTCGACGACGTCGCCTCCACCAGTCCGCTGCCGATTGTCATCTACAACTTTCCCGCGGTTTGCAACGGCATAGATCTTGACTCGGCCACCATTGCCAACCTCGCACGGAAACACAGTAACATCGTCGGCGTGAAACTGACTTGCGGGGCCGTGGCCAAGATCACCCGACTGGCAGCCGAGCTTCCGTCCGAGAGTTTCGCGACGTTTGGTGGACAGTCGGATTTCTTGATTGGTGGGTTGGCGGCGGGGTCTATGGGGACTATTGCTGGATTTGCGAATGTTTTCCCCAAGACGATTGTGCAGATCTACAAGCTTTACCAGAATCGTCAAATCAAGGAGGCCATGGAGTTGCATAAGAAGGCGGCACTTGCCGAGCAGCCGTGCAAGGCGGGAATTGCTTCAGTCAAGTATGCTGCAGCCATGAACACGGCCAAGACCGCGGGGGTCGAAGGGGCGCTGGACAAACTCAAGCCGCGACGGCCATACATGGAGCCTTCGGAGGCGGAGAAGAAGAACATTGAATCGCAGATTGCGAGCTTGAGAGATATAGAGGCTGGTCTATGACTGTGACATTTGCTAGAATTAGTAAAGCCCATTGCATAGTATCGATTTCTATAAGAGATTATGTCTTTCTGCTCTTAGTTTCATTTCTTTCTTGTTTTGTTTACAAGAGTGATATGCTCAATTTCCGAATGAAAGATTTCTGAGTATCATAACCACCAATTACATTATGACCCCATATAAATGGCCTACCCGCATTTTCCTCAAATTAATCTATTTAAGAGTCAAGTTGTGGAATCCCCAGGATATAAGGTAGATCATAAGGTCATTGATTCATAGATTTCAAACGAAAAGCATTGCACATCCCGAGGCCCGGGCCGATTGTCCCCCACCAGCCATTTCACAAAACGTATTTAAACAGCGGGGACTTGTCGCCCAGATCAAACAACTCATCTTCGGTATAGTGGACCCGTGCATCATCAGCCAGCTTCGCCTTCTTAGCATTCCCGACCTTATAGCTCCATTCAAGGAACAGAGCAACGAACAACCCAACTCCGCCAAGAGCCAAACTCAGGCCGAAGCCGGTGTAGTACTTGGGTTTTTCCTTTTCGAGGTACATAAAGCTACCAAGGATACCACCAACATTGCCGACGCAGTTCATAAGTGCAATACCAACAGCCCGTCGGGAGGATGGGGCGATGTTGTTTGCATTCCATGAAGCGGCGGCGGCCTGGATTGGGTAGATGCCGATGACAGCCAGGACAACAGCGAAGTAGGCGACACCCTTTTTCTCTTCAAGCGCACCCTTGAGTGAGATGATGATCGCGTATGCAACAGTCACGATGACCATTGGAATCGCCACGAAGGGCATCCGCCAAAAGAAGCGATCCGAGAGTCGTGCAAAGCAAATTGCGGAGATTGCGGCTGCGACGTACGGAGGCGCAGAGGTGAGCTGTGCATTTGTGTCGCTGAAGCCCATGGCCTTGGTGATTGTTGGGAGAGTGAACTTGGTACCTGGTCGTGATGGTCAGCATTAGGAGTCATGGGCCGAAGAAACCACTCGACCTCTTACCATATGACAACGCCGATTGGCACAGCAAAAAGTAGGCTTGCACGTAGACTCTCCAGTTCAGGAGCACCATCTTGAGGTCGCGCCACTTGAATCCGGTTTTGTCGTCGCTCGTTCCGCCTTGCTTGATGAACATGGAAAGATTCAAGTATCGAATCTCTTCCGGCGAGAGCCAGCGTTTGGACAGGCTAGGGGTGTCAATGAGGAAAAAGAAACATGCCACCCCAAGCACAGCACTGGCGAGACCTTCCAGGATGAAAATCCAACGCCATCCCTCTAACCCGCCAACGCCGTCCATTCGGGCAATCCCCGCAGCTAGCAAACCCGAGAAAGCTCCGGACAATGCGCTGGCGCAGTAGAAATACGAAATGCGAAGAGCAAGGTCTTTGGGCATATACCAATACGAGCAGAGGTAAATAGCACCGGGGAAGAAACCAGCCCTTGAGTCAGGCGGGTTAGCTTTGGCGGAGGTAATGAGATCGATGCACTCACTCGAAAACACCGAGCAAAACGCGTACCACCATGACTCCAGCGAAGCTTTTTACTAGCCCCGTGCATGTCATGACAATGCCCCAGCAAAGAACAAGAATGCCCAGATAGGTTGAGGGGCGCTTGAACTTCTTCAGGAGGATGTTGCTAGGAACTTCGAGGAGGACATAAGGGATGAAGACTAACAAACGCATTAGCATCACAAATATCACAACTCCAATGAAAGCACTGACAGATTGACAACACGGTATTGTACTGCACCCTCGACATTCCCAAATCCTCGACCATGCCCTCGATTTTGGCATTGCCAATATTGGCCCGATCGATATGGCTGATCAGATACAGCACGGCCAACATAGGAACCAAGCGTGCGTCGACCTTGTGAAAGACCTTTTTTCGCTTGTCTTCGGGGTAGTTTGTGTAAAAGTCCGCATCGTCGGCAGTCAAGCCGACCACGCGAAAAGTGCCAATCTCCGTGACATTGGAAGCCTTGGGAAGACTTTCAATATGAGATGGCTGGTCGACGATCTCGACATCGTCTTTGCGAATCGACCGAGCACTCATCTTATCGGTGAATGAAAGGATATGCAGTCAAAGCAGTTCACCCAAATTCCTCCATGTCAAGGCTACCGCGGCGCAAGAGTATCCAAGAACATCCCTGATCGGTTGGAGAGATGGGGGGATATATATACCATCTCGGAAATGTCCTCTTGGCGCAGCCTCATACCGGCAGATCTTTGTCTAGTCAGTGGCTGAACAGGATGGCACACTCGTCTAAGCTTGCAGTGCTTTCCCCAGTTCCCCGGGCTTGGCGACCACGTTCCGAGTGGATCCATGAAGCCCAAAATGCGGGGATGATCCAGTCTGCGCTGGGGAAAAGCCGAAGTCGACGGATAAACCACCAATGACCATCTCATCCGTGGGGGATTCCGTCCTCTGGACACACGGAGAGTCACACACGGTCACCCTGGACCTGATGATGTGGCGGGGTAAACGATGCCATTGATGCCGCCAAGCTCGAGCTCAATGCTTTCTCCGGTCAAGCTGCTTTCTCCGGGTTTCTCGCCCGGATATCTGGGAAATCTCCCATTCCGCCCCCACGGGATCTCCAGGCTGAGGCCGGTGTTAAATATCCAGAGATGGATACTGTTGAGCACAATGACGGGTCCAACCAGCCACTATGTCTCCAAGCGCAGTAATCAAGGATATCATCATCACACCCGTGGCATTCCATGACATGCCCTTGTTAAACAGTGTGGGCGTGCATGAGCCCTTTGCCCTGCGCAGTGTTATCGAGATCATCACCGACGGCACATATGGACTGGGCGAGTCCTACGGTGACTCTGCACATCTTGCGCGTCTCCAGAAAGCAGCCGAGAAGATCAAAGGCTGCTCCATCTACGACACCAACATCATCTATAAGATATGCATGGATTCCCTGACGGGCGATACCACGACAGGCGGCGATGGTATGGCTGGCATGGTCACCACCGCATCGGTAGCCGACAAAGTCTTCTCCCCGTTCGAGGTGGCATGTCTCGATCTTCAGGGAAAGATCGCGCGACTCCCGGTAAGTGACCTTCTTGGAGGCCGCGTGAGAGAAAGGGTCCAATACTCTGCATACCTCTTCTACAAATGGGCCGGCCACCCGGGGCAGCCCGACGACGAATACGGCGAAGCGCTCGATCCCGCCGGAGTCGTCAAGCAGGCAAAGAAAATCATTGACGAGTATGGTTTCAAGGCCATCAAGCTCAAGGGTGGCGTTTATCCTCCTGCGCAGGAGGTCGAGGCCATCAAAGCGTTGCATGCCGCATTCCCGGGCGTACCCCTGCGGCTGGATCCCAATGCCGCATGGACCGTCGAGACATCCAGATGGGTCGCCAAGGAGCTTGAGGGCATCGTGGAGTACTTAGAAGATCCGGCACCGGAAATAGATGGCATGGCAGCCGTCGCGAAGGACGCGTCGATGCCGCTGGCCACGAACATGGCCGTTGTTGCCTTCTCGCATCTCCCGCCCTCAATCGCGCAGGACGCAGTCCAGGTCATCTTGTCGGATCATCATTTCTGGGGCGGCCTGCGCAAGTCGCAGACACTGGCTGCTATCTGCGCGATCTGGAATATGCGACTGTCGATGCATTCGAACAGCCATCTGGGCATTTCGCTGGCCGCAATGACGCAACTCGCTGCTGCTACTCCCAACCTGGACTATGCTTGTGACACGCACTGGCCCTGGAAGCGCCGGGACGAGGACGTCATCATCGATGGCCCGTTGAAGTGGGAAGATGGTGGTGTGATTGTGCCCACTGCACCCGGCTTGGGGATCGAGCTCGATAGGGAACGGTTGGCGCGTCTGCATCAGCAGTATCTCGACCGTGGGATGACGAAGAGAGATGATACGACGTATATGAAGAGGTTTCACCCCGAATTCTCGTCAGCTATTCCCCGGTGGTGAGGGGATGCAGATTCGGATGGATGTGAAATATAATGATAATCGATCCTGCGTTATATATTTCAATGGCATGGACACCACGTCCCGAGGTCTCCGTTTCCCTCTAAATATGCCACCGCATTTTCTTCCAAGGTTGACCGCGAATCTTAGGTAGAACAGGGCTTGTGTAAGAACCAGGAATTACCAAGGCAGATCTTATTATGTACGAAGCCTATTCGCTATCTTGCAAGGAAAGCACCCGAATTACAAAGGGGGAAAAAGGAAGCCGAAACCAGGAAAACATCACTTTATCTTGCGAATCATGAACATGCTGCCATCGTGACATACTATATGGGGAATAATGCATCGAGAAATTGAGCATGGCAATGCCACGGCGAAGATGCCCAATTCCAGTGTGCCATGTAGAGGCTGTGTGCCATGTAGAGGCTGGTGAGATAAATGGAGAAAGATCGTATATAGCCTACCCCAGATCGACCGCCGAGAAGGAAAAGAGAATTGGCACTACAGTTCCTCGTAGGCAGGCGTGGGGGTAGCTTTGAAACTGGCGGACGAGTCATCCACGGGAGTTGCGATAGTCTCAGAATCATCGGCTGTGGTAGATTCATCTACAACTTCGGTGTCCACGGGAGGAGTGTTGGTTTCGGTGGACGCTTCTGATACGAGGGAATCGTCCGTCTCGACGCCATCGGAGTTTGAAGCAGATGTATCATGCTCCTCAGGGGAGGTATCTTCGGGAACGGTTTCCACATACTCATCCGCCTCGGTGGATTCATCCTGGTCGACGTTGACATCTTCAGCTTCTTCAACCTCTTCCTGAGGTTTAGGCCGGGCTGGAGGAGGCTCGGTCCTAGTCTCAAAGTTGTCGCTGACCTCACGAGCAGCCATCTTCCAGTGACCAACATCCTTCAGTCGGATGAGTTCCTTTGCTGTGTCTTCGGCAACGTCCATGCCGCTAGCCAGGATGTCGGCCGCCACGGCTTTGGCTTCCGCGACGGATTTGTGATTCATGCCAACCTTGCGAATCTCATCCCGCCAATCATCGAGTTGGGCCTTGAGGGCATGGTACCGGGCCCAATCCTTATAAGTCACGGTGTCCATCCAGGCCCAGCGCATTCCAATTTCTTGAAGGCCAAGATCCCGGATGCTGTCGAGGACGTCGAGCGTCGAGTTGACAGCGGCAGAAACACGTCGCAAAAGCTCCTCTTCGAAGGTCAGAGACCACTCACGAAGAGTGTGGGCGCGGTCCCGAACCGAAATAGCGGAGGTTCGAATATCGCTGACAAGTTGGTCGCGGGTAGATTCCTCGGCCTCGGGAGCATCTTCTTCTGGCAACGTCTGCACGAGATCATTGATCCGATCCTTGATGCCGGAAACCTGCTTTGCGGCAACGGCTTGAAGCGCCGTAGCCAAGCTCTGGCCGTGAGCGTTGGCACTGCTCGCAACTAGTGCAGCGACAATTTCCTCAATCCGTTCCTCCAAATCTTCGACACCTTTGTCCGCTGCAACAGAAAACTTATCCTGCCAACGTTGCAGATCCGAAGCAACCTGCTCGCGGGCCTTTTGTTCTTTTTCGGCAGCAGATAAAGCAGGCTGAAAAGTAGGGGTCTCAGTAGTAGTTGTAGTGCTGGAGCTGGTGGATGTATGAGTGAGCTTTTGAGAACTGGAGCTTGTTGAGGGCTGAGGCTCATCAGACGAAGGACTGGATATCATAGTCAGCAAGATGGTCTTGTCAGGGAGGGAACGGGACAACTATACCTGTCTGTGTCTTCGACCGCCGAGCGTATCCGTTTTCCTTCACGGTAGCTAGCCAGGCGCTGGCTGATCTTGACTAATTGAGGCTCAACCTGCTCCGAGTAAAGACCAGTAACATGGGGCCACAGGGAGCTGTTGGCAAAGTAGACCACTGATGACCAAGTGTAACGTACACCAGGAACGACGTGAGTGACCAAAACCTGTTGTCCCGTACTATAGGTCTTTCCAATGAAAGGCTGCGAGCGAGTGTAGAAGGGAACCAAATGGTCCCAGTACACGGTGAACATGACAGTATTCGCCTTTTGGAAGTAAGGTGAAACAACTGCCTTCCCCCGCTGAACATAAGGGTCCAGCTCTGCCAGATACAGCTGATGGAGCTTATCCTGGGCGGCCTGCACACGGGGAGTCACTTGGATCTTCCATTGCTCCGCGCCGTAGACCTGCGCTTGCTGCCATGCTGGAGCTCCATATTTTTCGTATCCTGACTGGACGATGGTGTATGTAGGTGTGTACACCTGCGCATGGAACACTTCGATATAGGGACGCGCCTGGTCCACGTATGGCGCGGCGTAGGTCTCATAATATGGTGTGACATAAGGCGTGATGTAGGGCTCGACATAGGATCGCCCGATCAGATAAGGCTTGCAGACTCGAGGCGATGTTTCAGTCAATTCTTCCGGGTTCGAGGGGCACCGCAGGAATGGTGTGAGTAGTGTGTACCAGATACAGAGGCTGTACAGTTATTCTATCAGCTTCGGACGCGCGACGGGGTCACGTCTAGGGTCTGCACTTACCGCACTATTAATCCCACCGTCCATCGCAGGGAACTCCTCTTTCGCTCGGGCTTGCCAACGTCTTTCTGCCCATTCTGGCTGGTCGACACATCGGATGCAGGGCCATTCTGCTTGACTACCGCCATGGTTGTCGTAGGCCAGCTCGGCCGCGCGCCCCACGTTGTAGAAGAGAAAGCTCGTAAATGACAGATGTCACGTCGCTGCTGAGCTAGTTTGATTCACCCGATGGTAGCAACTCCTCGTCGACACCGGTTGCTAAGGTGCAGGGAGCTTGCAAAATGTCGGCGGAATGTTCGCGTCGGCCTTGGCACTCGTCAAAACTTCACGGGCCGCGGTCGGATCGCGCGACGGAGGATCCGAGGTTGACGGTGGATTCACCTTGCGCGAGACCCTAGTGAGCTCAAAATAGATCGTGGGATTTGATGCTGTAATATGAGTGAATGTACCTAAAGAAGGATATTATCGTGATGAGGTCATACGTGCCGGAGAGAGACGTTACGGGCAAATACCGCTTTGCATACTGGATTTGCCGCATTATTACATTATTACATCAGGCGGTACCACGAACTTACCGGGGGTCACCAGTCCGCTGAGTCAGCAAGAAAGTGGAAGGTGCGACTCGGCGCCACTAGGGAAGGTAAGAGCAACGCAACGGGTGAGAATTCCGCAAGTCCAGGTGCGCAACAGCTTAAATTGATCTCCTTTCTCAGCTCCATTCCTCCTTACCGTGCCACTACCCCGCCCCCGCGCCCATACCTTCCGCTGCTGATGGGGTTTGAAGATAGTATGAGGAATTGGTAAACGACCCAGTGACCGTCGATTCGACGCGATTTGATACCATGGATCTGCCCGCGAGCTCTTCCCGCGCTGGGGAGGACTGGTCTGCTTTCCCTGATGTGATGAACGACCCCGCCTTTGACGAGAGGGAGAGGGGGTTTGACGACTTGGACACCTGTCGCATATGTCATGGCGAGGCAACCGAGGAAGAGCCCCTCTTCTCTCCCTGCAAATGCAGTGGAAGTATCAAATTTGTCCATCAAAACTGCTTGGTAGAATGGCTGGCGCACTCTCAGAAGAAACATTGTGAGCTCTGCAAGACAACTTTCCGCTTTACCAAGCTCTATGACCCGAATATGCCGCAAAGTCTTCCAACGCCCTTATTTTTACAACAGGCTATGGTGCAAGCCTTTGGAACGCTAGTTACATGGTTACGGTTCGTCCTTGTGGCGTTTGTTTGGTTGGGGTGGCTACCGTGGTCAATGCGTGCCATATGGAGAGCGCTCTTTTGGCTTGCGGACGGCCGATGGTCGGGGAGTGGAGCAGCGCAAGAGCAGATGAGACAATCTGCCCGGGGTGATGCCGGGACTGGCAATGGAACAGCCATTGTCAACTCTATGGTATCAGCCGCCTCGTCTACAATAACCACCACCTCCAACGCGGCAGCGTCCGCGCAGCCGTCGACCGCGAAATTCCCATCCGGAGATCCCCTGATGCTCACTCTGATTAAAAAGATCATCCCGAGTCTATTCGTTCCCGCCTTGAGTGGCGGTGTTGGTCAGAATGGGCCCAACTCGACCGTTACGACCAATCCTCCAAAGCCCCGTTACCCATCATGGCTTTCGGATGTCAAGTTTCTCAACAATCTGACACCCTACCCGACGATAAACAATATGATCATCGACACTCTGGAAGGCCAGCTTATTACCCTCCTTGTGGTGGTTGCATTTATCCTGCTTTTCCTCATTCGGGAATGGGTTGTACAGCAGCAACCCATGGCAAATATCGCCGAAGGGGAGCGCGAGGCTGCTCTCCAGCTGATTGCGAATGCGAACAATCAAGCAAATGACCACGCAGCGGTGGAACCCGACGATCAAGCACCTTTCCCTGCCAATCCCGAAGAAGGTGATGCGGCAGATGCTGACAGTGACGCTCCTCGCTCCATAGCTGCGTCGCCAGCTCCCTCTTGGACTGATTCCGATGATGGACTGCCCGTGTACGAAAGGCCGATTGGTCCACATAATGCGCTGCCCGACTTGAATGAGCCCGAGACTACTGGCGTGGATTACTCGGGCTTGAGTCAGGCACTTAGAGACCCTGGGCAGTATGAACGCTCAGGTGTGGCTGCGTTTCAAGATGTTCTCACTCGGGCCAATGGTGATCGTGATGAAATGCTACGAATCATCCGTGATGAAGGCCGCGAGCAGGAACTGGGATGGGTTTTGAACGCTTTCAATGGATCCCGTCGCAACGAGAACCCCGTGAATCCATTTGATACCAATCCTGATACAGGAGGCTCGGGGGCTGCTGGCGCTCGCCTGGCAGAGGGACTTGGCAACCAATCTTCAGGCGGTCAAGGCCCACCGGGAGCTGAGCCAGTAGCTTCTCAAAATATAAACCAGGAAAATGTCCCAGCTGAAACATTAGGCGAGGACGAGCCTCCAAAGGGACTTTCTGAACGACTCCTCAACTGGTTTTGGGGGGATATCGCTCTTGCCGAGGGCGCAGCCGATGTGGTGCCGGAAGATGATGAGCACATTGTTCAAGACCCAGCACTGGAAGACCCCTTTGTGCCTATTCAAAACCGCATTGACGACCCACCCGCCAACGGGGCCGTGGCTGATGGAGCCGCGGACGCTGGCATGGATGGAAACGACATGGATGCAATCGAAGGGGATGACTTCGATGGCATCATGGATCTCATCGGGATGCAAGGTCCGATATTCGGTCTGCTGCAGAACGCTGTGTTTTGCGCCCTGCTCATTGCCTTTACCGTGGCCATTGGTATCTGGCTGCCCTATTTGTGGGGCAAAATCGCGCTGGTTCTCCTGGCCAATCCCTTGGAACTCATAGTCGGCGTGCCCATGACTGCTGTAACCGTCGTGGCTGACATTGCGCTCGATACCTTGATTGGGTTCGTAGGGTATCTCATGTACTGGCTGAGTTTCATGTGCAGGATGTTGCTCGGCCCTCTGGGGACCTTTGTTCCAGCTGGCGAATGGGTCCCCCAAGGCAAATCCATCACCAGTGCCTCGCTGTCTCTCATCGATGCAAGCACGAATCGTCTCAACAAGGTCGTCAAGGCGTTCCTCGTTTTCCACGATTCAGATATTCCCATGTTCTCTGTGCTTTCACACCAGGCCCTCCGAATCCACCAGGCACGATTGTCCACAGTCTTTCAGACGGCATTTGCGGTCATGAAGTTTATATTGTATGATTTCCCACTTCGACTAGCTACTCTCGGAGTTCCAGGGGCGATGAGCCTCCAGGTCAATACTGCCCAGCTCAAGGACGTCCTCGGCCAAGCCCAAGAATGGATTGGAAATTTTACCCAATCTCCGCTCTTTTCCAACGCTGGATCAAAATTGGCCAACATGACAGCGGCCAAGACAGCGTCTTCATCCATACCGGTCGATTATGATTTGGTTGTATGGGACTCGAAAGACCGTTTCATTGCAATCCTGATGGGCTACATGCTTGCTACTGCTCTAGGGTTTTCGTACCTTCGAACTAAAGAATTTTTCACCCGTGCCAATCGCGGTCAACGGGCTGAGGGCATTGTTGCTGAAGTGCTCCTCCAAGCCGGCGGAGTAATGAAAGTCATCCTCATCATTGGGATCGAGATGATTGTATTTCCACTCTATTGTGGAACTCTTCTGGACTTGGCACTGCTTCCCCTATTTTCTGAAGCGACAATCTTATCGCGCATCACATTTACAAAGGCATCGCCGCTCACATCTTTATTTGTACACTGGTTCATTGGAACTTGCTACATGTTCCACTTTGCCCTTTTTGTGTCGATGTGTCGGAAAATCTTGCGGAGCGGTGTTTTGTGTAAGTGTTGTCTCTTGTCCCGACTCTCCATCCGGTACTGATCCTGTTTAGATTTTATTCGCGACCCTGATGACCCGACATTCCACCCGATTCGCGATGTTCTGGAGCGGAGTATCACCACCCAACTACGCAAGATTGGCTTTAGTGCGCTTGTGTATGGTGCACTTGTAATTGTCTGCCTCGGTGGAGTTGTGTGGGGCCTACATTTTGCCTTTGATGGCGTCTTGCCAATTCATTGGTCTGCTAGTGCGCCGATGCTCGAGTTTCCCGTTGACCTTCTTTTCTACAACTTCGTCATGCCGCTTGCGATTCAAAGCGTGAAACCTTCCGACGGGCTTCATGATTTGTATGACTGGTGGTTTCACCGATGTGCCCACTTCCTCCGCCTCAGCAATTTTTTCTTCCCGGAGCGACATCCCGAGGAGGAAGGGCGCCATGTCCGGCGATCCTGGTGGGGGGTGCTACTCAGAAGTAAGGGTGACTGGAGGCACCCGGTCATTGGCGAGGCAAACCAGGCAGCGGCAGAGAAGGACAATCAGGACGTGTACTTCCTGCGCGATGGCCGGTACGTTCGAGCACCTGCCTCGGACCAAGTTCGTATTCCCAAGGGCACACGGGTGTTCATGGAAGTGACTGAGCACAACGAACGCGTGGATGGGAAGCCTGACTTGGACGATGGACTCCACGGGCGTACCAGCAACATGTTCACTAAGGTCTATGTTCCACCAAACTTCCGCAGTCGCATTGCTGCCTTCATCCTTCTCATCTGGCTGTTTGCTGCTTTCACCGGGGTAAGCATCACTGTTCTGCCGCTAGTCATTGGACGGGCTATCATTTTGTACTGTTTCGCCAGTCCGGTGCCCGTGAATGACATCTACGCCTTCTCAAGTGGACTGTTTGTGGTTGGGGGACTCGGTTACTTGGGCTTCTGTTTCCGTGCTGCGTTATTGGCCATGCGAGCAAATTCGGGGACGAGCTTACGAAACCCGCAACGGGCACGGCAGTTTTGTGCCAGCGTTGCGCTCGATGCTGCTCGGCTTCTCTACCTCGGGGCTGCATTGGTCGTCGTACTTCCATCCCTATTTGCACTCCTTACTGAACTGTACATCCTCATCCCGGCGCACACCCTGCTCGGCGATGGAGAGTCGCATGTGATTCATGTGGTGCAGGATTGGACTCTAGGGGTGCTTTATGTCCAGATGGCGATCAAGTTGACTGTATGGCACCCCAATTCGTGGGCGGCGTCCATCATCGATACCATCTTCCGGGATGGCTGGCTGCGACCCAATATCAAGTTGGCGACCCGTGCATTGGTTTTACCGCTGTTGCTCCTGGCGACGGCGGCGGCGGTTATGCCTCTGATGTTCGGCGGAGTCGTGCGATGGACTGTCTTTTACGCGGCTGCCGAGGCGCAGCCGTTCGTCTATCGCTATGCCTACCCCGCTACTCTCCTTGTCATCCTCGCCGCGTGGACAATCCACTTTGTTATGCGGCGGATCGCAATCTGGCGAATCAACATCCGCGATGATGTGTACCTGATCGGCGAGCGACTTCATAACTACAGCGAGAAGCGGGCGCGCGATGTCGGGATGTCACGGCGGGTGGTCACCGGATGATAGTATCCCTTTCTGCACTCAGGTTTCATGTTTTTCATCGAACCCTACCATGTACAATCTTGCATACTCCATTTATTTAGCCGTCAAATCATAGATTCATTTCGCTGCTGCCTGAGTCTTAGTCATCAAACCTAAATTTGGATGCCTGCCACGTGATCCACCGTCTGCGCGTGCTGATTGGTTAGGCAACAGGATTCCCGCATCCTCCGCGACGACGCTCATCGCCATCGCCCGCACCAGGCACCCATTGAAACCGTCGTTCTTTTTTCGCCGCCGATGGCGTTTTTACACCCTGACGACATTTCGCAATGGATCTCTGAACCTCCGCGACTGCGCTCTTTGACAACTTGAACTTATCGCCGCCATCGAGTCCACATCGTCCAACATGTCCGTCTTGCGCCACGGAGGGGGTGGGTTCCTTCAACGACGCCTCACCAAGTTATACACCGATACCAAGACATCTTGCGAAAGTGTCACCACTGCATCAAAAGCCCTTGATGATCCCGAACTAGTCGCTTTACACCAGAGCTTCCAGAAGCAGCGGGACAGGTTGCTTGCATGGGGCCTCGATTGGAGCGATGCGAGCGCCGCTCAGCCTAATGACATTGACGAATCCCTGACCGCGGCCGGCTTTAGCGATGTGGTGGAAAGTGTCATGTCCTCAATCCAGGAACTTTTGAATGATGCCGAACGAGTCCAACATATCGATGCGCCGATGCTGCCCTCGAAGGAACGCAAAGTAGATCTACCCTCGAAGGATACTCTTGGGACCCTCCCTCTGAAAACTCAATGGACCGATGATGATATCAATCGCTCAAAGACCATCTTGAGCGACTTGACAGCTTGCATTGACACACTCTACGACTTGTCTCGCTCACGGCGGACCATGGCCTCGAGTATGTCCTCTAGCAAGTACAGCTCTATGGACCGGAAAAGAAGGCCCACGGTGACGTCGCCTTACAAATCTTCCCACGGCTCCTTTTCCGACTCCAAAGAGAAGGCCCAGAGTCCCAAGCAGAAGTATGAGTTGGTCACCTACTCTCCTTCGACCCCGCAGAGTCCCTTCTCGTCACACCCACTCATTATCGATCGCTCTGCGTTGCAGCTACATGGAGCCGTGCATGATAACTCTCCTCCGCCGTACGAACCAGTTGCGGCGTCTTCGAACTCCCGAGCTATTGGCCGACTAAAAACTTCGGCCTCTCCATACCTTGTGCGTTCTGTGAAGGAATCTCACGTTTCGGTACTAGTAGAATTCATGCCAATGCTCGTGGATTCGCAATCGAAGAATTCCAGACTAGAGAAACTGCAAAAATCGCTGGAACAGCTCCAACAGAATGCTCGAATCTCCCATCTGGGACTTTTGAAATTTCTGGGGTACTGCTTTGATGAACCTAATGCCCGCTATGCCTTCCTTTACCAAATGCCCGTGGACTACTTTCCTTTCTTACAGAACCCGAGCGATTTGCTCAAGGAGCTTAAACCAGTCCCGCTTGTTGCGCTCTTTCCATCTTCTGAGGATTACCGTGAAAAGCGGATGCCCAACCTCGAGACTCGTTTTCGCATTGCATACGACCTGTTGATGTCGGCTTTGCATCTTCGCAGCCAGAACGTCGTACACGGTAATATCAATAGCAGCAATGTCATCTTCTTCCCGGGCCGCAATAGTCACGGCAGTGACGAGAGTGGTCTTGCCCCTGACCTCCGTCGCCCTTACCTCACCTCTCCGGCCCGCTTTTCTGGTGACGGCCCCACTCCGGAACCATTGCCAACGACCATGTACCGTCATCCCGAAGACAAGCGATCCGTGGAAGACGATGCCGCCTGGGCATATGATCTGTACTCCTTGGGCCTTGTCCTCCTAGAAATCGGCCTCTGGGCCCCAGTCGGACGCCTTTGGAAGATGAAGTATGACCGTTCGTGGTTCAAGCACCGCGTTGAAGACCTTTATGTGAAGAAGCTCGGACCCAAGTGCGGTACTGCCTATCTACAAGCCGTCCAGCTTTGCCTTGATGCCCCTAACTTCCACCTATCAACGCAACCGATGACCGATCTTTCTCTTCGCGTGCCCCAAATCTATCACTACCCAGTCCTTGATCTGTCCGACCCGGATGGCACCTTCTCGTTCTCCATGAATTTCCTCTACACCATCTCCAAGATCGTCTGGTCATGTTGCCGAATCGATATCTTCTCGGCCCCGCCTGCCGAGGAGCTTGATGATTGCTTGCCACTTGCTCTTGTTCCTACACCTGAACCTACACCGGCTTCTGAAAAGCCTAGTTTTTACCATCCATCCCAGGAACCAGTCAATCTGGACAAGCAGCTACCAACAATCCCCGTGGAGGATTGGGGTGCTGCTCCTGAAACCAAGCACCTGGACAGGCCTGCGAAAAAGCGCACCGTCAAGCGGCTTCCCGACCTTGATATCCCGGATGAGCATTTGCAAGAGTGGAACTTTCAAATGATGCCTCGATTGAGTCGTATGCTTCAGAAAATTCTCAAAGAATCTTCCGAGTCATGTGGCGTCACCCTGATGATGACTGGGGAGACACCGGAAAATGCACGCACGACCATTTGCGTGACCTGTGCTAGTGTCAAAAAGGTCCGATCAGCGTTGAAGAAGCACTTCCCACTGGGCCGGAATGACTGGGACCTCATCGTCCTCCGAGGCGATGTTGAGCGGTCAAAAGTACCACGCAGCAAGCGTCGCAAACCGGCAAAAGTGCGACCTAATGGGTCCAACGAAACCCCTTTTCGCCAGCGGGAACTCAATCCTTGCTATCAGCAGCGACCCCTCTGCGGAGCATCGATCGGTGCCTTTCAGAACGACGAACATCTTCCTCCGGTTTCCTATGGTGGCGCTGTTCTCGTTGATGGATTAGCTTACGGACTGACTGTTCACCATATGCTGGAGGCACCCAGTGATGACGAAGGGCCTGGAAATCAGCAACCCGATGCCCCATCCCGATCCGCGGGTAACTGGCCTCGGAACACTTCCAGCGTCTCTGGTCAAGACTTCATGCACACCTACCAGGAAGATGGCCCTTCCGAAATCAATCTGGAGTTCGATGTCTCAGACTTAGAAGATGGGGACGATGCATCCTTCTCGCAAGGTCCAAGTGGCGGGTACGACGAATATTGGCTGTCTGATGAAGAATCTTCCGACGATGACGATTCCATCGGGGATCCTGATAATGATGACGATGATGCCGCTTCAATCGGGGATACCGCCGGTATCGAGCCCGGCGAAGAACCTCGCCTTTTTGTCACACAGCCTGCTCTTGATGACGTGCACGAGGACTTCTTCCCGTCTCTAGAGGACCGTGACGACGAGCATCTCGCTTCACACTCCCTCGGCTATGTGCACGCCTCGTCCGGCATGCGGCGCTGGACCCGTAAAGGCATCAAGCATGAAGTCGACTGGGCTCTTATCAAAGTCGATGAGGCACGGATGGATCCCCGCAACATCATTATCGACACCAGGGCACCTCTTCTCGCCGGTCGGGTCGCTCAACCCCCCGCCATCTTTCTCAATCAGGTTGCTCGCATGGAGGAGATGGGTGGGTTGCCGGTACATTGTTGCGGTCGGACAAGCGGGCTCCAAACCGGGCAAATATCTAAGGCCATGACGCTGGTCAAGCTGCATGGGCGGCATTCCTTTTCTACAAGCTTTTGTGTCAACGGGAACTTTGGAGGTAAGAGGCTCACCTCAGATCCATGATCATGTCTATACGATCCTTAATTAGATACCCTTGCTCGTTTTGTTTCCCCCTCTCTTGTCCCCCCGGATCCTGTTAGGCCGGTAAACGATAACTTGATAAACCCCCGTTGTACTCGGTATTCCACAGTAACTGGCGCATGGCAGTCAAGCTAACTCTGACCTTCACAGCCCCCGGCGACTCCGGCGCATGGGTCTTCGATCGCTCGACCGGTCGCGTGTGTGGCCACGTCCTAGCCTGGTCGGCTCGCAGCAACACGACCTACATCTCGCCGATGGAAGTCACGCTTGATGACATCGCTCGCACCCTCAACGCCTCCCTCGTCTCCCTGCCCGGTGACCCGACCTCATCGATGGGCTACGCCGGTCCAGCTCCAGCTCTATCCCCATATCCCTATCCAGCTCAACAACTTCCCGCCGACTTCAACCGTTTGACCGTCGGCGGGCCTCCTCCTCGTCCCGCTCCTCCTGTCCCTCCTCATCCCTTCGGCTACGCTCCTCCTCAACATCCGGGCTTCTCTCGTCCTCCCCCTCCCCCTCCGCCGCCACCTCCTAGACCCGGCTCTGAACATGTCCTCCGTGGTCCTATGCCTCCGATCCCGCCTGCCTTGATAGCCGGCCCACGCAATATTGAACGTCAACTCGCATGATCTTTTGATTGGTATTGGATATATTTTTTTTCGGTCTTGGGTTCTTATTTCGTTTTGTGATACCGAATACCCAAGTGGACCCATCTGTTTGGCTTGACTATAGATAATTAAATAAAATTATATACATGTAGTCCTTGGTTGACCGCAACATCGTAATCGTGATTTTCAAACGAAGTCTGATTTTCCAGACATTTCTAATGGCCGCTTCCAAAGAATGACTTCACAACCCCCTTATTATTGTTTCTCGACACCCCGCTACACCGTCCGCCAGCATATCTACCAGAAATACCGCTCAAAGAAACCCCTTAGGCACTGTATCAAAACTGCCGAGGACAGTGCTGTATTGCAACTGGAATTGGATAAACTCCTCTCCCACGGTGAACGTGCGACATGCTTCAAACTGAGATCAGCATGAGTGGGGGCTGAAACCTCCGCCCTGCTACGAAGGAGTGACCACCTCGTGGCATCAAACACCACCACATTGAAGCACAACAGCATGCATCGGTAGCCTCATAGCCTACCTTTTGACAGAGTTTTAATACACTTTGCTGTCCTCACATGCCCCCACCCAAACACCAACGGGCGAGAAAGCCCAAGTCGAAGAATGGCTGTGTCACTTGCAAGTATGTCTCCCCGTGTAGACCATGGGAGAGCTCTAGCTGACAGCTCTCCTAGGATGCGACATGTCAGATGTGATGAGGAAAAGCCCGAGTGCAAAAAATGCACCGAGTCTGGTCGCAAATGCGACGGCTACAAGACCGCCTCGCAGACTGAACTGCGCAACGAGATCACGCAAGGTTTGCCTCAACATCCATGGCGCCTCAGTCCCGACCACAGGCTTGTTCTTCTTCCTGGGAGTCGGGAAGAGCGTCAGTACGTTCTCTTGTTCAACGGCCAAGCCACTCGAGCCCTGTCGGGCTTCTTTCCATCGAACTACTGGAGCCAATACATCCCCCAACTAAGCCATCACTGCCCCACCATTCGCCATGCCGTCGCTGCTGTCGGTGCAGTATATGAGCGACAGATCAATGGGCTTCTGCTGCCTGCGACCGAGACAGACCCCGGCGCAGCAGAGCATTTCGAGCTACAGCAATACAACAAGGCCATCCAGGGGTTCGTTGAGCAGCTTGCGTCCCCCGAAAAACCAGGCATCAGCATGATACTCACAACCTGCCTGCTCTTCATTTGTGTCGAGGTGCTACGGACAAACAACGGCCGTGCCTTGAACCATGTTCAAGGCGGGCTACAGATCCTAGCTAGACATCTCCAGGATGGCAAACCCATCGTCAAAAACGATTCAGACCGGGAACTCGTCCATTTATTCTACCGATTAAACCTGCAAGGATCGTTTTTTGGTCGTGGCCTGCTGCAGCTGGATCTGCCCATCGAGAAGTCCACTTCTATGGGGGTCGCTAACAAACTCGTCTTCGATCATATCTCCCAGGCACGCGAGTGTCTGACGAGCCTGGCCAATCGGGCATTTTCTTTCATTCGTAAGGTCTCATACCCTCCGTTAACGCCATCGGAGGTGAAAGACCAACACCGACAACTCGATCAGCACCAAACCGGTCAACTTCAACTCGATCAACCGCGACTCGTACTGGAATTTTGCTTGTGGGAAACGGCCTTTGAGTCGATGAAGACCAGGTCAGCCAAACGAGTCGGAATTTCTGATCCGCGGGCACCATTAGCGCTGCAGATCGAATACCACACGATGAGCATCTGGCTGAAGTGCTGCCTGTCGCGCGGCCAGCTATTCTACGATCGGTTTTTTCCCGAGTTCGAGTCAATCGTGTCCGCTGCAGAGAAAATCATTGATCTCGGGACTGGCCCGGATGTCACAGATTTTCCATCTCAATTTTCCCTGGATGCGGAGGTGATTCCTGCGCTGTACTGGACGGCATCCCATTGTCGTGATTCTCGGATTCGTCGACGCGCGATCGAGGCAACCCGAAACTATCCCACCCGTGAAGGAATGTGGCATAAGCGACGATACGTTGAGGCTGCAACTAAAATCATGGAATTTGAGGAGGCGCATTGCTCATTTCTTCCGGTTGAGGAAAGAATTCCGGAGGAGTGTTACCGGATCCACGATGCTCTGATGTTCAGCGAGGAGGCTTTCTACACTAATCCATGTCCGGTTATGTTTCTGTGGAAACCGCATGGTCTAGACGCTGATTTCGAAAAGTATTGGGATGAGGTGCAGTGGTGAGGGACATTTTATGGTCGATTGGACGATGGATATCAACACTGCTCGGCTTGGTGGCTCAACCATGCCTTTCTACCGTTCTCGTATTCGGTCTCTGTTGCATACTTAACTGAATACACCCTTTTCACAACCTTCCACCACATGCGCTAGGTACATCAATTGTTTGATCGACAGGGCTCAACGTCAATTACGAGCCGACCAATGGCAATCCTCCGATATAGTGGAGATGAGACAGCATGAGGCTGAGCATTTGGCCCCAACATCAACCAACATACGGCTTACGGACAGTTCTCCCGCCGATTCTCATTCACCGAGACCAATGAAAGCAGCCAGAGCAAGTGCAGCCCTGTCGTGCCAAAATCTTTCTAACCCATGCTGACCGTTGGCCCCACCAACCGCTGCGTTCAATGTCCTTCCCGGTTGGTTCGTTCGTAATATCCCGTCATTTCGAGCACTACCAACCAGACGATCTATTTTAAGCTTGAAAACATGATTGCGGCCTTCGTAACCAGGATGAAGGTGTTGGCCGTGGTCCGGGGATATTTAATCGTCTTGTAGGCCCGTTATTGCATCTCAGACTCCACGACTTGCTTTCTTCTTCCCGTTTCTTTTCTCTCCAAATTCTATCAATTCGTCTCTATATATCATTTGCCCTTTTCTCTACCATGGGCTCTGTTGACATGGATCTTTATATCGGCTGCAGGGCCTACGATGGCCTTCACCCCACCTCGTATGGGTACATTCCCGATAAAAGCGCAGGTCTGGCATTCTGTATTGTGTTTGGTCTGTCGATGCTTGCCCACATTGTCCAGTTCTGCTGGAAGCGGACATGGTGGTGTAGTGTGTTCAGCGTTGGGTGCTTGGGTACGTTGTCTGCGATTGCCACTATTTTGGTCGGGAAAGAAGCTATACTCACAACTGCTTCCAGTTGAACTCATTGGATGGGCCGGTCGTACCTGGTCCGCGGATTGCCCATACAACTCCACTGCTTTCATGATGCAAATATCAACCTTGATCATCGGTAAGATGATTGTCGTCCTGGTTCTTTAATTTTGCTCCGTTGTTTAACTCTCATCCCGCAGCACCCACCTTCTTCACGGCCGGCATCTATGTCTTGCTCGGCCGCTTCATCCAACATTTCGGTCGCGAATGCTCCATTCTCTCCCCGAAGCTCTACCTCTGGATCTTCTGCACCTGCGATGTCATCTCGCTCCTCGTCCAAGCCGCTGGTGGCGGCATGGCTTCCTCGGAATCGAACACCATCGGGGGTGACACGGCACCCGGCACAAATACCATGGTCACGGGTATCGTGTTCCAACTGTTCAGCATCACAGTCTTTGTGCTTTGTGTTGTGGACTTTCTCCGCCGTGTATCTAGGCTCGGACACTTCAAAGCTGTCTCCAGGGGTCCTTTGGGCCTCTTGCTGGGTGCCATGATATTCTCCGTCGTGTGCATCTACATCCGAAGCATCTATCGTACTATCGAGCTTGTTCAGGGCTGGGATGGGTATTTGATTACCCACGAGTCGTACTTTGTTTGGCTAGACGGCGTTATGATGATCTTGGCCGTGGCTGTGTTTAACATCTTTCACCCGGGATTCTTGTTGCCGTCTAGTTCGGCATCCACCAAGATTAAGTACGCTGAATCAGTTGACCTGGAACAGGAGCCGGGCCTTCCTCGGGAAATTTCTTAGCGTTGGTGTGTTGGGCGTTGAAGCTGCCGTTGGAAACTCGTTGCTATTCAACTATCTTAACCGGGAAATGAAAATAAGCTGTTCTATGTCTATCTATAACGAGATGTGTTTCTATATTTTATAGAGTTCGGGAAATAATCTTGGAATTATAGAGCGGAATCGAATATATACAGTGTTCATTGAATTCGAGAATGGAGCGCACAACAATCACCCCGCAATCCATTATTCCACCATCCACTGAGAGGTGCAGAGCTATATAGTATTAGGACAGAGGTATGTCCCTTTCCGCATCAGCGCGCTTACTCTCAATCGCTTCGACCATCTCAAGTCTCAGTGCCCTCGTTTGTCTTTCCAGAGGGTGCTCTTTCCAGGTGATCATTTGAAGCCCCTCGATAATATCATCGGACACTCGATCGCTTTCCTCAAGTTTCCCTTGAAGCCTGAAGCACCATGTCAGTTCAATCATAGCTAATAGTAATATCTGATTGCTTGTCCGGGTGAAAGTCACCCCTATACGACGAGATATGGCAGATATGGCATTGCTTTTCAATTACATCAAGAAGTGTCGACTCTGCCTCGGCAAACTTCGATTGGCGGATCAGGATACTCCCAAGAATTGCTCTCTCCAATAGAGCCCCAATGTGACCCTCGCCTAGATTCCGATACGCTATCGGCAGAGCACTGCGCACCCGCATTTCCGCTTCGTCGTGTTCGCCGATAACGTTCCTTACCCTCGCCCAGTTCACCATCACGAGTGTATAAGGATGCTCTTTGCCGAGCTTTTCCCTCCGATTTTCAAATACTTGCTCCAACATTTCGACAACCATCGGTAAGTTCCTCTCGGTCAACAGAGAATGCGTCGCCAAGTCCTCTTTCGCGAGCAGTGTTTTGACATGGTTGGGCCCTAATGTTTGGATCATCCTATCCCAAGCGGCTTTGAAAAGTCTCTCTGCTTCGTCGTGTTCGTAGAGCTTGGCAACCGATCGACCAAGATTGTGAATAGCGCCCAGTGTATCTTCATGCTTGGGCCCCAGTATCTCCAACTTTGTCAAGCCATTGACGGCATGTTCTTGAAGCATCTTGGCCTTGCTGCATCTTCCTTGCATCCACCGTGTCTGGCCAAGAACATCCATAGCTATGAGTGTCTCGTGGGAATCGGGTCCCAAGTAGGTAATGCATTCTTACAAACTGCGTCTTCGAGTTCCCCCGCGTCGTCGATTCTCCCTTGCAACCGGTATGTGTATGCCAGGGTAAGGGTAATCTGCCGGGAGTTCGAATTGTGTAGACCCAACAGGAACTGATCTGACTTACGCAGGACAAAGAAACACGCCGGGGATGCTGGAAAGGGTTAGGTTGGCAAGCAGGAGCCACTTCTAAAAGGCATTCGGGGATCAGAAGGTCTAGATCGCGTCCTGCGAGACTCTTTGAGCGGGTTCCACGTTCATGCATCCACCCGTATCCCCCCGTGATGATCATGTTTGGCAATGCCCACTCGATCACCCAGGGGGTGAGAATCCAGGTGATTGGAAAAACCATGTCGATTCGTGTTTGGGGCAGAAATTCAATTACCACATGCCAACGTGCCTCGGTGAACGGGGCTTTTGGGTCGTAGAGTCTCATATTGGCCACCAGAAGAAACATACACACCGAACCCGGTGGTTTTCTGCCCATACCGGCAGACTGAGATGTTTTGATTCTCACACAGGATACTTCGATAGTCTACAGCTTCTACCTAGGGCCAGATTATACCACCAACAACTATTATCGCTGATCATAAGGAACGGAACCCGTCTATTTCCGATGTCAAGGTCTTGTTTGTTCAAGAATTGACCAGGACACAACAAGCCAAAATGAACAAGTCTCGCGTCTTTTAACCACAACTTGACTATCTAAATGAGACGTGAGTGGCTCTTTTCAAGATCTTGTGTCGTGCTCCGTGGAGCGCTTCATGGGCGGCCGATCTGCTACACTGGGAAGATGGATGGGAATGGCATCCATCGCAATGTCTTGTAAATAGTTTCGGGGCTTGTTGTCTTTGTCCTATGTGAGAATAGCGGTAAGTTTTAAGTTTGATAAACAGATATGTGAAGGTACCTTTTCAAAATCCCATTCCACGTGTTGGCTAAACGATCCATCCTCTTGTTTCCAAAAAGAGATGATCTGGTCAACGTTGAGGTTACGCATCAGCATAGGCAATTCGCCATAGCGCCATGTCTCGCCAACTGTTGCTGCATCACCATGCTCAGGGTCGTCTAGAGCCGGCTTGATTAGTTTCTCACCACACACCCATAGGAGAACGTCCAAAAACTTACAATCCTGAGGCTCCTTCGACGCTGGTGAGAATATGGTTCGCCCGTTAGTGCGCGCCATGTGTATGTAGGCTTTCCTGCCATTGACACCCGCAGCAAGAGCTTTGTATGATTGTCAGAGAAAGTCTCGGGATCGCCATAGTCATCGCAGAAATTACCCTTTGAAGCGCGGTAGATCATTCTCCATTCCAGGGCATCATCATCGCCATCGTCCGGACACTCGGTTGGATTAGAGCCAAGGCTTTGTCGCTGTTCAGTTGTCCAATCGACTCCAAAGACATCGTCAAACATTGCCCCCGCTCCATCCAAGACATCACCATTGAATTCATTCATGTCATTCTCAACCTCCTCCGTGTTTTCCCCGCCCGTTCGAAAAACACCGACTCGCTCGTCATCGTTTCGGGAGTTGACAAAGTGTTCAAGAGCCGACAAGAAGTAATAAATGCCATCCGGGTCTTTGCCGGTCTTCACTCCATCTCCGGGAGCTATTCCAGACCAACTTACCTGGCCACCTGTTCGGAGCTCAATTAGTCTTCAGTTTGTTCGCTCTGGTGGGTCGAGGCAACCCGATCCTTGCCAGTACTTGCCAAGTACGGATACGCGACGCTCGAGTGCCTGCTTGTCTTTCGTGACATGATTGGAGTCGTTCAACGGACTTGCGGCAATGAGCGTAGCTAGCAGCCCCACGGCCGCTGGAGCCAAAATTTGGACAATTCGCATGGTGAAGTTCTATCAAAAGAATATTCCGGTAGACCTAACAAAAGATTCGGGTTTCAAAGAGCGAAAAATCAAAGGACAAGAAGCGAATGGCTGAAATGTAGGAACGGAAATAATATAGTTAATTTTGTTCGTTTCAAGTCGGCCCAGGGGGTCTGGGCCACTCGGGGGCTGCTTAGAGGTCATTAGCAGTAATTCTATGTTTGAAGGGCTGTGGGATGAAACACCCTTGCCTTAACGTGGAAGTTGGAGAGGAAGCCGGGGCTTGTTATCTTCGGGGATATGTTCGGGTTTATGCAAGTAGGTATTAAGCCGGGCATGATTGCGGGCCCGTGGCGGCGCCTCGTCCAGGTGTCAGTACTTTCGTCGGGGTGGCAAATACACCGGATACACAGACGCTTTAGATTGTCATATTTGCTACATTCCAATGGGCGCTGGTCAAATATAAACAGGTTGGTAGCTTATAGCCATATTTCGCGTGACGTGGCTTCATTTCCCATTCCCGAAAATCAAATTGAATCCAATCAAAGTGAAGCCCCTTTTGATGATACATTCGAAAAGATATCCTTGATACATCAGGATGGTATGGGTCTCCCGAAAGATACGGTATATGGAACTGGCTTGAGGAAATATCCACCATGGCAAACACACGCTAAGCCGATGCTTCATCATCGACATCAAGACTTCCTTTAGTAGGCATAATTTGGTGTGCTTCAACATGATTAAATGATTTGTCTACTGAAGAAGAGATGTTTGTCAAAGGAACGAGGGAGCATGTGAGGGATTTCTTCACTATACATGGACTTGATAATTTCTTGCGGATATGCCCCGCCTTGTGTTTCCCGAGAAGTCTGTCTTATTGGCATAGATCTACAAATCTCGGCAATTTGCTGTCCCATCGCAATCTATCAATGGAAAAATACTCGACCTACATACTTCTCAAATGTGGGGCGGGAGTTCTCAAACATATAACAGTAAGAGTAGGATGGGAATCGCCAAGCGCCGTCGGTTCAGCCTCGTGAAGCTGCACCAGTGAATCCAAACCTGTAATCATGTTCTCAATTTGGCATATGAGCGAATAATCCAAGGCGATGCATTACACGGGAAGATTGGAGGCCCGGACTATCCATCCCCCCCCAAGTGCCCCACAGCAATTACGGGGCAACTGCTGTAGTTGTTGAGCTTCCACCCGGAGCCTGAGCAGTGTGGGTGGTTTCACGCGACACGCGATGAAGAGCGATTGAAGTCTCGTACCCGGATCGCTCTGAATGATTTTCCAGTCTTATGCTTCGCCCCAAACTTAATGGATTGGACTGAAACTGCAATGCCGAGTCTGTATTATTCAGGCGGTGGGAACAGTTGCTACCTAGTGTAGCGGGGAGCATACGTGTGAGATGGGCTGCCTGGCAGATGTGGCACCCACGATTTGTATTGCCTTAGCAACCCCCTACAAGAAGTGTACACAAGATATCATGAAATACACACTCCTACACCTCTCTACTTTGCAGTATAGAGATAACTGTGTCCCCCCTCCCAGCGCTGCTGCGCGAGTGACGTAGTGTATATTCTCTCGCTGGCTCCCTCCTCGTGATTACTATGTGGGTTGTTGTTTCGACCCGTCCGTGCTGACCGGACATCGCCGACGAGCGCCCTTCCATGATACTAGATACGTTAAAGTATATCCACTGTCCTAGGCTGAACAAGAATAAAGCAAGCAATGACTGCCATATATCCTCGAATATCCTTCGATTAAATTTCTTCGTCCCTTTGATTCTTTATCTACGGACTCGGTTATTTCAGGCTTGTGTCATCGTAAGCGAGAGCCGTGTGTCGCTATCGTCTAACTATGTTCCCTTTCTTGTTTTGTTGTCTTTCGCACCAAGTGTTTTGGCTAGGTTTTCGAGGAGCTCTTAACATGCGCTCTTGGTAGATATTATAGTCTTCCTTCGTTTCTTGCTTTTCTTCTCCTATGTTAACTGTTCTTTTCCTCTCTCTTTCCTCTCTCTTTTCTTTTGGCAGTCTCCATGAAGCCTTTAATAGGGCCTTTTCAAAGAGTTATTAAAGGGTTTTTAGGGTATCTTTTGAATGCCAATGACTTCGAGTATTTATTTCATGAAATTCATACCAGTCCCATGGCCATAATCTTTCTAAGTCTTAGAGGTGAGACGAAATGTTTCCATGGGAGAAAAGGCGATGCTAAGCCTGTTAGAGCAGCTTCTGGATGGAACGCATCCTATTCTGGAACCGCCCTACCCGTGACACCCAACAACCTCGCTCTGCTCTCATTCTCACTTTTCTACCTTCTCACCTTCCCACATACTCCCCAAAGCATATTTTTCAAACACCAAAAATCCTTTCTCATCAAATAATGGCGACAATACCCGCACTCGCGCAATCGGCTTCACGTGGCTCTAAGCATGAGCTTTCATATGCATCTCCTCTGGTCATCCAAATGCGTTGAGATTAACCGGACAGAGAATCTCTCGAGAGGCATGACAATAAGTACCAACGTGGAGGCTTCAATGACGAGGGGGGCAAACTTGGGGATGATGGACGCAAGCGTCGCTCTTGGGGAAGTGGCGACGATGAAGGCCGACTGACCCAGGACAACCTACACAATGAGGATCTTCGCATCGGGGGTCCATATTTGTGCTCCATTCCTACAGCGAACCTCCCCGTTCCCAGAAACCATATCAAATTCCGGTTGGCGTGTCTCGAAACGCATGAAGGGCGGGAATTTGGGCAAAAAATTCTCAACATCATCGACAAGTACCATCTCGACCAACGCGCTGTCAGTCTCAGATTTTCTTCAACAGACAGTCTATTATTGACCCGGAGCCCCAGCCCTGCCTGACTCTTTACATCCCGGCAAATAGAAGGACGGTGGACGACACTTGGCTTCAATGCGCAAGAGAGCTACGAAGTCTCCTGATTAGCAATGGCCTTGCTTCTTGCTCGGTAGAAATTGTCGATCCCATGATTTTGGTACCGATGAACTCTTATCCTGTTCTTCGAAACGACAAAGTATTTTGGGAATGGGAACCTCTCCTGCAATAACTTCTAGTTCGACTGGACCTAGCTTCGATTCGATTCATTGGCTGCTTCCGACGTGGCAGGGGCTCCACCCCCCGGGAATGTGCACCAACTGTGTTAATAATGGTCGATCGCAGCCAGGACTGGACCGAAACCCGAGAGAAAGTCGTTTCTATTCTGAAGGAGCGGCGTCTTCAAATGTTGGCCGTTGAAATTGTTATGGATAGACCGGTGTATCAGACGGGCCACAAAGGGATCAGCGCTGGCCTCCTCGAAGGACTTCTGAAGAATGATGGCGGGACCATGGCAACCGAGTCTACTGCTTCATCTCGAAGCCTTGACAGTAGTGGCACTCTGGGGTGTTTCCTGAATCTCAAACACCCATCCTCTGATGAGTGGAGGACCTTTGCTTTGACTTGCTGGCATGTGGTGCTCCCCCCTTTCGCTGGTCTCTCCGACGGTGATAAAAAAGCGTGAATGCCTTTTAACTTTCATTTCGAGCCCGGTTAATGTGACCACAAAGTAATCGAGAACTGGAACAAACATGGTATTCTACCAACCATTGCCAACACGGACATTGACCGCCTGCTTGGCGTTGATCCCCCAACTCAACTTGCCTACAGAGAAGGATTATCGACCCTGGAGAAAGCAATTCAACATTTTGAAACTAGGAGGGATTATTAGATGCGTCAAGATCTTGAACGTGAGGGCGCACTTGAAATGCTCAGTAATCAAAGTCGCCAGGGCTATGAAAATACCAAGTCCAAGATCGAAAAGCAAAAAGACGATGTTCAAACCCTGCATGATCATTTCACAAAAGGCCACCGATTACTTGGGTGCGTTTTTTTCTGCCTCCGGCTTCAAATGGAAGAACTTGGGCCTTGAATTGGATGGTGTAAATTATCCTATTAATCTCGACTGGGCCTTTGTTCAGTTAAGTCCTGCTCTCAAGGCATCCAACGAGGTATGTGACTATATACCCTACCCTCTCTTCTACTTCTACCTCCCTTCGAGTTCTGCCCGCTAACTAACTATTATTCCAACTAGTATTTCATTTATTCTAACCGTTATTCCAACTGTAATTCTAACTATCAGTCTATCGTTATAGATCTTCGATCCGGTACCTCGTCACATCCCCGGAAGTTTCGCCCCGCGTTCAATTTTACGAAGGCCAGAGATGTACGGGAATAAAGTTTTCATGCACGGATGTCGGTCTGGTGATAGAATTGGGGCTTACAATGGACTTCCGGTTGCCACCATTGAAGCTGAAATCAAAGAGGGGGTTATCACCATGGTGCCTACCCTGGGGTATTCCATTACTGGTCTTAAGGGAGATGCTTTCTCGATACGAGGGGATTCCGGAGCAATGATTGGCTACGAATGGAAAACGCCAATAGGAAATAAGATTGCTATTGTTGGGATGGTCATTGCGGGGTTTGAGAAGGAGCCAATTACCCGCTTCGCTCGAGTGGACTTTTTGGTCGATGACATTAAGGAGACGAGCAATGCGAGCGATATCGAGCTCCTCTCGTTCTTTTGAATTGGCGGAGTTAACATTATTATTATTCTTTTTTTATTTTGTTTCCTCCATATCTACTAGAAGAGTATACTCCTCCGGGCCTACATATTCCGTTACCCTCTTAGCACCGTTTTTATATAAAGACCCCATTAGAGAGATCGTTAATACCCATAGGAACATAGGTCGGAAAACACCTTTCTATAGAATCCCCAAGTAGGTGATACAACGAATAGGCTAGAAGGGTAAAATTAAGATCAAAAACAAAAACATACAACAGTGAGGATTCGCTAGTGGTCACCCACCTAACTACTAACTCACCGGCGTGTGGCTTAAGTACGGCTGAGCGGACGGGAAGCCCTGTTCTCCACACCCTGTGGTCGTATGTGCTAAACTTGTCTGACTACTGAAATATATAGGGATAACCCTCCGCCAACACCGCAAAAGCTATGTATCCCAGACTTTACTAAAGCATCACAGTGGTGTCAAAGCTACGCGCCGTAAGAGTTAATCAAGAGCGGCAACTAGGCAGCGACAGGCCCTGTGCGGCTTCGATAAATGGAAGGCTGAGTTTTGTGGTGGAAGTAGGACTGTCAGAGTCCCCAGCGCGAAAACTGGCTCTTGAAGCGCGTGGCTGGCTTGAGACCCATTCTTCATCTGTGAAACTGGTGGTTATGATCAGCATCAAACGCGACACCCTTGGGGTCGTTTTATTGGAACTTGTTCCCCAAGGAGATCGCATCCTGACAAGATCATGCCCTCTTTCATCAGGTCGTCCTGCATTCATTAAATTATCTTGAACGGATAATGCAACAATTGTTACCTAAATCACGGCTTATTAAAGGGCATTTGAGCTGTTTTGTCGCAAATGATAGATAATATCTAAGGCCCATGGTCTTATATTTGATAATAATAAGCACGGAGCGCAGAGGTTGAGCTGATGGCACCCGAAAACTTCACCTTATACAAAGGAGGGGAACGCGCAGAGTATTTATGGTCGAGGATGAAAAATAAAGCAAAGTAAAGGGGAGATATCCCTGTGGGGCAAGGGGCAAAGACGACCGGAATATGAGGACTCATAAATCCGGCAAAGCAAATCGATGACAAATCAAAATGCAAAGTATGGCATCAGGGGTGTTGTAGGGACCAAGCAGACCACCTGACATCCAATAACCCGGGCCCACGACTTTCAAAGTTCTCAACTGAAACAAGTTTACCTCCCGACACTTTCGTTCAGTCCACAGCTTCTCCTAGTCAGGTCGAAATTTCCGAATATAGATTGAAGCGAAAGCAACGTCGTGGATACATTGGTGATGTAGGGAAAGTTGACCGAAGAGTGAAGGGGTGCGATGCGTTACTTCGTACGGAGTACACACTTTGTTCTTGACGAAAGGGCGGAGGCAAGATCTTGGAAGGCACTCGCTTCGCTATGTATAATTGGTTCACTAGTGGTGGGTATATACATATAAGAAGTTTCCCCCAGCCCACTGGCCCGACTTTCTTCCCCTTTTATTATTACTCCTATTCCACAACACACCTGCCTTCAGCACGCGAGGCCATGTGACACGCTTTCCCCCGTTTCAAGAATGATCCTACGAGCCATGGACTTGAATTTTCCTCTCCCCCGTGGCTCTAGGCGAAATCAATTACCATTTAGGGGCAGATTCCTGCCGGAAAGCCATCCCACGAACTACCTCATGGAAAACCTCCAGAGAAACCCCGAGTTGGTGTAGTGGTAACATGGCAATTGACACGCGGAGATCACCCCGTGCCCCTCGGGGGCTGCAGCCCCAGGTGATTCCTGGACTCGGAAAACTTTTATCCGCTTCCTTTTTTTCCCTTCCTTTTTCCATCATGACTATTGATGATGCCCTACGCGTCAGTAGTCACTCTTATCGGAGTCTAGTCAAAGAAAGAGATCATTTATTTTTTATCCCTGCTCTCTTATCTCTCTTTTATAAGTCCTTACCCCAATGTCAATATTCCTTCATCCCTTTTCCATTTCCTAAAACTAATTATATTGATGAGATTGACTATTAATTGATTACTGTCTATTTATGACCTATCATATACCACATCATTCCTCAGAATGAGCCAATAGGTACTGGGTTCCCTCTATCCAACCGGACGCATCGGCCATATCGAGAACAGTTTTCCCCGTTTCGTCCGTCTGCGCGAGGTCAACGGGACCTCCTTTCTCCATTAACAAATGTAGTAGAGGGAGATCACGATTCTCGATGGCCTGCATAATCGCGTTCCAATCGCGATAGCATTGGTTCGGATTGGCGCCCTTGTCGAGCAGTAACTTGATCATGGAAAAATCACCATCATCGCATCGGCGGATGGCCTTCACAATGGGCAGATGCTCCCCAGGGGCATTGGGATCCGCACCACCCTTATCCAGAAGAAAGCGCACAATAGACGAGCGGCGCTCGCGTAGCGCCGTCGTCAAGGGCGAGAACACGCCGCCATTCTTCCACTCCACGCCCGCGCCGGCGGCCAGCAATAATTCGACGCTTTCTAGTTGATTCGCTTGCACCGCCTTCTCCACGACCCCCTTGTGCGCTGCTAGATCCGTGATGGCGGGCAATAGTAGCCGCAACAGGGCTGGTCTTCCCGTCGCCATGTATACCGGCCAGTCCTGGCCACGGAGATTGGGATCGGCCCCGTGCGCCAGCAACCATTCCACCATCTCTGGCCGATTTTCCCGGATAGCAGTAGTGAGAGCCGTATGGCCCTGAGCGTTGCGGTCATTGAGGCTGGCATTCCCTTGATCGGCCAGCCAACGTACCGCCTTGAGGTTGTTGGTCTGCACGGCGCATTCGACAATGCCCGGTGGATGGTGAAGGTCCGCGCCAGCCGCCAGCAAGTCCGACAGGAAATGCAGGCGGTTGTGGGTGATACACTTCCAGGCCGGGTACTCGGATGCCATCAAATTGGGGTCGGCGCCATGACTCAATAACAGAGCAACAATATCCGGACGGTCGTCGCGGATGGCCGAGCAGAGAGGTGTGTATATTCCGTCTTTTTTGCAGTTTGGGTCGATGCCGGCCTGGAGTAGAACACTAACGGCATCGAAACTGTTAATACTTGTCGCCTGTTCCATGATCCCGGGTGCCTTCCGGATGTCGGCGCCGCGCGTGAGCAGGATGCGTAAACAGTCTGGTTGGGAGACGGCGGACCAAAGAGCGTGTTCGGGGCCTGGGAGGTTTGGATTCGCGTGGTGATCTAGTAGGATTGTCACAATGGCTGGCTGGTTATTATGTACCGCTTCGCACAAGGCCGTCTTGCCGTGGTTGTCTTTGCGATTTGGGTCACAACCGCTTTCCATCAGAATGTCGATTAGGTGCTGAGGCGCCCGCCTGCGGATTGCCTCGATCAGCAACGTTGTGCCGTTGCGCGTCACCGCATGTGGATTGGCCCCATGAGAGAGAAGTGACTGTGCCAGGTCGGTGCTGTTGTTCATGATGGAACAGGCCAGGGGCGAGTCAAACTCAGCCTTCGCCCGCTGGTTTGCATCAGCGCCGTGGTTGAGCAACAGAATCGCTCCGTCCACGAATGATTGCTCTGCGGCAAACAGGAGTGGAGTTTTGCCCGTGGAATCGGGAATATTGGGATTTGCATCGAAGCGTAGCAAGAGCCGCATAGCCTCGATATCATTTTGTTCGACAGCTTTGTTGAGCGGATGGAAGTGTGCTTGGTTGTCCGGCGACACGCCGCTGGTGAGGATCTGCTCTATCCAGGTGTGATTATGGCCCCGTATGGCCGACGCAAGACTGCTTTGGGGATTAAAGCCCGCGGTCGCTGTCCTGGAGCTGTTGATGGAATAAGGCTTGGGGCTCCCGTTCAACTGCGATCGTCCAGGGTTGCCAGGTCGCGCGGGATCGGTGTCTGAATCACTGCCATGCCGCAGGCTGATTTTCGCAATGGATGTACTGGAGCTCGACTTGGTCGGCCAGGGTCGCAGTGACCGAGGCTCGGAAGGGGGCGTTTCAGTCTCGCGGCTGGACTCGCGCGAGTCTAAGAATCCAGTCAGAGACAGGATGGAGGACATGTCATCCACAACACTTTCGGGCTCCGCCGGAGCAAGGCGCTGGCTGGAATCTTCCGTCCTACTTCGCAGCATGGGTGGTTCCTTTGGAGGCACCGAGGGGGGTGATCGCGAGGAAGTGGGCGACTGCCTTTGTGACGGTGATGCCGATCGATCATGTCCAGATCCAAAGGAGTTCTCCCTATTGATGCCCATCACAGCCCGACCTTGAGCTATGCGATCCAAAGCGGCGGACAAGCTCGCATACCCAATTCCCACCGATTCCTCCGGATGTGCGGCTCCAAGGGTCCAGTGAAAGGCCATACCACTAATCTGAAGCGTTTCATTCGTCTTCTTCAGGGACTCGTGGATGCGGTTGAGTTCTTGGCCCGGGCGATGCCATCCTCGCTGGATTTTTCCCAGGGTTCCGCGGTGCTCATACTGGACAAGCTTCAGGATCACTTTCTCCAGATGTTGAAAGTCACGGTATGCAACACTGAATTTCTTTTCGATCTCGTTGACGATAACATCGGGCAGGGAGCGATTGGCGGTGGTCAACTCCGTCATGCCGACTTCAATAGCCCATAATGTGCGACAGGTATCGAGGAAGGTATGGGAAAGGTCACGAAACCCATCGGGGACGTCTTGGGCGCTGCTGAGATAGTTGAGCATATGTACCGAGATTTGGTTGCCGAGTCGCGTGGCATGAGCGGAGACCGTCTGGATGCTGTCCTCCGTCGTGGACGGCATTGTTCTACCTGGGTATGTAATGAGAGAGCCGAATCTCAGTTGGGGGACGGAGTAAAAGGGTTGAGATCGGAGACAGAAAAGGACGGGTGAGATCTGAGAGGGCCCTCGAGTGGATTAGGTTGATAAATCTCGATACTGTGGGCAAGAAATGGTGGACCTGGGGGTAGCATCTTTATATTTGCCCACTCTCCGGCCGTTCATGCAGTCTTGGAAGATTTCGAATGCCGATCAACACTAGATCCTGCCTCCGTTGGCGCCATCTACCGTAGGGGAATTGAACTAGGTCAATATCCCGCGTGTAACGAGCCGGTGGGTCGCCCTCACGAGTATTGTTCTCAGCAGTGCCTTTGATTTGGCATTAATGGGCAGGGGGATGTTGGAGTATGTATACTAGCGTATTGGAATTTGCGCTAGCATGTCCCGACCTTTGGCCACGGTTTCAGCTCGAACCCCCTTGCCACTTTCCGAACAGGGAGTTAACCAAGATCATAGCCTGATAGGTGAGAGTTCGTTGTAGTTTCTGGATTCTCTCTTTGATTGTGATATTCTGGAGCCTCGCGTCTGTGTGACTTGCTAAGCTTCCCCCTGCAAATCTCTCCCTGATGAGTCCTTCTGGAATCTCAGCCTAGCTTCACCCCGTTGGTTCATGCAGGACTAGCGCGGGCGCCGTTCCAGCCTCGATCCCATCCGGACGGGCCGGAACTTGCCAGTTCCTCTTCGGGTGTCAGATAGATTGATTGTGCTCCACCGAGACAACAATTTATAGATAGAGTTTGCAAGGGTCCGAGTAGAGTTCGACCATCTCATAAATCAGCGGCGCCACCCGGTCGACCACGATGTTCTACGGCTTCTGGATTGTTGGATCATGCTCGAGACAACCCGGTCCATTCCATCTTCAACTTCAACGGAGACTATTCTCTCGGGTTGGACTTGACGCCGGTATTTCAATTGGCATCCAGGCAATTCTCCATCGTCCATGACTCGTGTCATGTCTCTGGAGATGAACATGTCTTGTTTTGCCATCGAAAATGCTTCGCGCAAGGCTAGCAAGTGCCACCATTCATCGGGCTCAACGTGCCGAACCTAGCGCTAGGGGTCGGGGCTTTTGTTTCAATGGATCCTTCGAAATCCCGTCGTAGCTTTGGGGCCTCGCATCCTGGCAGGGGCGGGACAGGAACATAAGGAGAGAGACGCGTGAGAACCGCCAGCAGCCAATGAGACGCACGAGCCAGTTGGCCTTGTCCAGCCCCACATAATCCATTGGGGTAAGAGAAGAACTGCCTTGGTTGGGGGACATTTTTCAAGGCAAGAGTCTTCGGCGAGGGAGCCCTGGAGGCAAAGATTCGGCGGGTTTGCAACACTACAGTGGCAACTGTCAACAGCGGGTGTTCCATGCTCCCTGCGGTCCTGTGGAATGGCCGTCGAAGAACATCCCAGGAAGACCGAGAAAAGAAAAGCGGGTCTCGCCCCGTGCGTATAATAAGAAAACACGGAATAGACCGCGGTTCCAAGTATCATGAAGGAATGGCAAATAGGTATATAATTGTAAATCTGTATATTTAAATATAGGACAGAGAAGAAGAAGAAAGTGAGAATGAAAGAAATTAAAAGGTTGGAAGGGATGAAATCCGTTCGGAAAAGGGTAGAATGAATGAAAAAGCAAAATCGAAGCTTAGTGCGTAGATCCTTCTTTTGAATGCAACTGACCGCGGTCCCAATCGCGTATTACCGCTTGAGGCAGTAGGCACCGTGCGAAAAGGTTTTGCAATCAGTGTCTTCGGACGGCATGGTGTCTTCGGTGATCTGATGCGCGATGAGACGAGGTCTGGGTAGCAGATGATGATTCCGTAGAAGACGAGGTGGTGGTGGGACTGGACGAGGCGGCACGTGTAGCCGAAGGGGAGTATGTGTATTTGGTTGTTGTGGACTTCTTCTTTTCACCAGCGCCCAAATTCACGGAGCCGGTCGGACCGAAATTAAAGCATGACGATGCCATCGACGCCGTGACCTCCTGTATAAAAAGTCAATGGTGGTTTCTAGGATCCATTCGCAGATTTGATTGACATACCGCGACTGTCTTCTCCACAATGGGGTCTTCGGGAGTATCGGCCTTCGCAACATCCACGTTAAGGCTGACCCCAGCTTTCGGGATCAGGCAAGCTTTGGCGCCTAATTTTGTCAGGAAGAATTAAATTGATGATTGAAGACTGACTTACCGCCAGCCGCGATATGAGCCCCAAGACCAGCGGCAGCTTTGAGATCAACTCCCACGCCTTTGTCTAGAGGACATGAGTACACTGAATTCAAGTTGAGAAAATAACATACCGGTCGAAGCTTCTATGGTGGCTCCGAGATAGGGCTTCAGATTGACACCGGCTTCATAGCCGTGGTCTAGATGATGTTAGTACATTGGACTCTTGATGGCAACCAAACATACCAAGAATAGACGCGGAAAACTGGACCTCAGCCTTGGTGTAAATCTCAGCCTCAGCCTTGATCTTAGCATCGATAGTCATCGGGTGTGTTTCAACATGCGGAGTCCACCCGCCGGCGGACACGTCCGGCGACAGAAAATCAATCTCGAGCTCTGCCGAGTCCTTGAGACTGAGAGTCACTCCAGAGGTGATGCCCGCGGAGCCTTGGACCTGAGAAATCTGGTATCCAAAACTGAAGACAATTTCCGGGCCAAGATCGAGGACACCTCCCGGGATGGAGAAGCCTTCGACGGGAATCTTAATGAGTTCGTATTCATTGGATATCTCTTTAGTCAAATTCCCGCTCAGGCCCAAGCGCGGCGTGAAGCGTGCAGACACGTCATTGGGCGAGAGAGTTAACGAGGCGGACTCGGGGATGCCAGTGCTTGTCTTGATGTGGACCCCAAAATCAAAGGAACCTTTCGTTTCACATCCGTCACATGAAATATCCACGGAGAGACCTTTGCCGGGAACAGGGATGGACTTGCTGAGGGGGATCTTATGGTTGAAACTTAGGGAAGCCTCCGAGTCCCAGTCCCGTCTGCTTGGAGAGGATTCAGGATCCTTGCCGACAGTCACCTCGTAGTTGCGGAAGAGTTTTTTCCAATCCGAGGCCACGCCGCTCAACTTTGCCTTCAGTGACTCCCTGTCAAACACGATGGACGAGACGACAAATGGCATCCGGTGAGGGTTCCAGCCACAGTGCTTACTGCCAGTGACAAAGATCAATTTACGATCATCGTCATCATTGACCCACTGCCATCCACGCTGGGTGTATCCAAATGCGCGAGTGTCTTCAAACTCCACGATCATCCCGTTGTTGGTACAGTTCACCGATGTCAACAGGTGTCGGAACTTTTCCATCGAGACAATGTTCGCTTCGTCGTCGCCGACGTCCACTGTGAGGTTCGCTAGCGTCTTATGACCGTTCTGGGAACCTGGTGGGCAATGTTAGTTGTGGCGCTTTGACGAAAGCAATATGCTCCGCTCTATCGAGGACACTCATACCACTCCAGTAGTAAGAGTCTTTGCTCAGTCGATCGAAAATAGAAAACGCAGCATCTTCGTTCGATTGGTCTCTTTCGAGGAGGTGATTGGCGGCATCAGGGGCTTGTATATCTTCAAAGACCAAAGATAAACCTTGCGGAGCGAGAAGACATAGGATCAGGCTGGAAGACAGCCAGGATCGCCGGATGTTCACCATTGTGAATGCAAAAGCGAGATCTGACAAGAGTCACCGATGATCTGATTTCCTCGAGAAGTCGTGTTGCAGCTCCTCGGGCTTTTACTTATATTTCGCTTATGGGGGTAGCGGGCATGTTTCTTCGCGTAATTGATCGTCGTCTTCCAACGGCTGAGGGCATTCCTCGACGGAGTACTCCGCAGTGGACTTCTCCATGTCCGTGGCATAATAAAATTGTCTTGGCTCCAGCTAATTGATACTTTTGTAGCCTGTAGGAGAGCTCTGTATCTCGATCCTTCCCAGTGGCAGATGCCAAGACGCGGCAACGTTCGTGTTCTCATGGAGGCTGCGCTTCGGCTCCACATTTTGGGGCTGTTCATTCAGCGATCCTGCCCCTTGAAGATGATGTGCGATTTGCTTTTGCTGATCACAATCTTACAACTCGTATTGAGCCGCAAGAGGTTGGTTGTCGCGAGGCTCAAAATAGTGGAGAATGCTCGCATCGGTTACGGAGTGGTTAACGAAGTGGTATAATATGATGGAGTACGGAGTCCGTAGAGACGATTGGTTTCGGTGCAAAAGCCGAAGTGGAATTGCCGCGGTTTGGCGCACTTACAAATCTCAGGAACCGTAGTTTTTTCTACGGTATTTTTTCCTGGGTATCGCGCTGGTAGTTCGAATTATGAGGACCTACCATCACGTCAAGAACATGTAGGAGTCTTTGAAGCGATTATAAGCCGACTCATCTGCCAGGAAAAATGTGAAAAAAATGAACAGGGTCCGCTCTCTCCCAACTAACTATGGCGTAAATTCCATCGTGTTAGTCAAAGCTACCCGAATATGTCGAATAGGGGGATTTTCGTCCGTGCGCATGCTGCTGGATTGGGTAAAGGATCCTCAACCCAAATTGGACAGGTTTGCCATATGGTCTGGAATCAGATGTTCCCTCCATCGCCAGAGACGTTGTGACTCATCTAGTAGTCTCCAGAGACGTTGTTCGGCTTTCAGCTCGTCGTCATATCTCTCCATGGCATTTTCCAACCCATTATACCACTCTGACCGATTTGTCCGACCGTAGTGTACCTTGATATACTCCCAATATTCGGGGTACCAGCCGCCGAACTCCCAATCCACAATTGCGGAGAGCTTACATGTACCATTATCGACCATATATTCCGAGGGGCGATATCTGCGTGGGTGAAGCAGCTTCGATAACGACAGGGGTGGCAAATCGTCACCTCTGGGCCAAGGGATTTGTCGCCGTCGCAGTGCTGAATAGGAACATCCGCCCGAATATATGAATGGAACCCATCGTGATTCGTAAATGGCCCGAAGTATAAGAGCCGACTCGATGATCTAAAACCCCTTCCAAGCTTGCAGATGCCACGATTCCTTCTTGCGGGTATTTTTTGCCCTTCCAGTTTAGCGCCATGTCAGCAGCATACATCGGCGATAGGCATAGGCTCATCGGTTACTTTTTAAGACAATCTTATGCATCTTTTCCTGCCGAGATGCTCCCAGCCAAGCGCGCACGGGCGAGAAAGCTCAAATCGAAGAATGGCCGTGTTACTTGCAAGTGTAGATCTCCTGAATTTCTAGTCCACCTGCAATCAAAATTGATCTTCGCAGGTCCATGCTTATAGAGTAGGAGTATAGCCGGGGAAAAATCCCACAAGAGAGAAAAATGCCTAAGTCTTGATGGGGATGCCAGTGCTTGTCTTGATGTGGACCCCAAACTCCATCCCTTTTAGGAAATTTACTAAATCCAACTTCCTAGGCCTGCACTTTCCTTTCCACGATATACTGTATAGATGCAACTGCCCTTGTAAGAGCTACGCCCATGTGTTTGTCGACGTTTCGCTCGCTCTTGTCTCTTTCTTTTCTCTCCATATTTGCAACGCTCGACCGAGATAAGTGTACCCTTTTCATTTCGATTTTTCTGATGCAAACAGGGACTGTGACGCTGGTTTTGATAGGAGTACATCTTAGTGGCTATATTCCTTGCATGGCTCGGAATAATTCCCGTCAAGGAATGGCTTCGCTGCTGTTTCCCGAGGCTGTGCCCGCCAGCTTCGGGCCGGGATGATATGAGCATTCCGACTTCTCCCTCTCATCCTGCCTTGGAAGCGGGCCAGCTCGCCGGTTCGGGGCAGGATGAAACCCCGGAACAGACCCCGGAAGATGGTGTGGAGCTCAGGTCGATGGGCCCTGTCTCGAGACAAACTCGAGATCCAACGCTACCTGCACGTTCGGATAGCGACAGCTCCTATCATTCTGCCCGGGAGTCACCGGCGGGGGAGAGTCGTGGGGCAAGAAGGTCAGCCCGAATCGCCGATCGAGTCAACAATCGACTCGCCGAATAGGAGATTAAGGGCTGACTGGATTGGCTACTAAGATGCCCCCACCATGAGCTTCATCTATTCGGGCCCGGATAGATGGAGTGGTGGGGCCACCAGCGACGGGCTCGCACTTCTTCGCAGTGCTGGTGACTAGTAGCCCTTTGGGTGAAGCCAAGACGAGCCCACGCGATTCCGGTGCATACGTACTTCCAGGTGAGTACACTGCTCCCAAGGCTGCCTGACTGATGGCTGACCGCAGCCACAATACATTCAATCTCGCATCTTCGTGCCCAGGGCGTCTCTTCCGTTCCCTTTCCATTCCTGTCTGGCGTGAGACGCGGACAGCCCGGGGTAGGCCATGATCACTGCGAACTTAATCCCGGACCAAACCATGCGGACGCCGTATGGGAGAAAGGGGGGGGGGGGGGGGGGGGTGGACATTGGAAACAAGGGGACGGTGAGATTCGAATCATGTATTATAAAGACATCTTCGCCGCCGGCCAAGTGGCCGCGAGCGACCTGGAAAGAGCCCCTCACTTAAGAGCTATAATCTCACTCTCCATCTCTCTCTCTCACTCTCCATCTCTCTCTCTCACTCTCCATCTCTCTCTCTCACTCTCCATCTCTCTCTCTCACTCTCCATCTCTCTCTCTCTCACTCTCTCTCTCCATGCTCTCCGCGGAGCCACGCACATCACTGATGAAGCAAGTCTGCTCGCCGGTAATGAACCCCGACCACCCTGTACAAAGGTCGACCACAAGGGCTCCTGTCTCGTTTCGGTGATACTCGTGACTGGCGAGAGGTCCCGGCTGGCGGGGTCGTGCTGCATCTAGACTGAAAGACGGTGGTCTTGAAGGCGGAAAGGGTTCGGAAGATAGCGAAATAAGGCTTTTCATGTTGTTAAATCAACATTCTTGTGTGTTCCAAGTGGTCATCAGTAGTTATTCCTCCTGACCATGAGCATATCGTACTATCTTCCGCGGATCCAATGCTGTACGAAAGGAGTCCGGATACGAATGAGAGAGATGAAGCATAAGATGCATGAGGAAGAAAGCTAGCTAGAGGCAGTATCTACATGAAAGCATGGGGAGTGGATCAGATGACTATGAGCCACCGATCAACAAATTATCGATAAATTCCAACCAGAGCTGTTCTGTCGTCTTAACCGCCCTCCCGCCAGTGTCGCCACTTGAACTGGCGATTAATAAGAAATTCAGGAAATCGTGACACTGCCGCCGAAAGACGACGTTGTTGAGACCAACAGTCGTCACCGGGCCAACTACAGCTTCCCAGATTTCGAAACACCAAGAATACCGCGTCATCATCCACCCTTTCGGACAAACAATACTCAAAAACCAAGGTTGGACACTTGCTACACGCGTGCGATAGTTGTTGAGAGAGAATGGAAGGCCCGCAGACCTGATGCGGCTTTGAAGATGACGCAATACAGGCGCTTCTATAGTGGTCGAATTTTCTGTTGAAATCAGACCTCCCGATCAGAGGTAAAAGATCATGATGAGGACATGAGAAGACACAGTTCATTCCAACAACCGTGGGGTTCAGGCGACGGCGTTCAGAGGAAGAGCGACTTATGGTTTGCACAGTCGCTGCACATAACTGGCCAGTTTTAGTGATATAAACAAGTAAATTGTTTTTCACATCCCGGTCAGACGACGACATCGTACTAAATGAACAGATATGGGAGAGACGTCGAACTCGTCTTTCATCGGCCGGTAAAAAATCGAATTGGCCAAATTTGTGCTTGACTAGGGCTGCGGGTGACTGAAGATACTTGACAAGTTGGTACCGACCTCGAAGAGTCAGTGAGATGCAGGGGCATAGATCCACTATTCCCGCATAGTAGTTGCAGTTTCTGCCCTCGAATGATAGGCTCAGTAAGTTTGTTGGGAATTCCTTCCGAGGATGAAGCTTTAAGCAAGATCCACAGTAGACCCACCGAGCATTCTCCAGTCGACGAAGAAGTTTAATTCGCGGCAACGAGGGGTAGTTCGCGCATTTAAACGGTTCTCCATTACGCCAGAGGCGCGGGAATTCAAGGTTGCTGTGTTTTGTCATGTTTTTGAACCAGTTGAAGAGCCTCTTGCAGCTGAGGGTTAGACAAGCTCGATCAACTAGTGACAGGTATTGGTAGATCCTCTGTAAGGTGCGCTCATCCAAACGAAGAATAGCGGGATCCTTTATGTTTGTCTTCTGTGGCTTGGCCTCGTCTACAATGTCGCCCTTCGAAGGGAGGGATGTGTATCCTTTTGTCTCTCCCCGCTCAATATCAAGGGTCCGTCCGAAAGTGCGAAGTAGATCGCGAAGCATCCTTCGATATGGTGACAACTTGAGGTCACAAGGTGATGCTAAGTGTGACGTAAAAGGCTCAGTGTGGTTTTTGATTTTGATATCGATGCGGGTAACGAGCAGAAGGAGAGAAATTTTGCTGCATCTAGATTTGTAGAATGGAAAAGTGGAAGGTGAAAAGACAGCCCTTTGTGACGTATTATACTCAGCATCGATCCCAACCTTGGACTAGTCTTGGTTCCGATTCCAAAATTCATAATCGAGCGTCATACATAAACACCAGCAGAATGCACCGCCCGCGAGATGCGACTCTGCTAACTAATTCCTGTCCGTATTCAAAAGCATCGAGACAGTCACCACCTTCTCTATTCTACATACAATGGTCTTCGTGACGCATCTGACCAAGAATAGGCGGTCCGTCAAATAGTTACTCCGCTGCAATAGTTGGTGCATTCAAGACAACCCTTATCTGATACATCATCGAGCTGTATTTGAGAATATCATTTACTGTAAGTCAAAGAGGGGTAGGCTTTTATAATAAAAATGTCAGTGGTGGTCACCTGACGCACCATCTCTCCATGTATCTAGTCTCATGTAGATAGCTCTCATCCATCATCATCTCACTCTCCGTTTAGCCCTCACAAAAAAAAAAAAAAAAAAGAAAAACCAGATAAGTACGATTTACTTACGATATTAGATTTCAAATTTAAGGCATATAATTCCTCAAGCGGCCTTCCAGAATGACTTTAAATTTTCACCTGGTTGGGGTTTTGAAAAATCAGCAAGGCTTCCTTTCAGTCTTTTGTTCATTCTGTTCTTGTGAGGGCTAGACGGAGATGGAGAGATGATGATGGATGAGAGCTATCTACATGAGACTAGATACATGGAGAGATGGTGCGTCAGGTGACCACCACTAACAGTTCTAGAATATCAGTCTGTGTATTGGCGAATTCAATTAACTCCCTGTTTCGAACTTGAACAGTGTGCAACCACTCGACTTGCTCTCCATTATAAAAAATACCTTTGATACGGTCTCTCAACGGAAAACCAGAATGGCCAAGGCTTATTGAAGTTGTAGAGAATTTCCGTATTAGATTGCACAAGCGAGTCTAGTATTTAAGTGAGACTGAATCCGAACCAGCTAACCCCGTCATCATCTATAGGAAGACAGGTTGCCAGCTGATAGGCTCATCTCTTCCGTAGGACAGAGCGCAATATCATTGACCTAAAGACACTTAGTAAATTCCGAATTCGGAGGCGAGGCACAAATTTTGGCTATGTAAGGGTGTCATTGGTCAATCGACGACGAGAAGACATCATGCACGGTGCAGACAATCGGCCAGCCTCTTAGGCGCGACATACAATATCGAGGAAGTTGGGGTAAACAAGTCAACCGAGAAGAGGAGAGTGGTGGATCTCAACGTAAGGCACAATCAATTATGGGGTTGATCAGTGTTGAGTGCGAAGGGGGAAAGGAATCAAGTGTAAAAATTACAAAAAAAATGAAGCTGAAGTGATTCGAACACTTAACCCTAGAGTGGATATGTTAATGCTGAGATCACCGGATATAGTGATGGAAAATCGTACTTCTGGACTGGAATCAGACGCGCTACCTGTGGATGGATTAGTCATGACCCTAGCGAGACTCAATTTGAGGTCTCTTACCGTTGCGCCACAGCTCCTGTGTGTGCCCCACTCAACAGGAGAGTGAATGGTTAGCAGTTAAGATGGTCGACCTACAATATATTGCCGAGACTTGAATAGCCAACACCCAGGCTAAGATTCGGCATAGATCCTACGCTTTGCACGGCAACAAAACTCATTTTCTACACTCACAGTACATGCAAAGGGGTGAACAGTAATGACTCAGCGGGGAGATGAAACCTCGGAGTTCAAACCGCATATATAAGAAAGTGTAAATAGCGAGTTCTGGAATAAAGACGCATGAAACGACAAGGAGCGAGCTAATGTTTCAAGTTACGTATGAGAAAACTATATGTACTGATAGCGGCCATTATAATGAACGCGGGCGGTCGTCGGGCAATTAGGATCCGGGAAAGTGGGTCCCGTGTTAAACGTTAAAGTGTTCTGTTAGTGGTGGTCACCTGACGCACCATCTCTCCATGTATCTAGTCTCATGTAGATAGCTCTCATCAATAATCATCTCTCCATCTCCGTCTAGCCCTTACAGGTTATGAGCCCTCTGTTTTCTCTACTTCGCTCTGCTTGGTAGCCAAAACACTCTCTTATTCATAGCTTCCTGTCGCCAGTTCTGCTGGACGAAGCTATTCAGCTGTCCCTGTCGCCATCGTCGGCGCGTTTTTGACGCGTCCGTGGCTTATAACAATAGCTCCCTCGGCCCCGTGCGTCTGATCAATGTGTCTCGCCGATCTCTTCGAGTCCTGTCCTCGAAATCCCTGCAGTGGCCAGTTCTACTGCTTTCTGTCGCCAGAGACGTTTGACGACATTCACACTCTTCGATATCCAACCCCCACTTGGTATTTCGAAGCCAATTCTCTCGTCGCTATCGCCGTCACCATACCGGAAACCGACGAAACCTAGCGTGTACTGAATGTCTGTGGTATTCTATACGGTGATGAAAACTTCTATAACTGGAAGAGCCGCTTCGAAGTGGCACTGGAAGCCGTTGATGACGACTACCTACCTATCCTCAATGGGGAACTGACCCCTTAGATCTCCGAAGAACTCGAGGTCCCCTCCGAGGAAGAAGCTCTTGTAGAACTCGTATAGTAAGCGGCTAATGCCGGCGCTCCAACCAATAGTTTCTCTCCCCAGTAGATCCGCGCCTTTATCAAGACGAACTATCTTAATGCCAATACCGAACTATATCACTAGAAGCGCAAATCGTCCCGAATCCGAGCCATTCTGCTCTGCGTTATCCATCAGAAGCATCAACTAGCCTTCTTTAGAAAAAAGACGGCCCCAGAAGCTTAGAAGACGATTAACGATATGTTTGGTCGTAGCACTCAGTTCATCTATATAGCTAAAATCCACAAGCTAGCTTATATAGTTTGGACGACTCAAAGCGCCGCTACCTTCGTTACCAATTGGCGTGCAGCCCACAGTAAGCTATCTACCATACTAGGCCTAGAATACATGCCTAGCCAGCCATTTTTATATGGTCTGTTTCTCTCTGCTGTTAGCGAGAACCCTACTGCCCAAGACTGGATCAAGACGAACAAATTCAGCATAGAACATACTGACTCTCTTAATACTGCTATGGCTGATTTCATCTATACTTTCGGCGATAAAAAACCGAATCCGTCCACTTCGTCCGCTAGCATACGTACTAAAACCAACCAAAATAATAACAAAAAGAAGAAGTGGCCAAAGCAGGATGATAATAACCAGCCGAAACAGCAGAATCAGCAGTTTCTACAGAAAAAACAGCAGAAACAACACCCTAGCAACCAGGGTCAGAAGCAGCATCAGCAGCAGAAAGAGAAGTTCTACTACAAATACCACAAAAAAGAGGGTTTCCACCGGTCATCTAAGTACCGGTTCAATCCGTAGACCCCTACCCAAGATAGCCCCAACACTGCTGCTACCACTGTGTCTTCGAGTTCAGCTAAGCAATCAGATCTCTCTACTAACATATCCCTACTACAAATGAATTAGATAAAGCGTTTCAATGACTTTTTTAACTCTGATGATAATGCCGAGATATCCGCTAACGCTATACATCTAGATCTGCAGGACAATAAGACTCTTCTCGAGTACGACGCCCTTTCCTCCGTTCTTGAACTCTTCCCTTCCGAGAACGAACCTATCGACGACTTTCCCTTCTTCGTCAATCCCGATCTTGCGATTCCGATCGATTCTGACGACACTGATAACTAGGATATAAATATGGACACTATGGAAGACGTCGTGGACCCAAATTTCGACGTGCAAACCTTCGTCACTGATCTAGGTATCATGAACCCATTTGTGGATGATCTGGATGCTGCTATAGTATCCAATGCTACCGGCGATATCAACAAGGATCAATTCGATTAGATACTAGATTCAGGGACGTCTCACACAATAACTCCCTACTCTGCCCTATTCGTCTCGTACAAGGAGTATAGACGTAGAATCACTGTGGCAAACGGCTCTGCTATCTATACCAAGGGTTATGGCGACGTCATCTTAGATATCGCTGACGACGATCGCAAGCCTACTGGACGGATTCTACATCTAAAGAAGGTATGGCATGCGCCAGATCTGGCGTCCAATCTCATCTCTGTTACCGACCTCGGTGAAAACGGCTATATAGTCATCATACGCGCAGATCGTACGTTCATCTACACTACCGATCCCTCTCAACCCCTAGCAGTGGCCCCCGTCTTTGGCAAACAGTACTGGCTCTGTGCGGCCAATTCGACTACACAACTCGAATCTCTACTTCGTGCAGATCAGGTGTTTCTATCCACCAATCGAACTTCCATCGAATCCAAACCCATTTCTGTGGATCTAGCTCACCGACGTGCCTACCATACTAGCGAGCATCGCGTGAGAAAGATGGTAACCTATTCGCAGGGTATCAATCTGAAAAAGGGAGCTCTAAAGCATCCCTACGTTCCATACATTAAAGGGAAAGGTCATACACTGCCGTACAATCATGATCGACCAATCAAATCCAAACCCGGCGACAAGCTCCATATTGACATTTGGGGCCCCATTTCCATAGCCACAATGGGCAAGGAGGTCTACTTTATGACGATTACAGATGACGCCTCTCAATTCTGTTGGGTATTTCTATTGCGCAGCAAAGACCAAGTTCTTCACTCCTACCAACAAGTTGAACAGTATCTGTCCACCCAATTCAACTATACTGTCAAATCGGTAGTAGGTAACAATGCTAAGGAGCATAAACCACTGGACAAATACCTTGCGGATAAGGGTGTTAAGTGGATCCCTACGCCCCTGTACACAAAGCAGCTTAACGGCGTTACAGAAATCAAGAATCGATACCTGCTAGAGCCACTTCGTGCTATCATGACTGAGCACCAGTTACCCCGGTATCTCTGGGGTGAGGTTCTACTGGGTGTGAATTACACTATGAACCGACTTTGGCACTCTAAGATTGATATGACGCCGTACGAAGCTCTGTATGGCAAACAACCGGATCTATCGAATCTGTGTGCCCTCGGCTGCCAATGTTGGTATCTCCTACCAGAGATCAAGAGAGATACAAAATTAGCTAAGAAAATGACGGAAGGACGTCTTGTGGGCTATGATCAGCATGGCTACCGAATCTACGATGTGGGCACCAAAAAACTGGTTCGCTCTCAAAATGTCATATTCCATAAGATGCTAGTGAAATAGCTCCCATCGCCGGAATACGATCTCGATGCCGGCATCCCCACTACTAGGACTGACCGGGATTCTTCTGTAGAAATAGCCAAACACGTCCCTCGAGATTTCTTGCTTTCTAACCCAAATACTGGCCAGCCAACCCGTCTGCCTACAGCTAAACCGACCGGTGACCTAACCCCTATTTACGGACAGATTTGTAGGGTCAAAAACGATCCTACACCTCTTCGTTTTATAAAGTACTCACCCGCTCCGTTTACCGACGAAGAACTGGATCTCGAAGCAGGCGAACCGGTTCCATCGAATCCACCATCAAATCCACCGGTCACCCCGGTTTCTTACCCAAATCTAGCCGAATTGCCGTCATCTCAGGTGGAACCGCCAGGCCATTGGCCACGAACCCCAGATCAGCAAGTTACGCGTGTTACACATCCTCCTGTTACACCCTCGCAACCGGATCGTCGCCGCTCTCAATGTGTGATAGAGAGACATACACGGATTGAAGGACTCAGCACTACTACGTCGTCTAAAGAGACGGTCGCTATACTACAATCTAATAAAGCTCTCCTTACTACTATATACACTGCTTCCACGTTACTTACTGACGATATCCTATCTTCTGCTACTAGGATCATCTAATCCGAAGGTCCCACCGACACCGGTTACACTCCCTCCTCCTACTCCGACGCTCTCGCCTACCGTGAAGCCGATAAATAGAAAGAATCTATGAGGAAGGAATTGGGTAATCATGAACGCAACGGTACCTGGCGTGTTATCGATCAACAAAAGAATCTTCGATGCCTATCGCTAAGATAGGTATATAAGATCAAAGCGGATGGCACATACAAGTCTCGTCTCGTAGCGAGAGGTTTTAGACAGGTTCTAGGACCTGACTATCTAGATGTCTACGTAGTGGTTGCAAAGCCGATAAGTTTTAAAGTTTTCGTCGCTATAGTAGCGTCTATAGCGTGGCATCTCCATCATGTGGACGTCACTACGGCTTTTCTGAATACAGATCTACGTGAGGCGATTTACATCCATCTCCCTAACGGACTCGGTAAACTCTCTGATAACGACAAGACGGATTACACTAGCAAATACGGCCAGCTACTAAAGACACTCTATAGACTAAAGCAGGCGCCACGCGAATAGTATCATCTAGTGCATGACGTGCTAGTCTCCGCTAGATTTCGTCGTCTGCATACAGATCATGGCATTTTTAGCAAGGACACCCCTACTAGACCGATTCATCTACTACTCTATGTAGACGATATCCTACTATTATCGCCAGATCTTGATGCTATCGCAGAGACCAAACTACTACTAGCTAGCCATTTCGAACTAACCGATGCTGGCCCACTGTCTCGTTACCTTGGCGTGGATGTTTCTATCCAGGGGGGTTACTGGTATCTCAACCAGCGCTCCTACTTGAAAAAAGCTCTCAAGCGCTTCGGTTACCAGTCCATGCGTTCTGTCGTTACCCCAGCCAATGAAAAGGAGGTTTTAAAGCCCAACGAAGACAAACTAGCTACTCCTACCGAAGTCAAAGCTTTTCAAAAACGCGTTAGCGTACTGGTTTGGCTCATAATAGCTACACGCTTCGATATCATATATCCAACAGTCTCTCTCTCTCGGTTTCTGAAGAACCCCTCGCCAGCTCACTTTGCTGCCGCCTAGCGCGTCTACCGTTTTTTGTCCGGTACGAAGGAGATAAGCTCACGTTACGGGCCAGGTCCGATCAAAGATCCAGTACTCGAAGATATTGCGTCACAGCTACTTCATGGTTACTGCGACGCGTCATAGAACGGACCCCATGATATGGAGGGACGTAGCACCACTGGCTACGTGTTTTTACTCGCCGGCGGGCCCATTTCGTACCAATCCAAACGCCAGAAATCGGTTACGCTCAGCTCCACCGAAGCGGAGTATATGGCGCAAGCTACGGCCTGCCAGGAACTCAAATGGCTACAGCGTCTATTGACAGAATTACGTGTGGATGACACTCTGTTTCGTCGTCCCACAGTCGTTTTCGCTGACAATGAAGGAGCCATCTCCCTTGCAGAAAACCCTTCGGATCATGGACGTGCCAAGCACATTGATCTGAAATACCACTTCATTCGCCAGGAGATCTCCGACGGATCGGTTACGCTAACGTACATCCCTACCGAAAAACAGGCGGCCGATGGCCTCACCAAACCACTCGGTAGAAACGCATTTCTACGTTTCTTGGCGCAGATGGGCCTCCATCTTGCAATTTGATACTGACTGCCATTTTGGCTTCATTTGGGGGCCAAATCCGGCCATGAAACACATGAAAAACACAAAAACATTGCTAACTATCAGTTTTTTGCTTGGATCATCTATCTCATGTAGATATGATGCGAGGGGGGTGTTAGTGGTGGTCACCTGACGCACCATCTCTCCATGTATCTAGTCTCATGTAGATAGCTCTCATCAATAATCATCTCTCCATCTCCGTCTAGCCCTTACATGTTCAAACTGAATATCTACTACTACTCCATAAGGCGCCACGAACACCGGGGAGAGGGTTTAAACAGCAGGAGCCCTCTACTGTTCCCCCCCGCCGGTACAGCAAGGGAGGAGACCGCACTATAGCGCGGTCGGCAAACCTTCTGTCTATTACCATGTATCGCCTCTCTGGCCTATATGTTTCGCTACTCAGTTGGCGCTCCTTCGGGATTGTCGTATTTCGAAACGATCAGCCCAGCCTAAGAGTTACGATGGGTAAATCCTTCAGTAAAGACGGATCTTCTGGCTCAACGTAACATTTTTACGTAGGAGCGCTAAATATATAGTGAATTCTGCCGCCATAGAGGTCATTTGTGCCCCAGCGCATGTGAGCTAGGAAGAAGCACGCCGAGACTTCCTTCTGCATATAGGGCAATTTCAAGCTTGACATAATTACCTACGACAGTGAGTAGGGAGGCGGTTCTTGGATACATTGTCACATCAATTTAGGAATGAGTCGTTTGAATGTCTTGCACTCGAAAAAAAACGAGTATTCGCGGGCTTATACCGAAAAAATCTATCACTATGACGAGAAATTGATAGTGTGTCAGCAGGCGGTACAAATATCGATGTAATATTAGACCAATGCTCCGTCATGCCCAGCAAAAATGTACGGACAAGACCCAAAGTCAATTCAAGGCAGGAGTAGTATTGAGGTATCTACTATAAAAGGGCAGCCCCCCCCCCCCCGGATGGTCAATTTAAAATAACATATGCCAGTTCGAGTCTTTTCTGGATTTCTTTAAGCGCACTTTCCACTCCCCCTCCCAGCGAGAGTATGTGGCTTAGGATCTTGGCTTTACTAAGCCTACTAGGCTTGGTGTTTGCTCTTCCCACCGATGGGGCTTGGACAATTGTTGGCTTTAGAAACATGGATAATGTATGCCTACTACCTCTGCAAGCCATATACAGAAAGCACATACTGAGCCATTTGATATTTTTTGTCGTTAGATGCAAAAAAATGTCCATGAGATGGCTGGATTTTTGTCCTATTTCCCCCCGCATAAGAACCAATTGGGCAACTGTGTGTACTTTTCAACCAACGCGGAAGACTGGAAGTTTTATCAATGGTTTATAGTCCTTCTCCCCCTACCACTCGAAAAGAAACACCGGGCTGATAATATGATGCGTATAGGTTCTGTCGCATTAAATACCCTACGAAGCTTATGGAACGTTTCGATCACGTCCCAAAGCTCTGGATTCCCGAGAATGATGAGTGCGGAACAAAGCTTTGGTACAATAACGAGGCGATAGATTCCTATATCCAAAGCAAAAACCTGGACCCAAAAACAACGATTCGAGTGGCAAGGGTTATGGGAGACAAGTCGGGAAAACAAGTCCAATACGCAATACCCAGGGCTCTCTTTCCAGACCAGCAAAGGCTTTTCCCCAACCAGTATAAGGAACACGGATTGAAGCTACGCCTTGATTGCAAGGAGAGTCCAGGAGAACTTACCCCATCAAAAATTTCGTTGCAGGACTGGGATATTCAGGATTACAATCCCGACAAGGATGGTCAGGAGGAAAATTGAGGATTTCGTGAGTCGCAGACGTTTTGCTAGGCTGAGGGATTGGAGGGCCAACTGCCATGACATATATGGATATTAATTGGCCCTACCCGAACGAAATCAAATGAGTTATTCCCTTTTTCGTCGCTGGCCGATTTTTTGTCTTTCGCATTTACTCTCGAGACTCAGAACCAGACGAACCAGGTGTGAAAAGCGGACAGAGGAAGCACAAAGCCCAAATAAAGTCCCTTGGCGAGTACTACTTGTTAGAGGAGTTGGATCTGATCGAGGTACGGAGGACGGGATCGCAGAGGCCTACGTCCTTGATCTAAGTTTGGCATTAATATCTCGTACTCAATTTGACCGGTCGCACGGCGGCTCAAGGCGATGGCAATCCGCTGAACTTACTCCTTAGGCAGAATTGTAGTGGGGCTCTTCAGGGGTACGGTGTACAGCGAGGCAGGATCAACTGCCAATCTTAACCCGAGCCTAAGGTCGATGCCAACGTAGTGGGCTTAGTAAAAATGTCTTCCATCTCGGAGCGTTCCGATGTTGAAAGTACGGCAAACGGTTAGACATGACTTCCTCGGAGCTAGGCCTCCGAATCTGCGTCCGTTTCGAAAACATCCTACGGCCCCCAAAGGCCAAGGAAGTGCCACAGATTATGCTATACAACATCAACGCCTCGGGCACGGTTGGGGCCCGAAAGAAGAAACCTTAGCAATGCGTTACAGTTGGTGGTAAATAATACCCCGAGTTGGTTACCTAGTTTAGCAACAGTAAGAAGGATCACGTATCCGCCGGATCCCCCTAGCATCTCGTACACGGACAGCAGGCATCAGATTAACGCAAATAGTGCAAACCGAATCCGAGCGCGACTTTATCCAAACATGAAATCCTCGTCCATCGCATCTCCTCGACGCACGTTTATCCTTGTGGACAAACAAAACTAGCACCCTCCGATTCAACAGCCATATTAACTTGAACGCTCTTCCTCGTCGGGGTTTCACATAATCAACATGAATGTGGGGTATCTATCAAACAAGAACGAATACCATTGACCCCTCTGATGATACCAAAATCTCCCAATGTCGATGCGAAAGACTCTCATTTCTTTGAAAACTTCGTCCATGTGCCTTCTCCAGAAGAATTCCGCGCCTAAGCCAAAGCCCAACATCTCGCAGGGCTCAGTCTAGATAACAGAAAAACCTTCTCCTCGTTTGACCCTTATGTGCGACCACCCCGTGCTGTATTCGAGGACCTAGGACTGTTTTTCAAATGGGGCAGTGTAGTAAGCGTTTCCGAGGGTCAGTGTCTCTATGCTATCGGTCAACTCCTCACAAATCATGTCCCCGTTCTAGAGATTTATGGGTGACGGCGAGATAGCGATGAAATATACCTTTATATGGAGCACTTGCAAGCGCAAACTCTCGAGCAAATTTGGGATATACTAGAATCCGATGACCGTGTATCGGTCTGCGATGAGCTTCGGATAATCTACAGCAACCTTCGCCAACTTAAGTAGGATCCCCGTCAGCGTGGCCCTCTCGCCTTTTCATGATTCCGACGGCACCACCAGGCCAGTCATGAACCCCCCGACATAGTAAGCCCCCCGAAAATACTTTGATCGGTATCTCATCTCACAGGCCAGATCGGACGATCGACTCTTTTCGATGATCTTCCGGCGATTTGGTGCCGTTTTACCGGTTATTGTCTGTCTTCTCGAAGCCCAGGCACTCGGTCTTAAACGCTGGGCATTTCCGGCTATAATATTCCCTGTGGAATCGGTCCAACTGGGTAGCGCGGTGGGATGGGTGCCCACCGTCAACACTATCAAAAAGGTGAAATAATTTTATTCGGCTGGGATTGTGAGGAAGAGACCAACCATGGACGGCGAAAGTATACAGGCCAAGACTTGGCAGACTCATCATGGATAAGGTTAAATATCCAAGAAATGAAGTTATCAGAAAGGATCGATCAACCAGGATGAAATGTCAATATCTTTTTCACGGCAAACCGTGACTCGGGCTGCATGTAACCTTCATTCGGGATTGGCCTAGCCACCAGCAATCATCGCTGATAAATTTTGAGGCCATGGTTGTTGCAGAGTACTCTGTGCAGAATTGGAGACCTGGAGTCTCCAGGTTCCTGGAATCTCCCAACAAATACTGCCGAAGGACGTGGGACGGCCATATGCGACGTCAATTGTGCACCTATGAACCATCAAGCAATTTGTCACTACTCCTTAGATAACAGTTTATAGTATTTCGAGAATCATCATATGCGTTTTCGTGCTCTTCACATCAGAGAAGATCAGATGTTCTCTTTCCACCATGACAAACTTGGGTCGAGAGTGGAGGGCGATCAGCTTCTAATTTGAGGAAGCGTAAACAGCAGGTCTCGTGATTAGGCCCTCTGGCTCCGCTCTATGTGCTCCCCCTGGCCTGCATATTGGCGATATAGTCTCTAGCGGACGCGATGAGATGTCGGTCTATTTGTCTTCCTCGCCCCATGAATTACTACTACTAATATACCAACTTTGACCCACTTCAGGCTTCAGCGCAATTCTCGGTATTCCATATGAATGCTCTTATTGGTTATATCAAAAAATTACCACGTTTTGGGATATGAAGAGGAAGATATGTAGGCGAAACCCGAAATTGGGAGACAGGAATATTTTCTCGGGGTTTGGCTATGTGGTAATCGGCGGCGAGAGCCCTTCCCGCCCAACAGGGTAACGAAAGAACATAAAGCAAAAAGTGAATGGATAAAGCTGGCCCCGCCACAGAGGTAATTACAAGCAGTGAAAACTCTGCAACCGAAACTGAAAGCGTTCTCCGGACGGAGTTGTCTTTGAGATGCCATTAGTAAAGTTCGGCCCTCGCTTATGGGGTTTGTTGCCGGATGGAACACGAGCGACCCCGAGATCTGGTTCTTAAGCCCCTAAATCTTAAGATGGCCCACCGGGGGTTTGCGCTAAATGAGCTATCACCCCGGTGTTCTTGGCGGCTAGGGGGTTCTAGAAAGTTTAAGGGGATTACAATCTTTTCACAGACTCAGGAAGCCTACTTGCTTTGCCTGTATGTTCGTGTGTATCTCCCGGGTGGTCTAAACATTGATCATCAATCGCCTTACCAGCCAATCTACCTTCTCTTGCCCTAATGGCCCCCATCGGTCATAACCACGAGGGAACCAAGAAACACACGATCCTGTAGGAAATCTATGAATCCTGTGGAAGAGCCAAGCTTGATTGACAAACCGTAAAATCGAGCTTTCTAGAGATAGAGCGTCCTCCCCCACCGCAGTACATGATCAAATTCCCCAAACTCAGTACAAATTGAACGAAGTGGGAACGAGTAATACGGCACAGCAAGAGAGCGCCAGTTGATCATGAGTAAATCTGTGCTTCTTTCTCTTGAGCGTAACTTGATGGGGGGCGTTACCATGAGCCCCGCCCCCGGGGTGGCGGGGGCTGATGGGGGTCGGCGTCAGTATTCGTTCCCCACTATGACAGATCGATCGACCTGTCCATCGGAGACTCCGTATTGGACTGTGGAGAGTACCTACGTACACTTTGCCGAGTATTGCCCTATATCGAACACAGGGTAGTATTCGCAACGTTCGGGTTTGGTTCAGCCGCCGAATGGCCCCCGAGCACAGCCTTCTCCCATGCGACCTGAATTGTATTTAAACGAACACCGGTCCACTCTCATCGAGCAAGCATTGAAAATCGCACCGTCACTTTTCTCTCCACTTCACGCTTCCTTGCTATTCTTTATCAGGGTCCATTGGGTAGACTTGAATCGACTCTCCAAAGCACTCCTCTCGAATCAACCAAACATTGCAGGATACATAGCAAGATGAAGTATATCTCTTTGGTACGTTGAATCCCCATGCTTGTTGGCAACAATAGTATCGCGCCTCATTAAAAGACTTCGTTAAACTTACAGAATTCTAGACCACCCTATCGGTCCTCCTTGCGTCACTTGGCATTGCCTCAGGATGCGCGCCGGGCTATGAAGACTGCATGAACCATAAAGACGAAGTATGCCCCAAGATTACAGGGGGCAAGATGGACAGGTGCAATTCAGTTATTATGCAGTGGTGCTGCGAAAATGGTTCCGAGTGGAAATCCAAGATATAAGAATAGTTCATGCTCATTATCATACCTTCATTATTGTGCTCTGCCTAGTGCCACGTTGGGTGCTCTTCGGCAAGTCCAGTTGGTACGGAGTAGAAACAACCACACAGTGACGGTATCAAGGAGGGATTTCGCGAGCTATAGGTAGACACGGCCTCACTCGCGTAGCAATGCTAGGAGGGGCACAGCTATCTCTATACTGCAGAATGGAGAGATGTTGGAGTAAACAATTCACTATCTTTGTGTACACTTCTTGTTGAGGTTTCCATGACGATACAATGCTTCAGGTTTGGCAGCTGGCGATGATTCGACACCATGGGTTCGTTCCATGTCGTTTATACTGGAGACCTCGAGCAGTTGATTGATCGAGTCGAGCAAAGTGTTGGCGCAAGAAGCGACCGTATGCACAAATTCTCGTTGAAGAGCATCCAATGCTGTATCATGCAGAAGGTCTGCGGTGCCGAATATGCCGTGGAGCGCGGATCGGAGCTCATAGATCAGACTAGCGAGTAAATCGCGCTTAGCTTGGTTTGTAGATAAAGCACCAAGTCTGTGGACTTTAGCTCGGAGGCTGTTTCCAAGTGCCGTGCAAAAGGTAAATTCGTCGTCGAGGGTAAAGATGCGCTGGAGAGACCTTGTCTGTGCGCTTGTCCCTGTATACCATCTTGATTTATGAGAGTCCCAAGCGGGGAGAAAACAATACTTCGAGACTCGGGAGCCATATTCAGTAGGGTCAGAGCACCTTCTCGCAGGACCGATCTCCGTGTTCTTTTATACTTCTTCCCCCCACGGGGGTTGAAGCTTGTAAATTTGGCGTCCCTCGTGTCTCCAGCTGAGATGGCACCATCTCCACCAAAGTTGAAGACGACTATTTAGATAAACGGATAGAGCTTCAACGATAAATCGCCTTGTAATGCAATTGGCTGAAATAGCCGGTGGTGGCATGTGATTTTATGAGGATATCTAAAGCACGTTGTATTTACGTGTCGATCCTCCACAAACAGCCTTAGGAATTTCTATCGCGACGAAGAGCCGATTACTTTCTTCTTGAGAGAGCAATAGAGATCATGATCGACAAGACCTATTATCCGCCTAGTGGCTCAGGCCGCCAAGCCTTTATCGCTGTTGACTGCCTCAGCCTCGACAGTCCCCGACATTTGCGCTGACTATTCTTATCTCGCAGACCTGGCAGCAGAAGCTTTCATCCGTCAACGTCGCTCATTTCACCGGGGATTCTCCGCCGCCGCCGTCGACAACCCAAGCACCTGTAAATCTCTCTCAGCCTACCGTTCCATCCAATGCGCCCTGACCTCCCCCTCAGCAACATGTCCCACCCATCTTGCCCCTAGGATATCGACGTAAGGGTCCAGCAAGGAAGGCTTCTGATATCGATATCTTGGCATCTCGCGTCAACTCTTCGTTGACGCTGGCGGCAGTTGAGGTGGCAAACCCAAGAATCTTGGCCGGATGCACCGATGCTGAGCCGGAATTTTGAGCCCTCAAATCGACAACCTTGGGCGGCGCAGTCTTTCCTGGATTGCCCTCGCCTTCGCTTGCGGAGCTCCCCAGGCTGCTGTCACAATCAGACTTGCTGCTTGCCACCAAAGCATCTTGGCTACTAAAATTAGCGTCGAAGTAAGCGACTCCCTCCACTTCGATGCTTTCACGAACGATATTGGCCCTACGGGAGAATGCCGCTTGGACTTGTCCCGTCAACATTTCTTTTTTCAGTACGGGTCTTAGTTCTAGCTGGCCTGGGAGACTTGGATTGATTCATCATGGACTGTAGCGGAGCGATGGTTGACACGGTTGGGCCAATTATTATATCAGCCTTCGAGGCAGGGACGGAAGGGTTGAGACGGAATGGCATGTTACTTCGATCCCTCTTCCTTGCTAGGGCATAAGTCATAGTTTCAGCTCGTTGTTTGTCTTGCTGCCGGGTGTTCGACTGCCCTTCCACATCATCGACTTGGCCAAGGCTCGAAATTTCCTCAGATATCCGGTAATATCGGGATAGTTACGAAAGGCTTCGTCGCGTGTCAAATCAGGAACTATAACAATAGGATATTTTACAATAGTCGGTTAAGAGACAGACGGGGCCTAGGCTATTACGGTACAGAAACTACGTTTGTAGGATATGTTGTAAGCCCCGACCTAGAGCTTATCTCGGGCCTTATAGTCGGTTTTATCTCGTAAGCTAATCGAATAGGTTGCTTCGGTCAAGATATACTATTCGCGGCGCGTAAAGAGTAAGATAATGACTCATTGGGTGTCGAGTCGCAATATACCTAATTGGGCGAATATAGTAAGGGAGGAATCGAAAGAGGGACGCGCGATAAAGTCGGCGGGGCGATAATTTCGGTCGATATATTGCAAAGGGGTTGTCACGGGCGGTAAGTATCTGGGAATGATAATTATAGCTTAGTTTCTGGGGACCGAATCATCTCGAAGACCGAGGGTAGAGGCTGACTTGAAAGATTCGCGTTCTCTGGTTGTACCGAAGCTCACCAACCTCGGCTGGAATTCCAGAAGAGAGGCAAGGTGAGACATTGGGAGTCGAAGATGCAAGTGCCAATACGACACCAAAAAATAAATCCGCCCGGTTAGTGATAAGGGGTGGGTGATTTGGTGGCCTGCTGGCCTGCTGGCCAATTCAACTTGGTGGTGAATTAGATCGATGGTTCTGCAGTCAGTGTGCCTGGGCAATACGAAGCTTCATCCCAAAGCGCAAAAAACACACATTCACTCGGTCAGATTCGCTTTGGGGGCATTTTCGATAGCCACGCTTCACCGCTGGTTTTCGGTCCTTTCTTCACTCGGTTCAGTTATTGGTTACAAGTTTGACGTGGCGATGGGCGTACATGATTCTCCTCTGGTTGGTGATTCAAGTGCAGTCAAGTCGTGCTTTTGAATCTGCCACGCCTTTATACACAACGGCCGGTTGGATTAATTGGCTATATCGTATCGTTACGCTATGGGTGCGGAAGACACAATCAGTTGAACAGCTAGGAATGTGATACTAAGCATATTATAACTCTATAACAATTCGTTGCATAAGAACGATTAAAGAAATAATAGCATAGTATATGTAGACAGTATAGCAAAAACAGATATTATATGACTGAGAGGGTTAGTTACCTATCATAGTGGGAGCCAGCGAGAGAGTATACAGTACCATCGCTCGCGCAGCAGCGCTGGGAGGAGGGACACAGCTATCTCTATACTGCAAAATGAAGAGGTGTAGGAGTGTGTATTTCATAATATCTTGTGTACACTTCTTGTAAGGGGTTGCCAAGGCGATATAAATACTGGGTGCCAAATTCGTCAGGCAACCAGTCTTGTATGCTCCCCACTACACTATGTTCTAGTTTATGAAGTCAAAACTGGATCGCGGTATCATCACTTGGCCGGTTGGATTAGTTGGTTATATCGTATCGTTAACACCGATAAGGTCGGCGGATCGAACCCGCCACTGGTCAGTTTTTTTCCTCTCTATATTAGCCTTATTACTCCCTAATAAGAGATAATCTAACTATATACCCTAGTCAAAAGTATCTTCCTACTCTACTTTTTAGGTCCCCTATTAAATATATAGTACTACTATATTATTTTTATAGTAATTATACTTAGAAAAAATATAATTAGGAGATCTATTAATTTAGACTATAAGATACTATTTATATAAATATAGTAAATAGCTACTCTTTAGATAGGGCTTATTTTAGCCCTTTTTAGATATCCTAGACGAATTTCTTTAAAAAAAAAACTAGGGGTTGGTTATTAGGGTGGTTTAGAAAATTGGGGTGCGAAGATACTTTTGGACCCCAATATACTATTGTTATGACCTCTCCAGGAAGACCCCACTCCTCAAACACCAGAAGGAGCAACGGCGGGAACCTATCAAGCACACCGCCTTAGGAACAAGAAGACCAGCAGGGCCGGAATGACCAGTAGGACCGAAACAGCCAGCCAGACCAAAGGGATCAGCGGGACCTAGGCGACCAGCGGGACTAAGGAGGCCAGCCGAACCAAAGAGACCAGTAAGACTAGCACAGCTAGTAGGATAGTCTAGTCATATAGTAACGTAAGAAACGGCCGCCTATTTACTGTTATAAATTATACTACCTATAACCACCGAATAGTATATGATATATAACGACTTATTAGGCGATAAGACGAAACTTATTAAGCGATAAGTTCGGAGGATATTAAGCGATAAGTCCCAGACTTATTGCACAATAAAAGGAACTAGATATAAAAGGACGGTCCTTACTATATATATTTAGTTCTTTGTGATCAATCCTATATTATTACTTGGAACTACCTTTAGTATTTTATAGTTCGAATATAGCGATAAACCTCTAACGGTCTTAGGAGCTTACTTAGTAATCCTTGATCTCTAGTTAGTTAACGTAACCCGTAAGCGAGCGGGTCATGTAAGCGAACGGGTCACCCCACCAAAAATCACTCTCCGATCTCAACCCTACCATCTTTATCTACCCACTATGCCACCAAATCGCTCCCAAAATCGCCAAAAAAACGCTGAGCAGGAGGGGAGGGTTTTATTAGCTATCCAAGCTATTCAGACAAATCCAAGCAGCTCAGTCCGCGAAACTGCACGCCAATTCGAAGTACCGCTTACTACTCTGCAACGTCGGCTTACCGGTATCACCAATCGCGCTGGGATAAGGGCAAACAACCATAAATTGACCCAAACCGAAGAGCAATCGCTTATTAAATGGGTGGTTTCTATGGATACGAGAGGGGCGCCCCCCCATCAGTCTCATGTGCGAGATATGGCCAATTTGCTGCTCGCAGAGCGGGGTGAAACCCCCCCCCAAACCGTCGGATCAAAATGGGTATATAATCTTATCCAGCGTACACCAGAGATAAAAACACGTCTCTCACGTCGCTATGATTACCAACGTGCGCAAAACGAAGATATAAACCAGATTCGGCAGTGGTTTACCCTAGTTTCCGACACAATTGCGAAGTATGGCATCGTTACCGACGATATATATAACTTCGATGAGACAGGGTTTGCTATGGGGATGATAGCAGCAACCAGAGTAGTCACTCGCTCTGACTATTATGGACGCGCTAAGCTACTACAACCCGGTAACCGCGAGTGGGTTACTAGCATTGAATGTATCGGCGCGTCTGGATATATATCCCCGCCATACCTTATCTTCAAAGCCAAGCGCTATATCTCTGGCTGGCTAGATGATCTCCCTACTGGCTGGGGTATCGATATAAGCCAAAATGGCTGGACTACCGATGAAATTGGGGTAAATTGGCTACTTCGACGGTTTATCCCAGCTACTACGTCGCGATTATGTGGTCGATATCGCTTACTAGTGCTAGATGGCCATGGTAGCCATCTTACCCCCCAATTCGACCAAATCTGCGCACAAAACGATATTATACCTCTTTGTATGCCAGCGCATTCATCTAATCTACTACAACCACTAGATGTGGGGTGTTTTAGTGTTTTGAAACGCGAGTATAGCAAATTGGTAGAGGGGTATATACGTACCGGGGTCAACCATATTACCAAGCTAGATTTCTTAGCTGAATTCCCTACTGCGCACGCTGCTTGCTATAAATCGGAGACGATTAAAAATAGCTTCGCAGCTACCGGTTTAGTGCCATTGGATCCGAATCGGGTAATCGATACCCTAAATATTCATCTCAAAACACCGACCCCCCCCCCTCAGCAGCGACAGCGATTTTTCGATGAAAACCCCCCAAAACCCCAAACAACTGGGTAAACAAGCATCATCTATAAAAGCGTTACTACAGCGACGCTCCGCAAGCCCTACTAGCCCTACACAGCGCGCGCTAGACCAAATTGTGAAGGGGTGCGAGATGGCTATGCATAACGCTGCATTTCTGGCGCACCAAAATGAGCTATTGCGTAATGCCAACGCAAAGCAGACTATAAAACGCGCCAAATCTGCGCAGCAACTGCTATATAGAGATGGTTTTATAGCTGGCGACGCAAACCAGCTAGTGGTGGATGAAAAAAGCAGCAAAAACAGCCAGCGGAGCAGCCAGCGGAGCAGCCAGAAACGACGCAATCATTACCTCATCGGGCGCCCCCGCGATGTACCGATTGTTTCGAAGTAGGGCATAAGCGAACACAGTGTAAAAAACGCACTTGATAGCTTTTTTTGTATTTAAATGGTTTTTTGGGTGAATAAAATTGGATTAAAATTGATGATTTTGGTAGGGTGACCCGTTCGCTTACATGACCCGCTCGCTTACGGGTTACGTTAGTTAAGTGACTAACTTAGCCGGCGCTCTAATCGGCACACCTTACAAGCACCCTAGAGACCTAAGTCTATAGAAGGCCTAGCAGGCATTGGTACGGTTACGGACACGCTTAAGGCTCGCAGTATCCCTAGAGAAGTATCACCCTTGCGGACGTTACTCACCGTGACCGATTAGCAGTTCGTAACAACTATCTTATTTTATTATATAAGGGGCTACTCTTCTAACTCTAAATTAGTATCTATAGCTTTTATAAAAAAATTACTTTTAGTAAAGATCAGTATTCCACTAAAATTATAGCTAATATCTCGCCTATTAACCTACTATAGAAAAGAATTATATATATATATGTATACTATATATAGTAAAAAAAAGTGACCAGTGGCGGGTTCGATCCACCTCAAGGTACCTACTCTCTAGGGCTAGTCGTGGTATGACAACCCAGTAAACCCTCTAGGCCTTGGATCTCAGCCTCCTTTTGGAGTTGAAGTTTCTCCTCTCTGGGCTCGGGCATGGACACTCACGGTCTTCTTCAGTAGCCAGAACCTTATATCTCTCCCTTTCGAATTCCTTTCGCTTGGTCAATATGTTTTGCGTGACCATATGTAAGGGTATGTCCGGGCGCTCACACCTCTAGCCAAAAAGACCACAACGTCAAATATCCTGACTCGACAGCCCGGAACCCAGATTATAGAGTAGCGCATACCATACCTTTACACCATAATATGTCGCGTCTCCGAGGGTAATCAGTGCGGTCAAGACACCCTTTCTTTATATCTACCCACTTCTTGCTTAACGAAACTATTGATATAGTAGCAATCATATGGGTCAGCTGGAAAAAAGGAGCTAGATCGTGTCTTGCAAGCTTTGCATCCCCGGACTAGGATGACATAGCTTGGTGGCACCTGAGTGGTCCACCGAAGCTTCTTGTCGAGAAATTCCCCACCACAGTCTTCACAGCGGGTCTGTACCGCTTTTTATGTAAGACCTCGCTCTTCCTCTATTAGACGAAGGAAATATTCTACCTAACTTGCCGATCGCGCACGCTGAAGTTACGCTTCTCCGCCATCTTGTAACCTTGGTTCGGATCCACTGGAATAAGAAATGCGAAAGAGACCGCATTAGCGTTCGGATTTGAACCCGATGCCCTTCGCGCCAATATAGCCGTGCAATGCCGATTTGGCCTGAAATAGGTAGAGAGACAAGAGTAGAGAAGGAACTTAAAAGGAGAGAAGTAAACTTATCTCGCTATTTCTTAGCGAGATTTGACCTAAATATATAGGGGTCCTAAATTAGTTATAACTTAGGGATATAGCCATAGCCCGATAAAGATAATTCAAACAAATACCGAAGCTAGAAGCAGTAGAACTCATCCAAAGAAATAGTAAACCTCCTTAGGAAGGTTCTAATCGATTCCGAGAGGCGAATTAGCATACAAAGAGTACTAATCAATAAACTTTTCTGATATTAAAATAACTCAAACTCAGAAATGTACCTAGAGGAGCGATTCATAGGACACAATAAGCTCTTTAGGGCTACTCTACCGAGTCCTTCTTACCTCTTAAGTCGCAGCCATCTGTATACCCACCCTCCCGAAATCTCATTAACCCATTAGGGCACTCTTTAAGTTTGCCCAGAAAGATATATCTTCGTGGGGTCTTAGCAATTTGTTCGTATGATTTCTTCTCAATAAGAATATCAACGAAAGTATTGCCGGCGTAGATAGCTTGAACTCCGCCCCGATGGCCGAATCGTATTACCTCAGGGCCAGAAGAAGGTTGATACCGGAGTTTAAAAGCCAATCGACTAGCCGGATCCGACTTAGTAGCCTCTAAAGCATAACATTGTAGGTGCCTTTGGCCTGGTTCGCTGATTTCAATCTGTACCCAGATCGTTCCGTCGCCAATATCTTCAAACTGATCAATATCGATATGACAGCGGTTAAGAGCGATAGTCCGGTTAGTCCGTGATCGATCTGGATCAGCCTGGTAGCGATACTCAAAGTTGCGAAACCGTAAGCTTTCTTTTCTCCATATGTAGCCCGATGAATTTATCACTCGTTGCGCTTTAGAGACCCTAGGGTCTAATATCCCTTGATCTATAGCATCTTGACCAAGAGAGATCAGTTCTGAAGGCTTGATATCGAGGGCTTTCCCAGATTCCTCATTATCGTTTTCTGGCTGTAAGGAGATCAAATCTCGAATTTTTTCTTGTTCTTTCAGGGTTGAATAATTAGTGCCCATTAAGATTTCTTTCTCCTTAGACTCAACAGAAGTATTCTCGATCGTTGCTGAATCATACGGAGTTATATGGATAATTTCCTCTTTTTGCGAGAAGGAGGCATCCATTGGTCCTATAGTGTAGTGGTTTAGCGCGTGAGATTTGTACTGTGCCCCTGACCGCCGACTAACCGAAACCGTCTTAGTGATCCTCGATCTACCTTCTCAAGTCCCCGGTTTAAATTTTTTTTCCTTTTTCTTCTTTCTTCCTGTCTCCTCCCCCCCCCCCCCCCACGTTATTTTCTTATCATCATTATTTTCAGTTTTTTGAGGTTGAATGGAGAATCAAAACTGGTCTTTAATAAGAATAGTGGCGGAAGAAGATCGGGCTATAATGAAATATTTACTTAGGTTTGGGTATAGAAAATTGATTAAAATCAAAGTCGATGGGTATAAGCTACCCGATATATATTATGAAGTGTCTAGCTAGCTTGCATGAGGCTAAACATTGAATAGGGGTGGCGATAGCTAGCCATCAACCTTTACGCAACATATGCCATGCATCCTATTCTGAAGGCCAATGGCTAAGCGCCCTTCCTTAAGAACCTTGGCACCACACGCTGGAAGTGCTCCTTTAAAGCACCTTGTTTCCAATCGATTTGGCCGCGCGGCTTTGTTAAGCCCGATATAATAATTATCATAGCCACGTCAAGGGTTGTACATCATCTTCAATATTGCTATATTTAGAATGGGTTCACTTGCTGCTCCGGTCTTGAAACTTATCTCACAATCGCAAGCGCCAGGAATTCACAAGAGCCCTCGGTGGATCATTGTGCCCCTACCCTAAGATTTTAATGCTTATTTCTATCTTTTGTATCGCTACTCTTTTTTATTTCCTGGTTTCCATATTATCGATGTACGAATTTCTCAGATATTATGAGACAGATGAAGCGGGCGGCAAACGAAGTGGTTGGTCGGTGGTCCCTGAGGGCGAGATGGCTCGAGCGATTAGATTCAGAAAGAGGCGTTTTGGAACAGAACCATGAAACTGACGATCACCCCCGCTCGTTCCTTTCCTTGTCCAAGATAGAGTGGAATTATAAGACAAAAGCAAATTCCGCTGGCACCTTCTAGATTTTGGTGGGCGCCCGGGCGGGCCAGCGGCACTAACTTAAATCAATGTCTCTCACTTCCATCGCCAAACTCCTCCCCATTTTACTGCATCTCCAGCACCAACTCCATTGTCACCACCTCCGCTACGAAAATGACCGACACTGAAACACTTCCTATAGATAAGCCTGATTTTGACGACTTTGTGAAGAATGAAGAAGAGGAACTCGATCTCGAGGAGCTTGTTGAGCCATGGTACAGATACAAAAAAGAGGACGAAGAAAATTCCCTCTATCCTATTTTCCTCGGAGAGATGCTCAACGGAAGGTATTTGGGTGAGCATAAACTTGGCTTTCGGGGTGGATCGACTGTCTGGATGGCCTTTGACATTCAAGACAAGAAGAATGTTGCCCTCAAAGTCGTGCGTCCTGGGGAGTGGGGAGTGAACGAAATCCGAATTCAGGACGAAGTCAAGAAAATCCAAGACCCTTCTCATCTTGTGACATACATAGCGACTCTCCTTCCCCGCGACCATAGGGTCTTGGTGTTCCCTTTAATGGGCCCATGCATTGACCCTATTGACCTGGAAACGATCCCTGTGGCCACTCGCATGTCTGCCGCTCATAAGTTACTCAAAACTCTGGCAAATTTACATAAGGCTGGGATTATACACCGCGGTAAGTAGACTTTTTTTTTGTCTCCCATTTGTCGCTTTGCTAAATTCTAAATAAATAAAAAAAGAAAAGGAAAACAGAATATCTTACAGCTCTAAACGAGAGGAATTGTATATGGGGAATGGCTTCTCTTGATGGTCTTAGCAGAAGTGCTAAATATAAAGTACTTAGTCGGCTATTAAAGCAAAAGATACCGTCTATCGTCGATCTCTGGAAACAGGGCGAGCTTGCGAGTCCTATAAAGGTCCCATGGGACATATGCACTGAGGAATTCTATCTCGGCGACTCTGGGCTATCAAAAAAAAAAAAAAAAATCAGCGATCCACTCACTCCACATAGCTACCCACCTATACAATATTGCTCCCCTAACCGGCTTCATGATCAAAAGCCAAGTTTCGCCTGCGATATGTAGAGCCATATGGTTGTTTTCTCTATAATCTACCTCACTTTTAGACCATTCTCTACGTTTCATGAAGGGCGACCTATGACTGGGTTGGTCGAATCTCTAGGCCCTTTGCCGGAGGAGTGGAAAGGCCTCTATATCTACTAGGACAGTGGTCCTGGTACGACCAGTCTCGAAATCCCAACCCTAAGTACTCCCTTGCGCCAAGAATTGCACGTTTCCGTCCCGACGCCGATCCGGTCGAGCGGCAGCATGTGGAATCTATTATGATAAAGGTCTTTACGTTTCACCCAGAGAAACGACCGAGTGCAAAGGAGCTCCTTTGCGACTCTTCATTCAGAGCCCTTATGGACAGATATGGGTGCTGAAATTCGGAGTGACGTATTGAATGAAAATTCAAGTTATATGAAATGCTTCATTTCTACTTCACGCTGAGCATCTACTAAAGGCACGTACATATCTATCTAAGATTGACTGTCACCATGCAAAATATCGGAGGCCTACAATAACCGGTATAGAGGCTGGAAAGTGTGGCCATTGGAAGTAAATGATTGGTGTGTAAATCCGCAAGGCGACAGCGAGGAAGGTTGATATTGCAGACGGGTGACATTGTGGATATCCTGTTGGATGCCAGGCAATGGAAGCTTTATATTGGCCTTTTAGGTACATATTTGTTATTCTGCTTGTCATGATGATCGAGTGCCTACCTAGGTCTGTACCTGCGCACGTCTAGGTATATTCTCGTTGGCATTTTCCGAAATCGCGGCGAATAGTACCCGCCTAAATACCGCAATATCCAAATAAGTGCGCTAGATATCTGGTTACATGGAACTCTTCAAACTCCGTTAATACTCAGGCAATGCCCATTTAAAATCGTAAAGGCGCTGACGCGTTAGTGACGAGACAGATTCATAGACCCGCTGCTCGCGACGATTCTCCTAAAAGAGGGCCTAGTAGTATATCAACATACGCAGAAATTAACCGGAGTCCGGCGAATCAAATTCCGAGGTAGGGAGTTGCGAGTTGCAAGTTACACTATGTCGCCGACACCCTATAACTAGAGAGAAGGGGGTGGCGGAGCTCAGGAGCTCGGTAATCCGCATCAATGGTAAAAATGCCTCGTTGGAGAGGTGCAGATGTGTGGAAAGAAGCACAAGAGTGAAGTAGAAATCGAAGCTGTGATCTGGAGGTGGGTCGAAATCAGTCACACCGCTAGTCTTGGCCTATTATATCGAGTTCCACCCGATCATTCTAACAGTCCGATATGGTGTAAAAGGAAACCTCAGTGGAATGGCCACGGTTTAGCGTAGTCATAAATCTCAAAAACCGTGGTCTTTCCACATAGATACTGTTGATAGTCAAGTAGGGCTTTAGTGTCACGCTATACCTAGCTCGGAATAGAAGGCGCCTATCAACACATCGAGAAAGCCTTTCACGGTGATTGTCAACTGGTCTTAACAAATATATTCCAGTGTACTCAGACTGGACATTGGTGTAGCTGGTCTGATACTAATAGAATTGCTGTATGTAGCTAGGTCGGTAACTTCGGGTGTTTCCCGCTCTGCTGTACTCGAGTGCTGTATTTATAAGTAAATTTTTTAACTTGTTTCGGACTCTAGCTCACTAGGGAATAGTGACTTGAATCGAATAAGATTGGTATACTGTGGTAACCTTAGGAACTGAAAATAGCTAAGCTAAATATGCAAACAATCATTGTTCTTAAAAAGGACCATATTAATGTGATGGAAGAAGGGAGAAGCTAAACTATTGGAACTAGCATTCACTAGTTGGCTAGGCCCCACAAATATCTGTGGGACCCAAACCTTAAATAAGAGTATTGTAACACATTCATTAGTTAGTTCCTGAGTATCACCTGCTATTTATAATAGGTAGGACCAGACAACTTGATCTTAATCTTCTCTTTGATCATCTAATCTTCAACTATAGTAGACGAACAGCCTAGTCAGTCCGCTTCGCCTTCTAAGGGACTATGGATTCTTGATAACACTGGTAAAAACCTCAAATTTCTGTCTGAGGCAGAGCTTGACCGAAATACTATCGAGATCACCGATAACTCGAAACCTAGAGAGCCACCCGTAGAGGCTATTACTAAATACCTTTCTACCCTGACCCCCCCCTTAAAAGAAGATGTGAGATGATCTCCGCGACTTGGGTTGGAATAACGCCGAAATTCATAACTTACTTACCCTTCTTGAAGATATATAGCGTTATAACTGCGCAACCCTACGCTAGAAGAGGTATACCAAAGCTTAAATCTAAAGACTCGATACGCTTAGTAATCAAAACGTAATAGATTTCTCGTATCTTAAATATGGATATAGTATTAGTATAGCTAATAAAGATTATTAATTATAACTATACTTATTAGATAAGGTTAAGCGAAGACGTTAGGTTATACTAGGATAAGATTAGGGATAGCCGAAAGGATATATCCTTAATATCGAAGAGAATAGCGAGTAGTAAGGCGGGGGTTATAATAGATATCTATTTTGAGTATAATATTAATAGTATTAAACTGGCGAATGACTCAAATACTATTTTTATCCTAGAGCCAACTATCATCTAAGCTATCTATAGATATTACTATATTCAATATTCATCTAGTACTAGGATTAGGTTTCGAGACTACGTTGGTATTCGCTTTGAAAAATCGGTTAGAAGGCTTTAATAGGAATTTTCCAGAAATCCCGGTAGAAGGGGTTGAGAGGAACAAGAAGTCCGCATTAACCCCACTGCTTCTAACGTCACTACCCTCCGCCTCGGAGGTATCACTATCCGGTTTTCAATACAACGGTTTATATAGCAGTCCGCTAAGAGATAAAATCTCCATTCCTCCATCAATCATCCCAAATACCAACATAAGTAGACACAAATTCCCAGTGGACCCGAAGCAGTTCAAGCTTGACTCGAACAAACCAACTCTCACAGCGGGTGGGGATTGCCGTGGTAGGGTCGCAGAGGAAGCAGTTGAGTCGCGCAGGAGAAGGGGGGAGGGGGTGGCGGGGCATAGGAGCTCGGTGGTCCGGAGCAATAGCAAAAATGCCTCATCCGCAAGGTCTGTAGGAGGGGGGCAAGAAAAAGAAAATGAACGTACGAGGAGGGCCGGGGAAACCGTGGTCTATATAGAACCACGCACGGCGAAGCACAAGGACACATGCCGCTAAACTATAAGAGTAAAAACTAAATCCGATCAAGATCCACATAGATTGTCCGATATGGTATAAAAGGGAGCCCTAGTGGAACGGCCACGGTTTGGCGTAGTCACAAATCTCAAAAATCGTGGTCTTTCCATATAGTTAGGATTAGTAAAGTGCCTACTAACAAATCGAGAGGGTTTTTCAAAATGGTTGGCCGTAAGTATAGAGCGCTTCTATCTAGACCTCGCCACGACCCTGATATTCGGTCCCTCCTATCGACTCGCGACCCGGACCGACCGTTAGGGTTATTAAATTTCGCTAGGGTTACCCTGACTACGACCTTGTCTACCCTAAATCATATGATTCTTTTACGCCTTTTCGAATTAGGATTAGACCTGGGCACTCCCATGGGATTTACCACGTGAATGGCACCCGTGAGTCGCGCCAAGGTCTAATCGGCGCCCTAACAAATATACCTTGCAAGCATCTAACAGGTCCTAAGCCTATAGAAGACCCAGCGAGGTGTTAGTACGATTGAGGAAAAGCTTGAGACAGCAGTACACCAAGAGAAGTATCACCTTTGAGGCATTACTCACCATACTCCGTTAGTGGTTCGTAACACTGACGTCCGCTATAGAGGAAAGGCACTAAGTTATAGGTTCCACGTCTCAGTGACTCTAGTTTATTAAGCGTACAAGACACCAATCGCTCTATTATGGCCAGGGAAGCTAGTGAGAGAGTGGCCACTAGGAAGAAACTGGCCAAAGACTTCGAAAAGTCTATAGTTACGCACCACCCCCGCTAGGGACGCAGAGGAGCCCGGCACCTTTATATTTAGCACGTAAAGCAGATGAAAACGGTGGTTTTTTCTGGCTAGATAGCAATTGTATGGTTTAGTGAGAGTGTCCTAAGTGAAAAGGTGGTCAAAGTGCGTGGAGGACCCATATGACAGAAGTCATGTGGACCCGCAGAAAGTCGGGGGAATAGTAGGGACGAATACCTACTAAAGACTTATGTTACGAACTACTAACGGAGTACAATGAGTAAAAAGAATAGTTCAAAAGATAGTTCAAAAGACAGTTCAAAAGACAGTTCAAAAGACAGTTCAAAAGACAGTTCAAAAGACAGTTCAAAAGACAGTTCAAAAGACAGTTCAAAAGACAGTTCAAAAGACAGTTCAAAAGACAGTTCAAAAGACAGTTCAAAGGACCACAACAAAGAGGAAGTAAACCATGCAAACTTAGGCACATAAGTCTGGACGGATATCTCTCCTGGACACTCTCTTCCACATTCAAACGCGCAATAAATATACATAGCCCAGGAAAACTCAAACAAAACTTTGTCGAGACAACAGAGGCCTAACGAGTATGACAAAATCACGATATTCGCTGCTCGGCTGAGCAGGAATATTCAGGTGTTCAAGTAACATGGATGTATATATAAAAGGTTACTGCTTGATGGAGTGAACATAAGCAGCCACTTCAACGCCGAAAATCCGGTCTTTCACAAGCTGGTCGGCGGACTCGACAATCCAAGTTTGGCAGTTCCTCTGAGCGAGCCTACTAGGTGTCGAAGTAACCTAAGAGTATCATAATCAGCTTCCGTGCTCCGGCAGCCAGAGGAGTGTTTGCTGCTCAAAAGATACAGTTAGGAAGAATTACCCTGTCTTTGACAGCCCTCAAAGTCTTCTCGGGAGCTTTGACCTTATGTGCACTAGCTTCGAAGTAGCAAACTGGGGTCTTATCAACTTTGTATATGCCGTAGTTGAACATGGCATCCTCGATAAAGAACTCCTTGCTAACCCACTGCAGCGGTATCCTCTTCATTGGCACGGTAGAAGTAGCTGTAAGATCAAGGCCACGCTTTATTTCAAACCGAAAGCCATTTCTCACGTCCCCAGCGGCATGTATAAAGACTCCAACGGCCGGGTTGTGGTGAGAGCGTACAAAGTACGACCAATGGTCTTTGAAGGGGGCACCGTTGTAGATCAGCAACTCGACGAGGAAAGCACCTAGAGGTCCTGATGTGGCAACTGCCGGAGGCCTGGGAGCCTGGGAGCGGGCCACAGTCTGCTTGGGCCCTGGAGGCGGAGGAGGCGGAGGAGGCGGAGGAGCAGCACCGCGCTTGGAGGAAGAAAAAAGGGCCATGGTATGGGAATATATAAAACAACTGCCCTCAAACAGAAGTATAATAAAATACTAAAATCCAACTTGCAAGAAGTCGACAATGGATAATAAACAAATAGGAGGAACAGGAAAAGAACTTGTCGTGATGCTCTACTGTAACACAGGAGAAGGGAGGCCATTTATATAGTTCGCAGAGGACTGGCTGACGTTGAAAGCCTTGGGCACTCCTGGCCATAGAATGATACTAATTTCGTTATTTTACAAGGTCCAGCGACTAAGAAAGCAACTACTGGACGAGAAGTGCTGTTCTAAAATAGCTCTACCCGCTGGGGTTGTGACACAGTGGGCTGGCGCGTACATTATCTCGTTCAGCGCTAGACGTTTTGATTGGTTTATTTAAGTATCCCACTTTACAAGTGTGGGCACAGGGGCCTCTGTAAAAAGTATGCTTCCCTTCGCTCCTCAATAAGGAATAGATCTTCAAGCAGGATAACTTAAACAAACAGTTAGTTAACTAACTATCGGTCCAATGTAGTTGAATCATCGGAATAACATATGACCGAGAGATGATGACTAAGTAACGATGTTGACTCATTTCGGTTGATGTTTCTCTGCTTTAAACCTTAGTGCCGTTTCAAGGACTCTCTTTTACTAGAACTCGACAGGCTCTCAGCTCACTTCGAACCTACTGCTCTTGCCAACGACTTTATAACCGCTGAACCTTGCTTCTACCTGTGGTATCTCAGAGATGATGCCTGAGGGGGTTGAAGTCGAGGCCGGCCTCCACAATCACAATACGACCCTTTACGACTCTAGCTTTTTCAGGGAGCATCGGGCGTCTACGCTACCTACCCCGGCCGAGTTGAGAGCCATTAATAAGGACTCTGGCGACTTCCGTGGCAAAAGTTTCAACCGACCTACGCCTGTGAAGTTTCCATCGATAGGCCTTATCGTCAAATATGGAGCCGACGTGACTATCACAGAGGCAGAAACCCAACATATGGTTTACAAGAAATTGAAAAACAAAGTGCCAGTTCCTGAGGTATTTGCGTGGACCGAAGACAGTGGACAAGTCTTTATCTATATGTCTTTGATAGAGGGCGAAACTCTAGAGCAAAGATGGGTTACTTTGAATGAGAGGGAGAGAGTGGCTATTTGTCAAGAGCTCAAAAGCATGGCTAAGGCCTGGAGATCTTTAAAGCACCCCGACCATAACCAAGTCCTTTATCTAGGTAAGTGATTTAATTTTTGTTATAGTATCTAGACAGAAGTTTACTAAATTAACTCTTATCTTAGGTGGTCTAGGAAATCAACCACTTAATGATATCTTTCTTTCCGGTCATCGCGACTTAGCCGGCCCATTTTACGGTACAGACGCTATCCAGAACTTTCATAGCAGCTGCGATATTGAGATCGACAGAGAAGTGTCTGTGGTCTTCACGCACAATGACCTTGTGCCCCCCAATATCCTTCTATCGTCAGGACCGAATCCAGTGGTAGCTGCCGTCATTGATTGGGGCCAGTCAGGGTGGTATCCTGCTTACTGGGAGTATTGCAAGTCGTATCGAATCAGCTTCCGTCCGCCGACTTTTGGTGAGGATTTGTATGAAGAATGGAAGACGAAATACCTACCAAGTATTTTGGACCCGGTCGATGATGAGACAGTGTACCACCCTTGGCTGTGGTTTGCCCTGTCCAAGATCTAGTTGTGCGAAGCAAGATGTTTATGAGGACAAAATTCTAGGGCTAAATGCAATTGTCCGCTATAGTGATCATTTTAGCTGTGGGGAATTATTATTTCTAAGCGTCTGTCCGCTGAGCTGGCACTGGGGCTATTCGGAGGCAACCTACTCACGCTAGGCATAGAAGCCCCCGTGGATGTCCCCACTAAATCACTGTCTATTGCGATCGAGCCCGAGACCTTTCATTCTCTTGACAGCAATCTGCGAATCGTTTTCAAGCCGACAAACAATACAGTATAGCGTGCCTTCTAATTTGCCTTCGGTATAGTATAAAATTCCGGTAAGGGAATGAGCAGGAGGGAATCGGCTCTGACCTTGTTGCAAAATTTGTTTAAAGACGGCAGGAAACCCATAGATGTTGTTTATTCTTGATCTGCCCTGAAGGGTATGAGCTAAGGGAATTCCCTCGAAAGCTTGTATAGAGTATATTGATTTGCTATCGACTTTTGTGATCAGTGAACCACCCTTATATGTTCTGTATATGGTTAATTAAGACTCTGAGGTTCACTTTTGTGCTCTTTCTTCTGTGCTTTCCCCACTCAAATAGTATGACTTTGCTATACGAGGTTCGAGCTCAGACGTAATACTGCCGTGCCAGAATTTAACTTGGACATACTACATACCGGTATTCTAGCTGCTTCGCGTCCCTTGCGATGTTTTTCGCTCCTGGCGAGAAGCTCTTGACAGAATTCGTCACTTGACTTCTCGAAATCCATTGGCCGGGACTTATTACGGGTTATTAGGTCGCTTGGTCAGAAGCACAAGACACATGAGGCTAAACTAGAAAAGTGAGACTAAACCCGATTAAGGTTCACATGGGTCGTCCGATATGGTGTAGTGGCTAACATCGCCGTCTCTCACACGGCAGCCGGGGGTTCGATTCCCCCTATCGGAGATTAATTTTTGATCATCTTAAATCAGATGGCTTGATTTGTTTGTTCACTTCACATCCATTATTTTGTACAACTTATCTTCTCTCTTAACCCATATTTGTTGGACGGGGCTTATCCAAGCTTCAGGACTGCCTTATGATTCTATTGATTCTTAGTTAGCTGCTGTGTTCGAGGAGTTGAGTATGATTGAGAGGTTCCTGTGTTGTGATGGCTATGCGACATCTCCATACCCCATACCCACGACCCAGACGATGAACCCGTCGCAGCCGAGAGGAGTGGCTCGTCTTATTTGGAGGTTGCCCCGCTGGCGTATTTCCGGAAGACAAAAATGGATAAGGACGTGCCCGAATTTCATATGGGGGGAAGATCCCCTGCAGCCGACCCGCAAGCCGACTCGATCGATTTTTGCAAAGCGAGGCGATCTGCAGTTGCCACTTCATCGATATGCCTGTGAATGAACTTACTTCCTGGAAGGAGGAAATCAAACCAAAGGGCGTGTATAGGCGTGGAATCAAACCGTGGAATCAACCATATCTCCAGGCCGGACTCTTGATCGCACTGGCCGAGGCAAAAACTGCCCATGCCTCCCCTCCGCATGGATATATTGAGTTCGATATTCCGTCGGGAAGCTTGGCTAGGCAGCAAGACCAAGAATCCCAAGCATTGCACAGGGCAGTGGAGCCCGTGCCGAAGTTCCATCTCCACTCTGCACTGGCAATCACAATCACATCAGCCCTATAGGGCTGAAGCTTAGCCCTGTCCACCAGCGCTTGTCCGCCAGGCTTCCGTCGGAGAGATTGTGGTGCTTTCGCACCACCCATTGGCCGGCTATATATGGCGAGACCGGGGAAACCAGCCATCACGTCTGAGTTGGTGGGCCAGGGCGACGGTCATCCAACCACACGCAGACCATAAGCGCCGTACCTTCGTGATGACTGGGAAATGCAATGTTCCTTGGGATGGATGAGTCCGCGAGCATTGTCTGTACGGTATAAGACTGTCGCAGTGTCCCGGGGGTAAATAGTCTCATCGAGCAACACTCCCCCTCGACGTGACCTATACCCCTCCCCCTTTTTTTCGGACCAACGACTACCTCCCAGATTGCAGCATGGGTCTCGTGAAACTACTGCTCAAGGCGATCCTCATTCCGATTGTTCTGCTGGTCGTCTTCACCGTGGTCGTTGTGGTCCTTGTCAAGATGCGCCGCGAGAAGAAGAAAAAGGAACAAGAAGCCCAGAATCACGCATTCCAGCCCCCTCCGATCCAACAGTGGGCCTACCCCGACACCGTGCAGAAGCCTGCACCGGTGGCGTATGGTGTCACACCGGCTCAGATGGAGCAGGGGACCATTCGGCCGTGAAGCAGGTGAGAGACGGCGTGCCGGAATCAATTTGAGATGCTAACGTGGTGGATCCGGGTAGATTTCACTCTTGCCTCGAGATTTCATGTTGGTTGGATCAATGTTTGTGCTGGTCATAAATCGCAATCAGGACTTGGTGCATTTTCGTTTTTGCTGAGCGGCTTCTTGCTTTTTGATCGATGTTCCTGTATCTCCAACCCAGGGTCCCGGAAGGAGGGCAAACCCAGTACCTCAATGGACATGCCATTCCAATTCCCAACTCCTCAATCTTACAGTGACGGTGTTTCCCCTTGGATGAGCCCATCACAGCCAGGTCCATAAACCCGACCCATTATGCTTGTATTGAGAGAAATCCTGCTGCCTGCTTCTGCGACAGGCACGTTGCACTTCTGCAGCAATATTCTCGAGCCCAGCGCGAGGACACTCGGTCTCATGGTGCAGACGGTGTGATGATCCACCCTGACCCAGTGCTAGGCAGCAACAAACCCTGCGGAACCCCGCTCCCGAAGCGGGTCTGATGGTCGTAGGGCTGACTCCACTCATCAGATGTTCAGCGCCATCCCGGGCCCGCTGGATTCTGTAGGGCATTAACCCACGGCTAGGTCTGAGGGAAGACCCCGTGACATGACCTCTGTATTCACCAAGCTCTGACACAGGAGTTTGGTCGCTCGGTTTCAGAGGCCCTTGTGGCGTCTTGTGGTAATGGGTGAGACCGGCATACCATTCAGACCTGGCGAGTGACATCCCAGAACTGCCAAAGAACAAAGAAGTCATCTCAGTCCACTGCCAAGTCGCCCCCACCCCGCCCTGAGACAGCCGGGCCCGGGTCTGATCCGATTATGTCTTTCCATCCACCTTTTTCAACGCTCCGGTTGCGTCTATCGGCGAGTTCTGGGCAGTCAACCAGAGAGAACTGGACGCTGTGACGCCTGTACCACCGATCATCCCGATCTAACACGCACCAAAGAGACGAAGCCACCGGACTCGGAGTCTGAACCAAGCACGAGCGCGACGGGATCGCTATCTTTGCACGAAGAGACCTAAAACCCACGTCGATCCCCCCCTCTCTCTCTCGGGCGAAACATAAAATGGGTTGTCTCGATTCCTTATTTTTCCAATCTGTATCTGCACCGTCACAGAAGCGGAAGAGCCGTATCTACCAGAAACGGGTGCGGGCGCGCGAACGCCAGTTGCGACGGCAGCAGAATGGCGAGGCGGAGGCAGAGAAGAGATGGTTCTGGAGACCGAATGGGGCTGTGCCCGGGTTGGTCATCGTGGGGGCATGCTGAGGAAGGATGGGCGAGTGGAGGAAATAATTGTATGGCGGAGCATGATACCCGTTGATCTGTTTTGAGTTCTATTCATATGCAGTCTATGCAGTCTATGTCGAAGTCGACGATCAAGCTTATGGTTCCCGTGTCTACAAGAGTACCATGCAAGAAAGGAAGGAAGAAAGAAAGATGTCTGAGACTCGTGTATACCAAAACCAAACACCGCGCGTAATAAACATCAACCAAGAAAACACATCAAGTCATAAAACCGATTCACTCTATTTTCACACAGTCCCCGCTCGCACTTTAGGCCGAGGTCAGGTACTTGAGCACATTCTCGCGCTCCTCCACGGGGAGCATGGACAGCACCTGCTGCACACCGCGGAGACCGCCCTCCTTGTTGCCGATGAGCAGCGAGGCGACCTCCGAGGCAACCCCGTCGGTGCGCAACGCATCGATCTTGTTCTGCACCAGCTTCTTGTTCTCCTCGTACCAGGTGGCAACCTTGCGGTCATCGTGCTCGACCTCGTCCTCCAGCAGACCGGTCCAGGTGCGGAGGGTGCGGAGGTGAATCGCGCGGGGGGACTCCTGGCTGGCGTGGACAGCACCAGACGAGGGGATAGCACCGGGGGCGCCGCTGCTGGAGGCGGGCGACGGCGAGGCGACCGTCATACGCTTGACGATCATCTCCTCGCTCAGGCGGCGACGCAGACGCCAGTAGAAGAAGCGACGGGCTGTCTGCCAGCTGAGGGGCTGGCGGATGGTGCCCTTGGCCTCCATACGACCAGCCCGGTCGTGCAGGTCGGCAAATTGCAGAGCAATCTGCAGGTACACCGGCAGAAGCTGCTCTTCGCGCTCGGACATCTTGGCCTTGACCTCCTGCAACTGCTCAGTGGTGAGCGACGAGTCGGCCGCGGCGCGGCGCAGCTCGCCGTACTGGGCATCCAGGCGGGCCATGGTGTCCAGTTGCTTGTCGCGGCGGTACTTGATGTTGACGATACCCTCGGGCTCGAGAACACCACCGCGGGCCTCCACGTCGGCGTACATCTCCATCTGGTCTGGGTTGATGGTAGGGTCGACGACGACCTGGAAGGTGAATGTTAGCATGTGCTTGTTTGGAATTCTATAGAATTGAAACTTACCCAAGATCCACCACGGAGTTCACCGGACGGAGGAATGTAGACAAAGACAGGCTGCTCGTACTTGGCAAGCGCATCGACAATGTACGAACCGTACTTGAGCACCTCGTTGTACATGTCACGCTGGCCACCAGAGAAACCTCTCCAGTTGGCCAAGATCATCACAGGCAGCTGCTCACCATTGTTGAAGTCGCGCAGGGCCTGAGCGGTCTTGAAGGCCGAGTTGGGGTACCACACACCACCAGCCTCCTGAGAGATCATCTCCATGGAGTCAGGGTTGGCCGGGTCGGCCGGGGTAACGTTCTCCACCGACCGAGTCTCGACGGCGATCACACCCATTGGGATACCGCCAAGACGGGCACGACCGACGACAACGGTGCGGGCCCAGCCGCCAAGAGCCTCCTCGAAGGAGTCCTTGTCAAACAGACCCGGCAAGAAGCCCTCGTCATCCTGCTTACCAGCGATGAGCCAACGGGGGTCGTACGCCTGCTTAGCCGGAGGGAAGTAGGCCACATCACGGTCCCAGTTGTCAGAGAAGGCACGGATGGGGATGGGGGCGCCCTTCCGATCGGGAACAAACGCCAGCCACTCGACAATCTTCTGAACACCAGCAAAATCATCGTTGGCAGTCATGTGCGAGACACCGTTCTTGTACATGATCTGCGTACCACCAAGCTGCAGGTTGGAGGTGTACACCTCGCGACCGAGCAGCTTGTTGATGGCGGGGGCACCAGTCAGGATAATGGGTTGACCCTCGACCTGGATAGCACGCTGACCCAGGCGAACCAGGTAAGCACCGATACCAACCGAGCGGCAGGTGACCAGTGTGAGGGTAAAGATATCCTCGTAGGCCTTGGAAGTGGCACCGGCAATCAAACCGGAGCCCTTCAAGCACTCAACTCCAAGACCGTCCTTCGCACCAATGACCGTGGTGATCTTGTGGCGCTCCTCGCCCTCGTCGTGGATGAGCTCGGTGATGACATCCTTCTGTTTGTTGGCATCGAAGTGCTGCTTGACCTCGGGAGTGAGGTAAAGGTACTTGAACCCGGCCTCGGGCTTGTTGGCGTCGTTCCAAGCGACCGAGAAGTAGGGAATCAGTTCATCGGCCATGCCGATACGCGCACCAGAGTTGGCAGACAGGTAAATACGCGGGATTCCAAGCTTACGGGCGAGCTCAGTGCACTTGTGGAAGAACTTGTCTTCCTGGGGACCGAACGAACCAATCTGGAAGGTGATGTCGTTGGCAACAATAATGAAGCGACGGCCACGCGGGTACTCGGGAGTACGAGCAGTGACGAGCCATCCCACCATACCGTGGCTGTTGGTACCAGGCTCACGGGAAACCTCGACCAGGTTATCGGTATCATCAAGAACCAGCTCGTTGTAGTCAATGCACTCGCCAACGGGAGGACGTTGGGACGACAGAGAGGGGATTTCCTTGAGAGCCTTGGTCCAGCTGTTCTGGAAGGCCTGGCGGAACAGCTCGGGGAAATCGTATACGTACTGAGTTCCCATAAGGTGAGCCTTGTAGCGCTTGGGCTGCAGCCACTCCTTGGTCGGGTACGGGGTAGAGACGGGGCGCATGTGCATGGAACCAAGCTTGGTGGTACCGCCAATGCTCTGGAAGATCCACTCACCCTTCTCGGATTTGCGCTCAATGTACAACTCGACCTGGATGATGAAACCGTAGGTGTTGCTGATGATCACACGGAGCGGGTAAGGCATGCCGGTGGTGGGATCGGTGCAAAGGATACGGATCTCAGCGCCAGTGACACGGAGGCGCCACAGACGACGACCAAAGCGGTCGAGGAAGCCAGCCAGAGCCTGCTCAACATCGATGGGCTGAAGGTTGAACACGGGGGAGAAGTTGATGAAGATGTGGTTAAGATCGGAGTTGTTGTTTCCGATGATCTCCAGGGCATCCAGAATATCGTTCATCAATCGATCGGCCTCCGAAATCAGATACTCCGCAGTCGGGATGTCATCCCGCAGACGACCAGGGCGCACCACAGCACGGACAAAGTAGCGCTTGTCCACGGCCTTGTCGTTCTCGGGTCCCTTGCCCATGGCCTCGTACACGTGAATGTTGCGGTTTTCCGTGAAGACGGGCTTGATCTTGAACTTGGAAAGACGGCCGAGCTCGAGCTGGAAGGCCAGAGCGGGCTCACTGTGGCGAATACTCTCATCCTCCTCGAAGGAGGGGCCACGGAAGGTGAAGTAGCCGGGGTAGACACCGTCCTTGCCGCAAATGAAGGTAACACGGCGGATACGACGGGCAAGTAGCTCCTCCTGGCTGCCAGCGAGAAGCTTCTGCATTTGGCCAACAAGTTGGCTGTCATCCTGACTCTCGATGTCACGGATGGCAATGTTGAGCACACCAGTCAGTTCATTATCAGCATCGGTCTTGACATTGGGGCGACGCTTGCCCTCCAGGTTGGCGATGAGGCCAGTTTGGTTCTTGGCCTTGCCGACGCGAGGGAAGGCATCCAGGGCGCGGGTCAAATACTCTTCGGCATCCTCGAGATATTGTACAGGGATAATGACACCCTTGCGGATGGGGTCACTAGAAGCGTCATCCTGGAAGAAGGCCTCACTGATCGAGTTGATGCGCTTGAAGGGGTTGCTGCCCTCCGTGACCGGGGTGCTGGGAGCCGAGGGGTGAGTCGAGGAGACAACACCAAATTCAGGCTGACCGGGGTGGCCAAAAGTGAAGTCCCATGACAGAAGAGGAGGCTCACTCGAGGGAGTGTAGTCAATGGACTTGATGGTGTAGGCTCGGTAGGCACGGCGCACGTAGACCTCAAGAGAAGCCAAAGTCACCCAGGGATCCTGGTGAGCAAAGAAGCGAGGAAGAACATCGAAAACGGTGTACTTGGAGTCAACAACCTCCTTTAGGATGCCGCTATCGGGCTCGCGGTGCTCCCAGCCAGTCTCACCATAACGAGACTCAACAACGGAAGAGCGCAGAATGTGCTCCATCTGGGACAGACGCTCCTCTAGAGAAGGCATGGCGCACTGGATCAGGACCTCACGGGCCTTGAGGGTAACCTTGGCGGTGGAGCGCGCCTCGAGGTCGGTCAACTTCTTCAAAATAGGCTTAAAGTACTTGCCGACATTGCCAACCTCAGGCTGGTTGGGGCGGTACATATCCAAAATGGCCAGAACGAGGTTGTTCTTCGAGGCAATGCGACTGTGAGATAGAACGGTGTGCACAACCTTGGTGATATCCTCCTTGTTTTCCTCACGAAGCTTCAGAATGACGTCTTCGTCACGCTTGGTGCCGGTAGCGAAAAGCTGCTCGACCTCATAGTACTGCTCCAAGAGCCCAATGAAGACATTGTATTCATTGGCCTTCAGACCATCCATGTACTTGTTGATGACCTGAGTAAGGGGTGTCAGAGTGGTGCGAAGAATCTCCGCATCAGCAGAGTTCACGTTCTCCTCGATGAAGCGAGTGATAGTCTTCTGGAGCTGCTTAGCGGGGAATTCAGCTTGGCGCGACTTGGCACGCTCGACAACACTCTCCAGCTGGGCATCAAGCTTCTGGGGCATGCGCGAGTGCAGGGCGGAAGATTGGGCGTTCCATTCTCCGTAGGGAAGCTCGGGGTTCCGCAGCACCTCGACGAGTTCCTTCAGGGTGGTGCCCATGATGATTTGGTTGTCGAAACCCCGGAGAATGTTCTCCAGGATGCTGTAGCGCAGGGAGAAGCGCTGAGGCGGCTTGTTACCAACCACGGTGGGCGCACCAAGATCGGGCAGCTGTCCAGTGAAGGGCTGAGCGTGTTTAACGCGCGAGGGATCATCCAGAGCAAGAATACCAAGAATGTCACCAGCTTCCAGGGTAGCACCGGGCTGCTTGATGAACGAAACGATACCGTCCTCTTGCGCGATGAGAGGCATGTACATCTTCATGACCTCAACCTCGGCGTAGGGCTGACCAGCACGGACATGTTCGCCATTCTCGACGGTGAACTTAACCAGCTTACCGGGGGACGGGGAACGAAGCTGAGTGGGGTCATTCTCCTGTTCCAACAGGCAGGTCTTGCCGTCCACACTCAAACGAGTTGCAGCGGGCTCTTCCTTCGAGTAGACATTGTGACTGCGGCCGTTCAAGAGCACCAGCAGGCCACCGTCAGCGAGAGCGCGCACGCCCACTGAGCACTTGGAACCGTTGATGAAGAGGTGGTAGCTGTCGAATCCAGCGCGGGTAGCAGTGAACTTGTACCGACATCCCTCGTAAATAAAATCCACGGGGAAGACAGTCTTAAGGATGTCCTTGCCGGGTACCTGACCTTTCTCAAGACCCTTGCGGTACTCCTCAACACCGGTCTCGCTGGCGATGTGCGCCTTGGTGACGGCACCGCAAATAACAGCAACGATTGGGTCAGGGCGTTCAGCAGTCAGCTTGTTGGAAATAAGCTGGTCGAGCCATCCGGTGGTAATGGTGTTGTCCTCGAAAGCCGGGGTCTCCAGCAGCTTGATCAGATATTCGACGGTGGTACGGAAGTCACCACGAATGCTCAGCTCCTTCAGTGCAACAACCATATGCTTCCGGGAGGCGGAACGGTTCTCGCCGTAAGCGAAGATGTGACCGAATTGACTGTCAGAGAAACTGTGGATACCACCAGCGGTACCGACGGAAAAGTAACCCCACACATTAGACGAACTACGGAAGTTCAGCTCGTGCATGGTACCGCTTGAGGGCTTGAAGCCCTCGCCAGGGTCTTCGGAGGTGATACGGCAAGCGGTGGTGTGACCCTTGGGTTGAGGACGGCGCTGGGTCTTCAAGCTCTCCTCGGTGGAGAAATCAAAGTCAATCTCGGCCGAGGTGTTGGGGTCAACACCGTACAGGAGACGAATATCACGGATCTGATGCAGGGGGATACCCATCGCAACCTGGAGTTGAGCAGCGGGCAAGTTGACGCCGGACACCATCTCAGTGGTAGGATGCTCGACCTGGAGACGGGGGTTCAGCTCTAGGAAGTAAAATTGATCGTCGGCGTGCGAATACAGGTACTCGACGGTACCAGCCGAGACGTAGCCGACCAGGCGACCCAGACTGACGGCAGCGCGCTCCATCGCTTGGAAGGTGGGTTGTTTCGCGATAGTGACGGGGGCCTCTTCGATAATCTTTTGGTGACGACGCTGAACGGAGCAATCACGGCCAAAGAGAGAGATGTTGTTGCCGTACTGATCGGCCAATAGCTGGACCTCCAAGTGGCGAGCGTTGCCGGCAAGCTTCATGATGAAGATAGGCGACCCAGGAATTTCGTTCGAGGCCGCATTGTAGAGGCTGATGAAGTTTTCCTCGTTCTCCACCTTACGAATACCCTTACCACCACCACCTTCTGATGCCTTGATCATGACGGGGAAACCGATTTGCTTGGCCTTCGCTAGACCTTCTTCGGGAGAGAAGGTACAACCGCGGTTGTAGGTCTCGTCCTCCACAGTGACAATGCCCTTGTCGTCAATCTTCACCGCGTCGACACCCGTTCCGGACCAGGGAATACAGGGCACACCGGCATGCTGTGCAACAATGGTCGAAGAAATCTTGTCTCCTAGCGAGCGCATGGCCGATGCGGGCGGGCCAATGAAAATAATCTTCTTCGGCGACGCAGCCAGGGACTCGGGTAACCGAGGGTTCTCCGAAGCGTGACCCCTGCATGACTGGTAAGCAAAATTGCGACTTCTTGTCCCGGGTCTCTCAGGGTCCTTACCAGCCAGCCCACACGGCATGGACATCCATGCGCTCAGCCACATCGACAATGAGGTCGACGTTGGCGTAGTTATTATTATTCGTCCCACCCGGCACCTCGACATATTGATCAGCCATGCGAATGTAGTCAGCGTTGGCGTGTAAATCCTCCGGGGTGGCCATCACGGTGAATTGGATCGCCCGCTCATTGCCGAATGTCTCGTAGGCCCATTTCCGCACCGAACGGATCTCTTTGACGGCGGCAATACCGTTGTTGGCAATTAGAACCTGTCATCGCCACGAATTAGCACCGCCAATCTTCGCGATCCTCGTCGGCTTGCCCTCCCCCCCTCGGAAGAGGGGGAAGAAAAAACATACCGAGCTAATCACGGAGTGACCGCCATGTTTGGCGACGAAATCCCTGACCACACCGGGCGGTGCGGCATCGAGGTGGTTGCCACCGATGAAATGTGAGGGGACGCTGGGTTTGGAGGAGCTTTGGCCGTTAACGACCGCATTGGCGGAGGCACTCATGATGCAACTGAATTAGGCCAGGGCCTCAACTTCCGGGAGATCGGCCAGTCGAGATCGCAGCTGGTCGAGGGAATGTGTATAATGTACAAACGCGCAGTGGCGGAAAAAGCCCGGATGGTGGAAGTCGCGGGCAAAAAGAAAATAGAGGGGGTGAGGGAGGGAATTATCTAAGTCGGAAGGTGGTGTCAGTGTTGAATCTGGATCAGGGACGGAGGGAACAAGCTGCAAACGGACACAGGTTGCAACGGAGACTTACCGGGACCACCAAGACCCGTCGAAGGTATACGGAAGGGGAATTAGAGAGAACAAAAAAGGAGGGGTTCAATGATCGGGGAGACCTGATAGAAGTAATCGCCAGAAAAAAAATAGACAGGGCCAAAAATGATGAGGATGATCGAGTCCCACCGAAGTGGAGTTCTCAACCAGAAGTACCGGCGCATAGTAACTAGTATGGGGCGGTACTTGACGTGCCAGGCACCTTTTCCCCAACTCTCCTAGGATTGTTGGGCCGGTTCCACTGCCATTCGCTGTCCCACCAATTTCGACTCGCATTCGCAACGAATCGAACTGTCTTGCGCCCGCTTCGCCCGCTTCTGCCCCTGCGCGAACTGCTGCTTCGGACCCCGAGTCGGAGACTTTTCTTCTCCTCGGACTACGGTCGGGCCAGATAGCAAATGTGACAGTCGGGAGGCTACTTTCCCGTCCTGTCAATGGCGCTGCGGGAGCCGTGGATCTGGAGCTGATCTTCCCAGCGCGTCCAACGTGCCACTGTCACCCCGATCGGTGCATGACACGGTGGCATCTGGGTCTACGGGAAAGTAGTGGGCGGCTAGTGAGCGGCGACAGAGTAGTGAGAGGGCCCTTTACGGATCACAGGGAAATATATGTACGAGTTCTAGAGGTCGAATGATCAAGACATAACATCATGGGTATTATGAACAGCCTTGCAGGGGAGAAAAGAAGAGCAATGAAACAAAAAAGTGAGATGCTGAGACACAGCTTGGGACGCCCCGGAATCCATCCGGGGCTACGGGGGGACAAAGATGCATCCCGCAAAAGAAGCGCCTCTCCAGCCGACTCAACTGTACAGGTGGATGCCGGGAGAGAACGCGACCACGATCCAGGTGGTCATGCTATGCAATCATCATCTGTCCCTCCGAAGGTAGGGTGTGAGGAACAAGTAGCCAGAAATAAGCTGAATCGAATCGAAATTACTAAATCCGGAGTTCACCGGCAACAACTTCCCCCGAAGAAATTCCCCGATCTAGAAGGTCTCGCCCAAATCATTGGCGTGTGCCTTGCGTTCGGGAGGCGGGGGCATGCTGCCCGGGCCGATACTGGTCTTGAAGCTGCGGGGAGTGGGGATGGCTGACACGCCACTCGTAGTGCGTTTCTTCAACCCCGGAGTCGGGGTCGCGGTCACCGACGGCCGCCGGAAGTCTTGGGGAATACGAGACGTGGGCGTCGACACATCACGATCTTCTTCGATATGCGACATACTCCCGATGGATGGGGTTTGTCCCGCATGATTGCTCAGGGACGACCGAGGTCGCCGACTTTCGGTGGTCGGGTTGGTTGAGTAATGGCCCAGCGGTGTCTTGGCACCGGGGCGACTCTGTCGACTCTCCGGGCGCCCAATCGGCACGCCGGAATGGACGCTCTGGCTGAACGAACTGCGGCTGGAGAAACTCGTTCGACTGCTGGGCCGGCTATCTGCCGGTGTTCGAGCCCCGAAGGACTGGCGACCTTGTGGGATGTACGAGGGGGTACCCTCACTATCGCGCACCGATGATCCGAAGCTGCTGCCGCTCAAGCGCTTGCGGGAACTTCGACGAACAGTGACGCTGGAGGGAACCGGGCTGTCACCAATGACAGACCCCGAACGTGGCGATCCGCGCGAGGATGTGTCTGAGGGTGCCGGCAGACGCGACTTCGCCGTCTGGACACGCTCTTCGAGCTTCTGCATTTTGCCGATCAGGCCGCGGATCTGATACAATGACCCGGATTTCGGTAGCCCAGATTGACGTGGCTGGGAGCTGTTCATCCTTGACATACTGGTACGGTTAGAGATAGATGGAGTGGAGCGACCGTGGCTGTATGCGAGAGACGACGCCCGCGAGTGCGTCGGGCGCGGCTGGGTCCTTGCATTGTGTAGAGTACGCGAGTTGACGGGGTCTGGACCCGTAGCTCGCGATCGAGGGAAGCTCGGAGTGGCATTGATTGACTTGCGCAAACTGGTGGAGGACTCGGAGATGGGCGGCGAGGGAGGGGTGGCCGCCGATGATGCCAGCGAAGCTTTGGCCGGGGGGTGTCGCAAACACGGGAGAAGAGGTGGCAGTGCCAGGTGACCGATCGAAAATATCCAGAGTCTGCGGCGTCGAGGGGCTGCGGTATAGGGGAGTAGGCTTGCGGCGGCGGTAACCATTGCCCTCGGCGTGGCGCAGCTTGTCTTGGACGATATCCGTCTCGACCTTGAGGTCGGAAAGTTCATCGCGCAGGCGCTGGTTCTCAATCCGCAAATCTTCTCGCTCCTGTTCGCCATTCTTGATCTCCTCCTCTAGCAGTACTCCGCGCTCGATGGCGACATTGTACTTAGACTCCAAGTCCTCCAGGGACGAGGTTGTGTTGCGGGCTTGTCGCTCATAGTCATCGTTCGCAACCTCGATATCGCGCAATCTCAACTGCAAGGTTCGGTTTGTGTCTCGTAGGGAGGTGATTTCTTTCTGTAGGCTGTTTTGCGCCGAGCCCGCTTCCGTCTTCGACTGCTTGCATTTGGTCTGCATACCGGTGAGCTTGCCGCCCCGTGACAAGCAATGATTTAGGAAAACCACCTACCTTCCACTCCTCAACCTCGTACCGCAGATTATCAACCTTCTCCTTCAGCTGGCGCTCCCGCTTCTCCGAGGCCTCGATGTCCTTTTCCAACTCCTGCTCCAGCTCCCGGCTGGAGGTCTGGAAGTCGGCGAGTTCGGCCTCTAGTTGTTCACACAGGGCCTTGTATTTCTCCACATCCTCACGGGACGAGCGGCTGCTATGCTTGTGCTCGGAGGAAGACTCGTCAACGGCCGGCATCTTCTGTTTTAAAACACCCGAGCGACGGGCGACGATAAGGATGCTCGCAATAGTACGGATGCCTTGATTTCACGCAGGATGGTGTGAGATGCGGTGACCACGCACTTCCAGTGCCCCAACTGGTCACCTCACGGGCTCATGTGGTGGCGGTGGTCGGTTTCAACAACGCACGGTTGTTGATAAGAGCCCCTCGGCGAGGCGGTGACGCAGCTGATCGGTGTTGTTGATAGGAGCACGAGGACCCTCCACCGAGAGAGCAAGAATAGATATCCAGGGGCGCGCAACTGAATCGCCCGATCAGACCGACTTACCTTCCTAACCCTCACGGTGGCTGGGTTGTTGTGTCGCAAAGCGGGATTGATTAGATCGGAGTTGTTGATGTTTCGGTCGTCAGGGGGGCAAAGCCACGCTAGACCGCTTTGAGGCCTGGGGCCACCGCCTTCGAATGCCTGAGTGCCTGATTCTGCGAGACGCTATACTCCATCCAGCCAGACCTGCCGGATCTGCCGCGATCTGGATTCATCCGAGGGTCTCCCTGGATCTTTGGATCGCGATCTCCGGGGTAGAACCCATCGTGCCTTGGTAGGTGTCATGGCTTGCTGTTTTGGGAATCCCCTCAATCCCCCTCCTTGCTTAGTCTTGGATTCAGCATCGCTATGCCCACGCACAGCGCCCTGAGTTCAAGGGTTGATCGTCGAGATTGCTTCCACGCACTTGTTTACCCTCGCCCCTCCGGTTCCCACCTTCTCCACGATATCGATGGTCTTATGACTGCACCATAATGATGTGACTCGCTAACGGTGCCGCCAGATCCTTTGCCTGCGAGATCGTGGCTTCCACCCCCTCGTCCGTCATGGCGAGTCCCACCGATCTCAACTTGGACGACGCGCCAAGCGACCTCCAGGACATTCCGGAATTGGCCATGCAATTGATTCCTCCCCCGGAAGGAACATATCCCGACAAGTTAGTATTGAAACGCACACCTGCTCTTCGTGTATACCCAGCGCTAACTGAAGCTTTTCTCCAATAGATCCACTTTGCTGGCTGCCGTCCAATCCCATGGCAAAGAACATGGCTACAATGTGGTGGTGAAGTCATCCAGCACCCCCACTGAGAAGAAACCAGGCCGCACGGCCAAGGTATGGCTGCGCTGTGATCGCGGTGGTCACTATCGACCACGAAATGGGCTCACAGAGGAAACGCGAAAGCGCAGGCGGACATCGCGGCTAATGGATTGTCCGTTCATGCTCGTCGCTGCTGGTTCACCGGGTATCTGGACCTTGACTGTGCTAAATCCAACTCATAATCATGGTCCTGTTGTGGAAAAGCCTCGACAAGTACCTCATCACAAAGTTCGGAAGGGACAGCTGCCAGCAATCCCGTATGACTGGCCGCATGATGCCACTTTCACGCCGTACACCACTGCGCTGGTCCTCATCGATATGCAAAAAGACTGTATGATCTGCTTGAATATAGGTTGACTAGTATCATGGTCTGAATGGGTGGCTAATGTTTTTTCCAGTCTGCTCGCCTGGCGGATACCTCGAGTACCAAGGCTACGACATTTCGACCGTTCAGGCCTTAATACCGAAGCTTCAGCAGCTACTGCACATATTCCGCTCCGGGGGATTTCCTGTGTACCACACCCGAGAAGGTATTCTCAATGTTTTTCCCGTTGGTTCCGTTGCATTCAAGTTCAATTTCCTGACATTTTCCACTAGGTCATCGTCCAGATCTGTCTACTTTATCCAGTCGAGAGGCCTACCGATCCCGCAACAATCCTACTGGCCTGGGCATCGGCTCTCCGGGTCCTTTGGGTCGCTTGTTGATTCGGGGGGAACTAGGCCACGACACTGTCGATGAGCTTTACCCTCTCCCTGGAGAACCTGTCATCGATAAACCCGGGCGGGGTGCATTTTCTCATACCGAATTTGAGCTCATTCTCCGCAACAAAGGTATCAAGAATCTCGTCATAGCCGGTGTGACAACCGACGTGTGCGTATCCACCACCATGCGCGAAGCCAATGACCGCGGGTTTGACTGTGTGGTGTTGGATGATGGTACGGCAGCCAGTGAACCTTCCCTCCACGTCAGCACCATCGAGTCGGTGAAGATGGAAGGTGGTATTTTCGGGTCTGTCGCCAAGATTGAAGACGTGATTCATGCTGTTGAAAGTTTCAAATCCGTCACCATGAAGAAGCTGGCTCCTCAGATGACGGCCTAGCGTATTCGCTAGGTTAATTCAGCAAATAATTTGGGTATGGGTTTAGGAGGACAGGCGTTTCGGGCTAGGCTTACCCTTACTTCATCTCTGTGTCTAGCGTTTGATTGGGATTCTGAGCAAATCAACCAGGCCGCACTTTTCGGTCGAAAAGAACATCTGCTGTGCTTTCTTCCTCGAGTCTTTCAACATGTATTCATTAACTATCCCAAATCATGGCTGTGGTCGAAGTGGGCCACGGTAGTGATATGCCATACTTGCCAATGCATGAGAGAAGCCTGTAAACTATTATTCTTTTTTTTTTCAGATACAAGACCCAACAAAGGTTGTCATGCAAGCCCAAAAAACGCCACGCTGCGTCAGAAAAACGACAAAAAATGGGTGGATGTGGAGGTTGAAACAAATAAGAGAAGGTCAAGTAACAGGCATCATAGCCACTTCTTCCCGGCTGCGGTAACTTTGTTTCTGAAGACCGGACTCCGGATCTCCATTCCCTGTTTGTAAAATGGGCTCATGGCAGTCTTGACATAGCTCTCATACACCTCGTTCATGAATTGGCGCACCGCCTCTTCGGTCTGCGGCGATGTCGGGTTCGCCGCAACCGAGCTCGAGGAGGCCCGCGAGGTAGACCCGGCCGAGCCGAGCAGCGACGAAGCGCCGAGAGCACTTGAGCTGCCAGTCGAAGGAAGTTGCGGGGGCTGGTGAAGGAGAAGGAAGCGTGCGCCACTCGGTGTCAGGAATGCGGAGATGTAGGCTGCCGCAGGTGGGTAGGTGTCGATGTGCTTGAGATACCTGCGACACGGACTGGTCAGCACACGAAATTGATCCTTGTGGCAGAATAAATTGATCATCTGGATGAATATTTTACTTACATGCCTCCATTGGCCCACTGTGCTTCTTCCAGAATGTCTAGACTCGAGTGGATGATGAATTGGTTCATGTACTGTGCCGTGTCTGGGAAGCGGAAGCGGGCGATGCCATCGCCGCCACTCTTGGAGGTGCCGAAGGCTATGTTAAATAAAGGTGTGTCTGTCGGCGAGAGAATGGTGAAGTAGTATGACATTTTGGAGAGACGAATGTGGTCTAGATGGTTCGGGGGAGGGCCGACTCGGGTTGTTTTTGTCTCGACCACGTGACCGATAAGACACTTGGAGACCAAACTGAGACCTGCGAATACAACCCTTCCAAGGGTTTGAAAATATACGTATGGATCTAGCTTTCATTTCAACTTCCAGGAAAGATGCTAGAGATGCTAGCTGATACCAGAATTGGATTGTGGTTCTTGGTGCTAAATATGGTCAGGTTCTTTTTGATTTCGAGATATATATGATTCGTCGACCTGTTGTCATCATAAATGATCTGTAGTAGACCTTGGGACCTCCCGAGGTCGGGACCCCAATAACTTCCCATGACAGTCAAGCCAGAAGAAATAACATTAATTTTTTGTTTTCAATGATCTCGGATTGACCCCATCTATACCGGATTTATACATAGACAACCATTTCCCCGCGGAGAAGATCACATGACTGATAACCAGCCCCAAGCTTTATCTCCCTATCGCGATTTCTTCGACCGAGACGTCACCCACCTATGGTCGCGCCCTCAATCTATCCTGGTCGCCGATATCAACTTGCGCGTGACTTATAGAACTACACGACCGTTGGCTATCTCTTGAAAATGGCACCGCAGTTTTCTTCCGGTCTGAATCTGCCAAACAAGAAGCCTTCGGGACCGAAGCCCGGTAATGCGTTTGGCCAGAAGCGCAAGCAGAATGTCTTCGACGATGATTCTGGCGAAGAGGATGGAAAGGAAGGGAACAATTCTGAGGAAGTATCCACCATCGGAGGATTGAATGTACCCGCCGCAAAATCGTCGAATGCGCCGCCGCCCAAACGAAAAATGCAACTAGGACTCGGTCCCAAACCGAAAGTCAAGCCGCTCAGCAAAGCATCGATTTTTGCTGACGATGAGGACGAGGACGAGGAAAAAGAAAAACAACAACAGGGCGAGATGCACCTCGGGCTGAACCCGGCGCAACGGAAGAAGGCAGCTGATCCTACCAAGGATAACACCAACCTCTCCACAAGACATAGCAACAACAAGCATGCCAAGGAAGCGGAAGAGCTGGACCCATCAATCTACTCCTATGACGCTGTATACGACAGTCTACATGCCAAGCCTCAAAAACCGGCAGTTGCGGAGCAAAGCGAAGGACCCAAATATATGACCAACCTGCTGCGGAGCGCCGAGATTCGGAAACGCGATCAGTTGCGAGCTCGCGATCGCCAGCTCGCAAAGGAGCGCGAAGCCGAGGGCGATGAGTTTGCTGACAAGGAAAGCTTCGTTACCGGTGCGTACAAAGCGCAACAAGAGGAGATGCGCAAGGTCGAGGAAGAGGATGCGCGAAAGGAACAAGAAGAGGAGGAGCGCCGGAAGCAGAACGGCGGTGCAGGTATGATCGGGTTCTATCGTGATATCTTATCGCGAGACGAGGCGAAACATAAAGAAGTCGTCAAGGCATCGGAGGAGGCTGCCCGTCGTGTCAAGACGGGCGAGGCTGAAGAGGATGCTAGCAAGGAGCCCGAAGAAGAGATGGAAGCCAAGAAGGCAGCAGATCTCAATGCTCATGGTGCTCGCATTGCGGTTAATGATGAAGGCCAAGTCGTCGACAAGCGTCAACTGCTATCTGCAGGCTTGAACGTGGCACCCAAACCGAAGACAGCCCCCATTCCTACACCATCAACCTCCCGACCCTCTACGGGACCGGTCATCCCCGGTGCTGGCTACAAGTCTGGCCGTGGTGCTCAGCGTGCCCGCCAGACTGAAATGATCGCTACGCAGCTGGAAGAGCAGGCTCGTAAAGAGGAGGAAACCGAGGCTGCTCGGCAGAAAGACCTTGCGGAACGCAATCGGAGCCAGAAGACCGCCGGGGATGTCTCCAGTGCACGAGATCGTTATTTGGCCCGGAAGAAAGAACGGGAGGAGGCAGCTGCGAAAGAAAAGGGGGCAGCGAAATGAAATCTGGGGTGCCACTGAGAAGTGTGTGTTTACTTGCATCTATAGAGCTGGCATGGAGTTTGGAAATGCACAAAGGCGTTGTGATTGGACTTGCACAATCTGACTATCGTGATGGACAGTATAACTAATCGCCCATACTATCTGATATTATCATCAAGATCTGGTTATGTGAATAAACGAGGCAAAAGTACTGAGTTACTATTTAATGCGGCATCTGCTTGGAAGCGGGCACCCAAACGGGTAATTCCCCGACCCTGCTTACCTCAGCCTTGAGTCACTGGACTCACGTTGATCCGGCCCGACCGACGCTCGCTAAGCCGCCCCACAGTCGCACTCCCAATTTTGCAACCCTATCGTGCCTTGAACGACTCGCTTCATCCATCTTCACCAACTCGCTCTCCCATCCCCTCTATCGCCAAAAATCATCCAACATGGGTAAGGTTCACGGCTCTCTCGCCCGTGCGGGTAAGGTCAAGGCGGCCACTCCCAAGGCAAGTTCTCCCGAACCCCAACGCCACCATCGATGAATACGACTCCCGGAATCGCGATCCTAACACTCGGGATACAGGTCGAGCCTCAGGAGAAGAAGAAGAACCCCAAGGGCCGCGCCTACAAGCGTGTCCAGTACACCCGCCGTTTTGTCAACGTCACCATGACCGGTGGCAAGCGCAAGGTACATAACACCGCACACACGAAATTCCCACCGAGCACCCTTCGCCTCGCATCAGTACACTCAATTTGGAAGATGAAGAACAAGGAAGGCTGACACCTGGAACCGCAGATGAACCCTAACCCCGGCTCATAAATTGCCCCGCGCCCATAAAGAAAACCCTCGAGTCGTGGAGGGACGCCGAGTCCTCACGGTGACGATTTTGAAAGACGTTTTCGCGAGACCCGACACCGCCACGGCCGCATCGAACGAAGGCTTACCAGACATGGCTGGCTACTTGTACGGATGATATCATGCTTCGTGTTTTTGCCTTTGAAAATCCAGGCAACGGATCGGTTTTTTATTGAGAGGGGAACTTGCTTTGGAGATGGATGATACCACATGGTAGCTCGAGGATGAAAAGTCCCGGCTGGGCGCATGCTGTGCTTGCAGTTTGTGTTCAGGATGGTTGCTTTCGACTCATAAATAGGCTATTGCATGCATTACATTTCCCGTTCAAGAACATCTGCCCTGTCTTCCACTGCGTATATCTCGATTGTTGATTCTGAGATGGGACCTGCGTCTCTACATCACCCGACTGTTTACTAGGTGACAGATCAATGTTCTCCGGGCCTCAGCCAACATGTAGATTAAATCATTTCTGCTGTCATGGATTGCCTGTCTCCCTCGAGTCACAACTCCGGTAGGACGCAGACCATAGATCGGATGTAAAGTCGCGATTGTAAGACCCTGTCCATTCGATCTCAAGTGGCAGAGCGTGCCTAGACCTATGCCCTTCTAGATTGAATATCTCGATCTCTCCAGACATGGAATCAACACTCTCGATTGCGAACACCGTTATATTTGCTCTTTACGAAGTCGTTTCTACTGCTTCTCTCTTTTTCCCCTTCAACCTCTTAATCCAGCCCGCATTGTACTCTGCGGACCAAACAAGACACTGTGTTCTTGTCTATGAGCTTCAGATTCATATATTTCTCTGAGATTCTCCTCTAGATTTTTAAAAAGGTAACCCATCTGGATGGATGGATCTGTCGTGCAATTAACATTACTAGGAGATACTAGGAATTTTGACTCAATAAGGAAACTTTAATAATGAGAACCTATTAAGTTACCCGATAGCCTTACGGGCTATGAATGGACTAGGTTACCTCATGTCATACCCAGGATCAATAACAACCATCATGAACATCATCCGGTCCCAAGGAGTCACAAGGAACATGAATTCCACAATGGTCATTGCAGCCATTGAGTTTAATCTGACAGCTGTTGGACAAATAAGTGCTTCCGCACTCTTCGACCCCGTCGTTTTCGAACATGTTTTTGACCCTGATTGTTTTGTGAGTTAGCAGTCTGTTCTGGATGGGTCATAGCAAGGTCACTTACGATTTCTTGATTTGCTTGCCACTCATTCCTTCGCAGTAGTCGTCGCATTTGAACTCCGCCTTGCAGCCATTATCCGCGGCCCACGGGAACCAAACATTCACCGGACTATCATCTCCAGCGCTCGTCGAGATGTAGGTGTAGTACTTGTAGATGTATTCGTCATTGAAGTGCTTGTGCACCCGCTTGCATGCACCCTGAAGAGACTTGCAGAGCCCAGATCCATCGTTGTTTCCGCTGTTTTCGGTAGGCATGGGAGGCTCGGATACAGTTGTGTTCGAAGTTGGGACAACGATAGGAGAGGATGGTGCACCGTCATCAACATCAACTTCTAGGGGATTGTAGGGAGCAGTGGTGTTGGTGATGTTGTAGGTCTCGCTTCCCTGCTTGTACACACCTCCGTAGCCCAAGCTGCCGGTGATACATGTGTCGATAATCTCCTGCATTCCCTGCTTGCAGTGCTTGAGGGTGTCCTCGGGGGAGCCACGGGTCGCTGAGATCTCAAGCATGCCATGCTTCATAGACTGATACAGGGAGCCAGCGGATGCCTAGTCATCGCCGAAACTGGAAAACGAATCACCCCTCTGAAGCGCCCGAGCGACTTGAGAAGCGGATGGGCCGTCGGACGCGATGTTTTGCTGGCAGTCAAGGGTTGAGCTAGGCGCGTTAGTCGAGCTCGAGGACGAAGATGTGGTGGACATTGTGGATGGAGACGCGGTGGATGAGGTTATGGTGGAGGAAGCCGTGCTAGAACTGGCACTTGACGAAGGTGCACTTGAGACAGAGCACGGCTCGTCAGAACCCTCAGCACCAATGGAACCTGGCTGTGGAATGTCATCCGGGGTAAGCCAGTATGTGTCGTCGCCGAGCGGAATGGCAATTTGGCGCCCATAATCCACAACCGCAGGCTTTTGTTGGCCGTCGATGGTGAGTTTGATCGGCAGCACATCTCCAAAGCGGACGGCAGGTATTTGAGAGAACTGATCTTCAGGGAGTCGATCTTGAACAATGGTAGCAGCTTGGGCAGAGTTTCCGGCGTTTGTTGCCACTGCAGAAGTCTCCGTGTTTGATGGAGCAGACATCGAGGCTGATACAGGTGCGAAGACAGTGCCACCATTTGTGGGATTGTCACCGTCACCGTCATCGCCATTATTCTTATCACCATTGCCACCATCGCCGTTATCACCATCGCCGTTGTCACCGTCACCCTTGTCGCCATCGCCATTAACCCCCATCGCCAGGTGAAGAGGTCGTGGGGTTGGCGACTGGTGCGCCCCTCGAGTCGGAACTCGAGCTGCCCAAATCATACTGGGAGGACAAACTGGGAGCTACCACAATGTCACTGGAGCTGGAAACTTCGGTCTGAGAGGACGAGCTTGGAGCCGTCACGATGCCACTTGAGCTGGTAGTTGTACCGACACTTGACGGTGTGGAAGTATCGGGGATGCTTGGGGATGCATCATTCGATCCAGCCATGGAGCTTGCAGACGCGCTGGATGGGTAGCTTGTCAGGCTACTAATCGACGATGAAAAAGTTGACGATTCTGCGGTCGAAGCAGAAACGAAATGGCGCTGTGAAGGAGTTGGTGCACTCGATCTGAAGACACCGGAGCTTGAGGAGCGCTATTGCGGATAGCCATTAGATCCACTGGCTAGCAGAAAGGAGATAGCACCCCAGCTGAGAGGCATGTAGCGCACCATCTTCACAGACAAGAGAGAACCGGTATTAGATGGGAGGGGAGGGAATCATGATCATTCGGGGGCATTATTATATCACCCGGTTCGAGCCCCATCACTATAAAACTACGATTTACCTTTTCGAGCAGATCCAGAAGGCAATGAATCCGCAGAATGGAGAGAGATTCAACCTTCCTGGGTAGGAAATGATGCCGGGACCACTGCAAGGCATAGTGATGGAGACAGCGATACCTTCCGAGCGAGGTTTAGGGTTATCGATCCCAAACGGAAACTGGTCTGTGACACTGCCTCACACTTGATTTAGCTTCAGGCACCGTCTTTTTAACCTCGCCAATCATATCCACATCCGATCACGATTCCCCACCAATGCCAATGACGTCGCATGGCTCTAACGAACTTAAGTGCCGAATCAACCCATCCCACCCTGAGAGGTTCCACCTTCGCCATGTCCGAGTCTCTTCTCTCAGTCTTAACGGCAGAGCCGTGGGGCTTCGATCCAAATGCCGCACAGCCTGTGCAAATCCGCTTTCAGGAAAATGGCACGGGCGAGGTAAAGTTGCCGGTGATCTCATAGGGAACCGTAACTGACCTGATCAAGCTTCTCTGTGTTATCGAGCTCAGTGTGTTTATCGCGGTCGAGTTTGATTGGAAGATTTCAGATTCTCCGACCGAGTCCAAGAGAAACATTGGCACGGGGTCACCAACCACGCCTACCCAGCTTGCTCAGATGGAGATTAAGATGACCTTGACAAAGCGTTTGCCTCCCCGATTACAACAGTCAGACATTCCCAATCTTCCCACAGCGGAGCATTGGTTCACCAATGAAGCCTTTCAGCCCAAGAGGTTGACGGTCCACTTGCAGCAGGGCAAATTTCCGGCTCAAACCCAGTCGGATGTCACCAACCCTTCCTCGGACCGGCAACGATTTTCACTTCGGCTAGCATTCACCCCATCGGTGTTTCCCCCTGTTTCTGAGTGGAAAGCACCAGATGGAGCCCCCGCGGCGTATCAATTCTGGCAGTGGAAGGAGTTCTGCTCCCGAAAACTTCCAGAGATGGCGCTTGGAAGAATCCAGGATACGTGTTCAATAATGAAGCTAGTATTACATTGCGTCTTGGAAGTCAACCACCCCGGTACATTTAATCCTCCGAACACGATCGATACCTACGCTTTTTTTGATTCGCGTAGTGATAGGCAATCAGATTTACATACACTAGGACTAGTGGCATAAGTGAAGAACACAAAACCGGTTTGCTCGAGATTATTTAGATTCGTCAACTTGAATATATCCCGTTCGCCGGTATCCCGGCCTATCTGAGCTCCCCGCGGTACAAGGCTGAATCCAGGGCATAGAGCACTCTGGGGCATCTAGTCGATTTTTACAGTAGGTGGCTCTGGACGCACTGCCTCCGAGAGGCTCCACGCTCCACCTTCCGATTATTGAGCCGACCTGAATCCAGCCGTGGTAGGAGACCAGTTACTCTTTAAGGTATGAGCTTGTACCTCTAGCCTACGAAATAAAGATAGCCTCTCAGACACCCCTACATTCCCTAGTATGTCGTACCTATTCCGTGCTGTTTTATCTCCATCATCATGAAGCCTCTCCAGCCTATTCTAGGACTCCTATTCTTCCTGGTCGGCATAGCGACCGCCGAACGCATTGTCATCGGGTACACGAGTGTGGATAAAGTGAGTGTTCCCCTTATCTTCATCGATATAACAGTTCTAATGTTTTGGCCAGCTCGAAGTCAAAGCGTGGACACCCTGGTGGAAAACCGGTTCCTTACTCCAACCTGGAGTTCAAAATATTCCAGCGGAAAAGAGCTTGGCAAGGGTCTTTACCTAACCAATAAGAACGGGGGCTGGGTGGTTAATGGTCAGGACACTCGGTCAGGTATCATGAAAAACCGTCTTTTCACTCATCCTTCTAGTCTTCTAACTGCAATTGCGAAACAGGTACTGCCAAGTCGAAGCGGACAGGGCGCTGTTTCAAAAAGCTTGCAAAGTCTGGTTTCCTGATAAGGATGCGAACGGGCAGCCTCTAGGAATTTTCTGGGAGAAATGTAGAAATGACAATTGGATCTTTCGAAATCAGTGCCCTCTCCTGGAAAGCACGATTCGATTGTCAGATACACCATTCGAGGACGTGGACCAGATGCTGATTCCTCCTCAAATGCTGAACGGGGCGAATAATGAATTGAAACTGGAAGCGAGGTGTACGGACTCAAACAACAAGGACAAACTTGCCAATGGGGTAACTCCGGATCTTAAATTTCGTTCCCTGCCGAATTTGCACGACTTGTCTAGATAGCGATTTATGTAGCATCTACGGCATGTTTCAGGTCTGATTGCATGCGTGCGATGGGCTGTTGATGTATATACGTGATCACAACCTCGGAAGTCCTACAATTTGGAATAATACAACCGAGAAAGGAAAAGTAATTAGTTTATTCTTCATGTTGAAGCAAAAACAAACCAAGGTCATCCAGTCATCCCGAGGTCACCGGAAGTCGGGTCCTTAATACTTCAGCGAAATAGTGGCTTTCCCTGATCCGCATTAGAATTGATCAATTCCAGCCATTTGCATATCATTACTGACGGCTATCTCCGAATCTGCCGGAAATGATTTGAAATTAATTCGTGATTACCCCGGCGTATGCAAACAAAGAGATATGATCTCATGTCTAATCCGGAGCCCCGGACTTGATGATCTCACAACGAAGCATCCATGGTTCGGCGACTCCATAGCAGCTGATTAAGCAGCGGATCGCCAATCCCAGCTTGATCTCACTTCACTTCTTCGCTCTTTCAACTCAATCGTCAATTCTCGATTGAGTCGTTACGTCACCCAGTCAATCCTATGGTGAGGGTGGAATCTCATCCCTCCCACTGCCCTACCCCACATTGCAGCTCGGCTGTGACCGACGCCGGTCCCCACTCCTGATCAGGATTCATTTCTGCTTTGACAGTGCTTGACGGCAATTGTGGCCTCGATGTCCCCAGCTAAATCTGAAATCCACAATTGAACTCAACCTGCATTATCTTAGCCGAGTTTGATTTTGAAATATCAGGACCCATGTCAATTAATTCCATGCTTCCAGCAGACACATCTACCGTGAGATGCAGTGACGACAATCGAAGTTTGTGTAGAGACATCACCTGCCCGGAAGACCCACATGTTCCATCCCCGAGGTACCTGCAGCATCATCGACTTCATCATTCGCCCTGGTACCGATGCAATCAAGGATCTTGATTGCTCAATTGATCCGCCTGCGGCCCTTGGAAGCATCGCGAGGCAACGTATGGTTCATTGACGTGGTACTAATGATATGCATAGCAGGCTAACTGAACTCGCAAATACCGTTCTGCAAGTCCGAGATATGGCCATGATGCAATCGTGGGAGGAAGTGTATCTGCCCTACTTATTCTCGTTTCAGCCGGCTGCTTTTTATTCTCCTCATTTACCATGACCATTGATTTCAACGACTGTATGACAATTTCGAATTTATTTTTAACCACCGACCTTTTATCTAAAATTCCCATCTCCAACCATACCACATCACCACCAAACCATCATGTCTACGAATATGAACACCCAGCCTGAGCCCGAGCAAGCTAGCCAGAACATTGGCTCCCGAGTCGCGAGAAGACTTAGCAAGCGACTCTCCATGAACAGCTCTTCCAAAGAAGCCCCAAGCAAAGAGACCACCACTCAGGGGGTATTGGCCAGCAAGTCATGGACAGAGGACAGACAGTCAAGGACGAAATATCCAAGGGAAACCTCGACAGCGCCAAGAATATCGCCGGAAAAGGGGCGAACGCCAAGAATGCAGTCAGCCAAGGGGATTATGCAGGCGCCGCGGGTGGAGTTGGCTTGAACAAGGACAACGTCAACAAAGAAAGCATTGAAAAGGTTGGGCACCGCCTCTTCGGTAGTCGAGGAAGCAAGGGCCACAACGACGATATTAGAAAAGGGCCCATTGGCCAAGCCATCGGAGATCAGCGCGATACCGACCAAGAAGCTACTGGTGCGGGGGGAGTAGCAACAGACAAGCTGGTCCAAGCCAGTTGACTGCAGGCAATGGAAGCGCCGCAGAAGCCGCATCGGGCACTGCTAGTAGCCTGACGTCTGGAGCTGTTGCTGGGGTTGCACCCGGAGCAAATGCAAACAAAGATGCGATCAACGACGAACTCAATGAGCAATCCCACATCAGCTCGGATGTGTTCAGCCCAGGAGCAGCGGGTGCAGCTGGTCTCAAAGGCTTAAACCAGGCCAAGTCCGACAAAAACGTCAACAACAAAGCCGATCAAATGGCGTCTCAGAGTGCTCGGCAAGGTGGCATCGAACAGAGATCTACCGGAGCTGGACAGACAAGCAAAGGTATCTCCGGCCAGCGTGGAGTTCATCTTGGAGGACTTGGCAGCGGAGGTGTACAAAAGGATGTCAGCCAAGGTGACCTTAGGAAAGGTGCTTTGAACCGCGACAAGACGACTGCTGCAACGGAAATCAATGGCGCGACCACAACCCGCACTGTCACAAATCTGAGCTCCAGCCACAACAAGGTCTCCGTCCTACAGGAAAAGGTTCAGGCTGTCTCCCAGAAGTGCAAGACTCAGCTGGGATTGTCATCCAGCGATATCAGCCAGCGCAGTCCCACCGTGGACGCTTTCTTCGATGCTGTGGCGGCTGAGCGCCTCCGCTGGATGCCTCGGGATGGCAGTAGGCTTGACTGTTGTCTCCGATGGGCATCACGATTGGCATATGCAGTCGACGCCCTTCGTGAATCAATCGGGACATTCGCACCAAGCGCCAATGAAGCAGCCAAATTGATCTGGGGATTTTTGATTCTTCTCCTCGAGGTGAGTTACGAGCCCGCGCCATTTGCGGACATGAGAATCTAACTTAATTATCTAGTCCGATTTGGACGACACAGATGTGTTTGAAAGTGTCTTCGGCAGGTACGGCCGGGTTGCTGTGAGCATCCACCTCTTGCTGCAGTATGAGAGTGTTTTCAAGTTATCCCCAGAGCTTCAGCCTGAAGCCGCAGCTGTCTATGCGGACTTGCTGGAAATGGTCTGCAGTACCACATCTAGCTGCGTTGAAGGGTCCAAAAGCAAGGAATCTAACCAAGTCATTGGACACAACGTCGATGCCGCATTCCTGACGTATGCCCGGCGCTATTCGACCCACTGGAACTTCATTGTCGAGTCGGCCACGACGAAGGCTGTGGAAAAGAGCTCTGTCATTTACTCGAGCCCTGTGCTGGGTAGTTTGCGACAGTTTCTGGGCGTACAAGATCGTCCGCTTCAGTTCATTCTCGACTCCCGTACTCATTCCCTGGTGGAGGGCTCCTTTGAATGGTTCAACAACACTCTGTACGATTTCACAGTGAGCAGACCACCTGTTATGCTCGTGACAGGCAATGCCGGCTTCGGAAAGAGTGCTCTTGCACAGTGGACAGTGGAGCGCCTGCAAGCATCAGCAGAGCATGACGATTGGAATGTCATTCCGTACAACATTAGTGAGTTACTCTCAGCCTCTTGAAAATCATAATACTGACTTCTCAGGGGCGGATATTCCCGTGGCAACTCTGCCCCTCCGAATCTTGAAGGGCATCTTGCACCAGATGCTTGATCATTGCGTGACCGATGATCGCACCCAAGAGGCCATCTTGGTCCATGTGGCCAGGGCGGCTCAAGACGCCCTCGATGGGGCCAGCGACTCTGAAGTGGAAGAGCATCTGTGGAAAGGCATAAGCACGGGTATCGCATCAAACATCCAATACATGTTTGTAGTGGATGGTCTTGATCAGATCAAGGGCGGCGATGCCAGTGCAGTTGCCTGCCTGCAAAGATTCTGCGAGATCTTGTCGACGCAGAATGCTGGTTCCAAGATGATTGCCTTTACCAGACCACTCACCATGAAGTTGGACTCGACTAGCATCGAGCGATTCACTATTCAAGCCAGGCAAACCCAGACTGATCTGAAGACCTACGTCCAAAAGAAGCTTTCCTCGGAGTTCAGTTATGATTCCACCAAGGGCGATCAACTCGAACTAGCCGTCAATGCCATCGTCAGCCGTTCCCAAGGGTCCTTCAGTTGGACTGAGATGGTGGTCGAGTATGCCTGCCAACAAAGAAGCTTGGGACAGGCAGTAACGTCGGTACAGCGGTTGCCACAGTCTATGCCTGAACTCCTTGACTTCCACTGGAAGAATGTCGACATCAGTCAGCCTGAAACTCAGTCGATCATTTCGTGGCTCGCTGCCGCCGAGAGACCCTTGCTGGTTGAAGAGATTGAGCAGCTCCAAGCAGTCGATCCCAAGGGCCCGAGTTTCATGTCGCAAATGTCTCGCAACAACACCCAATGGATGAACTCGTTGAAGCCCCTCGTCATGACTCGTGATGGCGTGGTCTCATTCGCGCACACTTGCATTCGTGACCATTTCATCAAGCAAGCCAAAGCTGCCAGTGCCAACTCTCCGCTGAATCTCGGAAAGGCACACTATGACCTTCTTACCAGGTGCCTTGCCTGGGTGCAGCTCAGCGTTCGAGAAGAAGCTGAAACTTCCTTGGACAAGTTGAGTATGGAGGAACGTAACCATCTGTTCGACAAATATGTCATTCTCGAATACACGGCACGATACTGGATCTCGCATCTTCTGTCATCGCCTCTGGTGACGGCTGCGGGCGAGTTCCAGTTCACCGCGAACTTCAAGAATCTCCTTCCCTCGACTGTTCTTTTTGCCCGTCTGGAGTTGACTTGTCGAGAGTCCCAGTTTACGCGATCCAGCGTGGTAGAACTGTATCGACTTGCTACAGACATTCGTCGCTTGGTCCTGGGCGAGGATTCCATGGCGCTCCTCCAAAGTTTGCTTCTCAGCGCCCGTGTTTCAAAACTTGCACATGCTCGACATGCCGACGAGCACTGTTACGAGGCCTGGAAACTAAGCCAGCAACTTCTGGGACAGTCTGATGCCATCACTCTTGCTTGCGCTGAAATGATGACCCAATCGTTCACCGAGCGAGGTACCATGACTGCCCAACAGGAGGACATCATGAGATACTTGATTCTGACCGATACCGAGGTCACTGGCGTGGAATTCAAACAGCGATTGAAATACCTCGGAATGATTGTCGGAATGTACAAGTACCGCAGCGACAGCAACTCGGCCCTTCTCGTTTCGAAGCAGTTCTACCAGCAAATTCTTCAGAAGTACGGAACCAACTCAAGGCAATCCTCCGAGACTGCTGAGTTCTTGTCCGGCCAGTTCTCAGCCACTGGTAGCGACGAGATGAGCCGGGATATTGCCCGAACAAAATACGACAACATGGTTCGCACAATGGAAGTCACTGATGAGCGTCGCATCAAATACACCCTCTATATGGCACAGATATATGAGAACCAAGGTCAGAAGGCTCAGGCTCAGGCAGTTTTCTCGAGCCTCTGGGGTGGTCTTAACTCCCGCGATATTGACTCGGTTGACATGATGGACAAGAAGGCCAATGTCGCCCTCGTTTACTATCAGTTCCTCCGCCGTCAAGGCCGAAGTGACGAGGCGGAAGTTATTATCCGTGAGCTGGTTGCAGATCTCGAGGTCACTGGCGTACATTCGCAGGAGATGATGCAGCGCGTACAACTGCTTCGTTCTGAGACCCGCGAGATGCAGATGTACAACCTCGACCGCTCGTTGTCAGTCTTGATGTGGGGGTACTACAAGGAAACCAATCAAGAGTACTCTACCGAGGCAACCAATTTGGCAATTTCTCTTGCAGAAAGCATGGCGAATACAGTCTCGATCGAGTCCTCTACTTCTTTGCCCAGTCGGGACCGCAAATTGATGGTTGAGCTGCTGGATTCCATAACTTCGTCAAGCAGCAACCTCTCTGTGTCCACACTGATTCTCTGCCACAACCTGGCGAGCATTTATGTGCGCGAGGAAGATTGGGCAGAAGCAATCGAATGCTCTAAAGCTGTTCTACAGCATGTATGGCCCACCGTGGAGCAGGCCGGCTCGCACAAGAAGTTCTCGCCTGAGTTGGCACCACCAGTGGCCGATCTGGCCTTGATTCTGTCGTACTGCCACTTCCGAAAGCTGCATCTGGACCAGGCTACCGTTGTGTACGAGAATGCCTTTGGATCTCTGATCTCGTCGGACCGAGTGCCTGTGGCCTCTGTTCTGGCAGTTGCCAAAGCTGTTGTGGAATTCTACGAGACGACATTCCAATTCACCAAGGCACTCACTCTGCTACATACCGTCAGTAACTTCCTGGTAACTCGACTAGGAGAGACCCACAAGAACACCATTGAAAACATGTACCTCGAGGCTGGCCTGGCCGGCCGCCTCGAGATGAATCACGAGGCAAAGAGTGCCTACCAGCGCATCTACAAGAGCACCCTGCGTGGCAGCAAGCTGGCACCAGAGGGGTTTGAAGCTGCTTTGGCTCTTATTGGTCTCTATGAAAAAGAGTTGCAATGGGATTCTGCCTTGGATGTCTACCGACACATCTGGCCTACTTTGGTTGTTGAAGACAACATGCATACTTTCGATCAGGTTCAAATCGAGCGTCTCCTCGAGAAAACATATCTGGGGTACATGTCTATTCTGACATCTCAAACCAAGAGCGGAGACTTTGCCGAGCGATATCAGGTTGCTTCCGACTACATGACAACTTCACGCAATGTGTACGGTCGCACGCATCCAAAGACACTAAGTGCCACTCTGCTATTCGCCGAGCTATGCGAATCGAGCGAGTCCCACACGGACCAAGCCATCGGTCTATACAAGACGCCTCTACAGACCAGCGAGTGGGTGCCTGTGGCCCAATCATCCAAGAATCTTGACCAGATGACCGAGCCACTGGCCATCACGCTCAAACACAAGCTAGCGCAACTCTTTGTTCGCAAACACGATTCGACCAGTGAAGCTCGATCTCTATATACTGAAGAATTCCAACTCGCCAGGAAGACACAGGGACTTTTCTCTACCACCACGCTGTCCTGGCTCCGTGAGCTGGCACTAGCTCATTCACGCCAAGGTACCCAGACCGCTATTCAACAAGGCAATGCCCTCCTTCATGCCTATGTCATGGACGTACTTCACGCGGGTACCGACCCTGAAATGATGGGTGATTGGGCGCGCAAAATTGCCGCCATCTATCTGGAGTGTGGCTATATTGAAGGAGGACACAATGTCCTCGACGAGCTGCGCCACCGGGTAGTTTACGGCTCGGACACGTCCGTCATGACCCTGGGCGACCGTCAAGACGCAATTTTCGTGGCTGCCTTCGAAGAAGCCTTTGGTCGACGTGCTGGCTCTGCCCAGATCATGGATGAGATGGCGCGAGAGATGCAAACCCAGCAGGCCTTCTCCAAGAACCTCTCGGGCCACGACTTCATTCCAACATTGGTCTCTGGCGATCGCTTGGCGCGTTTGCAAAACGACCAGAAGCGAACTCGCGCCGCAAAGGATACCCACAGTCGACTCTACGAGTATTTCTGTGCAACTCTTTCTGCGACTCAGATCGCCGACCGAGATATCGTCAAGCAGTTCTACCAAATTTGCGTGCGGGAGGCGTACAACGATAACTACAGTATGAACATTCTGACCACCAACACTAGTTTGGTCCGTGATCTCTGCAACTCCTCCCGCTTCCAGGAAGCCAGCGATCTCACGGGTGTCTTGCACTCATTCCTGCACTTGACCGATGGTCTCAGCCACTATGAGAGCATCATCACCGCTAACAAGCTGTGTCTCTACCTGAGCGGCCACGGTGCTGCCAAGTGCCACAACGAGAAGATGTTCAACGAGATGTCCGTCAAGTCGAAGCTGCTCCTTCAGGACATCCTGTCGGCGGCCAAGTCGATCGGCATCGAAATCATCGATCTGCCCTTCACGGACCTCAACGACATTATCACGCTGCTGGGCGAGTACGAGCTATTCGATGATCTCGAGGCGATCCTCACGCAACTGTGGACCTCGCGCATCGTGCAGCGCACTTGGACCCCAGACGTGGTGGTCTGGATCGGGCGACGACTCGTGGAAACCCGTTTCTGTCAGGGATCCGTCGAGTCCTCGATCCAGCTCTGTCGAGACATCTGCTACAACCTACGCCAGGTGTGGGGAAACTGCGACAGCGTTACGTTGGAAATGACCAAGTTGCTTTCTGGTCTTTTTACCGCGTCAGGAGATCACCAGTCGGCCGCTACGCTGCACGAGGGTGTATTGCATGACCTGCTCAGCGACTCGGATGCGAAGGGACATCCCAATGCCGCCAACGCGGCCTCGCAGCACATGGAGCTCCTGCGTCGGGCGCAGACCAGATTGGGGAAGACGGAGACTTCCTCGGGTCGGGTCTCGGCTCATGCCGACTTGATTGCCCAGGTGACCGATCGCTTTGCCTTGCAATCGGAGCAGATCGAGGGCGTTGGCGATGCCAATGGGGGTGAAGCGTTTGGTGTTTGGTCGCGGCCTCGACGATTCAGCATTGATGTTGAAGACCTGGATGACCAGGGACAGATGCATCATAACCACCTGCGCGAAGCGAGTGGTGCAGGTCTGTTGAATGGCAGTGGTGCGCCGAGGAGGATTTCCGTGCAGGCTCTGTGAAGCAGGAGTGTGCGGCGATAGTGAAAGAGCGAAACACGCTGTTTGATATACGGAATATTGGAGTTTGGGGGTTTGAATTAAAATGCCCGGAGGATAGGGAACCTAAATTGTCATACTAGTCGGTCCTGTCAATGCAATCTTTTTCCAATCAGTTGCTCCATCGTAATGCAAGTGACACCATATCTTCGATGCATTTTCAATAGCGACGGCGTCTATAAACATATCACCGCCATCCACACTACCCAGCCACAAGGCCACGGGCAGACAGTAAAAATAGACCAAGTACGCAAGCACCCATGCGTGGGACAATACCTACACGCAAAGTGTATCTTCCAAGTCGTGTTGAAGGAAACGGAAGCAAACCAGACAACTCCTCACAACGCCAGGTCCGCTCTTTCATCCGCTCATGTGTATATCCAGGATCCGGAGCGGGAATGCAAAGAAGAAAAAGTATGTGCGCTATCGTGATCCGGCTCAAGCCGTCAGTGCAAAACTCACGCCCATCAGGCCCATACCAGCCACCGCAAATCCAATTCCCATACCGCGGTGGTGGGTCAGGCCAAGGCCTTCGCTGAAGAGCTGTAATGCGACGGAGGTCATAACGCCGGCGGTGGCAGCGAACATGCCACCGTATACACCCCATGACGGCCCGGTCGAGTTGTGGCCGCTATGTCCAGAACCCCAAAGCCAGAGGGCCGCGAGGCCGGCTCCAGCGGGCTGACTGATGCCGCCCAGAAGGCTCGACCAGAACATGGCCTTCCAGCGGGAGCTCAGAGCCAGATATAAAGGGAGAGCCATGGCAAATCCCTCGACGATGTTGTGAATGAACAGGGCCAGAAATACAGTCAACCCAAGGGTTGGACTGGCATGGTTCGTAGCGTACGTGATGAAACCTTCGGGCAATTTATGCAATGCGATTGCAAGGGATGTTTGAAGACCGATGGAAAGAAAGGCGTTTTGTGGGACATGATGATGATGTCTACTGTCAACGCCCGGTTTCGGCGAATCTGAAGTCAAGTCTTCATGGTGTTCATGGTGATGTGAGCTGTCATCCTGGGTGGATAAATGGTGTCTTTCGTTTTCGCCGTGGGCCTTGTGCCGCAGAGAAGAGGATGGCTCCACGTGACGGGCATGATGCTCTGCAGCGACGGTGTCGTAATAGCCGCCATCGCACGTAGTGAGTATCGAGTCAATAGCCGATTCCATCTCGGCACGCCGCTCGGAGTTTGGCTGGGTCGAGACATTGTCGTGTTGGGGCGGCAGCGGCGGACGAGTGACCTCATTTGTGCTCATGCTCGGTGGCGCGGCGGCATTGGACGCAGGCACCTTCGTGCACTCGCGGCCGCAGGTTTGCGAGAATCCATAGCAAGGGCCATCCTCGTCACACAAGGGCTTGACCCCGCCCACTAGAGAGCTTATGCGCCGTGTAAGAATCGCTCGTAGAGAGTCCCGCTTGTTGGTTGAGGACACCTGCTCGGTCCGCTGCAGCACGGCGGGCGTTGACTTGAACGACTGAGTTGACAAAGGTCGTAAAAGAGGCGTGCGCTCGGTACTGCCATTGGTATTGTGGTGGTGGTCGCCCCGCTCCTCCATTTGACCCTCCCCACGCTCGGGGTCCTGCTCCGGCTTGCCGTGGCTGTGGGCACAGTCGACTACATGAGACGGGATGAAGCGGTGGATGAAGCCCGATACCACACGGATGACGATGACACCGGCAAGGAACAGTCCGATCAGGATATAGGCTGACGCGGAGGGAGAGAAACTGGCGCGCTTCAGGTATTCTTTTGAGGTGGGGAGCATGCTGTAGAGCGACGTAAAGAGCTATAGATAGGTGAGACACGCTCTAGCTCGTGGCAAGTCGGGGTCCACATACCATGACACCTGCGCTCAGACATAACGAGGCCGACAGGAAGTTGTTACTGTTGGCGATCTGGAAGCTCTTGTCGTGCGAGACCCGCTGCAACACGACATCGACACAGATCACGGCGGCTCCAAGGACGCAGGCTGCGAGAGAGAGAGAGAGAGAAAAAGAATGAGCTTTTGATTCGATCTTGTTAATGAGGCATCACTTACCGACGCCCGAGACGGCGCTCATCACCCAGCCCCGGAGGTCGTTGGCAGCCATGGTGGGATGGACGAGAAAGCGGTGATGTCAGGGCTCAAAGGTTCACGGGGTGGCGGGTCACGCGTCAGATCTAATCACGACCTCAAATCTCTCTCGCCTTTTGGTTCTCCTCTCCCGGGGGAATACGCGAGGAGGAAAGTGGAACAGCAGAGCCGATCGTGCATTCTTTTCCCCCAAGGTTCTCACGCTTCTTGGCTGCCTGACAAACCACATTCTCCATCACTCCAAGCACGATCTGATAACGGGCATTTCTGTTGCAGCCGGGGTTATTCCTGTCTATCGCTTCGACTCTGATGGCGCAAGGCCGTGAATTGTCGGTCGGATCGAAGCGCCCGAAGCGCGCGGTGTGACTACGCGACGCCACGGATGCGATCGACTCTGGCCATGATTATGTCGATGATCATTGGTCGTTCGATGATTCTTAGTTGGTCGGAATTCAAGTCCTCAACGAACTCGATTCATCAGCGATGGAGGTTCAAGCCAAGAAGGCTTGTCACCTGTTGTGACCGAGGATCCTTGCAACCCTAAAATTGAGTGCTGATGCCCATGACAACATTGCAAGTATATTGGTTCGTTTTTCTGGAACTTGGGTCTTCCATACCCACGCATCAAACTATCGATACCCACGAAACTAGCGACGTATTATTTGGGGAGCCTTATTACCACTTTGAACATGAATGGATCGGCAGGAAAGCCATCCCAATCATGATAGGCTTTGTCGTCTACGCTGGGCCCGCCCCATTTCTCCACTCGCAGCGGATGGAGTTGAAAATGGAGGAAAGCCCCCCCCCCGGCTCAGAGTAGTCCTTGTCCGTTGCTCTCTTATTGGATATAGTCCGGTCAGCATGGCTTTTGTCATCGGGCTACTGAGTACTCTGGTTGGGATCATCTCGGTCTACCTGCTTGCTGAAATTCTACACCGAAAATCCCGTGGTCGACTGCCCCCAGGGCCTCGTGGATACCCCCTCGTGGGCAATATTTGGGGCCTACCAGCGGAAGACATCCCGCAATGGATATACTGGCTGCAACATAAGACTAAGTATGGTCAGTTGTGTTGACGAGAGGGGTGTCCTTAGACATATACTCATTCGTCTCCAGGGCCAATCAGTTCCGTGACGGTCATGGGCCAAAACCTGGTGATCGTGAACGACGCGGAAATAGCGCACGAGCTGCTTCAAAAACGCTCGGCGATTCATTCTTCTAGGCCCAAGTTCACCTTGGCTGGAGAGATGTTAGTCATACTTCTTCCCTCTACTGGTATACATGCAATAACATCTCGCGTAGGGTGGGCTGGGAGCAAGGCCTTGTATTTCAGACCTACAGTGAGACCTTTCGAGCCTATCGCAAAGCGATGCAACCGGGGTTTGGGTCGCACTTGGCAGTTAAACAGTTTGACTCTTTACAAGAGCTTGAATGCCGTCGTTTTTTGCTCAGGACGCTTCGAGATCCCGCCAACTTTGTGCAGCATATCCAAACGTGAATATTTCCCCTCGTGCATCAAAACAGCCCCCAGAGTTAACCAATCTACAGGGAAGGGGCCACAATCATTCTCGACATCTCTTACGGGTATAGGGTTGACCCATTCAAGCCGGACCATTTTGTCCGTTCGATTGGTACTGCCTTGGATGAGTTCGCCATTGCCGCCCAACCGGGCACTTGGCTCGTGGACATATTTCCCATCCGTAAGTGACCCGTTTTCAGCCATCAGTATCAAATCCATTGACCTAAAGTAGTGAAACATGTTCCATCATGGTGCCCGGGGGCGGGATTCAAACGCAGCGCGGCGGTTTGGAGAGAGCGAGCAGTGGATCTGACGAGCCGACCGTACGCTTTTGCTAAAGCCCAGTTCCAAAGTGGCAAATATAGGAATTCGTTCCTCGCAAACATCTTCGAAAATGGAATCCCAGAACCAGGATCCCAGGCCGAAACCATAGCGAAATGGACCGCCGTTTCTCTCTTTGCAGCGGGCGTTGAAACCGTGAGACTGGAATCCCCGGCATTTGCTTGCTTTTTGCTGAACAGAAGAATAGACTGTCTCGACCGTGGAATGCTTTTTTCTCGCGATGGCCATGTCACCGGAAATCCAGCGCAGAGCGCAGGAGGAGATTGACCGCGTCGTGGGCTCTGATCGTCTCCCAACAGTCGCGGACCGACCCAGATTGCCCTACATCGAGGCGATCCTTAAGGAAACTCTGCGCTGGCATCAAGTAGCACCCATGGCAGCTCCACATGTGTCGACTGCGGACGATTACTGGGAGGGATACTTGATTCCAAAAGGATCCTTGATTTTGCCGAATGTTTGGTGTGTTCCTCCCGTTGCCCATACTTCAATCTCATCTCTGACCATCTCAATCCAGGGCCATGGCTCACGATCCAGATGTCTATCCGGACCCGATGACCTTCAATCCCGATCGATTCCTCGGGGATAATCCTGCCCCAGACCCGCGTACGGTTGTCTTCGGCTTCGGTCGACGCATCTGCCCGGGTCGTTTTTTCGTAGACAATACTGTCTTTCTAGACATGGCGCAAGCGCTGGCTGTGTTTGACATAAGTAATGCCACGCGAGATGGAGTTCCGGTTGTTACGCCAGAGTTCACGCCTGGTGTTGTCAGCCACCCACAGCCGTTCCAGTGTGATATCAAGGTTCGTAGCTCGAAGCACGAGAGTCTGATCCTATCCGTCGAGAAGGAACATTCATGGGAGCCGAGCGATGCCGAAGCATTGCAGAGCATTGTTGGTGATATTTGATGCGAGGATCTCGAACGACCAACCTTGATGACTCGTTGGCCAATCTAAATTTTGAGATAGTATATGGCAGCCGATAATATTCCTCGTTCGCCTGAGAAGACACATATTACGTAGAATGAATGGCTTCTAGCCATGTGAATTGTATTTTTGCTGGCACGCAACCCTCCCCATATCTTGACTGCGCTTCAGCACTGGAACGCAACTCCACTTTTCGTTCCCACATTTCCACCACGCCCTGCGAAGCCTGTCCCTTCGGAACTGATCTCGACGAGCCCCGGGCGAATGGCTTCGGATTTGTCCTTCTTTTTGGATTTCTTCTTCCCGTCAGCGGTCCCATTTGCGTCCGTGGTTTTCCCCACGTCTTGCGGTGTGAGATCCGCTTCGCAGACATAGCACAGTACCCGTCCTTGTAATGCCGCGGCTTCTTCTTGCTCTTCCTTGGACGCGTGAGGGTTATGGACGTCGTGGGGGGCCATGAATTTCGTGACACAGGGGGAGCAGATAATGTGGCCGCAGGGCTTAGCGACTATTTTGGGCTGTTAGTATGGTCTCCGTTTAACATGACAATCACATACGCATAGCGCGGAGCCCATTGCTGAGGGCCTTTTTGCAGCTCGGGCAAACCCGCGATACTGATCCATCGGCAGCCTTCTCTTCCGTGAAATGTACGTCGACCAGCGACTTCAACGAGTAACTATGGCGATTTGATTCCGTCGAAGCAGGGCATATTGGTGTCAATTTGATCGATTTGTTCGCCACGATTTCGTCGAGGTCTGTCCCGGGCGTCAAGGATGGGACCCAGAAGGACGGGAGGGCCGATTTGCTCGACTCGGACTGGACACAGTATTAGCATGACCGGGATCAAAGTACGCTGCGTAGGCTACCTTTTCCTGCTTCAGCTCCTTTTTCAGTCGTTCTTTTTCCTCCTGCGCTACTCGCGCCATCGCCTTTTCATCCAGCTCAAACACCTTCTTCCGCTTGCCATCCACCTCCACTTCACGCGCCTTGAATGCCGCAAGCGCGTCGCTTTCTTCAGCCTTGCGCTTCCGTCCACTGTTCCCATCGGCCTCCAGACCCATTGAAACCAATTCGAAGTTTTGCAAATCTTTTTTCCGGGCCTCTTCCAACGTGCGCTCGTCGTCCTCGGCAAGTCGTTTCTTCGCATCCTCGCGCGCCCGCTCAAGTCGCTTGATCTCCTGGCGTTGAGCTAAGAGATCGTTCATAGCACATTCCCGACAAAAGATATCGCCATTGGTGGCGCAGGCGACGACGGGCGGCCGAGCTGGTTGGAGGCACAGACGACATGAGGCGAAGGGGAGGAAGGAATCCCGGCCGATGACGGTGCGTTTGGTGCCCCAGGCGGACCGGAGCAGCCCGCGCTCATAGGAAGTAAAGTGAGGGAGGGAGGTGTTGCGTTTCGAGTGCGCCATCCTGGTGCTGTGCGAAGATGTCGTAATGCAGATGCGATTTACTCCGTCTTTTGCGGTCGCGGTGGATGGGAGACGATGTGATTGGTTGAAAAGGCCACCGAGTTGATCACCGCCTGCCAAGTTTGTACACGCATCTATGTCGATGGAAGAAGTTATTTTGTTTAATGAATTCGAATTAATCCCGGAAGAATGGAAATCGAATTGAGGAGATAAAAGAAAGTAGTATGGTGATTCCGTCTACTTCATGGCACCAATCCTATTTTCCGACTCTTCTCCGACACGGAGCAGGACCATTTTAAAATGAGAAAATAATGCCTGGGGTTCATATCCCGGATTGTTATAGATTGCCATGGAGATGATCAACTGTGCCAGCAAGATAGTGACACCGGCACTGATCGAAATCCCGCTGAATATATTGATCGAGCCGCAGCAGTAGCTCTTCGACTTGTGAGCAATCCACATTGCAGATAGGAAATGGATCTTACCAGAACACGACTAGATTTTTGAGGGCTCAAAATCGAGGTCTAATGGTACTGGCCACCGGCAGTTGGATAAACTCCCGCCAGTTGCGGCACCGTGACCTCCGAAGACTAACATGATCAAAGAGGAGGGACTGGGAGAAGTCCTTGCGGAGGCGATCGACGGACTCAGGCTGCGCAATGCACCGGGCTTTCGTTTCTACAAGCGAGCGGCGGCGTGGGGAGAATCCGCAAAGGCTTACCTTCGAGAGCAAGGCTGATGGATTGTCATACACACATGGTAATGGGTTGGTACTCCGTACATCCCGCGCTGCTTCTCTGGGTTAGAATAAGGGGGCTAGGAAATTGTTCGTACGACTTGCAGAAATTCGAGCTCAGTTCCTCAAGGAAGGACATCCTGGTCTGCCCTCTGCTATTGGTACATCCAATTCCGTCTATCTACCACCATCGGGTCGATGTAACCATTCTATTCCCCCGTGGCATCGGCCAGGAATGACATCCCTTGCCATGGCTGGTCCCCAGGCTAACCCTAAACGACGATGATTGACATGACAGGGATAAATGTCCGCGCTAGATTTCTTGACCCACGCGGTTTAACTTCGCACAAAAGATCATATGCGAATCATGTTCGCACCCCGATCCACCCCCGCAAGCCATATCAAGGAAGTGAAACACCTGGCCGTGCAGCATAGCCAGCCCTGAGACCCTCTATCCAATAATGCAGGGATCCAAATTGCAGCCCGGCCAATGCAAGGCGCGACTTGTTTTGATGAAAGCTCGGCGTCGAAGGAACTCCGTGTCTTCAATAAAAACTAGCAAGGCTATCCCGCTCCAGGCTTCCTTAGTGCCGGGGCGGAGGTACTTTTGGCTTTGGTGTTTTTTTGGGGCCGCCTGGGATGTTCTTCTTTTTATCCGTGGTGTTTCCCGACTTTGTTCGGCTGGCCAGTCGCTGGAAACATCACTACCATGGACGTCGAAAAGCACGACGAGCCCGGCGCGCCAGCCAAAAACCAGCCGGGAATTGATTATGAGGAACTCGACGAGCCGGATGGGTACATCTTGAAAAATGCTTCGTTCGCACACGATCACGGCCTCAGGACAGCCCCCGATGGGCAAACTGTGCTCATTCCCCAGCCCAGCGACTCGCCTAATGACCCGCTGAACTGGTCCCAATGGCGCAAGCAATCGATTCTGATTATCATCGCCTGCACGGCTTTCCTGCCGGACTATGGCAGCGCGACCGGTGCCGTGACCTTGATCCCGCAGGGACTGTAAGTATCATCTCCCACTGTCCAGACGTTCGTGGGCTCAACTCGAGGCGTGTAGGGAGTGGAACATGGATCCGAACGTCGTCAATCATTCTCAAGTCGGAAATGTGTTTATGCTCGGCGCCGCGGGCCCGATCGTTGTGGCGCTGTCGGCGTACTATGGGCGATACCCGGTCCTGTTCTGGTACATGGTGTTGGCTCTGGCCACGGCCATCTGGTGCGCGGGCGCACAAAGCTTTGAATCGTTCATGGTGAGGATCGCTCTGAACAGAACTATTCTTTTGACTAACTCGTCATCCTAGGCTGCTCGCATTCTGAATGGCTTCTTTTCAACCGTGGCGCAAGGTGTATGTCCGAGAAACCACCTCTTGATCTCCCGCTAATCATCGTACAGGGCGGCCTCATGTTCATCAAGGATATGTTCTTCTTCCACGAGCATGCTCGCAAGATCAACATCTGGTCCGGCTCGATCGTGCTTTCGCCGTATATGGGACCGCTGCTGGCGGCATTCATCGTCGACACGCAAATCTGGCAGTGGGCCTTTGGCGTCTACGCTATTGAAACGGGTCTCTGTCTCATCGCCATTATTCTCTTCGTTGAGGAGACTTATTACGATCGCAAGACGGCCCAGCCGGATCTAATCACGGCTGGTCCCCGCTGGCAGCGCATGCTCGGCATCCAGCAAGTGCGTTCGGGCTATATCAAAAACTCCTTCAAGGACGCGATCATGCGCCCCGTGATCATCATTTGCAAGCCCGTCGTCTTCATCTCGGTGGTGTATTATATGTTGACCTTTGCGTGGGTGATTGGCATTAATACCACGCTATCGATTGTCTTGACACCCGTCTACGGGTTTGGATCGAAGCAGATTGGTGCGTCCGTCCCTGGAAAGGAGAAGTTTAGAGTGCTGATCTCGTCCAGGCTTCTTCTACTTTACCCCCGTGGTTGCAGCCATTCTCGGCGAGATCGCCGGCCACTGGCTCCACGACTTCATCGCCGAGATCACCGCCAAGCGCAACAACGGCCGCCTAGAGCCGGAATTCCGTCTATACGCGAGCTGGGTCGCGACGCCGTTTTTGATTGCGGGCCTGATTTTGATGGGCTTCGCCCTGGAGCGCCACTACCACTATATGCTGGTGGCGCTCGGATGGGGCTGCTACGTGTTCGGGATCATGATCGTGACCGTCGCCATCAACTCGTACGTGTTGGACGGGTATCCCGAGGCCAGCGGCGAAGTGGCGGCCTGGATCAACTTCGGGCGCACGATCGGCGGGTTTATCGTGTCCTATTTCATGGTCGAATGGGCCAACAAGCAGGGCACGATTCGCCAGATGGGCACGATGAGCGGTATTGTCGGGGCCGCGTTTCTCATCGTGCTCGCCTTGCAGGCTTGGGGTAAGAAGATGCGGGTCTGGGCGGGTCCGGCGCGATTTAAGACGGCGTGAGCTGCAGAGGATAGAGTTGGAGGTTCATGTAGGAAGGGGCTTGCACGGTCAATGCCACGCCTGATTTCAATGGGAAGCTACTGCTCTATCACTGTAGCTCTAGCCGTATCTCGCCGGATTGCCTCACCCCGCCCCCTGGCCCCCGGTTTGGCCCCATGAAAAACTTTTCCATTGGCTCGTCTACATCTCGAGCCTTGCCGAAATGCCCTGATCCATGAAGTGTGTTGACTCGACGAGTTTGCACAATAAAGCCGTCCTGGTGATGGTATTCATACTCCGTTTTGAAAGTTCAAGTATAGAGCTCCCTGTCAGCCCAGGACCCGGATTGCCCGGTGGGTCTGAATCCATGTGACGATCATTGCATAGGCTGGCCGCCAGACCAAAATCATGCCTTTCAATTGGTTCTAGCACAGCTCTGGGCACGCATTGTATTGAGCCAGCCCCGCTCAAGGTGGAAGTTCCAGGGGGCCTACAAAAGCAGCGGGATCCCTGTTGTGTCTGAGCTTATTTTGTTGACCCCCGCTCATGTTCGAGTTGAGATCGATCGTCTGCGACACTGGTGATAGACCAAAGAGCAGAGTGCGAATACCTCGATTGAGCATTGCACAATGCCCTCCACGATTGTCTTGATCACCGGTGAGCTTCCAGTCCACATATCTCAGGCACATATACTCATGATGCAGGCGCCAACTCCGGCATTGGATACACAACCACCAAAGTCATCGCGTCCAACCCAAACTACCATGTCATCATGGCCTCCCGGGACCCAGCCAAGGGCCAAGAAGCCCTGACCACCCTCCAAAGCGAAGGCATCCGAGGCACGCTCTCCACCATCCAACTCGACGTCGATGACGACGCATCCATCTCCGCCGCCGTGGACACAGTCACCAAAGACTTCGACCGCGTAGACATCTTCATCAGCAACGCCGGCATCACCGCGTACGACTCGACCGGCCGCGAAAGACTACAGCGCATCTTCTCCACCAACGTCTTCGGCGCCATGCTCGTCACCGAAGCCTTCATCCCGCTCCTCTTGAACTCGGCCCGGCCCTACATGATCCAGATCTCCAGTGAGACGGGCTCGCTCGCCGCGGCTAGTGATCCGCAGAATGAGTGGTATGCGCTGCCCTTTGAGGAGTACCGCATGAGCAAGGCTGCGTTAGATATGATGGCTATTCAGTGGCATAAGCGGCTGCATGCGCAGAATGTTCGTGTGTATGCGTTCTGTCCGGGGTTGGTGCGGACGAAAGTGCGTGGTCCGTCTGAGGAGGCATTTACGGGGAATGGGAATGCGAAGGATCCGATGGAGTCTGCGTTGGGGATTTGGGATATTGTTTCAGGGAAGAGGGATGCTGATGCGGGCAAGTTTTTGAATAAGGATGGTTTGTTGCCATGGTAGAGGGAGAATAGGACATTATATTCAGATATACTAGTAGTAGTACTTTCAGTGGAGGCATCGTGGATGTTCATATTTAATCGTCCTGGAATGTGAAATGTGAAACTCCTGCCCGGATCCTTTATGTACCCGAGCAAAAATGACCCAACGCCGGGCGAGAGATGCAACGACCTGAAATAAACAAGACAATAAAAAGATTGATCGGAGAGGGAAATGTGCGGATGGTGGCTCAGGACAACGGCTTCTGGCCGCCGTGCGAGGCCTCGTTTCTGGGCACGCCATTCTCCTCGCCCCAGAAAAACTCACCAAATGTCAACACGGCTTGGAAGATCTCCTCGCCGGTAGGTACAATATGATCTGCGGGGAGAAGGAAGCCATAGCTGCCACGATCCCGCAGCTTGATCTGGTATGAGTACCGCGCGTGCAGCTTGTGGTAGAACCAGTCCAGAGCACTACCGCCCGACGTGAGGCTTGCTGCATCGCCAAACGGTAAGATGCCTTCACAGGCCGAGGTCACATCGTATCCTTCGCGTGAAGTCTGTCGAATCGCCTTGGCCAAACCCAGGCCCAGTTCTTCTAGACTTTCCAAGGTGGGCGGAACCGAAGAGCAGCTGTACGAGTAAGGATACAGAATTTGCTGGGAGTACGAGTGCAGATCCAAGAAGCCAACGATGTCAGCGCGGCCGCTCCGGGTCTCGTACTCGGCCCATTCGGCCAGCCGCTGCGACTCGAGAGCCTCGAAAGGTTCCGCGCCCGCGTAGTTCTCCGAGCACGGGTTGGACCGCGTGGACTCGCCATCCCATTCAAAGTCCCACGATCGGTCGAGGTCAACACCGGGACACAGGGGCAGCCCGGTCGATTGCCGGTTTTTGCGCCAGAGACGATCCGATTCCCAGGAATAGACATATCCATCGGGGTTGAGGGTCGGGACGAGAACCCAGTCATACTCATCTAGCAGACGAGTAATGGCTTTGGACTGGCCATACTGGGTCATGAGGCGATATGCGACGTAGGTGACGGTGGATGTGCTAATCCATTCCCGGGCATGTAGCCCACCGACCAGCAAAATCGTCTTGCGTGGTCCCGCTGGCCGAGCATCGACGTCCGTGGACCCTAATCGCAGGGCCGGAATGTCACGCCCTTCATAAGACAGCCCAACTCGAGTGAAGCGGACATGCGACGAGAACATTGACGCCATCAGTCGCATCCATTGCACAATGACCGAGAACGGCTGGTACTGTCGGAAGAAAACATCGTCGGCGGTCGACAGCTTATTGCCCCCGGACACAATGCTAGGATCCGTATTAAAGCCAGCATGCGGCTGGTATGGATAAGTGGCATAGATCATATCCACGAGGTCGTTCATCAGAGGCGTGTGGGCCGTGCGGAGGGATGGTGGAAGTAGGTCCAGTAGGGACGGCACCTATATCGACACTCCATGAATCAATGCGCACGAGAAAGAGGGTACCTTGCATGTGCCTACCGTTTCGCGCGCCAGGCGGATGTCCACATATTGAGAGGTGATGGCCCACACGTCCAACACGAGGGCCTGCGATGCAGCAGCTAGCGCTTTTGTCTCGACGGACGAGCGCACTTGGAAGCGGAGAACCACATCGCTCTCGTATCGATCCTTGATACTGGCCGGCGGGCCTGCATGCTTATGGCCGGGTGAATGGTCAATATCCCAGACGGTCTCGATCACCCAATCGCGCAATCGGGTCCACGGGCGGCGGGGATCGGAATGAGATCGAACGGGTTGCAGCGGCGGTACCGAGGCGATACTGGACCCAGCGGGGACCGCCGAGATCGAGGGCACCAAGGCGAGCAGTAAAACGGACAGGTAGCGCATGGTGGGAGAGCGCAAGGGGGAGTGGAAGATGCGGAGATGAGGGGCGATAGACGATAAGCCAGGGAGTGACGATTTCCTGGACTTGGTGACAGGAATTCCACTTAGGCAACCCGGTTACATAGAGAGTGCATTGATGCCCCCACGTCACTGGCCTCGATCCCAGCTTGTCCTGGAATCCAAGACTTCCCAGACGCAGGACTATTTCATATCCACGTCTAGACTTGCTTTTGTATCCACTCCATCGTGGTCGCCGGCCGCCAAATCACGAGATTCCCGCATTCCCCGGAAGTCTAGACCTCTTCCCTGCACTTCTCTCCCACCAGAGTTCCTGGTATTTCCACCCTCGACTCGTCATCCTCCCATCGACAAATCGTGGTGGTGTAGAGTGGCGCGTTGATAACCGCCCCCCTTCCCGCGTTCCCCTTTTCGAAGCTGACGACGGGCTCTCCACCTGCGAATCCCACCGCGTTCTGGAACACTCCACTCAGCATGTTCTCCTAGGACTGTTGTCCCTGCTTCCAATCCAACTTCCGGCATTGGCCACGCATGGGTCTGTTCAACTCGGTCCCTCGCAGCCATGCATTGGAAAGGCTTGCGGCTTGTTGCTGATGGCAGCTCCAAACGCCAATCCACCGTCGAACCCCAAGCCCAAGCCCGCCGCAGTGAACACCTCCCACGTCCCTCCCCGCCAGCCACGGAACCCCGACTGTCCGAATCCATTCCTCGATCTCAGGGATTGACCCCTCCCGATGAACATGGGGAGTCCGCGCGGGGTCTCGCCGTGCCGGAGGCAGAAGGCCACGGCGTCGCGCGGGCGGACTCGTCGGGACCATCATCCCTCGATACGTCGAGCATGCGGAGGAATCGGTTTAGCTTTATGCGCCTGCGACATGCGTCCGATCCCCAACTTTCCAAAAGCTACGCCAAGGCCCAGGAGGGAACCCCTCCCGTGCCTGCACTACCGCGTAAGTGGGAAGGTCCCTGGGATGCGTGGACACTGACAACTGATGTTTTGAATCGGATCCACAGCCCCAAAGATCATTACGACAGCGCCGACCAGCAGTGAACTCGACCAGCCCGTCAAGCAACGACACAAGTTCAAGTTGAGACCCTCGTCACGCAAGCAGTCCATGGAGGAGCTATCCCGCAACTCGGAGGACCAGGCAAGGACTAAGCCGCCCCGGAAGCATCAGGGCTCAACGGATTCTCAGATGACAGAATCTAGTCTCTCGCATGCCCAGGGGATTGCGGAGGAGCCTACCCGACTATCGACAGTATTGCTACAGAGCCGGAGCCGCGATCAGCCTACCGACTCCCAGCGCTCCTCGGTCACTGATCCCCGGTTCTCGGAATCGTCTCGATCAGATCAAAGCTATGGCGACCAGGCAGCCTATCGCACTAACACCCCACGCGAATCCCAGGGGGCTGCATCACCCGCAAAGCGTTTTCGCCTCCCGCTTTTGAAGCGGAATCGAAGTCCTCTGTTCCCATTACCTCCGAAGGTCCCACCGTCTAATTCTGCGATCAACAACGGCCCCAAATTCCCACCCGCGGACACTCCAAGGTCGGACGGGTCTGTCGAACATGATCAAGTTTCACCTCTTCCATCCCCTTCTCGTTCTTCAGTGGGCCTCGCACCTGCCGGGGTACCCCCATTGCGTCGTAACGACTCCACCAACTCCGCTCGCTCTTTGAGATCCAATCCTTCACAGCAGGGTCGAAGCCGGTCGTCTACAATAGGGTCGGTGGCTGAAAACCAAGAAGATCTCTCGCCCGTCCCTTATCTAGTATCCTCGGGCCGCACATCAACTTCCACAAGTGGACGAAAGAGTTTTGGAGATTTGTTCAACATATCCTCTCGGCTGAGACAGAATTCCGAACCTCCCATTCCTCGACATGGCTCCCCAGCTCTAGGTGGAGTGCCGACTCCGGTATCTTCTAAGCCGGACCTGCCACCGTGTCCGGAGCGCGAAGATAATGATACCCCAGCGAGTTACCTCGCAAAACTGGAGGAAGGCCTGCCTCGTGGGATGATCGGGAGCATCCTCTGCCAATCTGATGATGAGTTCTTCAAAGTGGGTCTGCGGAAGTATATGAGATCTTTTTCCTACTTTGGAGATCCCATCGACATGTCCATTCGCAAGCTCTTGATGGAAGTTGAACTACCAAAGGAAACACAGCAGATTGATCGGTTCCTGCAGTCTTTCGCCGACCGCTACCATGAATGTAACCCAGGCATATTTGCAACCACCGGTAAGGCTTCTTATCAAAACAGGTTTTTGTTTCACGAGCTGACAGCCCTCCAGATCAGGCTTATTTCATTGCATTCTCCATCCTCATCCTTCACACGGACGTGTTCAACAAGAACAATAAGCGGAAGATGCAGAAGCCCGACTATGTGAAGAACACTCGCGGAGAAGGTATCTCAGAAGACGTCCTTGAATGTTTCTATGAGAATATCTCCTACACGCCCTTCATTCACGTCGAAGATGCGAACATGCGGGATCGTCATCTCGCAAAGCCACGTCGTGCCTTGTTCAAGAGCAGTAGCTCTGAGCATCTGTCGCGGGTTGCCCGGGAACCGGTGGATCCCTATGCACTCATCATGGATGGCAAACTAGGATCTCTTCGGCCCAGCTTGATGGAAGTGATGGATCTTGATGATACTTACAACTCTACAGGCACGGAAGGCCATCCAAATATGGATGATCTTCACCAAGCCTTTACCAAATCTGGCATTTTACAGATCGTGTCTTTACGCTCGCGCCCCGATGCGTTCATGCAGTACAGTTTGGATAACCCGGCCGATTCCAATCCCGGTCTGGTGGACATCAAGGTCGCCAAGGTCGGCCTGCTCTGGCGCAAGGACCCCAAGAAGAAGAGAGCACGATCACCCTGGGCCGAATGGGGTGCCTTGCTCACCTTTTCGCAACTCTACTTCTTCCGCAACGTCACCTGGGTACGATCACTGATGGCCCAATATGACGCCTATGTGAAAAACGGACGACATGGTACTTTGGTCTTCCGCCCACCCCTCGCGGACTTCAAGCCCGACGCCATCATGTCCACCAATGATGCTGTCGCGTTGCTGGATACCAACTACAAGAAACACAAGTATGCGTTCCAGTATGTCCGGCATAACTCTTTGGAAGAGACCTTCCTCGCCACCTCGGAATCCGAAATGAATGATTGGATCGGCAAACTCAACTACGCGGCAGCCTTCAGAACTACCGGTGTTCGAACAAAGGGCATGATTGCTACCAACTATGAGGGTCAAAGATACCGCAGGAGCCAGCGTGTTCGTTCCATGTCTTCATTGAAATCGCACCAATCTGCCGATAAGGAGCCTCCTTCGCCTAGCATTGACACCGATATCGTGGCGGAGTTTGTTGCTGCCCGGCGGCAACTGATGAGCCACAAGATCCGAGAAGCCAATGAAAAGCTTTTCACTAGCCAAAAACAACTCGATGAGCTACTGCGCAATGCACGCCATCTCCAGATTTTGACCCCTGTTCATGCTCGTGCGCGCGAGAATGTCATCATGGCAGCGGGCCGAATGGCGGCGAAACTTAGATGGGTTAGACAGGATATCTGGCGGAGCAAGTGCTACCGTGACGTGCTTCTCCGGGATCTTGGTGAAGATGAAAATCTTGTCGACGGTCAAACGGCGTCCATTGCTGAACAGATGTCCGTCGGGACCGCTCGAATGGCTTCTGCTTCTGGACCGTCGGTGACATCGGAACCCAGTGTGCGACATGCACCAAGCATTGTCCGTACTGCTTCGAGCCACGACACCATCGAACAGCCCTCGGTCACTGCCGACCGGCCTGTTGATGTTGGTCTTCTCCACGAACCATCAACCGAGGAGATACGCCGGCCAAGTATCCCCGCTTCGAGCACTTCGTCTGATATTTCTCGCGTGGGTCGACCGTTGTCCATTGCTGCAGTGTCCGACGCTGGTAAATCTGAACCGTCAGCTTCCCGGATGGAGCGTGAAGCGTCAGTTCTCAGTCGTGCCAGCAAGTTCGATGGTGCAAGTCTTGGATCTCGAACGTCGAAACTTACGTCGCCCGTGAGCTACGATGATGGCGAGGATCGTCTCCTCCGGGAAACGGGCCTGATAGATCTCGGTGGCACGCCTCCGCCACCAAAGCAATCAGACGCTATGCCAGAGTCAGAAGCAGAAGGCAAACAGGAAGAATCTGCCGAAGTCTCTCACGGCGACAAGCCCGGTCGAGTTCGCCGCAGTCTACAGCGCACCCTTCGCGATCCGCACCATGTCCATCGACACCATTCCCGCGGCAAGAAGCATGGATCTATCTCGAGCATTGGCTCGCCTGAAGACGACGAAAGTGGTCCCGACAACGGAGGGCTGCCGCGCAAGACGCCTAGTTTTACCGTGCACGGCAAAAAGGCTTCGGTCGTCACCTTTGGGTCTGAATGGCAAAACATGCCTCCGGAAGAGCGGCTGAAGCTTCGCAAGCCGACGCCGCATGAAGAACCACGAGCTTCAGATCCAAACATGGTCCGTGGGGAAGAGTCTGCCGTGGGGTCCATTCCCAACATGCGACGACACTCTGTGCGCAGTGCTAGCACGACGACTGGGCTTAGTTTTCGCAGCGATGAAGATCACATCGATTTGTTCAAGGATGCGCATGAAACCTTCGCGGGGGACCCATTGAAGGGGCGAGCTGCTCAGGACATGGGCCCACAGCCCGAAATTGCACCAGATGAAGTCGCCTCGCCGCATTCCCAGAGCGACAATGCTCCCCGGTCAACGTCCGGGTCAGCGCCCTATGGTGGTGGCCATCTTGCCGCGCCGGATGACGAACGAACCCATTCATCGACTACGTCACTTAGCGAACGAGCGGTCGACTCACCGTCTTCTGAAAACCTGCGACAGCAAGCTGTTGGTGCATGATCAAGGCCAACCTCCTTATCTTGACTGTTTCTGTACCGTCCCCATTCGTCGGTCTGATTTCCTCTTGATCATTGTATAGCCCGAATCTCTTTGACCTGTGTGTTACGAATATTATACCCCCTTTCATCAAACTCTTGCGATCTGTTTCCCTTTCCTTTGGGCTCTTTGCATGCATGGCTTGGCCTGTCGATCTCGGTTTTCGTAATGGGTTCGGGTTGGCCTGCGTTTCTCTGACAAAGCATACCGTTGTCATGTTGTGCATGTTCTTTATGAGTTGTTTACTTTTGCATGCTTTTTATCGCGTGGGACTTGGGATGGGGGTGCAATGCCCCGTTCTGGCCATGTTCGCATTTCCTGTTGCGGTCTGTTTCCTCATGAAGGCATCGGGCCACATGCTTTGCGTGCATTAGACAAAAGCTGATTGTCATTTCCACCATTATCGTTTCCACCTATGCAAGTGTTTGGAGATTCGTGGTATCGGTAGTAGATATGCATTGAGTGCAATTGATCAAATGTCGGCCCTATTGGATCTAGGCTCCATCAATTTGCGAGTGCCATCAATGGATAGGACATGTAATAGCCAGACCATCAGGAGCGCTTGACTTTCAATCTGCTAGTCCTTCTGCATCAGAAAGACTTGGGTTGCTCTGCAGACACTATTTACACTATAAAGCCTCGCACTCGCCCCGTCAGACTCTGTGTCCAATTGGCTCCCATTTTATCATGCCATAGCATCCGTAGAACTTCGATGGCATACAGTGTGCCCCCAAACCCGGTAAAATGCCAGACTTTGCAGCTGTGCTGTCACAAATTCCCGATCCAGCTCGGAAAGACACTCGGCCCCAACAATGAAAAACAGCCAGATGAGAATGTGGCCCCCGGGCGCAGTAGCATTGAACGTGGATGTCTCCATGAGAAACCGCTGCACTAGGTTTGTGATGACCGTCTGCGGTTTTGCTGTCGCTCAGGCCACATAGATATCCGCTGCCATGTAAATGAGACTGGGCAGTTTATAGATGATGGGACTTTGATCGGCATGGTTCTCGAGACAACTGTATAGGAAATCCAAGTCTTTGTGCGTTATATTTGTGAGGCTTGCAGTCGCTGCATCCTCGGGGATGAGAGGACCCGAGTATAGGCACATTCTGAAGAATTGTTAGCTATGGACACCTTTTCATGGTAGGGATTGATAAACGTACTTTCAAATTTGCTGCACTAGGAATTTCCCTAATGACCCCGTCTCCAGTATTTCTGGCCCGCCTTGAGACTCGATGAACTTTTCACCATGCGTAGAAGGATGTGGAAGTCTGCGCCGGCTGTGACCATTTCCTCCACTAGCAACAGGACCATGGCGGATAGCTTCGACTGCGAGGCTGACTCGTCGGGGTGTGCAGTGGGACTATGTTCATTCAGTCCTTGTATTGCGGCTGTACGATACGTCGACGCTATTGCCTTCCAGTACGCATGACGCAAGGACATATGTGACGCAGCGGTGGCCAGAACGACGTTGCGGACTGTGTGGTCTTGTTCTGACATGGGTAGAATGAGATCGCGATATCTGTTGAAAATCAAGTCAAAGGCTACCATGGCCGGTGATACCTTCTCGGCGACTAGATATGGTCAGTCTGTTTCGTGTGGACGTGTGCGAGACTCACAGTATTCGAGTAAAAAGCGAGATTGCCGGGGGACATGGGCTAGCTGTCGATACGGTGCAACCGTAAGAATAGGATGGAGCACATTATCGTTTTCTTGAGTTTTCCGGGAAGGCTTTTCCAGATCCGTGTCTGAGTCGCATGGGGACACGCGATCGGTTTCAGGGCCGTCGAGGATGTCTGGCTGGGGTCATGGCCATTTGAATGCGTTGAGGTATTGAAGCCTCTGGGAAATACTTGAGAGTCAATCTTACCTCGAGTCCTGATCTCCCAGCAAGCTTCCCCCTTGACGCGACCCCATGATTGAATCGATACCGTACCCCCAGACCAAAGCAGCATTGCAGGCCTTTCTTGACACATTTATAGCATGGATTCCCACGATCGCAATTGATCCGGTGTTGGGAGCAGTTGTAGCACCCTGGTACGTGATTAACGAAGCTTAACTCCCTAATGCGAGGCTCCGCTTACCTTTCACTTTTCTCGGTTTCTTCTTGGGATAGGGACTTTCTGCCATAGATAACCTGGCATAGGGGTGATTTTTGGAAGGAATGTGTTGCGAGAGTGCTGAATTCAAGTATAGGAAGACTCTGGGAAGTTGATATGTATGCAGAGGCGAGACTTATCAATGTGGAGCTCCCCCGTATTTTGTCGGTAACTGAGACGTCGCTGAGTGTTGCTTCGTCCTTGACTATTCCAGATCCGTGCAATAGAATGAGTACTCTTGATATCAGAGGTTGTCCATCTCAAGGTCAGTCGCGGGTGGTAATGCTCCAAGCCCGACATGGCAAATGTTTAGATCTCGGTGGCGAGTCTACCTCGAGATGACTCCACGATATAAAATTGTTCAACTGATTCCAAACACCGGAATGGAATATCCACCTTTCAATCACCCGTGACCGAAGGGTTGGTCGAAGGTATTGAAGGCGTTCAGGGCCATCCCCATGTCCGCGTCACCCCAAAAGGCATCAGATGGATTTTCGAGCCATAAATCAAGATCCGAGAAAGGTGGGATACTGGGCATCACTTCTTCTAAGCTCGGCATCTCGGCGTCATGTAAAGGACGATCTTGTTCTGTTGGGTTTGGCATCACATCTTCCTGGAGAAGCTGTATGCTCGGCAACGCAGCGTCGTTCTTCTGCAGGTCCCAGATCTTCATGATCTTCGACATGGACTCCCCACAGCGAGAGATACACATGTTGGCTAAATCCCATCCCTCGGACTCGGCAGCATATTGGAGCTTGGACCAGAAGTTGAGGATGCTAGACTTGCAGGACTGGACCGTGGACTCGTCAGAGGGCTCAACTGTGCACCGGAGCAAGATGATAAAAGCGAATGTCAGGATATGAGCGGCATCTGGCGAGATGTGAGCGTTTTCTTACCTAGTCATTACGTCTTTCGGAATTTCATCACATACAACAGAGCCAGAACTCGTGAAATTGCTCCCTTCGCAACGAGCAAAAATAATCTGCGATATCCTGGGCCGACTGTCGCAATCGCACTAAGTAATTTTCGTTATCGAGTCTTTGAGATCGACTTGCAACCTGCATTAATTAGCATATAACGACCAATTATGCTTCCCTGCTTACCCGAAAGGCAAGCCTGCAGAGCAGCATCCGAAGAGAAAGATAGCTGAAGCACAAGCTGCTAAGTCCAGACACCCCTGTTGGATATGCCTCATTGGGACCGTGAAGTGGAAGTGACACATGCCGTTGCCAGTTGTCTAGCTCCAACTCAAGACGTTGAATCTCCTTCCACGTTTCGTCAGGATTGACCCGAAAATCATAGACCAGCGGCAATATTTCCCCCAGGATGATGGATAGCGTGCAGAGGTGAGTAAAACACTCGAATGCCTTGGAAATTTTCTTTGGCTGCCCGTCATATGTGAGGTCTGCCGGGTCAGGGATTGGAACATCGTGCTGTCGATTGGTAGTATTTGGAGGAATACCATGAGAGAAACTGGACCTGTGGATGGTCAGGAATGATCTTAATCAAAAGCCCGAAGAGCATCTACCAGTAATCGTGGATCAGGATCGCCCACCACAGCCGGATACGAAGGGATTTTTCGCTACCGGGCCGCTTCCATTTCCTTGGGTCATGGTTAAGTCCCAGACTTCTTCCAAGGGCAATCGCCCGTCCGTTGTTGACGGTGTTTCCAATGACGGAAAATATCGGGCGGCCCGTCATGTCCAGAAGAACGGAGCAGATGGTGGAAAGCCCCGGAGCAAGAAAATCCTGATTCAAGGCCTCAACGGCCAAGTTCCAGATGAATTGATAATCCGGCTTTGGGTCTTTGTGAAGGCCAGAATAATCCCACAGGGTCAAAGTCGTGGCAAAGAGCTCGCAAAACAGTGCAGGTGAAATCTTGCCTTGTCCATTCTTAAATATTTCCGAGAAGGCTCTCTCGTCGAGTATCGGAAAGGCAGGATGGAATACCCGGAAATATCTGAGAGAGTCAGTGCTCTCTCGTAAAGAAAATAAACGTGATGACGTACGATCGCAGCAGCTTGCCGGCATACGGCCTTATAATCTGCCATAATATCTCTTTCTGCATGTGTCCCGGGTTTTTCGCAATCGCCAGTCCTTCACGTCGTCGAGGGACCTTCACATATACCAAAGATTGGTCTATTCCCTCCGCAGCTCCAGAGCGGCCGGGCTCGGCGGTGCTGGCAGAGAAATACCGATCTAATGCACGAATGTCTTCTGTCAAGACGGGGCTCACCACGATGGAAGACTCTGCGCTGGGATCTCCCGCGAATATCGCATCGTGGGCATTCGGCTGTCGATCTCCCCGAGTGCTCCGGGCAGAATCAGGGGGAGTCAATGATCTCTGGACTTGATTGGGAGAAACATGTTGGCCCTGTACAGAGGCCTGTCTTTTCTTTGACGAATCTCCTGGCCTGGATGCGCGATGCAGATCTGCTGGTTGGGCGATTTCCGAGGGCAAGCAAGGCATGCCTTGCAGTTTGCAAAGCACACAGGGCTCGCCTACTCCACCCCCCGAGCACCTCCTCTTAAACCGCCGACAGCGATCGCATGCCGTTCTGTGAGAGCGATAAGGACGCCTGGAGGGGGGCATTCTAGTTCAGCATGACTTGGTACCGGTCATCCAGCTCACTTCAAAGGTCTGAAGGATGGCAGGTTGTGCGGGCCCGATCCGTCCCCACTTAACATCGTGACCGAGAATGCGGCCTCCGTCTAGTCTATTCTTATCTCGCTCAAAATAGTTGATAGGCATGTATTTTTGAATTCTAAATAATATCATGTCTCATGCATGCATACTAATGATCTATCTGCTGTGAGATAGCAAATGAATCTGGAAAGTAGGCAATGTAAAAAGGTCATAGCAAAAGCACCGGTAATATTCACGCCTCCGGGCCTAGAAGAGCCAGGAAACGAATTTCTGGTAAATCCAGTGTGACTGGGCGTGTTGCTCCATCTCCGCATCCTTCTGCGCAAGATACGCAGCCTCCTCGCGGTCGATCTCATCTTTCCCGGTCCACAAATCTGCCGTCAGAGGGTCAACGGCCTTGGTGCCCTTGGCAAACTTGTACCCGAAGAACAACATGATGTAAAGCGGGATGCCGAGGTAGGCTGTGATAAAGTTCTTGTAGTCGAAGTTGCCCCACTTCGGGTTGTGAGTGAAAACATCGAAGTTTTTGGTGAAGACGATGAGAACGCAAAAGGCCAGGGCGCCATACGAGCCGGCCGCACCCAGAGGCGCAACGTAGGCCAGGCTTTGCACGGGGACATTCTGGGCTTTGCGGGCGCGTACGAAGCAGATGTGGGTGATGAGGATCGACACCCAGGTCAAGAGACCGAAGATGGTGACCAGGTTGACGAAATACTTGAAGACGGTCCGCGAGTCGCTGGAGACGTTCATGTAGGCCAGCAGCGCGATCAGCGAGCAGATTCCCAGGGCGTACACGGGCACACCGCGGCGGTCGGTTCGGGCAAAGATCTTGGGTGCCTTCCCTTCACGAGCCAGACCGTAGATGGTACGGGTTGCGATGTACAGGTCGGAGTTGGCGGCGGAGAAGACGAAGAGCAGGATGCAGGCGTTGATGATGTGGGTCAGCACGGGGATGCCGGACAGCTCGATAGCGACAACGAAGGGGGAGGCGGCGGCAGAGCTGTTGGCGCCGACGGCGAACGCAAGCTTCTTATCGTTGTAGGGGACCAGGGTTCCGACCAGGAGCACCGAGAGCACATAGAAGAAGAGAATTCGGTAGAAGGTCAACTTGATGGCGCGCGGGATGGTACGACGCGGGTTCTGAGCCTCGCCGACTGTCACACCAACCAGCTCGGTTCCCAGGTAGGCGAAGGTGGCGGACACCATGGTGGACCAGAAGGCAAGGAATCGACCGGCGTCACCTTCTTTGATGTACGTGTTGAAAGCACCGGGGTTCTTCCAGTATCGGAAACCCTTCCGGTCGTGGTCCGGGCCACCACCCAGCATGAGGATGAAGGACAGCAGGATGATACCGATGACCACCACCACCTTGAAGGATGACAGCCAGAACTCAAACTCGCCGAAGAATTTGACGCCGAAGTAGTTGATACACACGATGAGGACGAGGAAAATGGTGATCCATACTCCCGCATTCACTTTTTCCGTGGGTATCCAGTATGATATGACCAGTGCTCCGGCTGTTAACTGATTGGGTGATAAAATGATGTATTTGAACCAGTACCTTGTCGACGGTTAGTTTGGGAATCCACATCTCCAGCGGGTCAACTTACGTCCAGCCGATGGTAAAGCCGAGAGCCGGATCAGCGAAGCGAACCGCATAACCAGTGAAACCAGAAGGCAGGGGAAGCCAAGCAGCCATTTCTCCGAGAGCGCACATCACAAGGTACACGATGAAACCGACCCACGCGTAAGCAATGAGGATAGAACCGGGCTATTATGGTTAGTCACGGCGTTCGGCATATTTTTTAGGAACACCTACTCCAGCTCTGTCACCAGTCAGCTCGTGCTCTTCAAGATTCAAGGGAAGAAAAAAAACTTACTTGGCGAGTGCTTCACCTGTCCCGATAATCAGACCAGTACCGACGGCACCTCCGATGGCTGGTTGGCTGTCAGCTTGAGCTCGTTCTGTCGGCAAGGAATTGAAAGCATACCAATCATGGTAATGTGTCGCGCCTTGAGGGCGCGCTGCAGTTCGACATGATTGGGATCGGAAAGACCACCCTCCTCAACCCGACCGATATCCTCCTTGTTGATTTCATCCATGACGGGGTCCTCTTTGGAGAACCCCTCTGATTTGAGGTCCGTAGTCATGATGGGCTCACGCAAGCACAGAGCGGGATGACCGAGAGTGCAATGATGCTGTGAGGCGCAGCTGTGCAGAAGAAAAAAAGAAGCAAGTCTCGGCGAGCGCCAGAAATTTAAAGTCCACAGGGCCGCTACCAAGCTGCGGGATTATCCACGGGAGCCAAGAGAAGTGCAAGGAGATAAGAAAGGATCCCGATCAAAATCCTCCCGGGGGGCGACGACAAGACAATTAAATACGGACTCGATAAGCCGACTCCACCCCGCGAGACACCGGGGGCTCAAACACGCGAGTTTTCCCTCCCATGCGGCTGTGTGTCACTGGGATCATCCCCGATTATCCCATCTAGATCCAATACCCCGTCTGGGGTAGGTGGGTGCATGAATTTTTCTGTGTCATGGGTTGATAAGACAGCCGGGTTGTATGGATTGACCCCTCCGGTGAAGCGGAGCTGCCGAGACGCCAAGACCTCGGAGAGAAAAGGCTATTCCAGACATGCGGAGAGACTGACACGGCTCGCTTTGCATCGGGAATAATGACACGGCGTACACGAGGTTGGTGATAGCAGATATCAACCGGGCGTAGAAAGGGGGTGCGTGTTTGATGATAGTCTGATTTTTTTTCCTTATCATCACAGAGAATGCGCATGTCCTTGATACGGCCCCATTTCGGGGCGACGGCCTCACGCGGCCATTTGTCTCTGGGTTGCGCGAAACTCGAGCTGGATCACCTGCGGCATCGTGTCTGGGCGCCAAGCCCCGTCCGATATCCAGCCAATCACAGTGTCCACATCCCCGTCACCCCGGTACAAGTGTCCAATTAGCGTCTTGGCACGGTCTACAGCTGACGCTCGGGCCAATCAGAGGCGATCAAATCTCATTTCGGGCTACCCTATGATAAGGAAATCTTCTAGAACGTCGATTCCTGTTCCTTTTGCTTCTCGTGGTCTCGTCTAGCTGCGCGAATATTTCATGCATCATGCTTATCATGTCGGCTTTAACTCGGTTATGAAACAGTCTAGAGGAGTGTAATTCGGACCGGTGATCCAATAGGGTGTACATAGTGATTCGCTTCCCAAGTCCGTCCCCGATCCTGCACCGGCCACGCCGGACAATCTGCTGGCTATCTGAAAATAGTCGTATCCTGGCAGAGACGATATCTCTGTGCCCGTTGAATATTATCAGCCAACCAAGGATCGTTGTTGAGCATGTGTCGGTGGCTCCGCCCCCGCACATCAACTCAATTGCCAGCCTGGCTCTAGGGCTACCCCATACCCCAACTTTTGGAGATACATCCATACATATGTGTCCGATCCCCGTAGTGCTGTCAATCGGGGTGGATCTCCCGGTCCGACAAGACCCCTTGTCCCCGGAATATAGGCCCGTACCCCATACTACCCCGCCAATTGCGGCGTAAGCGGTCTGGTCGCTCGGCGACTCTACCCAAGGCCAGGTCGTATTGAGAAAGTCGAGAAAGTATCCGATGTGCCGGTGCCATCTCATTAAACCTTGTTCAGTCCCGGAAGCCGTTGACTTTAGAGGTCGGTAATATCCCTCAATGACTGCATACTACCCCGCGGAGTAACGAAACCTCGACCTCAATAGCACGGAAGATCAAGGTTTTCTTGCCATAGTTCAATTGTCTCACTGGGTATCAAGTTCATGTTCGGGGATTTGAGCACGTCAAACGGGGCCGTAATTAAAATCGGCCCCTAGATCTTCCTGCGTGGGGAATGGCTGAATTGATGATAGGCCGCGATGCCCGAGGGAAGCCATCGGGCAATTTTAACCTGACAAAGGATTCTGGATGCCACTTTGACATGAGACACGTAGGACCATGATCCTGAATATTCCTGCGCACCTCGTGAGACCGAGGCCGGCTCATTGTTGCTCGGGGGATGTTGTACACTGCAACACCCGTATATTTCCAAACACATACATGGCAAGTCCCTCATACTGAAAGAAATGAATGAAAACCGGGAATACGAGGATAAAGAGTTGCATTTTCCATCTTCAAGTCGTTGAGGGACTGATGCATGGTAACACCCAGTGGTCAACCCTTCTCCGAGATCGAACCACCTTGACATTTAGAGCGGGTAGACTTCCATAGAAATTCCACCAGAAACAGGAGTAAATAAACAGCAAGCCCTACAAATTAACATGGAATGGCCCGGCCATTTGGCGCCCTGATTTCGCCCCCAACATGGACGGCGCGCGCCACCGACTCCGGTTGGCGCATGGAACAGGATACGAGCAGATAGCTGTGCCCGATCTGCCACGTTGCTGCGGCTCGAGAAGAATTGGTATTCGTTGATCCGACTAAGGTCGAGATATCGCTGCACGACGCTCTCGGACTATTGATTTCTTGCATCGGGCGGGGATCTAGTCTCGTCTATGGCCATACGGCGGGGATCGAAGGATTGGCGCGTGAGGTGTCCATGCCAGTTGGCTTGGGCACAGTGCCCAAATCGGCCAATGGTATGGGTGATAAGGGTTGGGTTTGGATCTTGAAAGTGCCCCTTTGCCCCCGATAGGGATATCGGTGCTGGAAGAAGGCCACGGGTGAAGTGATAGAAGCTAGTGAGTATACACCTCGTCCGGACTTATCTCTCGCGACGCAGTACCCATCGAGCAATCTGGATCCGTCCCTTTGGAAGACCAGGGACTCGTAGAAAACCAACATCTTATTCATGGTCATATCAAATCTCGACCTTGCATGGTCAGATTTGGGGGCTCAAGCTTCCACAACAGCCAACGGCCAGTCAATAGCCCAAGGCATCCGCCCTCCCCCTCAAGCCACATGCAGTACACGAGCAAGCTGCAATCCAAGGGGAAAAGCCTCGTCATGTCCGAGGGGAGGAGCGAGCTAAATAGCTAGATCCCGTCCCGGAGACAACGACAGCCAGTGATTAGGAGCCCATGGCTCCAAGGCCCTGGCTGCTGGGAGTGATCCTAGCTGCCAGCTCAAGCGGGGGCCAATGCCATTGACCAACGAGCGAGGCACACAGGACTCTTGGACGAGGAGTGATGGAAGTAGCGTGTGATGGCGAGCGCCTCGGCGGCTACAGTTATTTTTGGGCGCTGATCTTTCCCCTTGCGGCATAGTCGATGCTCAGACATCGTGGTGTGATTGGTCCAGATCATGCGGGATTTACTATCATTAGCAACGATTGCTGCAACTAAAATCGGGGTTAATTTAGGGAGCATTCGCGATCTGCGGGGACGAAAGAGGGAGATGCACGACTATATCAGGCCTTCCTCTGCTCCCTTCCAATTCACCATCTCTCATCCCCTTCCACCATGGGTGTTATGCGTATCCCTCGTCCCACGGGCATCTATGTGCCCAATTCCCCTCGACTACTCTCCAACGAGATGATCTCCCCACCCATCTCGCCCGACTTTAATTTCGACTCGGAGACCTTGGTCCCGTCTCTGCTGCCCGCCCTGGAATATATCTCGTCCAAGCTGCAACAACGAATGATGCACGTCACTCTGCTCGTCGGTCGCGGGAAGCCCTACCCGACCGGCCAAGCCTCCGACCTGATGATCATCCCCATCACCCAGCTCGATCCCCAATCATGGCGCGTCCTCGAGCGGGCCATTGCCAAGGGTTCCAAAAAATTCTCGCTCGGCCAAGGCTGGACCGATGCCCTCAACCGCAGTCAATATGAACGTCAGGCCAACGAGTACCTCGTTCACCAGTCCATCATGCAGAATGAAGTCGTCTTCAGCCAAGAGGGCCTGACCCTGCTCAACATGGACCGCATCTACACTTTCAAGCGTCGTCTTTGCATTCTCTCCAACCAGCCCTTCTCCCGCGCCGACGACCAATCCATGGCTTCCTGCGTGAAGCTGCTGCACCGCCTCGTCGCCGACGTCCAGGGCCGCCCTTTTAGCAAGGCCTTCTTCCATCGCATCTATGAACAACTGGATGTCCGTGACGAGCTTCTCACCGCTGTCGCCACAGCCTACAAAACCGCCCACAAGAAAGAGGCCATCATCCTCCCCCCTCGCGCCACGGCCGAGAATTCCTCCAAGAACTCCCCTATCCGTACAGTCCGCGTCCGCCGTCAGCCTCCACCCGCCAAGTCGGGCGTCGTCACGAAGCGCGGCCCGAAGACTCCCTTGTCCGCGTCCGATGTCACCCCGATCACGCGCAACGAGTGGAATATCCTTGTCAGCCAGGACATTCGGGAGGTCCAGCCGACGGTCACCAAGTGGACGCCCTCGACTGCTGTGTTCGCCGCTGCGTGAATGTCTCAAGTGCGGGTGGGACTGCACACTCACCTAATGACTCACTATCCCGAGCCTCTGGCTTCATGACCATTCCATGCTTATAATCAGCCCACTGGAATACGCCCATCCACAATGGTCGCCCCTGTATGGCAACACCAGACAGATTGGATTTCCCCGGAGCATTGTCTCCGAGTCGGGTTGAGGAAACTCCCCGGATCTTGCACGATGCGGCCCACCTGAAATGGTACCGCGCGCGCACAGGGTTATTTATGAATGTGCCTGTGGAAGAGAAGACAGGACTGCAATCAGGAAGCAAAAGGACCCGCTTGCAGTGTTTCTCTACGAGTGACCTAGCTTCTGATGTCCGAAAAGAACCGCGCTTCCGGGAATTGATTGAGAGTTGGACATATTCTGTATAATAATTTCACGAAGTTATGATGACGAACAAAAGTTTCATTCTCCACGAGTCTGAATTTGCTATTCCAAATGTGTAGCCCATGTATTCACCAAGTAGACGACGCGTTGCTCTGTATTCAAGCCACCGAGACGAGCTATTTAATCCCCTTGGACTTGTCAGTTCATACTTCTGTGCCTGCTTCCAAGTTCTATTTATGCAGTCATTCAAACTAACAGCACATCTCAATCAATTACTCAGACCATTCCCGGAAGTACCTCCAACTCGGCCAAAGATCAACCTGATCACCGAATGAATGGCTACTCGGTCCATTAACATACGCAACGTACAGAGCCAAGCCAAGTTCAGAAGCACCTGTCCATGTTCTATTCAGAACAAAGCTACAAACACATCAGATCAACAAAGTAATATATCACAAGATTCCCCACTCCAGTCCGACAGCACGGCTACAGACCCAAGCAAGGGGGGAGTAAAAAAAAATACTAAGTTTACACCGCTACCAACTTCCTGCCAATAATGCAATGGACATGGCATAAGAGACAAAAGCAGAGAGTCAAAGAGACTAGAACGCCGTGTTCCGCGAACTAGCCATCTCTCCATACCGTCCACGACCCTGGGTGGTATCGTAGGCATTGAGGACCCGCATTTGGCCACCGTCGTCGGCTTGCGAGAACGCGTAGCCACGCTGCTTCCGCATGCGCTGCACTTGGCGAACCTTTCGAATGGCCTTTTGGAATTGTTCCATGCGCGGCCGGTAGTCCTGCACGTTATACTTCTGGATCTCTTGGACGTGGTGGTAATGCTGGGGGTAGTACATGCGCTTGGCGTACTTCCAGGCAAAATCACGAAGGAGACACAGACAGGGAAGCACGACGGCCATCAGGTAGAATATGGGGGATTTGAAGAGGACGGGAATCGTGCCGTAGTATTCGCGGGAGAATCCGATGGCGGGCGCGGCGTAACCATATGCCGGAAGGAAGATCAGCCAGAGAAGCATAGATCCGGGGATGGCGATGAAGGTGTATTTGGTCCAGATGTTGGAGATCAGGGCGGCTTTGCCAAGAACAGTACCCAGCACGGCAGTGTACAGTGCCTCACCCCAGACCCAGTGACCGGCAACTTTACCATCAGCCATGGGGAGGTCCCAGAAGTAGATCAGCTCCGAGACAACGTACAAGACCAGGGAGTGGAAGAATCCATTCAACACCCAGGCCCAGAAGCTGTGCTTCTTGAAAAAGAGACCTTTCTGGCCCATCTGGTAAAGTTGAGGGTATCGGTCAAGCAACCGCGCAGAAATGTACTGGTCGAAAATTCCCATGGCGAAGGGTGGTAAGACAGTGAAAAGCACGTTGTAAAGGGAGAGGGTCCAGGATTCGTAAATGACTTCTCCGGAGAAAGCGTTTTGAAACGAGTACTATGAAATATTAGACACGTACTCGTAACGGAGCATCACCGGGCTTACCCAGAATTGAGTCATATAAAGCGTGATGTTCTTATAGAACGAGTACAGGATGACCCGACTGATGCGGGAATAACTCCACGATCCATGAACCAAAAGTAACTTTCTCAAGAAGCGGAACTGCGCAATAGCCACATCAGCGGATCGGGCGGCTTGGAGACCCTCGACACCGCTGATGCCGACGCCGACATGCGCAGCTTGGATCATGGACACATCGTTTGCACCGTCACCAATAGCCAGAAGCAAGGACTTCAAGTGTCGCTTGACGAGTTTCACAACCAAGGCTTTCTGCAGGGGCGAAACACGACTGATAACTCGATTAGCATGGGTCTTTCAAAAGTAAAAGACCTCACTCACCAGCAAACAACTGCCTTGCACATCACTGCCAGGTCAAGGAAAAGCTTCTCCATATCCTTCTCCAGAGCGTACGTCAAAGACTTGCCATCGATAATCAAGGCCAGAGTCTCAATGTCTCCAGCATTGGCTTGGCTTTTGACGGCGTCCAATTTCTTCTGGATATTGGCGCGTGTTGCATCGGCACTCTCCTCATTAACAATGAGAAGCGTCATGTCTTCCGAGATCAGCTTACAAGACATGCCAATGTTGATGGCGGTTTCCTGCCGGTCACCAGTCAACACCCATACCTTGATTCCGGCTGTTTGGAGGGTGTGAATGGTGTCTGGAACACCATCTTGCAGGCGATCTTCGATGGCGGTGGCACCAAGCAAGAAAAATTCTTTTTCAATCAACTCGGACGCTTTGTCAAGCTCATCAGCCCGGTTGCCGCCAACGGTGGTGGAAGCTCGATCGAAGATCTGATACCACTGTTGGAACTCGTCCTCGGGGACTTCACGCATCGCGAGACACAGCGTCCGCAGACCCTCCGAAGCGTATTCCTCTAGATGCTGAAGAGTAGCTTCCACTGTCGGGTTGTCGGGATGCAAACGCTCGAGGATGACGGTGTCGGCACCTTTGCAGTAGATCCGAATCCTGCCATCTGGGCACCGGAAGATGGTTGACATTCGTTTACGGGTCGAGTTGAACTCACAGACGGCCAGCAACTCGTACTCGTACTCTTGCCCGCCGGCTTCGAAGATGACAGAACGAGGTCGGCGGTTGGTGAAACGGTATCCCAAAGAGGCAGCCCCATCTACCAGGGCTCCCTCATCAGGAGAAGCAGCCTGGTATTTGATCTGATCTGGATCTTTGGCGTTCCTTTCGGGAATGACTGTGTGGCAGGTGGCCAAGAGCGTAAGGAATTGCTGAATGGCATTTTGACTCGGGTGCGATTGAAGGTTTTGCCGAAGTGCCTTGAAATCGTAAACTCCGCCATCCGCACCATCTTCTCCAGTAGCCCGTCGATCTTCTGAGACATCATCTCCATATTGAATGCCCGCGATGGTGCATTGCTTGAACTCCATCTGGTTGCAAGTTAAAGTGCCAGTTTTGTCCGAGAAGATGTACTCAATCTGACCGAGCTCTTCAACAAGGGAGGATGTCCGGCAGGTAGCGGGTGTATCGGTCTTGTCGTAGTAGATGTCCAGGTCCGAATTAATGAGGAAAGCCTGGAAATACTTGACGATTTCAATGGTCACAAAGAGGGAGATGGGAACCAAGTTGGAGTACAAGACCCAGTAGGTGAAGATGTCCATGAAAAATTGTCTGACGGCGGCCGTACCTCCGTATTCAAGGTACGTAAGTTTATCCGCAGAGGTTTTGCGGATGGCCAGATCACCGACAGAACTAACCACACTCAAAGCGATGAGAATTGCCACGAGCATCAGAATCTGAATATTGACCATGCGCTCCACTGCAGTTCGCTTAATCGGTGTGGCCGTCGCATTGCGCATCAGTTTTGTCTCGTGACCGGTGAAAACCACAATGCCATGAATCCAAGGGGTGTTGCGGAGGGTTGCACCTCGAAGCAGCAGCTGATCCGGCGCCAGTGGCAGTTCCTTCTCACCCCCTCCAGCATTCATGGTCAACGTAGCTTCATAGGTGTAGAGGCTGCTGTTGGGTTGTTCTGATCGCACGCGTCCGCTCAATCGGCTCAAGTCGCTGGGACTGACCAAATGCGCAGTCTCGGGGATGGCTTGTTTGATTTTCAAATTCGTCTCGCCATCCAAATTTGCCGTCTCGATATAGCAAAGACCTTCGGGCTCGGATGAGGCCAAAAGAACCATGTCTGCGGGGAATGGCTCCTCCGACTCGACTCGAACCACATCTCCCACCTTCACGTCCACCCACTTTGTGTTCTGGAATGAGGATCCCTGAAGAACCTGGGTTTTTGAATAATTCAACCCCCTATCCGACAACCGGCGCTTATAATCCTCGACCGATTCCTTGATCGCGGAGACGAGCAACACGATAGTCAAAGGAACAATTGTCGTGTATCGATTTGTAGGCGAGACACCGGGGATTTGTTGAAGAACGGCGGTAAACAAGAAAAACAGGTTGGCATATTTGGAGAACTGCTCGAAGAGGAATTTGGGGATGAAGGTAAACATGTTGTACTTGGCGGTGGACACATGGTTGCTGAGGAACTTGTGCACGGCGTTGGCGGGTGCGTTGTTGAGCTGAATCATGCGAGGTCCTAAGGTGGATGGATCCGCCTTGCCTCGTCCAAAAAGCGATTTGATGCCGCCGGACTTCTTTCGTGGTTTCGGAGCCGCTGTTGGGTCTGCCGTGCTGTCCACGGTGGCTCTCCTCGCGCCAGCCTCGGTCAATGGAAGATCCATTTCGGAGTACTGGGGACCCATGCCAAACATGTATTTCGCCTTTCCCATCAGTCCACCGCCTAGGCCCATGATGCTATTCCGTTCGTTCGCTTTCCGGACATGGTGCGTGCTGGCGATCCGATCCTCATCCGCGTCGAGGTCGTAATACCCATGGCCTGAGTGCGAGTCTTCCAGCTCGTCAAAGGAATACCTTTGATAGTTATCTAGGCCGGACGTTTGGGAGTAGGTTCGATTCACAGGCGTATCGGAGTAGGGGTCGTTGATGTACACGCCGGGGTTGGCCGAATGCGCCGGTCCAGGAGCTGCATGCTGATGAGCTCCGGGCTGTTGCGCATGACTGCCCACAAAGCTGTCATAGGATACGGAAGGGCGCGGTTGCGCATGGGGTTCGTCGGAATCGTCGATGTTGAACCGCTGGAGGAGGTGGTCGTCGTTCACCGGTGGGGGCTGTCCAGTATTATACATCGAGCCCGAGCCCGAGTCCAGGAGCAGGTCATCATCGCGGCCGACCGGATGCGACCCGGGAGGCCTCCCGCTGGCCATGCTACCGCGGGGGGAGCTGACACCCTCACTGACTGCAGTGGTGATGCCCCTGAGGCATTGATCGGGGCAAGGCTGGCAGGGAAGACGCGCGCCGTTGAGTCTGCAGGGGTCAAGCAAGCAAGGGAGATGAAGCAGTAATAGAGGGGAAGAAACGATGAAGACGACAGGAATGTGAAAAGTGGAAGCGCGAGTACGAATGAAGTGGCTTAGCGAAGGCAGCCGCAACTGTTGTGATCGTCCCGCTTTTCCTGCGCGGGCGGTAAACCATCTCGACCTCCACGTCGGACTATGGGATGGAGCTGAAATTATTATTTTGATCCGCTCAATGCGATACGCTCAATGCACATGGTCCAATTCTTTGTCGAAAGTCGATTTCGAATGTCAATAGCGACCTCGGGACATGTTTGGAAACGTCGTCATCAAATATATATATATATATATTTGCGCGCCTAATATCTTCCTCGGGGATCAACTCCCGAGGTCCTACAGTCAAGATCCAAGTTCATGAGGTGAACACATTACGGGATAGAAATTAAGTCGCAACCGGTACCTGGAGGCAGATCCATCATCCAAGATGGTTTCTTCATTAAGTGTGGTGGAACTCCGGTCCCAAGATCGTGAAGCTTCTAGTCATACAACGTTGGTAGTTTTTGCAAATCACCGGTCATTCTCTGCCCGCGATAGCTCCGCCATGCCCTTTGTGGCCCGTCGGGCTAGATCGGCTTGAAGCACCTTGTCCACTAGGGTATTGATCTCCTTGACCCTTGTCAGAGCCAAATTCGACTTGTTCACCACCTCCAATGCATCCATCGGTGCTCCCGAGAACTTCGACAAAAAGCACACATCTCCTGCATTGTTGATCCCAATCACAAGCTCCCCCTCCGAGGCCTGCTCTTCTTTCCGAGTGGCGTCCAGAATAATACTCTTGCCCTCGTTGAAAACATTGAAAGTAATCGAAAGGGGCTTGTGGGTGATGTTCAGTGCAACGGGTACACGCTCTTCGACTCCGTATACAATGACCTGGCCGTCTCTGACCACAGCATCCGGCCGGCGGAAATGCTGCAATCCGCTCATGATAGCAATACAGGCTGCATCAGTCAAGTTTCCATCGTAATCGAGAACATGCACATCGGCACGGATGCTCCAGCAGCTGACCCCTTTCAGAATACAGAGCGACTCGGTATCGAGGGCGTTCGAATGACGGACAACGCGGTCGATGATTTGGGTGACATAGGATTCAAGGTCATTGGATCTGATTGAAACCCAGCATATCAGCTCCATTCGAGAAGAACACGCAATATCCATTGGAGCTTACCGTCCATTTTCCCAGGCAGGAGAGCCCATTGCAGACAGCTCTAGGACAATGTTGAAGAGGCCATCGAAGGGCCTCTCATCTTGGGGTTTTGTGACCTCGGCGGAGATGCGAACAACAATACTACAAGCAATCAATTCGAATCCCGCTTATCATTCACACTGGAAAGAAACCTACCTTGTCTTTCCCAGTTGTAGTTTCACATGTCCATATTCCTCACCGAACGAGATGTTGAGAGGTCGTAATTGGTCAGCCTGGCGACCATCAAGACGGACATCCTCCTTGAGAGATTCAAGAATAAAGTCGTGCTCCGCAAGGGAGATGGGCGCTTCCTTTGACATGATGCGACGGTTCTTCGAAGCAAAGCTGGCGCGGGGAGTCGCGTCGCTTTTTTTGGGCGGTAGCCGTCGTTTTGCCGTCACGGGCCGCATTGGAGCTGATGGGGAACCAATGAAAGGCGGAAGGGAGAAAGCGGTGAATGAGAGAGACTGAGGCGATGCCGGAAGCCTCTGTTCACCACATCATACTCATTTCACTCCACCTCCACAATGACTACAGGTATGGTTAAGCTGGAGGGACAGAATTCATTGCATAGCCTAGGTACTAACACCTTGCAGCTCACAGACCCACCTTCGACCCCGTACGCCCACTACAAGGACCCTTTCTCGGGGAATGACTGCTGATGTGACCAGGCACAAGGTCGAGAGGCCCTCCGTGGCCCGGCATACCACCAGAGACTTCTCCCAGCACACACCCACCTCAAAGTCCGGTAAGCTGAGGAATCAATTGGAGAAGCAAGCGGTTGTCACTAACTGGTCTAGACAACCTGGGCAAGGTGGTGATGCGGACAATGAGGTCCGTGACTTGCGCGCAGAACTTCTCAAGGCGGAGGCTGCACACTTTGCCAAGAAGAATGGTGCCCCTGTCGAGGATGTCCATGCTGATTCGGCCGCTCCGAAACGACAACTCGAGCCTGCGCCCACTGGCGGAGATATTGAAAACGACGGCGAAGCCGAAGACCCCGAAGCAAAGAGACGTCGTATTTTGGAAGAGACACGTGATATAGATGCAGATTCGGATGGGTCAGATGAGGAGAGTAGTGATGAAGAGAGCGACGAAGAGGATGAAGCCGCCGAGTTAATGCGCGAGCTGGAAAAGATCAAAAAAGAACGGCTGGCACAGAAGGAAAAAGAGGTATGCTCTGTCGAACAGATCGCAATGGGGAATGGCATCCTGACCGTGAATAGGAACAAGAGGCGGCCGCCCAAGAGCAAGAGCAGCGCGAAGTTGATATCGCGCGAGGAAACCCTCTGCTGAACGCGCAAGACTTTAACATGAAGCGCCGATGGGACGATGATGTGGTTTTCAAGAACCAAGCCCGTGGCACCGAGAACAAGGATGGCAAGGAGTTTGTCAACGTGAGTTTGCCCGCCCTTACCTGGTAGTACAGTGGTTAATATTTCGTCAGGACTTGCTGCGCTCGGACTTTCACAAAAGATTTATGGTAAGGAATCTTTCTCATGACCTTGTCACATCTACTGACTCGATCTATTCAGTCCAAGTACGTTCGTTAAGCTCTGACTCGGACAGATACCATTGGTTAGGGAGCAGCCGTCTCGCTTCCTAGCGTGCGGACCGCATGGCGCAGGGGAATTGAAATCCAGATACCATTCCATAGTTAATTCAAAGCAACTGAAACCATTCAGATATATCTCTAGTTCGAAGCATAGCATTTTCTCATCCGACCCCTACCGCTCTACTTTCACCGCCCGCTACTTATCGCTTGATCTGCCGCATCGCGGGTCTCCGATCTTCAACCTCTCGACATGGAGTCGCAGCCAAGTGCCAAGGCGATGCAAAGTAGGTCTAATCTTGCGATTGTGGCTGGAGAATACTTTACCAGGCTCGCGCATTCACTAACTCGAGAGCCGACAGATCGCATCAACGCCGATATCTCGCAGCTACTTCAGCGGTTTGAGAACATCATGGCGACAGCAACGGTTGGGTTCTCTCCCTAGAAGCCAGAGAGGAAGTGCTGATTGTTGCCTTTCAGGCTGAAAACCCTAGCTATGCCTCCACGGCTGTGGAGACTTACCAACTCGACGTGGAATCAACGGCACTGGTAAGTTCGATCGCCATGTTGAGGAGCACGCGCTTCGATGCCTTTATTTCCTGAAGTAACGTGCTAAGTCAATCTTGTATGGTATAGGTTCGTGCCGCAGAGGATATACTCGCCCTCACTCGGACTATGAAAGAGACCTGGCTCTTTGGGAAACTCGACACACTGGGCGAAAATGAGCGTGATGTCCAGCGCCGAGAAGAACTGGAGAAGAATGTACAGGCAGTGCAAAAGGTCATCGAGGAGGGTGGTTTATCGAAGTTAGCACCGGGAAACTGAGCGTACATAGCAGGTCTATCATGCTCGTAATTTGCATAGGTCTGCGGATCTTGGCGTTTGTGATCCAAGGGGATGTTTAGAATATATGCATCTAAAGCCTTTCATCTCTGTACCCTTTTCACTTGGTCTCATTCCCGAGTGGTCGAATGAGGACGTGATAAGTATTGATGGGTGGCAGTGTCGATCCAGATACTTACATCAAGGATTCTCCCGAGATCATGTCAATAATCGATTGCTTTTCCTTCGAGAGTCTGATGTGAAGAAGTGTTTATTTCCCAAATAGAATTCGCTGTCCTTAAAGCCCCCAGATGTAAGATATTGGATCTGCTCACAGACACTGTCCTGCCATCACTCCGTCATGTCGTACCACCCAGCACACTCGATCGCAAATCCACAGCACCTCGCCAGCCATCCCTTTCCCTGGAAGCTCACATCCTGACAGTGAGGTGCCATAGGAATGATCCCACACTCCTTTCGCGGACTGGCTGGAAACGCGTCCCGATATTGATCGATCGCCTCCCGGCTCGACGACCAGAGCCCATCAAACTCGGCGACACCATACATCAGAGGAACCTTCACAGCGGGCGAGTAACGAGGTGAAAGCCGGTCCCATTTTGTATTGATGTCCAGCAACTCCTCGACGGGAACCGGGTTATTGATCCAGGTGAAATGTTTCACGGCTTCATGGTCGACGATGTTTCTTTGCAACTGATAAGCCACCATCCTTTTCATCGCGGGGTCCATATAGACATAGGGTTGGGTTCGATCGATCTGGGCGAGAAAGGCCTCACTCGCCTCGGGGTCGTGCTCGATGCCGATCCCGGACGTGATCAGTCCGGCTAACGGGTATCCCTCAGTGCCTGTATAGGACCCGGCGATGATCGTGCCGACCATGGCCCCGACCGAGTGAGACAGGAGCACGATGCCCGCTGCGCCCGACCGTTCTCCGTATTCTTGCCACAGCGCTGGAAGTACCACCGAGTTGAGATATCTTCCATGTTGCTCCGAATACGTGTCTGAGTCGGTGATGGGAAGTGCGGGATGACGCGAGCTCTCGGCATAACTGGGACGATTGATGGCAATGACTGGGATGCCTAGTGGGTCAGAGACAGCCGCAATGGAGTACTCCGGGCTCGCGTCGAAATAAGTCGCGTCGGCCCCGCCACCGTGAAGGCAGACGATCAACGGGACATACTTATTTGGTGCCCGTGGTTGGGGGATCGAGATGCGACCAGTGATGACGCCTTGGGGGAGTTGCAATTTGAAGGACTTCATTGTAAGTGTGGATCGAGATTATAAGCTTGCGAGGATATGTTGACCAAGGATGCTGGCTGAAGTCAGCTTATGTACCTGGTGAGATGTGGCCAGTCTTAGGCTGACGATCATGGGGGAAAGCATTCCTAATCAGCTTATGAATCCTGAGAAACCATTTTAGACATAGTCCTGCCGAAGAGACCATATTAAATTCACTTCTCACTGCGTCCAATGTTACCCCTACTTGGTGAGGTTGAAGTGGTCCCGATCTCTGTTAGTTCTAGATTAATCAAATCGCTTGATGAATCTCATGACCCAAGAGCATGCGCTTGAAAATACAGGTTGGCATAGTTTATTGGAAATTAAGCCTAACAACACCATCTGATGGCGGGACATGCTCAAGCAGAAACACCGATTCTTGAACTTCCACCCAGCACAGCCGATGCGATGATAGGATACTTCCAACCGGAAAACCGAGTTTTATTCGGAATCATCGATGCTGGACCCATCGATTCTGAAGCTAACAGTCTTGCTCCCGCTCTCGCAGCCAGTTGACCTCATTAAAGTAGACACCCTCGGCGAACAGTCTGTAGACATCGGCATTCAAGAGCGCTCGATTCGCTTCCAACCTCTGATTCCTTTCCGCCTTGGCCAAAGCGTAGCATCTGCGGAATCCATAAGCCTTGTCCATTACTCCATCAACTGAAATCAGCTTATCGGTGACTATAAACCCCGTTAGAAGAAGCCTGTAGAGAGCACCCGAAAGGCGTACTCACCAATATTATTGGTGGTAATATGCATAAATTCATGGACGAGAACTCCACCTCGAGTCGTCAATTTATCCAGATCCCCACCCACCTGGGTTTGCATCTGCTGTGCGGCCGCCAGTCCCTTCAGGCGGAAATACGTATAACACAGCACCAGCGAGCTCGACGAGCCATCAAACTGATCTCGGAAGCGTTCGGTTTGCCAGGAGGCGGCGTCGCCGATGGATTCGCAGAAGGATCTTCTCGTCGAGCCTTGCCCACCAATGAGGTAGATTGCCTTTTTGTAATCCCACGCATAGTTCGGGCTTTTGTCTGGGTTTTTGCCTGCTTTGATGACGGGGGACCAGCTGCGGGCAAAGAAGAGGCCCGGATATTCAGTGAGGCGTACTTTCTCCATCAGAGACTTGCCGGCGTCTTTTCCGATATAACGTAGATCGCCGAGCTTGGTCGCCCATTTGAGATCGGCATCGCCGCATTGTAAGATAAATCGGCGGCCGGATCGAGATGGTCCATTCTGCAAGCGAGACTGAGTGACCTTGTATCGATCTATCAGCCACGCCAAAAGTCAGCAACCAGTTCGGACACGAAGTATTGGGGGGGATGCTCTGACGGGTGGCCTCGCGCAATATTCCCAATCCTCGAGAGACCTTCAAACGCTCCTCGTTGGGATTCTTCTTGCCGGGAACGACGATGTATTCGATGTGAAACATTGCCTTGGCCATATCGAACCGGTTGATCCAAGCCTGGTCCCGTTGAACCGTTCCCGCGATCATGGGTGCGATCACATCGATGGCATGACCCACCAATAACTTGGCGTCTTCAATATCACGTTCAATGCCCTTATTCACACAAGTTCCAGCAAGGTTTGCGGGCGTTGTCCGCGCAAACGTGCCTATAGGCACGGGGGACCAGTCTCCCCAGACACACGCAAAGAGTCCCCATAGTTCAATCAAGAACAGCAACCGAAGAACCGTCATGACGAGCAGCGGATCAAGGAGAAGATCGTATTTATGGTGGCCAACATGGGGGTTTTTGGGATCCTTATAGCGTCGGTCGCGTGAGGATCCCAGTACATGGCCTGTCGAAGTGGGCACGAACCGCGTTGGTGCCCGGCGCCAGGAATAGGACGGGACACTAACGTGAGGACAAGCTCGCCGGGAAGAGGCTTAATTAGCTCGAGTAATGAGAAGGGCCGTGCGAAGAGCACCACTGCTGAAGAAAGTCTTCATCTCAGAAACTACATCTAAAAGATCGTCGGTAGACTCTTCGAAAGGCAGTCTACTCAAACAGTCCGAGTGTAGTGATTTTGCAACTCCAGTCAACCAGACTTGAGAGAGAAAAGAAAGAACGAGATATAGACTGCTCAATGTGCCCGGCCAGACCCAAGTCCTTCCACCGGGCTGACCGGAGGCGAGAAGGGGGCCGCTGAAGAATGTGTATGCAGTACGACAATGGAGTGCACCGCTCACTAACCTTTTACGGCATAATGACACGAATTTAACTGGAGCTTTTGAGCCATTCTTGGGACCATTCAGGGGATAGGCAATTCGACCCCGACAGGATTCACCAGGAAGGGGGGCTAAAACTGGCAAGAGGCAAGTGGTGACAAGCAAAGTGGGCCATTGACTACTGCGGGACTTATTTCTATGACTTTTTGGTATGGAGGATCTGTATTCTACTCTATTCGAAGCCCGAGAGGAATGGGTCATAATGATCGACGTTTCAGGGGAAATTGGGGTTGCCATACTCCGTTACGTATCAAAGCAGTGGTAATATAATGCATCTGCCCAGGGAAACGATAAACCCACGGTCGACAACACCATTCGGAGCGGTATTATAGCTTCGTCGGCAAATCTTATCGCTCGGAATTGCTCATCCGTCTAATTCGACGCCAAACAGCCTAGTTCAAGATGTTCTTGCCAACGCTGGTGGCTACGATTAGATTGGCTGGTAGGTTGGCTGTTGGCTGGTAGGTTGGCTGGGTTGGCTGGTTGATTGGCTGGTTGATTGGCTGGTTGATTGGCTGGTAGGTTGGCTGTTGGTTGGGAGGTTGGCTGTTGGCTGGTAGGTTGATTGGCTAGCATAAGGGTAGAGAGATTGGTAACAGAGGTAAATTGAGCTTTGTTTTGGGGGTTAAGAGATATTGCGGCATAGGTAAAGATATCATAGTGATGTCATCTGATTCTATACGTCTGTTGTACCCCTGCGTTACGGAGCATGCATGAGTCTCCAGGTGTAGTAGTTGCGCCAGAGAAAAACATTTTCAAAGTCTTAGAAGAAAAGACAGTACCAGAAGGCAAATCGAATACACTCGAGAATCTCGACATCGATCCTATCATGGCTGTATTTAGACCGTTTTCCGATAAGCAACGCGTCCGATAACGCGCGCGTCTCCCACTCCCACCAATTCTCCATCTCAATCACACTCCCGCACAGATTCAAAATGCCACCACCGACCACCCGCCCATTAACCCTCATCGTCGCTACAACCCCCATCCGCATCCCACCCACTCCGCACGACCTCGACCCAACACCCCGCCTCGGCATCGGCCTAAACGGCACACTCCCATGGCCACGCATCAAAACCGACATGAGCTTCTTCGCGCGCACAACATCGCGCGCCCCAAGCCCCGGAACCACCAACGCAATTATCATGGGCCGCAAGACCTACGAGTCCGTACCGATGCACCTGCGCCCACTCGCAAAACGCATCAGCGTCGTGATCTCGCGCGACACGTCCGGCGCACTACAAACCCGCGTCCGCGATGAACTAGACGCGCGCAAGGCGAAACTGGCAGCCAAAGCGAGGACCAATGCCGGGTCGGCAATCGGGAATGGAGAGGGCGGCGCCGAACAAAAAGTCTCAGCTATTGAGCCGTCGACTGTTGGTGTTGCCGAGGAGCCGATCACACATGCCATGGTCTCGCCGAGCCTGGAGACGGCGCTGCAGCAGCTGGAGGCCGGTGATGGGTATCCGTCGGCGGAGTCTCGCTTGGGCAAGATCTATGTGATTGGCGGGGCGGAGATCTACGGCGCTGCGCTGCGTATGTCTACGCATGGCTCGGAGGCCCGACCGGTGCGCATTGTCATGACGAATGTGGTGCGCAGGGTGGATGGCCAGCTGGGGTCATTTGAATGCGATACGTTTTTCCCGTTGGATGGGTTGGCGGCGGAGAATGGGTGGCGGGCGGCCAGTGCGCGGGAGGTGTCGGAGTGGGTGGGAGAGGAGGTGTCGGGCGAGTGGCAGCGGGAAGGGGAGGTCGAGGTTCAGATGGTAGGCTATGAACGGCTACATTGAACTCGGCCATGGGGATGATTCTAGAATGCGGCAAGGTAGACATGTATTCGCGTATATATCAACAGACCGGCATGTGGACGTTCTATGCACATCGTCGGCCACACCGGGGCAAGCTGGCTAAACAAAAGCAAAAACAAAAGTGCAATGCTATGCAATATACCCTCGAAGCGAAAATCAGATGAGAGCCACCAAATTCCACACGCCAGCGCGTGCCAAAGCACCATGCAAGTCAAACCACGCAACTATTCATTCTGTTTCATGAATTTCACAAACGCCTTCTTGTGAACTAGTCCGGCGTATCGTCCGGCCTGCGTGACACACAGGTACCGAAGCCCCAGTTTGGCAAAGCACTGGTACACTAAGTCGATAGGTGAGTGGACATCCAGAGCGATGGGTGCCTAAATATGTTAGCACGGATGGAGCCATCTCGGAGGTTGTAGCGTACCGGATCAATATACCGAGTAAAGTCCTCCTGCACAGTATCCTCGTTCTCGCTGTCGTAGATGGCGATTGAGCTGTCCATCGACATCAGGCAAATGGTATTTTCCTCCTCGGCACCGAGAGTATCTAATGCATACTCCAGATCCGGCGCCGGGATCATGCCAGTCAGGACACCATCTTGCAAGATGGGGAGGCCACTGTCAAGCTCGCCCGCCATCAGCAGATTCTCGAGTTTCCCCCGGAGCTCAATTGCGGCAACAAAAGGCGAGTTCGAGATATCAATGACACGGTCTTTCCGCATAGGTCGAACGATGTCGCCCAACTCGGCTTCCGAGATAGGCTGCAATTTACTGTCGAGGAATGGATAGGCGTTCATGTCGGTCAGCAAGTCCTGTGGGAAGTTAGCATCTGTCTCCACCCAGAAAAAGAAAACTGTAGACCCTACGTAGATGCTCCGAGGCTCAATGGCATCCGCGGTCCATTTGGCGCAGAGAACCGCCATGGAGAACGGCAGCACATGGTCCAGACTTCCAGTCAGCTCGAAAAGAATCACCGCGAGAGTCACCGACAGCCGAGTGACGCCGCACATGGTGGCACCGGCGGCCACTAAGGCGTAGACACCCGGGGTTACGCAGGACTCGATGCCTGCAACGGCAGGACACGAATCAAATAAGAAAAAGGTAGGATGCTTGGTTACCCAATATTGAACCGCATGCCCAACGATACGGCCCATGAGACCTCCCACGACCATGGACGGTACATATATACCGGCGGGGAGCTTGATTCCAAATGTCACAACTGTCAAGAGACTTTTGATCACAAAGGCAACCATCAAATACTGAATGATGTCCAGAATTCCGTCTTCATGAGGGCAGAGGCCGGTGACCTCGGTAGAATCACGCTGGCAAGGACTCGCCAATTCGAACAGCAGCTCGGTGACGGGTATCTTGGTATACCGGTTCCAGAAACTCACCAGACCGGTCACCAGGGCGACGAGGAAAACTTCTAACATGGGGTGTTTTTTGATGATGGGGATTCGACGGAATGAGCGGGCCCAAATATTGGAGGCCTTAATGAAGAGCGCCCCGAGGGCACCGCCCAGCACACCAAGGAAGATGAACAAGGCGATCTCAAAAAATTCCCAGTCGGTCAAATACCGAACCGAGAACAAGACAATCTTGCCCGTCCCGTACGGATTCAGGAATTTGAGGGAGAGGGCCGCCACAATGCAGCAGAAAAAGGTGCGGAACAACGTCTTGGGAGGGAAATAGTAGCTGACCTCTTCCAAACTGAACAGCACACCTCCGATGGGGGAGCCAAAGGCGACAGCCACACCACTCGCGGCGCTAGCACTCAGTACCTCGCGCCTCTTTCCATCGTTTTGGTTGTACTTGGAAAAAAGACGGCAGCAGATGTTTCCAACGCAGGTAGCAATGTGAACATACGGACCTTCCTTGCCTAAGCTCAGACCAGAAGACACACTGAAGATCAAAGCAATCGTCTTGATCACCAAAGTCTTGAAGCCAAGGTATCCGTGGAGCACGAACCCACTGTTGATGACCTTCACTTCGGCCACTCCGCTCCCGGCAGCCGAGTAGTAGACCATGGCGTTTTGCCGAGGGAGATTGGGGAATGTCCCATGCGGACTGCCCTGGGAGTTAGGAGAGCCCGACGCAGTGCTGCCTTTGGTACCGCGCGACTCGGCTCCAAGATTTTCATCGAGGGTGGTCAACGCGATAGAAGAGGGCACAACCGTCCTGGTAAGCAGAGTGAGAGCACATGCAACTAGGGCCAGCACCACCGACCACACGACGAACATGACAAAGTCGATCCATTGACTGTCAGAACTCGCAGGTCGAAAGATTTGCGACCAAAACCGCCATTCCGGGCAGGTCTTCTCGCCGTCGCAGCAATCGGCCCAGCTGGAGAACCAATGTGTCGTGCAGTAACCCTGCTTCACGTCGAATATCGCATCTTCGGTGACATCCACCAAGTAAGCGATGGCCGCCGTGATGCATCCAACCAGGGCCACTAAGATCCAGCCCTTTCCACCGTCGGCCCAGGCGAGCAAGCGGCCTCGGATATCCTTCCGACGACGGAGTTGACGAAGCCGCGCTCCATCGGCAATGCTGTCATGCACCCAGTCGGTCGAAGTGAATTGATCGTACCAGGTCCTTTCGTCCAGGAAGGACGAGGCGGTCATCGCATCTTTGGTGGACGGGGGGAGACTCGCCGGCCGTTCGTCATCTCCCACGCTGGCGCGCCGGCTGACTCGCCGGGAATTCGTCCAGCTCTGATTGCGTGCTCGGCGTAGGCTTCCCGTGGCGAGGAGATAACGTAGAGAATCCGGACCGGAGACGCCCGAGATGCTGGTGTAGGAGCGTCGGGGCTGTCGGCCCTCGTTGCGTTGGGAGCCCAGGAGACTCGTGGTCTCGTTCGCTTCGAAATGGGAGTCGAGGGACTGATAGCCGGTGTGTGGTTCGGACAGATAACTCGCTTCCCGGTCGGAGAAGTAGCTTCGAGCTCGACGATAGGCAGTCGGGGATGGAGGTGCCGTGCGAGTCGCTCGTTCGGGGTCGGTGTCCTCTCGATCACCAGGCACAGTCGAGCTGGACGGAGGTACCGAGCGAGGCATGATGAAGACAGCCACCGCTCCGCAGCTGTTGCCGGGTCAGTATTCAGGGACCAGCTCTAAGACTTTCGAGCTCACCATCCTTTAAGATCCGATCCAAAAGGGCGCGTGAGACGGGGAGGGGGAGTGTCTAAAGGACTCCACCGCAATGCAGTAGTTAATAACGGGGAAGCATGATGCTCGGGCTCGGATCGGCGAATCACATGAGACGAGGCAACCTGATCCTCCACTTGACACATTTTCCCTATGAAAGGAGTGCGTGGCTCATCTGCTGATCACGCCAAAGAGTCACTTGGCTGAGTGCGGATCCAATCATCGAGCAATGCAAGGATGACCTGGCGAAGCTTTGAACCCTGGATTCCCCGCAATCGGCTGGGCGGTGGGAGGAATCATATTTGGAATACTGGTTGGAATGTTTGGCTGGGATATTCCAGAAAGCATCTATAATAAATACGAGTACATATATGTATACTGGACATCGAGTTGATCTTCGACCACAATTGGTGGGAAATCACGATAAGATTGCTTTCTCTCTCCACTTCCCTTTTGTCCACGGAGCAAACCCCACCATTTCCATCTGTTTTAAAGTCGTGGATTTCCTCTGCACCATCTACACATTGATTATGGCGGGTTCCACCGGCCCAGATGTCGCCCAGCCGTATGACCAGTTTCTTCTCTTCGGGGATTCCATCACCCAGATGTCCAGCAACCAGGAAATTGGATTTGGTTTCCAGCCAGCGTTACAAGAAGGTGGGCTGCTCCTATCCTATTCCTAAGTATACTATTTACCGTTTGAATAGCGTACAGTCGCAAGCTGGACATAGTCAATCGGGGCTTCTCGTAAGTAACATGGACATTCTTCCCGATCGTCACTGACCAGAATAGTGGCTATACCACTGCCCATGCCGTGAAGGTCTTCCCTCGCTTCTTTCCTTCCCCACAGATTGCCAATGTGCGATTGATGGTACTGACCCCTTGGGTTGAATGGCTTCATGGATTGCAGGGGCTAACTGATCATAGACCATCTTCTTTGGCGCCAACGACGCCACTGTACCAACCCATGTACAGCATGTTCCTCTAGATCAGTTCCGGGACAACCTGAAAAGCATCATTCAGCATCCAGCCACACAAGCGCAGAACCCACGAATTATGATTCTCACACCCCCGCCGGTCAATGAGTATCAATTAGAGAAGTTTGATGCTGACAAGAACACTGCACACCCTAGTCGGACAGCCAGTCTGACCAAGTTGTATGCAGAAGCTGCACAAGAAGTTGGCACCAGTCTGGGAGTTCCCGTGGTAGATGTCTGGGCTGCTTTTATGGCTTCTGCTGGGTGGAAAGAAGGGCAGCCATTGATTGGGTCTCGTGATGTGCCTGATCTGGAGGAGTTCAATTGTCTATTTACCGACGGTGAGTGAAAATCTCCCTTCTCTGCCCACTTTCATCCCAAGACTGACCATTCCTACAGGTCTGCATTTGACCCCGGCTGGTTACCGCATTGTGTACAGTGAAATCATGAAGGCCATCCGACAGCATTGGCCGGATCAGGACCCTGATAGACTACCCATGGTATTTCCTGCATGGGGGGAGGCACCCAAATAAAGATCACTAGAATTGAAGTACATAAGAATACATGTCACTTTCGTTTCTCCCCAAGCCCGGATAAACAATGGCCCAAAGCCGTTAGTGGAGCTCGGGCGGTCTAGATGCGCTCTTATCCCCCTCCTGCATGACGCTCCCCCATGTTTCTCGGCCGCTAACCTCCAACCCTACTATTCCCCTCATCCTGATCCTTGCTCCTCGCTTTACTGCACCTTGGAACGCGACTTGTTTGTGACTGGATCGAATCTGTTCATTTCTCAGCCTTTCGTTCCCAACTGCTGCACCGACTTGGTCGCATCCAAACGCGCTTAGCCCTACATCGATCACGCCGAGAGTCCCCCCAACAACAGGAACATTCCATCTCTTCCACTGGTGGCCTCGAATATCGCCCTCCATCCACCAGATTCCGAAGTGTACACCTAGCATATGCCGTGAGCGGAGCCAGACCTTGACTTCGTCAGCTAGGTGGACGGCCCCGAGGGCCGTCACACAAATCCGAAGGTGGGCGAAGCCTGCAGGGGTGAGGACGCATTTTCGGGTGGAGCGCATCGTGAGATGCGAGGTGGTGGTTATTCTTGAAGCTTCGCAAGAGCCGTAAGAAGGGTTGTCAGAGCGGATTTTCAGTGTGCGACCCGGCAGAGGGAATCGACGGCGATGGATGCCCAGTGTCCCTTCGCTTCGCGTGATGATATCTGGCGGGTCTTCGAAGAGGTGAAGGAGCTTCATACAGTTCAGTTTGAGCAGGCGGAGCGGATTGCACGGCTCGAGCGACGCCGCGACGAGGATGCACGAGTGAAGAGCCTCTGGAGTCCCATGTCACCGTTCCCTGGACCGATGGGAGGTCCTATTCCCACGGGTAAGCTATGCCATTTATCACGCGTGTGTTTCCTTGCTCACAACTGCTTCTCTCAGAGCCAGCGTTCAGTTCTCCGACCGACGCTTTCAAGGGCTTTGACCAGGGCCAGCATCACACCATGACATCTTCCACCGTACCCCTTGATGCCGATGAGGAACCCCGGCGCGGTGCATCGCGAGCGAATAGTGTCCGTTTCGATGAAAGTGCAATCCATGGATACTACGGGCAGGCGAGCCGTTCAAGCACCGATCTCCCGCTCCGCACGGGCAGTGGGATGGGAAGCCACCCGCTGACCGAACGATCTCTCTCGCACCGGTCCGACGGCCGACTCAGCTCTTCCGGCCATTCGCTTCATTCTGCTCGGACCAACAGCCTGGGTCTGGATACTAGCCGCCTTGGTTCCTCCTTCAGCAGTTCCCCGTTGATCCCCCCGCCGGGCTTGTACTTGCTAGGGCCCGTGCCCTGTATCATTCGTTGTTGGTTGACCGAGAATTTCTCCAATGATGGCCTTCTTTATGCGGCGGTCTGCTCGGGTTCTTATGTGTCATCATTAAGCTTATCGATGATCTGCAAACTTGGATTGGAGGAATCCATCTTCCATGAGCCGGATCGATCATACATCAAGATTGCGCTACACCTGCCCGAAGCTAGCGTTCACCAGGCCCCTCACTCTGGAAGCCCTACGCCTCAACTCCCATCAGTGACTATCAAGTTCGTGGTCCGGAAGAGCCATGACATGGATGATGCTATCCAAATCATCATCGGTAGTGATGTCCTTCGCTCGCACAATGCCGACATTTTGTTTTCGCAGGACAAAATCCACATGGTGGACGATGAGCACAATCGAATCTCCGTTCCCATGGTCCGACCCGAAAATATGCAGGCTTTCAATTCTTTGTGGACGGTGCCGGATTCCTCGCATCCTGACCATCTGCCAGCGGCCCCCGTGAATGGGAAAAGTCCCGTTGGGGTTGTTGGCCAGCCCATCAACGTCCCCGATCATTCCACCTCGGCCCCAGCTTCTGCTCGCGTATCTATTGGCGAGGCTGATGATACGCACAAGCCTGATCTGGGAGGAACATTTGAGACCCCCGCGAGCCTCGGGGCTCGTTCGACTGCGGCGTCTGCCACTGACGCACCAACCGCACATGCTTCCAAGCCCGATGGATCGGCTGTGTGGAGTTCCTGGCGTCGTGACCCCAAGTCAGAGCCCAAGACAGATAAACCTGCTCGTGGGCGCAACATGACTGTCCTGCGGCCCATCAAATCCGCAAACCGCGTGGGATCTTCCTCTACATCTGCCCCGGTCAGCGCTACCGCTGAGAATCACGACTCAAGCATCGCGGCTGATCCTGCTCGTGACACTCGCTCCGGCAACACGTCGGCCTCGAATCCCATCGGGGGTGCCTCTGCGTTCGGCTGGCTGACCTCTCCCTCGGGACCGCGCCCGCGCAACGTCTAGACGGGAAGTCCCTAAGCGGCAATTGTTTCCCTTCTTGAGCTCAGCCCCAAGCTCCATGAATTGTTTTTCTTTTTCCATCAGCCCAAGCTTTCGCGGGCTTTCCAATGCCCGGGGGCGTTAGTTTCAGTTGCCACAAAAAGGCATTTATGACCACGAATGAAAAAAAGCATGACTAAATTGTTCCCAGCTGTGTAGATCCAACCCTATAAACATTCCGCTGCCCATAGGCCAAGAGTCCAACTGATCTAAATTTTGGAGAAAACATTGAGGGCACTCTTAGTCTCCTCCTTCGTTTCCTTCACAAGCCCACTAACCGCCCGGAATGCTTCATGCCCAGCATCCCCCAGGATCTCAAACAAAATACTCTCACTACTCGTCATAATCGCCCCAGCATCCCGCAGCCGCGCCAGCGCAATCCCCCGCTCCTCGGCATTCATACTACTCACCCCATCAACCAAGACATACACCCTGTGCCCACGCGCCAACAGATCCAGCGTCGTCTGCGTCACACAGATATGCGTCTCGATCCCGACGATAATCACATCCAGAGAACCAGCCGCATTCGCGGGCGCAGCAAGCAACGCCTCCATCTCGGGCGTCACCATCGAAAACCGCGTTTTGTCGATGTCGGCCTTGATGTGCGCGCCTTGCAGATGCGGCTGGAGCTCGGCGACTGTCGCGCCGAGTTTGGCACGGCTTTGGGTCGTGATGTAGACGGGCATGGCGAGGGAATTTGCGGCGCGGAGCATTTTCTCTGTCGTTTTGATGCTGGGGTTGAGTTAGTGGTTGTTTGTCGGAACATGACTCCCAGGGTGGTGGTTTACAGTTTGGGGTATTCGTGAATTGCTCGGAATTTCTCTTGGATGTCGCAGATGCTGTCCGGGTTAGTTTGGGGCAGTTTGGTGGGAGACTGGGATGCTACGGACAACAGTGCGGGGTTCCCTGGGTTTTGTTAGTCGGGGTCTGTCGGATATGAGTGGTAATACGAACGGATACGGGCTGCGCGCGAAAGAGCGGCCATGACTGCGGTTGGAGAGAGGTGAAGAAAGATTGATCGTTGGCGGGAAGAAGAGATTGGGCGGGAAAGGGTCGGAGATGCGGGGAAGCCGAGGGAAAATGCGGAGAAAAGGAACTGTATGCATACGAGTACAGGTCAAGTGCGCGGATAACTCTCTTTTATTCTCAGGTATTGCTATACATGCAATTTACAGGTTCACTTCGCGCACCTTTGCCCGGCCATTGAACCAGCTGTCGTCGCTTTTAGCGGCGGCGCTCCGAATGGCGTACAATTCGTCGAGGAAGGTGGGCACGAAGCTACCTGGACCCCGAACGTATTCCTTGGCCGCGGCATTCTCAGCTGCGATTTCGTACATCAGGATACCCGAGAGCACTGCCAGGAGTTTGTCTGAGCGATGGGCCGTGAGAAAGCAGCCCGAGATCGCTCCGATGGCGCAGCCGGTCTAATGAAAGGTCAGTCTGCCATTCTGTTGATATTGGGCTTTGGGGACACTATACGCCGGTAACTTGGCCAAGATACGGATGGCCATTCTCGACAGCGATCACTCGCTCGCCGTCACTGAGGTAATCAACAACCCCAGTCAGTAGAACGACATTATCTAAGAGGATGTTAGCACAGGTCGAGATTGAAAGCCATGCTGGACTTACGCTCGCGCCGAGCAAGGTCGCGGGCTAGCAGTGCCTTCTCCTGGTCACCAAGAGTACTTGGTCCGCTGTCTACACCACGCTGCTGCACCGCACCAGAACCCCACGCCTGTCGGATCTCGCCCTCGTTGCCCTTGATGAGATCAAAGTAACCCCCTGCCATGAGTTGCCTGACGGCATCCCGGCGAATCTCTGTTGCCGCAGCCCCGACAGGGTCGTAGATCACCGGGTTACCACGCACATTGTACGCCTTGATAGCCTTGAGGTAGTTCAAGACACTCTCACTAGTCAAGGTCCCCATGTTGATAAGGAGTGCCCCGTCGAACTTGCACAGATCCGTGGCTTCGTCGCCATAGGGTGACATGATAGGCGATGCACCACTGGGTTTATTAGCACCATTGGGAGTAATTTACTGGGAGCAACACTTACATGGACAGCGCTACATTGGCAACAAAGTTGGCGACTACAAAATTGATCATGTTATGCACGAGGGGATGTACCTCGACCATCTTGCGAACGACATGAGGTACTTCATGCAGCAATACTTCCACCTCGTTGGCTCGGGGCGCCTTTGAGGTCAGTGCAAATGCTGGAGGGCTTTTGATCAACTTGACGAACTGCTCGGCCGAAGCCTTGGGATCATCGGCCGCGATGATAGCACTGACAATGGCCACTCCATCCAATCCCTTCGTCGGAGATTGAGACTGGTAGAGGACCCGCTGTACATTTGAATGGTTGATGCCTCCGATGGAGACAGTGCCCACCGAAGATGTACTAATTGCACTCAGAATGGCTTGCGTGCCGAGTGTCCCAATGACGGATTTGGTGTTTGTCTTGCTAGATGGAGATTAGTCCCCTTGCATGGGTACTGCAACATGCCGCGGCACTTACGTCGGTGTGGCAAACATGGTCCCAACACCAAGGTAGTCGGCCCCATCAGCGACGGCCTTTTCGGCCTCTTCTATCGAAGAGGCACTAATGCCGATGATAGAATCTCTGGGGAGAAGCTTTTTGGCTTCGGCAAATTCTATCAGGGCGAAACATCAGATATATCCCACGGAAACTGGCATGGTGGGGTGGGAGACTAACTCATGTCATCTTGGCCCAAGTGTACACCCTCGGCACCTACAGCGAGGGCAACATCAACTCGATCATTAATGAGTAACGGCACGTCATAGGCCTGGGTGAGACGGTGTAGCTTGCTGGCCGTCTTGATCTGGTCTCCGGTATCGCTGGTCTTGTCCCGGTATTGCACCACCGTGACACCTTTCCCGAGGTGATTAGTCGAGCATCTCCGGAATTAGATGTCTGGGCATGAAAAGCAATTTACCTCCTTTCAAGGCTGCCTCGACCACTTCGCACAGATCTCGGCCCTTGAGAATGGCCGGGGTCGAGTCCGTGACCAAGTACAGCGACAGGTCCAACGGCATGGTCTCGTCACTTTTATGACCCCGCGGGGTAAAGCAGATCCGGAAAAGAAACGAGTTCCTTGGCTTTTGTTGTACGATGCAAAGACCCGGGGTATCACGCACAATAGGACAGAACTCGGGAATTGACAATCAAGAACCAGGGCGATCCCGGCCGCCGTTGGGGTTTTGGTGGGGCCGAGGGGGTTGACCTCATTGCGCAAGAGAGTTTTTCCTCCATCACTGCCGATCCAAAAGAGGGACAATCGAGGTAGAATCAAGGCGTAGGCCAATTCCCGTCAATCCCGATCATTCATCCCAAAAAACTCGCCCACGAGAAATCGCGACGCGAACTGGATTGTTGTACGGAGTTAACGCGCTCCGAGACCACGTGCCGGCTGAACTAAGCAGGGCCCGCTTAAAATCCTCTTTCTCTTTCTCCTCCCACTTCCCTTGTCTCCATCCCACACTTCCCCCAAGGCCTCGCGAAACTGTGAAGCCGAGTCTCGTCGCGTTGACTGTCACCTGCAGTTTACGCTCACCTGTCAACCCACTGGTTCAGCCGGTATCGCCATCATCACTTCAGTCAGCCGTCCGCCACAGGGTTTCCGACCTCTGACTCGGATTCCCTCCAGAACAACCTCGGTCGTTCTCCCCACGAGAAAGCCACCCAGGAAGTCCTCTGCGAACTTGTCTATGTATTCGTCCTCCGTGCAAAATTTCGAACACCACCTGCCGCCCAAGCTGCAAACGTTTCGCGCGCCGAAACCTTGCAGCATACACCTTCGGTCCTGTGGCTGAAGTCCTCCCGTCCCCCTTCTCTGTGAACGTCTAGTGAGATACCACACCGTTCAATTGCCAGGAACCCCCCATTTCGAAAAGCAAAAAAAACCACTCGACACGCATGTCTTGTTCAGTCGACAAGATTTCGGTCCAGATTCCTTCTCACATCCTTTTTCGCAAGCCGCCTGTCCCGCTTTCGTGAACGAAAATTTAGTCCACCCAATTCGTCATCATGGCTACCGTCAACATTCGCCGGGATGTCACCGATCCCTTCTACCGCTACAAGATGGAGCGCCTGCAGTCCAAGATCGAGGGTAAAGGTAACGGTATTAAGACCGTCATTGTCAACCTCAACTCCGTCGCCCAGTCCCTCAGTCGTCCGCCCGCCTATCTGATCAAGTACTTCGGTTTTGAACTCGGCGCCCAGGCCAATGCCAAGCCGACTGATGAGCGCTGGATCATCAACGGTGCCCACGATGCCGCCAAGCTCCAGGACTACCTGGACGGGTTCATCTCCAAGTTTGTACTTTGCAAGAAGTGCAAAAACCCCGAAACCGATGTCATTCTCAAGGACGAGAAGATTACTCTGGATTGCAAGGCCTGCGGTCAGCGTACCGATGTTGACCCCCGTCTGAAGCTGAGCACCTTCATTGTCCGCAACAACCCCAAGGGAGGCAAGAAGGACAAGAAGGACAAGAAGGCCCGTCGCGAGGCGAAGAAGGAGAAATCCCAGGCCAACGGTGACAAGGATGCCAGCCCTGGTGACAGCCACGAATCCGAGAATGGCGACGACGGCGATATGGCTCCGGAGGCCGGTAGCGATGACGAGCTCACCCGACGTATCAACTCGGAGGCCAAGGGCATCGAGGCAGATGCCGACATTGAGGATGACGACTGGGCCGTTGATGTGTCCGAGGAAGCTGTCAAGGCTCGCGCCAAGGATCTCCCCGACGACCTCAAACGCAGCCTCGTTCTCGAGGATGGCGACGACGATGGGGCTGATGGTCCTTCGTCCTACGAGCAGCTTGGTAGCTGGGTTGTCGACACTGCCAATGAGAAGGGCGGCGTGACCAATGTTTCCGACATCGAAATCTACAAGAAGGCCAAGGAGTTCGGTATTGAGAACAAGCACAAGACTGTCGCCGTGCTTGCCCAGAGCATCTTCGATGACAAGATTGCCAAGCAGATTGAGGACCGCGCTCCTCTGCTCAAGAAGATGATCAGTTCCGAGCGTCACGAGAAGGCCTTCCTCGGTGGCACCGAGCGTTTCGTTGGCCAGGACCGCCCGGCCTTGATCTCGCAGGTTCCTGCCATTCTTCTGGGCTACTACCAGAACGACCTCGTGTCTGAGGAGACCCTCAAGGCATGGGGCGCCAAGGCCAGCAAGAAATATGTGGACATGGCTACCAGCAAGAAGATCCGCAAGGCTGCCCAGCCTTTCATTGAGTGGCTGGAGAACGCCAGTGAGGATGAAAGCGAGGAAGAGAGCGAGTAGATGGTTCAACTTGGTGCCATCTATTTGGCCTGTGCCATCCTCTCATCTGGTCTTGCTTTTGTTTCTTTAGTGCTCACCTGAGTCTGCCCGGTCTGGGGCTGTTGCTCAGGGAGTGTTTAGTTTAGCTCACCAATCGCCACTCATTTACCAAATTCGTGAGCCCGTCAAGATTCAAGCTATGTAATTTGTAGGCACAATCACCCAAACCTGAGGCGTTAAAGTGTATTTCTATCGACATCTAGCAAACCACAGCCGCAAAACGCACCTCCTCGCCACCGATCTCGAACTTCATGTCTGTCACGGTCCCAGTTCGAAGCGTAGACTTCCCAGGGGGTACGTTCATCTTGCGGCTCTGTCGCACAAATATAAACCAAGTCAAGTCCGCATTCCAAGACTCCATCGCTTGAATGGCTTCTTCTGCCGACTGCACCATCTCCCTCTGGCTATCGTTCACTGATGCTGAACTGCCCCTTCTCGAATCGTGGAAGTAATACGCCGGCCCGACGAACAGCGTAATCCAGGCGCCAAGGATCTCACATATCTGATCACCCACTTCTAAAGGCAATCGAACATACGAGAGAACGGTGATGAAGAGGGAAATCAGGGCACGCCATAGGTTGTGATGTGGGGTGAAGGCGCGCGAGCCGGGGGTCGTAGGCGATAAAGCGAGAGAAGGCGTCACAGCGAGACCGCTATGGCTTTCCGGTGCTGTATCGATACTCTGTACCAATGCCGATGCGGCCTTGATTTGCTGTTTTGTTTGGCGGGCTCGGCGTTCGTTGGCCGCTTCGGCGTCTTCGCGGACTTTGGACCACACGCGCTGGTACAGGCGTTCCCAGCGGGGGAATTCAGGTTCAATGCGAGAGGCCATGAAGTCCCCTGCCCCTTTGCACATTGCTTCGATGGCTTGACAGGCTGTTGTTGTAACAAAGGTCTCGTCTTGGGAATTGGCTGTGTCGGCCGAATTGTATTGGACCCCGGGCAGGGATTGTGTTGTGAGTGACTTGGAGGTTGTTTCACCACCAACAGAAGATGGGAAAATCACTCTCGAGGCAACAGGCGGCCAGAGATCATTGATCAGGGGTAAAAAACTGTTTTCGTTCAGGGAGAGAGTCGGGAGCACATTGATGAGGATGGCCAGGAGAGCGCGTCGGAGGTATGGGGATGGAGAAGACAGGTGCAATGGGATAGATTTGACAACGTGCAGAAGAAGGGAATGCGTCTTGCTCAGAGGCTTTTCGGTATCTTCCGGCTCTTTAGGTGGTGGGAGCGGTTCATCTGAATCGATTTTGTTCAGAAGCTCGGAAATTGATTCTGGCTCCCGTTCGGGCTTGCGTGTTTCCGACCAGGGCTTTTTTGGATGCGGAATCACATCCTCCACATCCAAATCCTCCTCTGCGGTACGGGCACGTTTGGTCTTGCGGGCTGCAATATCGGCAGCGATAGTCGATATCGAAAGGTTTTGGTACCGGGGCTTTTGAATGCTATGCATTCCACCCTCGCGGCCGCTGTCAATCGTCAAGAGAGCCTTCTTGCTTGAACCCTCTTCCACCACTGCTCCCAATGTCTTGAACATCATTTCGACTAGCCTGGGATATCCGTGATATAGATTTAGAATACCGAATACAGAATCAATGACGTCGTCCAAGTATGGAATCAACTGGGCGCCACATAGTTTGACCATCATGAAAAGCACCTGTGGGGGGTATGGTGATACGTCGAACATGGTGAGTTTGAGAGATACCGAGTTCACCAAGTAATCAACATTCTCGATGATCATGGAGCTTGTGTCCGGGTAATTGCAGGATGCAGTCAATATGTTCAAGCATGTCATAGCATGCCTTTGTAGGGCTGGGTTGCTCGATGCAAGAAGCTGCAATGTGGGATAAAGAGCGTCCATGAGCTCCGGCCGGAAACCTTCACCCAGTTGCTGCGCTTGAAGGGCTACTGCCTCCAAAGCTAGTGCTGATGTGCGCCAATCACCAGATCCATCAGCCGGCAGCTCTGTCAGAATGTTTAGAGAGATGTAATATAATTCCTCAACCATGCCGCTGCGATTTGACAATGACTGTGATTGCTCCATTTGATCATCTACCAGAAAATCATCGATCCCAGTCATGGCCTGCGACTGGGCACGGAGAGACGTCAGGGCAAGCCAGAATGGAGCAGCAATTGATTCATCAGATGAACTTTGCAGTCGATTGACGATTAATCGAGTGATGTCATTACCTGATTCAGACAAATTGAGCTTGGTTATCATAGCTCGCAAGTCTTTCAAGGTTTTCTCCTGGCTTCGATGCTCAAGTAGCACGGGTGGAAACATCGATGATTTAGAGTCGGGACTCAGAACATCTAGGCTGAAAACGTTGTATTCTGAAGCATCGAGTGGCTGTGGAGAGTTCGAGTCGTGTTTTACCACGACGCTCATGCTATCACACAGTCCCGAGGCCAGACTGCTTGTAAGCAGATCTGATCTCGATTGCACTTCGGTCAGAATTTGGAAGGCTGTTGAGATTTGTTGAATACCTCTCTGTTTGGCAGTCTCGTCATTGCTCTGCATGATGCGAGGAAATGATGTTAGCCACGAGTGGAGGTTTTCCTTGAGGGAGTCAAGAACGCTCAAATAGGTGGTAGCGAGATGAACAAGTGTCTTGTAGGCCTCGTTAGACTCCTCTTCTTCCTTATCGGCCAGCACGACGATGGTCTCGACCATCATGGGAATCGCCTCAGCAAGTGTCCGAGGACAATCCTCCACAACCATAACGCAAAGCTGAAGAATTGCGGATTGAACCTCAATTCTTTGATGGCGTCGCACTTGAATGACATTGGCCAGAGCTAGTTTGATCTGGGTCGCTGTCGCTTTTAGCCAAGAAGCATCGAGGGCAATTTTGTCGGAGCTTGGCTTGTCCTTGCCGGCTTGTTCAGTAGACGCGACCACCCGGTCATTGAGCACAGCTTTGAGCAAGTGAGTCAGGATTTGAATTGACGTTTGCAAAAACCTGTATGATCGTCGGGCTTGCGTCGTGGGCCTAATAACCTTGGCCAAGGCAGAAACCGTACGCGGCATAATACTTGCCAGCACCACACGATCCGTGATCTGAACATAGAGGGCCCTGAGGGCGTTCGCAGCCGCAAAGCATAAATCATCTGATCGTTCATCCACCAACCCCTCCAGAAGAATGTAGACAGTCTGATCGACCACGGTAGCTGTGCCAATCTCATGGAAAATGGTGCTTTTTGCCACTGGGCCGTCTAGCATGTCGAATATGGCACCAAGGCAATTGAACCCAGCAATGGATAGCTCCTCCGGTGCTTGCGGTTTAAGTGTTTGTTTCCCATCCACCTTGTTTGGGGACCCTCCCACGATTAGGGTCAGCAGGATGACCAGTTGCTTCCCCATCACAGGTGATAGCTTCTGTCGCCAACCCTGCTCCACCAGAAGCTGTAAGCATTGCACGGCAAGCTCGAGGCATCTTGCGGGTAGCCTTTGGGTTTCATTGAAAATATGGGATAGAGGAAAGAAGGCGTATTCGGCAAATTTCTCGTCCAGCGCATTCTTGGCGGCAAGATCCTCCAACACGCGGTACACGGGCTCAAGGGCCCGGGTTACTTCGGGTGCCGAGGCCTGATTTCCACGAAATCGCAGTCCTGCTGAGCTGAGCTCAATACATGGCGTCCGTAGCTGCAACAATCGACTATTAGCACACTTGACTGTCCAGACTGTGTACTAAACATACCCTCTGAAACGATTCCTGCCGTTGATTGTCCATGGTAGCGGTTATACATCGATCGGCATGACAGACAGTATCTCTCCCTGTATGAAGCAATATAAGATCCACAGATCACCAGAATCTGCATCGCCGCATCATGGTCATTCGAGTCGTGATTGAGTCGCGGCAATCCACCACCCCCGCCGCCTGAATTCTGCCGGCCAGATTGAGGCGGTGGGCCCAAAGTGGTAAGATAGCTCCCACGTGACTCTCGCGTCACGTCGCGTGGAGAAAGAGCGATGTTGCCTGCCTCAATGCGCGGTGTTGCCTGCTTCGTCGGTTCTATTTATTGGCCCTCGGTCGGCTCATCTGATTCTTGAGGTCCTCTTATGCGGGCGGTGCGGATTGCAGTCGCGCATTCATTGTTCTCGCGCTCTCAGCCCACCACAACCCGCGCCATACGATCGATCAACTCGGTAATTCCAGCCGCGAAACCTTGGCGAAGTACTTCAGCTTTCCATAATTTCGCTCATAAAGAGTTGAATCTCACAAATTTACGACCAACTGCTCAAATAATGGCCGACGACAAAAGTCACAAGCAAGCTACATTGGGGTATGTACGCGATTCGCAAAGAACCATCGGGTGCGTCGATGTTATCGATCAGCATGGATTCTAACGAGCATATATCATGCTTTTTTTTTGTCCCAACTGGCTAACTAAGTGTCCATCATAGACGATTCTTTGGTTCCAATGCCAACAATCAAGCCCCCAAGAAGCAGACAACACTAGCATTTGGTGGGAAACGGCAGAGGGCACCAAGCGATGTTGCTCAGGATGGCGAACGACTATCGGCCCCGGAGAAAAACGATGTCTCAGATGGTGTCAAATCTACACGCGGGAAAGAATCAGACAGTACCCTAAAGCGAGAAAAGGTGGACGAGGAGGGACAAAGCGACAATTCCGATGTTCAGCCGGTCCCGAAGCGACGCCGCAAGGCATCAAACACTCCGCCATCATCACCGAAGAGGAAGAGATCTTCTCCAAAGCAACAAGCTGCTCCCTCGCCAAAACCTGCCGTGAAGAAGGCCTCGGGCGAGGAAACTCCCGAGGAAGAGGTTAAGTCCGACAACGAGGAAGACGCACAATCTGAGAGCGAAGAAGAAGAGGCTGCCAAACCAGAAGCCAAGAAGAAGACAATTGAGAAAGTGCAGGCCACTTTGAAAGCCAGCGGCAATGATCCATACCCAGATTGGAAGGCAGGCGAGCCGGTTCCCTACGCTGCTCTGTGCACGACATTCTCTCTTGTGGAAATGACGTCGAAACGGTTGATTATTCTCGCACACTGCTCACAGTTCCTGCAACAAGTTCTTCGTCTAACCCCCGACGATCTTCTTCCGACCGTGCAGTTGATGATCAACAAGCTCGCGGCGGATTATGAAGGTATCGAACTGGGGATCGGGGAGTCTTTGATCATGAAAGCCATTGGTGAAAGTACCGGCCGCAGTCTCTCTGTGATTAAGAGTGATCAACATGAGATCGGTGACTTGGGTCTAGTTGCTGCCAAGAGTCGATCAAACCAGCCTACCATGTTCAAGCCCAAGGCACTGACTGTTCGCGGTGTCCATGCCGGGCTGCGAGATATTGCAAATACTTCCGGGCATGGGTCCCAAGACAAGAAGATCGGGGGTATCAAAAAACTCTTGTCCGCCGCTGATGCTGCAACTGCCGGCAAGGGTGGCAAGGGTGTGGATATCACCAAAGACAAGGGCGGACCCAGCGAGGCCAAGTTCATTGTTCGCTTCCTCGAGGGCAAGCTGAGACTTGGGCTTGCAGAACGAACGGTCCTCGTTGCCCTCGCACAGGCGATTGTTTCTCACGAAGCTGCCGTCAACGGAGAGAAGCCCCCCACGCCTGAGAAAATGGCAGAGGGTGAAGGTATCCTGAAGACGGTGTACAGTGAGTTGCCTTCGTATGGAGAGATCATTCCCGCTATCTTGAAACACGGTCTTTTCAACCTGTCAGATGTGTGCAAGCTCCAGCCCGGCGTTCCCCTCAAGCCCATGCTCGCAAAACCAACCAAGTCTATCACGGAGGTGCTTGACCGTTTTGAAGGAAAGGACTTTACTTGTGAATACAAGTATGATGGAGAGCGGGCCCAGATCCACTATGTGGCACCCAATGCCATCCACAAATTCCCTCAAACTACTTCTACCCTACAGAAAGACAGCAAGGGTCTCTCCGCCATTTTCTCTCGAAACTCCGAGGACCTGTCCAAGAAGTATCCCGATGTGCTTGCCAAGCTCGATTCCTGGATCAAGGACGACGTCAGTAGCTTTGTTCTTGACTGTGAAACTGTTGCCTGGGACACCGAAACCAAGAAAGTGCTCCCGTTCCAGCAGCTGATGACTCGCAAGCGGAAGGATGTCAAAGCGGAGGATATAAAGGTTAAGGTGTGCGTATATGCATTCGATTTGCTTTTTTTCAACGGCGAGGTAAGTCTGTTTCTGGGTCTGCTTAAGTTGCAACTAACTCGCAACAGCCCTGCGTCAAGAAATCTCTCCGAGAGCGTCGGCAGCTCCTGCATGAATGTTTCCAACCCGTCGAGGGCGAGTTTCAATTCGCGCAGTATGGCAACACCAACGTCCTGGACGAGATCCAAAACTTGTTGGAAGACAGTGTGAAGGCCTCGTGCGAGGGCCTCATGGTGAAAATGCTCGACACCTCGGAAAGTGGCTACGAGCCGAGTAAACGGAGTCGGAACTGGCTCAAGGTAAATTCATGTGTCCTTGTCGCCCGGCACGACTAACTGATCTCTACAGGTCAAGAAGGATTATCTTGCGGGTGTCGGAGACTCTCTTGATCTTGTGGTCCTGGGTGCGTATTATGGCAAAGGAAAGCGGACGTCTGTATATGGCGCATTCCTTCTCGCTGCATATAACCCCAACACAGACACCTACGAGACGATCTGCAACATCGGCACTGGCTTCTCCGAGGCAAACCTTGAAGAAATCCACAAGATCCTCACCCCGCTCGTCATTGATCGGCCTAAGCCGTTCTACTCGCACTCGACCGTACCGAAGGATCAGCCAGATGTATGGTTCGAGCCTCGGTTGGTGTGGGAAGTCATGACTGCCGATTTGACGCTGAGTCCGCGATACCAAGCGGCCGCCGACGAGTTCGAAGGCACCGCGGATGCTGGCAAGGGAGTCTCCCTCCGCTTCCCGCGGTACCAGAAAACTCGCGACGATAAGAAACCCGACGAAGCCACGACGACGCGGGCTGTCGCCGAGATGTACCGGAAGCAAGAGGCGGTCAATAAGGAGACCGCCGGAAAGCGCGGCGTGGATGATGATTTCGAGTACTAGTGCATTCCGAGGTCTTAGCGTGCATCAATTCATCTAGATTCAAGGCGATGGTATCATGTATCTGTAGGCATCAATGCGTATAGTTCGATGGGTTTGTTGGTCGTAGTATCTGGTCCCGGACTGTTTGAACTGTTCCTGCGATCACACAATCATACACCATCATTGCATACTTCATCTCTCTTCCACATCTCCGCACCGGAAGATCGCCTATCGACGGCACGCAATAAATGCCTAGCGCTGCAACCCAAGACGGCGCCTTTGTCTCCTCGCCCCGCTCTTGCCTTACCCCGCGCGGAAATCGCAAAATCGCAAGGGCGATTGAGTCCTCGGTCCGACTCTCGCGCCTGGGATCTGGTGAGGGGATCGGCGATCGCACTTGGGCGCAGAAGAATGTTACATTCCCCTTTCCACGGCAGATGCCATGCAGCCCGGTATTTAGGGGCAATCTTTCCGGGCTGTTGCCTCTTGCGATCTGCATTCTGATCCGGTGAGCGTGTCTTATCTATCTCTCGATCGACATGCGGGTGCTTAGCTGGACGGTTCTTGCCGCGGCGATTGGGTCGGTTGTTGCGTTGACGCCCGAGTTTGTCTTTCTTTCTCTCTATTTGCACTATGATTGCTGATTGCTATTAGACAGCTCATCTCGGCCCCGCGGCGGAGTGAAGCTATACCCAATCCTTCTGGGGTGAGTAGGGCTTGGCGTGTGGCCGAGATGGTCCTCGGTGACAATGATATTAACGGGTGTATAGAATGTTGCACTGTTCTCGACTTCGCAGTATTCATTCGAGTCGCATCGCTCGACGAAATGGTGGAGTTTAATTGATCTGGAGACCGGCAAGGTCTCTCAGCTCACCAATGACTCCAATGTCTCCGAGGTCGTCTGGCTGGGATCCAACGATTCGGGTCTGCTGTATATCAACGGCACCAATCCTGACGTCCCTGGTGGTGTCGAGCTGTGGATCTCTGATACCGCGCACTTTGCCCAATCGTGAGTCCTTTCTTCTCACCTTTGCTTTCGGAATGCTGATTGCGGGTAGTCGGTACAAAGCCGCTTCCCTCCCGGCTTCTTTGTCTGGGCTGAAGATTGCCAATGTCGAGTCTGGCGATATTCATTTCTTGGTCTATGGCCAGTCCTACGGGAATGGAACTGCCTACAATGAGGACGTGGCAGTCAAGCCCCACAGCACTGCTCGGATCTATGATAGTATATATGTGCGCCACTGGGACACCTGGCTCACAACGACTTTCAATGCGGTTTTCTCGGGCGTTCTCAAGGCTAAGAAGGATGAAAAATCACAAACCCGATACACTTCTGCGGGCCCGCTCAAGAACCTCGTCGCGAGCGTCAAGAACCTCGAATCGCCCTATCCCCCGTACGGGGACTCGTCCGACTATGATCTTTCGGCCGATGGGAAATGGGCTGTGTTCAAGAGTAAGGCCCCGGAGCTGCCACGTGCAAACCATACCGCTTCGTACATCTACCTAGTTCCCCACGACGGGTCACAAAAGCCTCGGGCGATCAATGGTCCCGACAGCCCGGGCACCCCGAAGGGTGTTCGCGGAGACTCCAGCAGCCCAGCCTTTTCTCCCGATGGAAAACGCGTTGCATATCTCCAGATGGCAGACATCTCCTATGAGGCGGATCACCGGACTCTCTACCTGCACACAATCGGTTCCAACAAAACGAACGCGGCCCTGGTCAAGAACTGGGATCGCTCCTCGGACACCGTCAAATGGACTGCGGATGGTAAGAAGCTGATTGCGGGTACCGAGGATCGAGCACGCGGGAAACTGTTTCTTATCCCCGCTGATGCTGGGGATGACTTGGTGCCTAGCAACTTCACCAGTGGCGGGACTGTCAACGCTCACCATAAACTACCTGACGGAAGTGTCCTGATAACTAGTTCAAGTATGTGGTCCAGCTGGACTCTATCGATCGCAAACCCGGAAAAGGGCGTTACCAAGACGCTTTTCTCCGCGAACAAGGTCGATGCGGAGCTTCATGGTCTCGGGCCTGCGGATATCGATGAGTTCTACTACAAAGGAAACTGGACCGATGTAAGTACTGATCCTCACTTGGAAGACCCTGAACTAATGTAGTCCCAGATTCAATCTTGGATCGTGTACCCGTCTGGTTTCGACAAATCAAAGAAATACCCCCTTCTGTTCCTGATCCATGGCGGACCCCAGTCAGCATGGCTCGACTCCTGGAGCAGTCGATGGAACCCCAAGGTGTTTGCCGACCAGGGCTACGTGGTGGTTGCACCAAACCCCACTGGAAGCACAGGATTTGGGGATAAACTGACCGACGCCATCCAGAATAACTGGGGTAAGTTCCCGGCTGCCTCGTACTGGATGTCTTCGATCTGACTATGACAGGGGGCTACCCGTACGATGACCTGGTCAAAGGATGGGAGTATGTCCGGGATCACTTTGATTACATCGACACAGACCATGGTGTCGCAGCCGGTGCCAGTTTTGGAGGTTTCATGATCAACTGGATCCAAGGGAATCCCCTGGGGCGAAAGTTCCAAGCGCTGGTCTGTCATGATGGAACCTTTGTGGCCGATGCGAAGATCTCCACGGAGGAACTGTGGTTCATGCAACGAGAAGTATGTTCTTAAACTCTCCCCTTGCGGTTCAAGCTGACTGTTCTCTAGTTCAATGGCACTTTCTGGGCCAACCGAGACAACTATCGTCGCTGGGATCCTTCTGCTCCGGAGCGTATTCAGCAGTTCAGCACGCCGCAGCTGATTATCCATAATGACAAAGACTATCGTCTCCCCGTTGCCGAGGGTCTCAGTCTCTTTAATGTCTTGCAGGAGCGCGGAGTGCCCAGTCGCTTGCTGAATTTCCCAAATGAGAACCACTGGGTCTTGAATCAGGAGAATAGTCTAGTGTGGCATCAGCAGGTGTTGGGCTGGTTGAACCGGTATTCAGGGATTGGGGAGAAGAACTCCAAGGCTGTCAGCTTGGATGATACTACTGTTCCTGTGGTGGACTATAATCCATGATGATAAAAAGTCGTGGGCCTTGGAAATTGTGTATGTAGGAACAATCAAAGTCTGGCATCTTCCTTTACCTTCTCCATCCTCCTTTCCTTTCTCTTCTTCCATCCTTTCCATTCCCCTCCCTTCCACCACTCAACGTCTTCTCTGCTTCAGCTACCTGCTGTCTTTATTCTCGTGGGAAAAGAATAAGCGTCCTAGGATCTTTTCCAAAAAGTGAGTGTCCACTTCAATCTCCCACGTCAGTTCCAACGCGTCCACAACCCAACCACTAATATCCTATCCACTCAGCTCTCGTCATCAAATTCAAGCCCTTCTTACGGCCCTGGCAACATGTCGGACACTCCCGTAATTAATCTCAGTGCCCAAGCCTCAGGCTCAGGCGACACACTCACCGAGGCAGTCCAGAAGCCAGATCATGACCAGCCTCCGGCTGACGAGTCACAACTCACTCATACTGAGCCAACCAACAACGACAGTTTTGAAGATAACGATGACTCGGACCTCGACCCAGAGATACTACCAGACTGTGACTGCGATAATTGCATGGCATCGAGAGACAAAACTACGCAGACCGTGACCCATATCGAAAGATTCATGCAAAACATCTCGAACCGTCACATTATCGACATAAAGCGCCATTGAAGCGCGGAGATGACTGGCTATACTGGGTTGCAGGCATGGAGATCATTCTCCGAATGCACCTAGTGTGGCCCATCCTTGACGAGGAAAAGAGCTTCGTGCCGCTCAAGCGTGAGCACGGGCTCTTCTCGTGGTCGGAGCGGATGATCGATACCGCCATTGCGGCAATCTTTGCCAACGTCAGCCCATCGATGCGCAGGGACAATTGCTTTCTAAGGGCTGTGTACCGCCGTGATCCATCTCTAATGATGGAAACTCTATGCACGCATCATGGAGAGAAAAATGAAGACTAGATGGAGATCGAGGCGCATGCATGGGGACGGAAGGACTCTTTTTTTGCAGAAGTCTCATCAACGGCAACATACTTTCCCTGTATTCTTTCTCTCGGTGGCTTGTGGTTCTTGACTGATCTAAGAATAGGCGTGGGTGGACTACAGGTACTCGGGCTGGGGTTGTTGTTACGAGCCTGTTTTTTGTTTCTTATTGACAGATGAATACATGCGACACGTCTGTCTACGCGCGGTCCAGGCGTCTCTCCTGGAGTATTTCAATCATTTGTAGACGTGGTTAAGATCTACCTCCAGGGCTTGTTTACAACCGCTTCATATCTATGGATCATTACGTATACCGCACATATCAACACAGCATTGACTCCAGCTAGCAATCATTATACAACCGCCCGCGTCCACGGGTGTTCCTTCAAAACCCGACAACCTTGGAAAGGTATTAAACTTGGAACCATCCATGGATGTTATATATACCTTAAGATCCCCCTTTAATTGAAGAAAATCGCTAAATTCAAACCGCGACGGGGTTGGTATCTGGATCTCTCTACTCAAGTTTCAACTTCTTTTCTACTCGATTAGTGCTTACGATTGCAAGAATTATGGCAGATGATATGTGACGGCTGTATTGCATTGCATTTACTCATCCACATGAGACGTCGTCCACAATGCAAATCCCGTAAATCGCCATGATGCGAGATAATCAATCCAAGGGCACCACATGAGCTCTTCTAGCTGCAAGAATCGATTGTTCGAGGATTCCGAGTGCACATATGCTCGTGTCTGCGGAAAAGTTAGCCAATGTCCTATCACCGGGTACCCTCAATAGAATCCAAGTAATTAGACTTGCCGACAGGGAATCTTGGGCTGCAGCAGGTGAAACGAGCGTGAGGTCTGCCTACTGGTTGGTGCGGGAATTTCCTATTCAGGAGATTAGATCAAATCATCAATCATAACCAAAGCTGTGGGGGATGGGAGATTAGCTCAATAAGATCCGAGAGCGTGGACCCTGAAAAGCCGATTCGAGAGAGTGAGCACTGTATTGGATCAATGGAACAATCTTCAACTTGCCAGCTTGCTTCGCAGCGGGAGTCTGGACCCGACGCTTCTGCTTCTGCTTCTTGCCTGGGAAGAATCGAAAAACCCTGCGTTTCTTTTTAGAAGTCACCAGCGGGTAAAGAGGCATCGGACGGAGCATGGCCGTGTACGGGCCTGTAGGGCGGAGCTCAGAAATTGGCTCGGGAATGGGCTTGGACTTGGGCTTTTTTGGCTTGGGTTGGATGATCAGGACTTGGTGACCATCCACCATTTCACCGCGTGCAGCGCGGGCTGCGCGGTTGGCACGGGTTTCAGCTGGCATGGTCAATGATGAGAGGCACGGAGAATTCAGGATTCAACGCGTTGGCGGACGCGTTGATGGTTAGAGGGTGGAGAGGAGAATGGAGGAGGGATGAGAGAAGGACTGTGAGTTGAGTGAATTATAGGCGCGAAGCAGGCGAGGCCCAGCAACGAAAATCATTTGGTGTCCAATCCCAACTGACCTTTCATCCGATTCTCTACCTTATAGATACTGATCTCATTTCGGATGAAATCCCCTGGGCGTCATTTCAATTGGGTTGCTCTATTCACATCATAACGCCGTGGGGCCGCCAAACGCCAATTTAGATACATCAGGTTGCTCAATAGACCCCGTTGGTCTACAACTCGTCTCCATGCCGAGGTCTGTTGGGCTCGGAGCCTTCCATAAAGCCCCCGGCACGCACGCGGAGCGCAAAGTTGACAAGGACAACCACCACAAGACCTATACTTACAACAGTAGGACCCCAACGTTCATAGTATACCCTTTTGACATCACGGCGTTTCCGAATCTTGTCCACTCGCCACAGGTAGAGCAAGACACTATACACCAGGGCACCGACGGCGAGGACCGTGAACGCCCAGGCCGATGCGAGAGACACACTGTCCAGTCCAAAGTTAAGGAGGGTGGCGGCAATACCGCCGAGGATGATAGAAAACTCCAGCCAAGAGAGGAATGTCCGCTCGGCGGCGAAGTACACCTTGGGTTCGACACGGACAGGCACAAAGATGCCTAGAAGCGGTTAGTTTCAGGTCAAGTGTTTCAAGTGGATAGAACGGGCATTGGGTATGGAGAGTCAAGAGCTAGAAAAATATGTTGATAGGAAGGACGTCGAATCAAAGAACGCCAAGGTTTGTGGCGGACATGGGTATGGATGAATGGGCAGAGCACGAAGAAAAAATGCACTTACGCTTTCCGGCTGGGGCCTGAAACTTCTGCAAAGACCGTTCCGTCCCCAAAACCGCAATACCGCGTTGTTCCGGAGGAGGGAGAGACGTTGGACGAGGACGGGGGATGATCGCGAACAACCCCTGTACCACGGCCTGGCCTGTCCTTCGCAAATAATACTTGGCCAGCTGCTCTGCGTAGTAGGCGCCGCCAACCCGTCGAGCCTCCTCGAGCTCATCAGTCTCGTCAATTTCATCATCCGAGTCATAAAGTGGATAGTCTTCGTCGCCGGGTAGAGGTTGCGCAGCAATGCGCTCTTCGATATCCAATTCGTTGCCGTTCGTCTCGGTGAACAATAGGCGACCGTCCTGCGATTCACGCGGGAACGCATTCTGTGGTGAGTCCTCGGTTTGAGGAGAGTCGTCATCATCCGAGTCTTCCTCGTCGTTGGCGGAAAGCGAGGTACTGTTCAACGGTCGTTTGATACCATAGTGCCGCGTCGCGGGTTTACGAATATCAACGTCCATCTGCGGGTACCAGAAAGGGAGCAAGTTAATGCGGGTCGGGAAGAGAGTGGCTGTTCCGTGAATGAACTTGCTGAATTTCGGCACGGCCTCCACCAAGTGACTGGCCGTCAGATCGCGAATCCACTGCGGCGGCTCCTGGCCAGCCTGCGTCTGCAGCTTCACTTCCAGTACAGCGTAGGGGAATCGGTCGACATCTTCGGGTGGTAGCTGGGAGAAGGGGTAGTCGACGCCAATATCCATGCGGCGCCAGTTGCTACCGGCCCGTCGCCGACCATCCAGGTTATCCTCTCGGACCATTGTCAGCTCAGTATCCAGTGAGATGCGCACTCGCGCATCTCCGGGAAGCTGGAATGCCGTGCGATGGTAGAAAGTTCGGGTGACCGGCACCAGACGGCGAGTGATCACGCGGTATTGGATCTCGCGCGCCAGTTGCTCGAGGTCATCAATCTCGGCCTTGCTCTTCTTTCCCTCCTTGCGCATCTTGTCAAAGACCTGCTCCACGGTCATTCGACCCTCCAAAAAGGCATTCACGTTCTTCTCCTTCAAGGCAAAACGTGCCTTGACGGACTTCTCGCCAGTCCAGTCCTCGCGATGCGTTTTACGTTCCACGAAAATCTGATCGCTTTCCATCCCGCCATACCAGCGCAAGCGAATGGCCTCTGCGCCCTCGGTCTTCTTCAATCGGCCCTGGTACAACTCCCACGTGTCGGTATTGTCGTAGTAAATGGACGAGATGGCGGTATCCTTCTCCTCGAACTCCTTGCTGGCATTGAACACCAACACCGGCAGATGTTTGAGGATGACCAGCTTGAGTTCGGTGATATTGTCCGGATGCACCCAATACTTGGTCGTCTGTCGGACGAAGTTCTGCTGGTTCCCACCGGCCGAGGCATCGCCGGTGACCGGATTACCCTTGGTGCGCACCAGATCGTAGAGCTTGGAGAGCTTGACGACAAAGGCATCGTAATTGTCCTTGAAGAAGGGTTTGGCATTCAAGCGCGCCGCAAAGACGGGCTTGAGGTACCACTTGGTTTGTTTCTGTTTGGGTAAGTAATCAGCAGGGTCCGTGCTTCTTGCCGGATGCGGAACCTACGTCATGTTTCTTGATGATCTTTTGGAAGCCCGTATAGTTGAGCTGGGTGAATTTGGCGAGGTCATGCACGTCGGCGATAATGTCACTGAGCACCTGTTCCAGGAGCAAGAAGTCATCGTCGGTTGGGGGTGGCTGCGAGGACCGGACACTTTGACGACGGTTGCCCGGGCTCGCCTCGAGGCGGGACACGACATCGGTCACGTCGATCTCGCTGGCCTTGATGCGATCGACAATCTCCTCACTCTTGCACTTCTGGAACAGAAACACCTTCTCCAGCTCGCTCTCGAGCAAGGTGACAAAGGTCCGCTCGTCGTCTTCGGACCATTGCCGGCGGGCGGGCTTGGCATTTTCGGGGGTCGGCGGGGTGACAAAATCAGTCTTGAGGGATTTCTTCAGCTCGTCGTAGGCGATGTAGTAAGGATGATACTCCTTGATCATGGAGGAGTGGAGATGTTCGCCGAACCTGGGTCGGTGATCAGTATGCGGGGAAGCATTTTTGGAAGCGCGGCCGAACAGCGCATAGGGAACACGCGAGAGAATTGAAGCGACCGGGGATGGGCATTCGACCATACCTCATGGTGGGCGAGGGAGGATGAGAGAGAGGGAAAGACCCAGAGCGAGAGAGATACTTTATCGGGGGCGCCGAGAATAGTCTAGCTCCGGCTGGGCAAGACGCAATTCCGCCTGCGTACGGGTCGTTTTGACACGCCAGTCGAGTCCGATTGAAAGGACCCGGGTAATACAGACCCTGTACGACTGGTGTACAGTCGAAAGAATATGAAATTGCAAATGTGCAAGATATATGAAAATATTCACAAATCATAATTATGATTAAAGATTGCAAGCAACTTTTCCCGGAGGTTCCTGCTGACTCATGCCCTCGACCACTCGTGGCGCAGATTACGCCCCCGTGTTGCGCTAAGCTCTAGTTCATTTGGGCTAAATCCGTCCTTCATCCATATCTTTTCGCTTCTTTTCTCACCCAGATGGACGAGTCGATGTTGGAGGGTTTGTCTCGAAGCTGCATTCTCTAAGGGGTTGTGTAACGCAGGCCTTGCATCGGCGATCATGCAACTATAGCGACTGCGGCAGCGCTCCCCGTGCGATTGGCTCGGCAACGTGGGTGGATATGGGAACCCCGGCGTGGAGAGCTGACAGATGCCCCGGTTGTGGTTCAGCAGAATACGCGCAGAAGCAACCATGCATAATATTCGATCTATCGGCACGCGACCTCTTGCCTGGTGCAGCTCCCGTCCAATCGTGGTATGGCGATTCAAATATTGGAGTCGAGTGGCGACATGCGGATATCAATTGTCGTACGGCTGAAATCTTCTGAGCCACACTTGTGTAGCGTGTATCCACCGCGCTCTGGAGCCGGTCTGGAGATGGCTTCGTCTTTAGGAACTACGGGCTTGTCGAAATCGACCGAATCACTAGAAAGTAAAATAAATAAATAAATAAATAAATGATGCAACATTATTCAATATAATGATATGCGCCATGCACCAGCTAGTATGGAAGTAGATCACACCCCAAGGGAAACCCCTCACACGACATTGGATCCCGGATGGATCTCATTAAACATGCAGCCCGCCAACGCCAAGACTCCTGCAAGCCGGGGAGGGGGAAAGAAAATTCATGCAGCCCCGTCGATCATTGCATCGTGGTCAATCCATCATCCTCTACATCCCCAGCGCCGCCCGGCGGATACTGCGCCGGGGGCCCTCGCCCAGCACATTCACGGACCCTTCCACTTCGAGGGACCGCACGGCATCCGCGAACTGGTTGTGGTCAAGTGGCACATCACTCTGCTCGGCCATGTCGCGGAAAAGGTCCGTCCAGCGTACAGTGGCGTGGTTGACGCCACCGCGCTCGTCCAGCCGACCCAGCACGGCACGCTTCAGATCCTCCCGCATCCGTCGCTCACTCGCGCTCGTGCCCTCGGTAAGCAGACCCATGTCGATCAGACCGGTGCGGGAGTCGGTGGCAGCCTGCTTAATGGCCGAGCGAATCAGGCGCACAGCTTCCTCGACATCAGTCGCTGTCACCTCGGGAGATAGACGCATGCGGGCATGAGCCTCAGACAAACGGATCATAGACTCCAGCTGTCGCGTCGTGGCCGTGATACGGCGCTCGGTGGCCCGAATATCATCACCCAGCTGACGCATGGCCACATAGGCATCGGCCAACGCAGTACCGGCAGCCGGAGTTAAGACAGGGTGAACATGGGTCTTGGCGTAGGTGATGTAGGCCGTAAGGAATTCAATGGGCTAGGAATCGAATTAGTATCAAACCGTCAAATGTCAAGGTACGTATGTTTCGGCTTACTAGAACTTCCTCCGAGCTGGCGTTCTCCGGTGTGTCCTCGAGGTACATGCTGACCAAGTGCTTCGCCAGTCGGCGGTCCTCCGTTTCGTCAACACGATCCAAGACCAGATACACTAGATCAAATCGGGAAAGCAAGGTCGGCGGGAGATCAATGTTCTGGGGAACAGGTAGTCGGGGGTTGTACCGACTGCCGATGGGGTTGGCGGAGGCCAGAATCGAAGTCCGCGCATTGAGAGTCGTGATAATACCGGCCTTAGCAATAGACACCGTCTGCTGCTCCATGACTTCGTGGAGAACGGAGCGAGTAGCTTCATTCATCTTGTCGAACTCGTCAATGCAGCAAGTACCGCCATCGGACAGAACCAGAGCACCAGACTCGAGAACCATCTGGCGGGTTTCAGGGTCACGCGTCACGTATGCAGTCAAACCCACCGCAGACGAACCCTTGCCACTAGTGTACACACCACGCGGGGCGATTTTGTGGACGTAACGCAATAGCTGTGACTTGGCGGTTGAAGGGTCACCACAGAGCAGAATGTTAATGTCGCCACGGTAGCGCGGGTTACCACCCTTCTGGAAGGTCTTGTTGGTACCTCCAAACATTTGCAGCAGGATGCCCTTTTTGACGTCATCTGCCTCGTAGATACTAGGGGCCAAGGACCGAGAGAGCAGTTCATAGACATCTGGACGGGCCGCAGTCGCCCTAATCTTTTCCTCTTCCTCGGCGGAGAGTTTGCGCGCCTGGTCAGCCTCGGCGGCCTGTTCGGACATCTCCTGCTCCACGGTTGAAATGTCGATGCCCATCTTCTTGCGATCAACCTTCTGGACGTGCAAGACATCAATGTAGGTTTTGAAAAGGGTTTTCTGAGAACGCTGGCGCGCGCTCACACGCATGGGGTTGCACCGGAAGATACCCGTCACCTCGACACGATCACCCGCCTTGCAGATGTCAACCAGCTCATCATACACGCAGAGAGAGACCGAGTGCGGAGTCTGTCCATCGGGAACATTGTCTGGCGTTTCTTGAAGTTTAATGACCTGCTTGTCTGAGAACGAGCAGCGGTTGTGGAGAAGTTGCATAGAATTCTTAGATTTGCAAGAGTCACGAGGGCAAACGGTTGGCTCCGCAATTCGCCCACGGTCGATATCGACCTGCACACCATAGCTACAGACGTTACAGCGGAAAAAGGCTAATCAAATCGTCAGCGGATGTCTTACCGCGAGGGCGCCGAGTCTGCTTACCTTCTTTCATATCAGGAATAATGGGAGTGGCCCGGATAACCAAGCCCTTGATACTGACCAGCTTATCCATATCTAGAGAGAGTTAGCTGCGGTCAATCAGGACCTCGTCAAGATGAACATACCAGCCGGGTCAAGGTCACGCATGTTAACGCTCTTGTCCAAACCGAATGGAAGGACCTTATAGGACATGGCTTCCACTTCGCCGACCAGATCAGGCACATCAACCTGCGGCATCACTCCGTCCGAAGTCAGGATCGACTGGCCTCGTCGGTCCCGGGATTGGGCGCCACGCTGGTTGTCCGACCGCAAAACATCCATCTCTTTGAGAGCCAGATCGACCATAACGTCCTTCACGGTTTGATCCATCAATGGGATGATTTCTTGCGGGTATGCAAGCAGTTGGTGCCATAGCTTTTGCGTCAGGGGATACGATTTCAGGTTGCGGGCATCCATATTGAAGGTCGTCAATCCAAGACGGCGCATATCGTTCAGCATGGTGATGTATTCGCGTTTTTCAGCAGCATCACCCAAAATCCGAGTCTCATCTTCTGATGCACCGTCGGCCCAGAGACGGTATTTTGTAGCAAAATTATACAGGAAATTTTTGAAGGCAGACATGGAGTCCTGAATCGAAATGTTGGTACCCCAAATCACACGCGACGAATTGCCGGCAATTGCCTCTGCCTCTGACGTGCCGGGGTTGATATTGGAGAAAGTTGCGTCGGAGCGAGGCGCATCGCCGGAGGGCATGCCGTTGGCACCCACAAACATGCGGTTCCGGCGCGTGGGAGTTGATCCAAATCCACCCGAGTGCAAGTCGCTGCGGCGGGAGACGCCTCTGCGGCCCTGGCCGCTCGGGGATACAAACAGCCCACTGCTCACGCTATGAGCATCGGAACGGATGTCGGAACGGATATCATTGCGACCGAGTCCTCTCGTTGGGCTGGAGCTGGGAATATAGTTGATCGGAGATGAGTCTGGCACAAGTTAGTTTCTTGGCAATACTTGGTTCAAAATAGTGTCTGCAAACCTCGAATTCCAGCGGCAGCCCGCGGGGTCCTTTCTCCATCGTCGGCTGTCGAGCTCGCGTCGCCCATGCGGACATCAGGGGTCTCTGCACCTTGATCTCCTCTGGTCGGAGAAGACTGGAAAAACATTGGCGAGGACGATGGAACATTTTGTTCGGCGGCCAGGCGTCCGGCAGCGCGGGGCGTGGCTTGTGGGTTTGATGGGCTGCTAGGGGGCTCCCGGGCCAAAGACGACGCTGGCGACGCTGTCGGGTTCTTCGAGGAACGGCCCCTCCGAGATGCCGGCGAAGACATTGTGGATGTGAGGAATTGAGGGAGGGTTTGACGGTGGAGGTTGTGGATGGAGGTTGGATGGACGGAAGGGAGAACAAAAGTTGTTCTTCGGGACGCGGCTAGACGCGCCCACGCGTAAAGTGGTTTCCTGTTTAGGCACACGCGTGTCTAGCCCCAGCACGTGACTATCGCCGTGGACTCGTCGATTCGCGATGGAGCCACCGTTTACGGAGTATCAGAGGCTTTGGCTTGCCAATTTTATTATGCTTTGTGTATGACTGACAGTTTGGGATCAAGTCCAGACATGCCGTCCTGAGTCTCCCAAAGTGTATGTGTTCGAGAAATAAGGAGAAATTAGCAACTATTGCTCATGGCATATCAACCTGGGACGACCGGGGCTAGTGACTAGTCCTGTACCCTACGCTGTGAAAGTACGTACATTTTCGTGAGGATCACAGTATGTTGCTGCCTGGGTGGATATACACTCCATACGAAGTACGGAGCACTCAAGACCCAATTTGGCATGATGTGGCGGTGGGCCTTCCCCTTTGAGACTAGCCCAGCCACATATGACAAAATCACACCGCCACAATGTCTCATCCAATCAGGGTACCTTCCCGATCTGGAGGTGTTTACCCCTGTTGGAGATCATCGAGGATGAATTAGTTGCAGTTCGGGCTTTTTGCGTTCCCTGATTTCGACTTGATCCTTTCACGCTCACCCCTAACACCTCAAAGACCTCAAGGACCGTCGGTGGCGCGTCCAATTTGATTGAAGCCGCCAGGCACGACTTGGCCGTTTCACGAGGCGCCTGATGTCATTCCATTCCCGATCGGCGCTTCCACGATTCCTCCAATCATCCCTGTGCATGGTGAAGTGAGCGGGGAGCTGCCAGCTCTTTGGGCGCCAGGCCATACACCCGCCACTGCAGTCATTGTGTGACGAACAAGCTTGACTCCGATTCTGGGAATAGTGCGACTCCACCATTGATCGTCCCCCCGGCGCCTTTGTGTCTATTTTTTTCTTCCCCATCCCTATTTCTGTGGCTCGACGATGCTTTGTCTCCTCGTGCGATTCTGCACCTGAGCTGACTACATCTGCAAGGGAGATCTTTGTATTTCCCCGGATGGTGCACCCATTTCTCCTTACCCCTCAACATCTATATCCGCGATCTTCGCCTTCGGCCCCCATCGTCGCACTTGACGGGTGATCGCCATGACTTCGGGCTTTGAAAAAGCCCTCGAGCACACTGGCGGCCATGGTCGAACTGCCGAAGGTGTGCCACTCAAGACCTTTATCGCCTCGTTGGCAACGGCTCTTATTGTCTTCGCGGTCGAGTTCCTGCTCTTCTTGCTACTCAAGAGCAAATTGACCCGTATCTAGTATTTGAACCTCTCCATATCTCAAACCAGGAGCACAGCTGATTATCTTACTATTTAGTCAACCACGAACCTACCTTGTCCCCGATCGAGAACGAACGAAACCGTCGCCGCCGGGCCTATTTCGCTGGATTGGTCCTGTCTTTCGTACTTCTAGCTCCGAATTCATTCAGAAATGTGGACTGGATGCGTATTTCTTCCTGCGCTACTTGCGCATGCTGCTCAAAATCTTCGTTCCTTTGGGGGTCCTCATTATACCCATTCTGATCCCCATGAATCGCGTTGGCGGGAAGGGACAGACCTCCCAGAATAGTACTGATACTGGGCGCGTCTGGAACGTGACCGGGCTGGATCAACTGGCCTGGGGGAACGTTAAACCTGAGCATACTAATCGCTACTGGGCGCACCTGGTTTTGGCCGTCATCGCCGTATTTTGGGTGTGTGCCATCTTCTTTGATGAATTGCGAGGGTACATCCGCCTGCGCCAGGCTTATATGACGTCTCCTCAACATCGGCTTCGCGCGTCAGCCACCACTGTGCTCGTCACCGCGATCCCCCCGAGCTGGCTCAATGTCGACTCCCTTGACACCCTCTTCGATGTTTTCCCGGGGGGTGTGCGAAACATCTGGATCAACCGAAACTTCGACGACCTGAACGAGAAGGTGAAGGCTCGAAACGAAATGGCACTCAAGCTGGAGGGGGCGGAAACTGAGCTCATTGTCAAATGTAAAAAGGCGGCTTTGAAGAAGGCAAAGGCTGACGCAAAGAAAGCTGGCAAAAGCAAAGTGAAGGCCAAGCATGGAGAGGAAAAAGCGACAGATGAACACGCATCTGAAATGGCAATGGGCCCCGGTGTCAGTTCGGGTGATCCGCATCAAGCTCACACGCTCCGGGAGATGTTGCATCCCGAAAAACAGAGAAGGAGTCCGCCCGGAGAAGGTGCACGGCCGGGAATTTTCGATCCCGCGAGAACAGCCGCTGGAGCCGTGGGACTGGGCGTTGGTAAGCTGGGCAAGTCAGTGTTAGGTGGGCTTAAGAAGGTAGAGGTGGGCCTTGACAACCCTGCAGCCCAAACAAAGGGATACGTCGCAACCACCGAGGACGGCTTGCCACCCAGGAAACCCACGCCTTCTCCCGATGAAGAGGACCTTGCGACAGATACAGCTGCATCCATTCATTCTGTTCCAAGGTCACAGACGCCAGAGGCAGATGGCCATGATACCAACGTGGATCGCGAGAAAACGCAACCACCCAAACAAACATTTTGGAAGTCACGGAAGTCCTCACAGTCGAAACCAGTGGCGGAGCCGGATGAATACCCCCTGACTGGTCCTGACACGCCGGCTGTGGATTCTCCCGTGCAGGAACCGACCACGAAGAAGAGTGACAAGAAGCAGTCTACCAATGGCAAGAGTTCCAAAGATGGCGATGGATCTCAGAACGAAGAGTACCCGATTGCCTACAACGAAAATTTTCATGAAGCAGAGTACGGAGAGCCAGTGTGGAGCAAATACATTCGCGCCAAGGACCGAGACACATATCGTCTTCCTATTTTCGGCTGGAGCTGGATGCCGTCTCTCTGGCTCATTGGCAAGAAAGTCGACACCATCTACCACTGTCGAAAAGAGCTTGCCCGATTAAATTTGGAGATCGAGGTTGATCAGCAACACCCAGAGCGGTTCCCTCTGATGAATTCGGCGTTTATTCAATTCAACCACCAAGTCGCAGCACACATGGCTTGCCAGGCTGTCAGTCACCATATGCCAAAACAAATGGCACCGCGGATAGTGGAGATCTCCCCGGACGATGTGATCTGGGACAATATGTCTATGAAGTGGTGGGAACGCTACTTGCGAACTTTTGGTATCATCACTGTGGTCATGGCTATGGTTGTAGGGTGGGCTTTCCCTGTTGCCTTCACTGGGTTGCTCTCGCAATTATCATACCTCGAAGGCGCATTCACATGGCTGGCATGGCTAGGCAAACTGCCGGGCTGGTTTATTTCGGCCATCCAGGGTATCTTGCCTGCGCTTTTCTTGGCCATCCTAATGGCACTTTTGCCCCTCATGCTTCGATTTCTCAGTCGCACGCAAGGACTACATACCGGCATGGCCATCGAATTGACGGTCCAGAACTACTACTTCGCGTTCTTATTTGTGCAGCTGTTCCTGGTTGTCACCATTGCCTCGAGTTTCTCTACCATCATTGAGAATGTCACTGATGTGACCAGCTGGCCAGGGTATTTGGCGACGAACATCCCAAGGTCTAGTAACTATTTCTTCTCCTACATGATTCTGCAAGCCATGTCCGTGAGTGCTGGTGCCCTGGTGCAAATATTTGGACTGGTCAGCTGGTTCATTCTCGCTCCGATCATGGATTCCACCGCCCGGAAGAAATGGGCCCGGACGACGAATTTGAATCAGATGCAATGGGGTACCTTCTTCCCTGTTTACACAACTCTTGCTTCGATTGGTACGTGTAACATTCATTCACGACGCACACAAGGACTTTGACTAATATTTTCCCAGGGTTGATTTACTCTGTGGTTGCCCCTCTCATCATGGTATTCAATATCATCACATTCAGCCTCTTCTGGTTTGTTTATCGCTACAACACTCTTTATGTCACCAAGTTCCGCTTCGATACCGGTGGCCTCCTCTTCCCAAGGGCCATCAATCAGCTTTTCACTGGGCTCTATGTGATGGAGCTATGTCTTATCGGCCTGTTTTTCCTGGTTCGGGACCAGTACGGCGAGGTTGCTTGTAAAGGCCAAGCTATTTGCATGATTGTTGTCATGGTTTTGACAATCGGGTATCAAATCCTCCTCAATGATGCGTTTGGCCCCTTGCTCCGATATCTACCGATAACTCTGGAAGAGGACGCTGTTCGCCGGGACAAGGAATTTGACCGTGCACAACATGTTCGCCTCGGACTGGTCAACGATGACGAGGAGGACGAAGGCGAGGAGTCGATCGAACGACGTCTTGCTGATCAAGAGCGCCAGCAGCGTAATGCGGATCGGGATATTGAACTCCAGAGTCTTGAGGCCGATCAAAAGCGTCACGACTCGGACCGCTTGTCGACTCCCAAGCTCGGCAACAAGCGACCTTCGTGGGCTGATCGCAAATCAAATCGACGATCTAAATACTTTGGGGCTAACTCGGCCAGTTCGAGTCCCACCATTCAAGCACTGCGAGAGAAAATGGCACACGACGCCGAGGCCCAAGCGCCGGCCCCCAAAACGCTAGGCCATTCACTCTTTGCAGGTATTCACGATGAGCTAGAGGATCTGACGCCGGATGAACGTGATCAATTGGTCCAGCGTGCGTTCCAGCACGAGGCTCTTCGCGCCAAGCGGCCAGTCGTTTGGATTCCGCGTGATGATATGGGCGTCAGCGATGATGAGGTGTACCGCACGCAGCGGTTCAGCAAGCACATTTGGATCAGTAACGAGTACCAGGCCCTGGATGGCAAGTGTCGCACTATCTTCAGCCGGAGTCCACCGGACTTTTCCGAGGTGGACTTGATACAGTTATGATCATTGCATTGCATTTGGTGGAGTGTTTCGTGGATTCTCTTACATAGCATTTCTTGGGCGTCGCATCTCTGTGTATAGAAAGCAAAGCATTTTCTCGCCGCGCGAGTACTTCTGATGACATCCCTGCCATCTCCCATGATAATCTCTTAGTCCATAAATCGGCACAGCGGCAGTCTATAATTGTCCACCACCCAGTACGCCCTCCGTACACCCTCCCACTCGCCATCCAGCTTGGGCACGGGAATATCCTCCCACTCCACATCAAATCCGGCCTCGAAGAGATCCATCTCCGCGACCTTCTGGTAAACATCGTATGAGATCTGCCGGTCAGCTCCCATCCCATTGAAAAAGCCCCATTTCCCTTCCTGCTCGAGCAACCCAATAACTTGCTCCGAGAAGAACTCCCGGAAATCGGCATACGACTCGGCAAACGTATCATAGTAAATCGCATCGAACGTCTCGCCCGCCCCGACCAGGCCGGGCAAGATGTCCTGCCACCGGCCCTCGTGGATCACCACGCCAGGCTTGCTGTCCCAGCCGCGGCGCTTCATCTCCGCCACAACGTCCGCGTGGGCTTCGATGATGTGGTGCGCCGCCGGTGCCTGCTCCTGCAAGAATCCATCCACGATGCCCATGCCATGCCCGACATTCAAGACTTTCAGGCCCGGGCGCGGGAGCAGCGCCTTGGCGGATTTGCGCATGATGTCACTCTCCCATGCCATCATCACGCCGTTCTGGTCCGAGTCCAGGATCCGGTCGTTGGTGATGTTCAGGTTCGAGTCGAGGAAGCGCGTGTTGGTGACATCTGAGTTCGCCGGTGCAGCCGCATTCTCCATGTCCACGGCTGAAGCCGGTTCTTGCTGCTGGGCAGATGCGTCCACGAGCTCCGGTGCCGTCTCCGCTCCTCCGGCCTCTTTTTCTTCGTCGCCCTCGTCTGAGAGCTCTTCGTACCCGTCCAGTCGGTTCAGGAGCATCTCTGCGCGCACGCCCGCGTCCACAATCAGCTCGTATAGCTCCAATGCTCCGATCCGGCGCGCCAGGCATCCTGGCGTCTCATCGTTGTTGTCAAGGTCGTTCCAGATCGCACCCTCTTGGAGCAGGAGCTTGACGGTGGTCTCGCCGGACTTTAGTAGTTCCGGGTCAATTGGCTTGGTGGCGCCATTAGTTGCAGCGCCGTTGACTTGTGCTTGACTTTCTGTTTCGGGCTCGCAGGCTGCGATTGCGGAGTGGAGGGGTGTGTAGCCGGTCTCTGGGTCTTTGACGTTGGACGCGTCGGGGAGGGTGGATTGAGTGCGCACTAGCTGGCGGAGCTTGGGGATATCGTGCTGCGAGGCTGCAAGAAGAATCTCTTGTACGTCGAGGTCGACGTCGATCTCGGTGTAGGTGATTTGAGGATCTTGGTTGGTGGGGTCGGACATTGTGGTGGTTCTCTGGAGGGCTCGTTAGCTTTTGTATGGTCTGGTAACCATATTTCTGGATCTGGATATCAACATTCACATTAATACTCACCAGCAACCTATCCAATCAACCTTCTCGGAGCCGTCGAAAGTTCAAGTGCCAGTTGGTCAAAAAAAAGGTGGGTGAGGTTGCGCTCGCCGCCTTCGTCCCCACGTCAAAAATATATATCCGCCCGGAATTGGTAGGCATGGAATTTTTTCTGTCTACATGGATGGAAAAAAACCCAATAAGAGATGAGATCGCGTTTGGATGCTCCTAGAAAAAGCTATTTGTACATAATTCAACAACTTTGACGCCCGATTAGTAGTTTATTTGCCCTCCTCGCTTGTCGCGTTGACATTCAGGCCGAGACCTTGGGTGTCCAGGTACATCTTGTTCTTGCCACCGTTCTCCTGGATAATCTGGGCAATGTGTCGAGCATTCTCAATCTTCCGCAGCTCAATGTAGCTCTTGCTCTTCTTGATCGCATCACCGATGAGCTCGGCTGAGCGAGCCTCACCCTGAGCGCGCACAATAAAGGCCTGCTTCTCCTGGCGAGCCTTGTCGACCATGAAAGCAGCACGCTGGGCTTCCTGCTGGGCAACCTGCTTGGCTTCTACAGCGGCAGTGAACTCGGGGAGAAAGTCAAGTGCTGTAGATCGACGAGCATTAGCGATTTGTAGATAGCTCACACATGAAGATTGCTTACAGTCAAGGAAACATCATCAAGGGCGATGTTGAAGCGTGCGGCCCGGCGGGCCAAGTTCTCGCGGACAAGGCGAGCGACGTTCTCACGCTGAGTGATCAGCTGGCTGGCGTTGAACTGGGCCACCACACTCTTCAAGACCTCGTTGACAATCGATGGCAAAACTCGCTCATCAAAATCACTGCCCAGAGTACGGTAGATTTGTGGCAAAGCGTCGACTCGGGGCCTCGACAAAACACGGCAGGTGATGTTGACCATCTGCAAATCCTTGGTACCGGTCAAAGAAGCGATGTTGCGCGGCTTGGCGCGGACGTCATAGATGATAGGAGTTTCGAACCAAGGAAGCCGGATGTGAGTACCTATAAGAAGTCAGAAAGCTTAGATTTCGCTCTTCTCCACGTGAAGGGTGAGGCCGTACCTTCGGCGTAGATCTCTTTGCGGACACCACTTAGACGGGAGTACTTGATGGCGCGGTGACCACCGTCGACTATTATCATTGTTATTCAGTTGCCCAGCATTTAAAAGACACATTGCATACCGTTGAAGAGGGAGTTCGAGGCAGCCCAGCCGCCGATACCGAGCAGGATGAGAGAACCGGCAAATCCGAGCCCACCGCGACCACCACCGGGGAAACCACCACCGAAACCGGGCTTGCGCCGCTGCAGCATGGTCTGGACGCGCTCCCAGGCCTCCCGTTGATTCTGCGACATGATGGGTGAGTTGGATAGAGAGGGACTTGGCTGGAGCTGGAGAAGACGGGACGTTGAGGAAGATGCGGGTGTGGGCGGTGACCACAAAGTCCGGCAGAATCCTGCTTTGTCGCTCGTCCAGCTTTCCATCCTCGTCATCTTTCCATCGCAGATATGGCGCCCGATCGCACGGGAAAGAGCGTGTTCCTGGGGAACATCCCCTACAGTAGGTTTCTCTGTGCTGGGAGAAGCCATCTCATGGTCATGTTACTGATCCTGGACAGACCTCACTGAGGAGCAGGTCAAAGACATCCTCAGCACCGCCGGCACTGTCACCAAATTCCGACTGATGATGAACCCGGAAACGGGCAAACCCAAGGGCTATGGATTCGCCGACTTCGCCGACGCCGATGCAGCTGCCTCTGCAGTGCGCAATTTAAATGACTACGAGATTATGGGCCGCAAGATCCGCGTCGACTGGCCTCATAACAACGAGAAAGACTCCATACCACCGGATTATTCCCAGCAATCGCAGCCAATGATCCAAGATACTTCTCCCCAGATGCCTCCAATCCCGGGCGCTGCGCCGCTTCCTCCCCTTCCCCCGGGTGTTGAGGTTCCGCCTCATCTTGACTGCCCGAACGCCATCTCCCACACGCTCGCTGCCCTCCCCCCGAATCAACTCCTGGATGTCCTCACGCAGATGAAATCACTTGCCGTGGCTGATCCCGCTCGGGCAACGGAACTCCTGCGCCAAGCTCCCCAGCTCGCCTATGCCATCTTCCAGGCATTGCTGTTGATGAATCTAGTCGAATATCAACTCCTTGGATCAATTGTCGAGCAAGCTGCCCAACCTGCGCCCTCGGCACCTCCAGCAGCTCAATATCAGCCTTATGGTGGTGTCCCGGGTCAAATCTCCACACCCCCAGTGGCTGGTACCCCTTTTGCGCCACCACCTCCCCAGGCTACGCCGCAAGTACCGGGACAGGAGGAGCTTCTGCAGCAGGTCCTCAGCATGCCACAGTCTGCAATTGATGCCCTACCACCCATGGAGCGCAGTCAGATCATGCTCCTACGGCAGCAACTCATGCAAGGAGCTATGCGGTGATCAGCTTCTTGAAGCCTTTCAATGAACCAAATGTAATACCTGATCTTCTTGGAACTTGCGAGAGCCACCGGCTTGCGGCAATTTTTTTTTTCTTCGGGATTCGAGGCGAAGGGTGGCGCATTGGCTGATTTATTCATCTGGACGATTTGCATATCAGCTCCAAACTCAGCTGTACTTTCAAAATAGGGAAATTTATGTTGTAACAATGCCTCTACTCCTCTCCACTCTCCAGACTACTGTAATTCAAGAAACGGCAATCCTTGCCTTGCACTGCATTTATCCTACTTTTCTACTCCTGCAGCAATCAAGAGGCGCAGACAAACCGGGATGACGGACCAAATGAGAATACTGGCACAAAAGATACATGGACAGTAGCTGCAATATGGGCAGTCACCTGGGAAAGAATAATTCAATTGCTTACGATAGAATTTGCCATGGACCTACTCAAATCAAAGAGGACAAGTTTTGCAAAAGAAACTCTCACTAAGTAACCTTACAACTCTAGGGAGCTAAAACTGAGGAAGAAACACTAGGACAAGAGGACCATATGGGGCTCATCGTAAAAAGCTCATCGACTGCCTCGTTAAACTGTCATGTCGATGGGAAATGGGAAGAGAACCATGTATTGCTTTACCGGGCAGGCGCACCAATGGAGAGATAGGATCATTGACAGCTCCTTCAGGCTAGTTCAGGATGCAGAGCAGACGCATTGACTAGTAATTCACCGATGGAGGCGCCGGCTGTACCCCAAGGAATTGAGGAAAAGACAAGAGATATTTTGGCAACGGAATGGCCACGAGGGCCAGGATCGGCAAAATTTCATGATCATCCATGGCCATGCGTGAGAAGTTGAATAACTCTAGATTCACAAGCAAATTTATGTCCTTCATCTTGCATGCCATGACCCGGGTGTTGGAAATGTCCTATGCTTTTGGGTGTGGCACATTCTGTAATCTGCCAGGGAAAGTCATTGAAGAGACACTCTTGATACCAAGAATCTTAAAGGAAAGATTAGGGGCAGAGCCTTATGATTGTTTTGTTTATGCTGTTGTCCAATTTGAAGCGTCTCGTTCCCTGTCATCCAGGTCGCTGTTGTGGTATGCAGCACAAGACATGAGAGCTTAACGTGTTAATTGGAAAAAGAGGAAGGTACTCCTATATGATGAAGTTAGTAAGGAAGAACAGTTATGTTCAATGTCAGATATTCTGGACAAGATACAGAAATCTGTATATATCCGAGAGGACTCACAGGGATCCAATATTATCACGAAAGCTGCAATGAAATCTGAGCAAGGATATACAGACGTATGGTAGGGAAAAAAAAAAAAAAAAAAGAGAGAAGGGAACAATATAAGACATTCAAAAAGCTCACAGAGTTGTTTGGGGAAAGGCCGATTGATGTATTAATATACGAAGAATAGGATTGAACCGGGCCGGTGCTGATGACGTGGGGTGGGCCCACATTAGACTGAATTAATATTCAGAGGGATGACTGAGGGGCACATCAAGTGGACAACCAAGGGGGCGTTGGGGCTGGCCCTGCAACCGGCGGAAATCCGGCGGAAGTGAAGGGCGGGGATTCATATCGCGTGATTGGGCGGGAGCACTGTTCGGACTGGATCGGCTTAGTCGGCAAGCCGAGTCGCGTGATTCGCTGAAATCTCGGCTTCCCGGACGAAACCGCCTAGAACGCCTATTTAAACTCAGCTCGGCTATCGGACTTTCTTTCTTCCGCATCTTCCCCACACTAGGTTTTCGGAACATTTTTCTTCCTCACTCGGCCACGTGGCTTCGGACATCGGAACTTCTTTCTTCCGCGCATTTTCGAGTCTCCTATCTTATCCCTGCTCGCCTACGACTCGGAGATTCTTTTATCCGTACCATCTCCGCCCCGCCCTCCGCCCCGCCCATCACTGCGTGTTTTCATCACGTGTACCCGGGTGCCTGAGTGCTGTGTTCCCTTCCTTGATCACAAGGACCCTTCTAAAGGTAAGTGTCTTGTCCCATCACATGAGCGTTTGGTCCATGAGCCTCGGCTTACATGATAAGCAGTCTTTTTTTTTGTTCCGCTCCGCCCACCTCCCTCCGGCTCCGCTCCGCCCTCGCAACCACGTGACCCGCCGAGCCCTCGGTGCTGTCCTTCATCCTCGAGTTCATCGAGAGATGTAAGTATACACCTTTGATCAAGACACTCCATCAAAAGATCATGGCTAATATGATGCTCGTAGTTTCCCTTTTCCTTAGCTCAATCCCTCATTCCTGTGTTTCGCAATGGCACCGGCCAAGAAAAACGCCCGGTCGACCACTCGCGCCGAAAAGTCATCGTCAATGGGTGGCAGACTTCCAGCTGCCTCAGACCCTAACGATGACTCGACCAACACCGATAACGATCAGCCCGCTTTCACAATCCCCATCATCCCTGAGGTGTTGCGATCCCAGCCTCAAACGGGACGACGATATCTTGACACCAGTCTGCCTCCCATGCATGACTTGAATGCCATTTTCAATGATATCCTGAAGAAAGCGCGCCAGCTGGGCTTTGAGGAGTTTCTCAACAAGCTCGCAAAGCGGCCCCTGAGGGTGGCCACGGTATGTTCGGGCACCGAAAGCCCTGTTCTCGCGCTCGAGATGATCCAGAAGTGTAAGTGAGCCCTCAATGAGACGTCGCTCTCATGCCCCATCCCCTCAACTGGCCCATCTAACAATTCACTCTAGTGGATCAAACAAAGTCATTCCGAGTCTCGCACAAATTCAGCTGTGAGATTGTGGCGTCAAAGCAAGCGTACATCCAACGCAATTTTGAGCCTCCGTATCTGTTCCGCGATTGCACGGAGCTGGGCAACGAGATGGCGTAAGTGATATAAAGTCTCCTCACATGGCACTTACTAACAACGTATACAGCCAAACAGCATACGGCGCCAAAGTGAGAGTTCCTGGGGGGCTTGACGTCCTGATCGCTGGGACCGCCTGCGTGGACTTCTCCAATCTCAATGTGAGGAAGGGGGATCAAAAAGAAGGTGGGGAATCCATGACCACTTTTGATGGTCTGGTGCGATACGTCGATAGGTGTCGGCCCACAATCCTCGTCCTCGAGAACGTCCGCGGCGCCCCCTGGGACAAATTCGCAGAGGCATTCCGGGATGTCGGCTATTTCTCCAACTGGATGAAAGTCGACACGAAGGATTATTACATCCCTCAAACCCGGCAGCGTGGCTACATGGTAGCCTTCGACTCGCAGGGGAAGGGATTAACCAAAACGGAAAAGGACAAGATCCTGGCCCGTTTCAAAAATTCGGTCACCAAGTTTGAACGTCCAGCTAGCTCCCCCGCTGGAATGTTCTGTCTTGAAGAAGAGGATGTTCGGCGAGAACAGATTGATAGAGATCTGTCTACGCGTCTGGAAGCGAACTCCTCTCGTGCAGAAGTCGACTGGTTGAGCTACCAGCGACGGCACCGGTCTTACCGGCTCACGGAGAAGATTGGCGATGATCGTCCAATAAGTCGTTCTCAAGAAGGAGGTGTCACTTGCCATCCCCCGGAGTTCTACCTGCGACCCTGGTTCCGCGCACAGGTCGAACGGATTTGGGATACGGTTGACATCAAGCAATTGGTCGCCGTCGGCAAGAGCAAGTTCGACATCAACTATAAAGAGTAAGTGAATCCGAAGTGAGGTGTCAAGTGAATGATAACTGACTGACATCTCATTAGACGCTGGATTGATTTGTCGCAGGGTGTGGACCGAGGCGGCGAAAGCACCAGCTCCATCGGTGTCGCCGGCTGCCTGACTCCATCGGGTATGCCCTTCGCTAGCACTCAAGGCGCGATTCTGTCGGGCTTGGAGGGCCTTGCTCTGCAGGGCCTTCCCCTCGATCGAGTCATCCTTACTCGCGAATCGCAGCGGGAGTGCCAAGACCTCGCCGGAAATGCGATGACAACGACCGTCGTCGCTGCAACCATGCTCTCGGCATTTATCGCCGGATCTCAACTGTTGGACAACGGCGCGTTGCAAGATGCAGATGCGCCTGCAGGAGAAGAACTCACGCCCCAGCTCGACAAGAGCGCAACTATCGGCGTGATCGACTTCATCGACCCCTGTACCGAAGGGGACGCATCGAGCCTTCGGGCCAAAGAAGTCGCCATTCGACAGCACGGTTGGAAGAGTGCTCGCTTTTGCTGGTGCGAAAAGCAATCGAGCCTCAAGCCCGACCCTCTCGAATGCCTACTGTGCAGACACCGAGTCTGCTGTTCCTGCGCCGGAAATCCAACACACTCCTATGTGCCGGCAGACCGTATAAATGTGACCGACCCTCTGGAATTCGTCGCAGACCTCAAGAGCATCCTACCGATGCGGATAACCCTCACAGGTCTGCACCATTCCGACTTCCTGGCGTACCAAGGGCTTCTCACCCCTGAAGAGTGGGAGAAGTACCTGGTTGCTATCCGACCCGCACTCCCAGGCGACACCGAGACCGAGCTACGCTTCCGCGAAGTCAAGCGCACGCGCATCTGGACCGTGATCTATGACGGCAAGAATTGCAGCATGCACCTGGAAGTTAGCAAGGGGGCCTTCAAGTGGCTGTACTTCGCCCATGCCCCCGCGACAATGCCAGCTCGGTGCCTGGTGCGAGAGATACTCGCCCGACCAATCGCAAGAATGGTCTCCGATGAGGAAAAGATCTTGGAAGGAACATGGCAGATCTGTTCGCCGATCAGTCTTGGTTTCGAACTCAAAGTCACCGGGGTTGGAGAGCCGACAAAGTCCTTTGCAGCAGCCCTGAACATCCAGATTGCTGGAGTTCGCAAGCAAACAGTCTTTCCAACCCTCCGAATCGAAGCCGATGACCAGTCCATAGATCCCCTTGACGCCGACATCCGTGGCGAGTATACTTTTTTGCCGGACTGCGGGACGGCCCTTGGCTCCCTCTACAGACTGAAGTCTGAGAGAATGCCACCCGTTTTCTTGTTTTTCGATCCCCGCAAGGTCGGAAACATCCACCACGACTCGTTTGTCTTTTCGACAGACCATGAGCGCATCGCTGGGTACGACGTTCGGTCGACCATCGCAGAAGTGGCGCATACGTGGAGACCTGTCCATGTAAAGCCCACGACAAACAGCGTTCATGCCTTTAGTCGGCAATGGAAAGATGTTCGGACCGTCAAGCTGCAGAAGATGGGGATTCCTGACGTGAACCCCCTCCTGCAATCGGAAACATCGATTCGGGTGAGCAATGCGAATTGTCATGCAACCTATGTCCCCTTGGCCGGAATCACGGGAAGCAGCCAACTCATGGATATGGAGGTACCAGAGGACCAGACTTCGTGGACACAGATGTCCGCCGAGGAAACTCGCGAGAAGCTGAAGTCACTCGTATGGGCCGCTCACCAATTTTCCGTGAACCCGGATTTCGAACAATGGAGTGAACTAGGGCATACGAAAATGAGCCAATCCAGCAATGAGGAGCGACTGTGTGAAGTCTGCGATCCACCAACACCGGAGATTCGATGGGGGCATGAAGAGGAGACAGGCCGGGTGGTACCTTTTGAGGACCCCGAACAGGCCGCCGTTTTTGAGCGTGCAGTCAAGACAAAGCCACTGTCATTTCTTGCTTTCAACCGAGTCGAAAGTGAGGGACGAGCGAGTCTCGTCGTAGCGTTGAATGTACAGTCACTCGCGCACCGAGCCCATGGCAAGCTCACTACGTCCCTGAATCCCGCGGTTAACTTGAAGTGGAGGTTGATTACCAACGATCAGGATTACGGTCGTCGAGCACGTTCAAAGCTCACAATTCTCAGCAATGAGAACGATCTGGAGTCCCTGAACCCTCCGAACTTCAGGTATAACCTGCGGCCTGAACAGCTTCGCTCACTCAGCTGGATGAGGAGCCAAGAGGATGACGATGGCATCCAACCATTTGTAGAACAGGCGGTTGAAGAACCTTTCTTCCCCCTGCTCTCATGGCGCGCCGAGGTCATGGCCACCTTGCCAAGAACGATCCGAGGGGGAGTCCTCGCAGATGAGGTCGGATACGGCAAAACGGCCATCGTGTTGGGGTTGGTCGATTATAATTTCGAAGATAAAAAAGCCTCGATTATAAGACGACTGGAAGAGAACCGGCCGGAGGTTTCGGGCCTGATTCCCGTCAAAGGAACTTTCATTCTCGTCCCGGACAATGTGCTCCATCAGTGGGCCAACGAGATTGAGAAGTTCCTCGGGAAGAAATACAAAGTGCTCATGATCCCGAGTATTGTCGCGTTTTCGAAGATTTCCGTTCGGGCCATGAAAGATGCAGACATCATTCTGGCCAGCTGGAATGTCATTCAGAGCCAGGGTTATTACCAGACTCTGCGAATCTTCACTGGGAGCCCCAAAGTTCCGAAGGGCATGGGTCGGATTTTCGATTCATGGTTCGAAAAAGCTGTGACTGGAATGAAAGAATCGATTCGGACTTTGGCAACCAAGGGACCTGAAGAGTACCTGTCCGAACTGGCTGTGCGATACGAGAGGCTTCAGAAAAACATTGCCGAAACGATCTACATCGAGTCCAAACGTCTTCGCGGAGCCAAGTTTGCAGCTGCCCAAAAAGCCAAAAAGCTCAAGATGGAACAACAATCGGGAGACGCCGAAAAGAATGACCCAGACGTCATGGACGTGGACGAAGCTGAAGCCCCTGTGCCAAAGAAGAAGCGAAATACCAAACCACATCGCTCAAGCACCCGTGCTGATTCTGAAGTCTCTGACAAAATGAGCCTTGACAACTCCGAAGTCTCCGATCAAATGGACCTTGACGATTCTGATGTGGACCTCGACAGCGGCGACAGTGGCTACGAAGGTAAATCGCTTCGTGGAAAGAAAAAGATCTCTCGTGCCACTAAAGGGTCCCGTCGCACTGCTGCTTCGACTAAAAAGGACGAATCCACCGATGAAAGTGCTGGATCGTTGAGAAAACAACCCTCGCGTTCCACAAGAACCCGCAAAGCTGTTTCGTACAAAGAGATCGGATCTGACGGCGAAGATGAGGCTCCATCGACAAAGAAGACTTCGGGTGCCACTGGACGGTCTCGCAGAGCCGCTTCCTACCAAGAGGACGACTCCGACAGCGGCTTTTCTGAGCCCTCTGAACCCTCTGATGAATCAGACCCTGGATATGAGAGTGATTCGGATCCCAAGAGCAAGAAGCGGAAGCGGAGTTCCAGGAAAGCTCCCTCCAAAAAGGCCCCTCTGAATGCCCCCGCAAAAGAAGCTCCGGCTGACACAGCTCCTACACAAGAAGATCCTGCAACAACCGCCCCGAAAAAGAAAGCTCCACCAGAGATGACTGTCGAGGAACTCATGACAAAAGCCCGCCGAGCATTCAAGATTCCCAAACAGTCGAAACGGACGGATTGGCAAGACATGACATACCTCCCCCTCAATGCATACCAATTTGACCGGTTCGTCATTGATGAATACACCTACATCGGAGAAGACCGACGATTGCCGTTGGTGACGATGCAAGCAAAATCCAAATGGATCCTCTCCGGCACTCCAACTCTCGACGAATTTTCCGACGTCAAGAGCATTGCACAATACCTGGGATTGAACCTGGGTGAAGACGACGATGGCGACTTCCCGACCAAGAATTCCCGATTCAAGATCATCCGCCGCCACATGACCCCGGTCGAGAAGTTCCTGATGTACAAGCCTCGTCACAGTGACCAATGGTACCAGGACCGACACAAGCTCGCACAATCTTTCCTCGACCAATTCATGCGTCAGAACAAGGCAGTTATCACCCACATCCCATGCGAGGTCTACTACAACGCGTGCCTCCAGTCGGAGAAAGAAAAGGAGTCATATGAAACTCTTCATTCCCACCTGCTTTCGAAACGTGGTCGCACCCTCAAGATCCGGGCTTCCAAAAAAGAAGAAGATCCCGAGAAACTCGAAAAGATATCCCGTCTCAACCATTTCCTGCAAGGCACCCGTTTCCCCGAGGAGAGTTTGTTGAAATGCTCCACGACCCCGACTCTGGACAAGTACAAGGGAGCGCAGGAGAGTAGTAAGATCGCCGACGTGGTGAACCTGGTGAAAAGCATACCAGAAGATGAATATGTCCTCCTCTTCGTGCAATTCGAAGACCTTATGCACGTTGTCGCTTACGCATTCGAAACCGCCGGCATCACTTGCGGGATGGCGACGACAAAAAACACCTCTGTCCTGAAGAAGTACGGCGAGGCCGATCCCACCAAAGAAAAGAAGCCCTTGCAAACAAAACGCAAGGTCAGGGCCCGACCTGAACCCGAGCCGGAAAACGAAGCCTGGGAAACCCTCGAGGACGAGTCTGCATTCGAACCTGGACAAGGTTCCGAGGACGAGACCAAGGGCAAAGGAAAAGGCAAGTCGAAGACCCAACGGGGTAAGAAGAAAGCTTCACAGGCGAAAAAGCCGACCACCAAGGACTCTTCCATCCCAAAGGTCCTGATCCTCCACCTGGGCAGTGCCATGGCTGCGGGCCTGAACCTGCAAATGATCAACAATGTCCTCTTCCTGTCGCCGCTGCTGACCCAATCGCAGCAGGAGTACGAGGCGGGGATGACCCAAGCCATTGGCCGATGCCGCCGTTACGGTCAGACCAAGACTGTCCGTGTTCACCATTTCATGACGAAGGCATCTGCGGATGTCAACGTCTGGCAGGACCGGAACGGCGGTGTCGTTGTCCAGCGTGGGGAAGAAACGGCCTGCGTTAATCGGGACGATGTGCGGGAGGGGGACGACTTGTTGGGAGGACCGGAGCTCCAATGGGAGTCGGCGGAGTGAGGGAAGGGTGGATGGGGGGTGGGATTGTATGTTTATTTTGTCGTGTAAGGGTGAGAGGATGGTCAATACAAGGATGTGATCTTGCTTTCAAACCATCTGAATAGGAGGGGATCGGAGACGTGAGGTGGTGAGAAGTCCGAGTACCGGGGGAGGGAGAATACAGCCAGGCGCTGATAGCAGCGACGACATATTCGAGACATCGCGGGCCAAGTATTGAACGACATCATAGAAACTACATCGATGCTTTGTTGTATACATCCAGCCAGCCCTAAGCCAATGGTAAACACAATTGCCCAGCACTCGTTCATCTACGCAAGACAAGTCCCGCGGGTATAGTTTCAGCTCAACTATACGGTGATCTAGGGCACGATGTCCTTCCAATCCAACGCACCAAGACTATAGATACGCATAGATCATGGATCTGGCCTTGCAGCATGCACTTACAATAGAAAACCAAGAGAAAAACTAAAGAAATCTGATTGCTGCCGATGACTTGGCAATTGGCTTCCCGTCACAACCCAGAAGCCAAGTACTGTACATGGTTGACGATGAAAAAAGAAAGGCACCCCGAGTAGATCATGCAGGGTGCCGGCATAACCTCTAATTTTTCCCCTCGCTGTGTATTGCTCCGGGTTGCAGGCGACAGGGTCCATTTCATGTTGCGAAACTCCCCATTACAAAATCCTCCATGCTGGAAATCAAATCATCAATGAACAAGGGGCTTGCTCTATTGCTGCGGCTGCTCGTCCAGAGCACCATCCTTGCGCATCATGGTCTCCGGGTTCCACACGGGCGGGTCCTGGAGGTTGGTCAGACCGGCGCTGTTCTCGCAAGTGCTGCGCCCGCTCAACGGGCCCGGAGCGGGGATCTTGGTAGCGGCGCCGGTGGCGGTCGCGGAATCCTTGAGTGCGGTGAGAAGGCTCTTCATGGACTCGGGGGTCAGGTCCTCGTAGTAGTCGTCATTGATCTGGACCATGGGGGCATTGACGCAAGCGCCCAGGCACTCGACCTCGATGTAGGTGAAGAGGCCATCCTCGGTGGTGTGGCCGGGGGTAATTCCAAGGTGTTCGTTGATCGCCTTGACAATGGAGTCACTGCCGCAACCACCGAGCTGGCAGGGGGTCTACAGCAACGGATCATTAGCGATCATCCTCCGGGTAGACGAGAGTCTGGGAAATGGTGCTTACCGTAGTGCAAATCTGCAAAAAGTACTTGCCGACCGGCTCGCGGTTGTACATGGTGTAGAAGGTCGCGACTTCGTAAACGCGCATCGGGGGCATCTCCAGCATCCGGGCGACCTCATTCATGACGCTAATGCTGGTGTAGCCATGCTGGCGCTGGCCCAGATCCAGCAGGGGCATCACCGCCGCCTTCTTGTACTGCGGCGGGTAGCGCTTGAGGATCTCATCGGCGAGAGTAAGGTTTTGCTGGGAGAATTTAAACGGGAGAGACGGGTTATTGGAGGGAGAGTTCCGGTGCTGCAGAAGCAAAATGTCAATGGATTGTCCTTTTTGCTGTGGCCGTCTGCGACCGACGCCCCGAGGGGCCCTAGAATGGGGAGACGAACCACGGCGAGGGTATCGCTGTATCGTTGCGGGGCGGCCGAAAAAGATCTGTATTGGGGAGTCGGGAGGCGCAGCAATCTGCTGGCCCGCGAGACGGGGAAGAGCTTCGACGCCATTGCGCAGGGGAGGAGTCGAGGAAAGTTGAGGTTGAGAGGAGAAGGACGGATCGAGTTGGCAAGACGGGTTTGCGGGCGGCCAATCAGCGTCGACAGATTACTCCCGCCTCCGCCAACTTTCGACTTGATCAAATTCAAGCTATAATTACCATCCATGACGCGATGGATTGAAGCTTATGGATCAATTGATTGTATTCTTCATATTCTTCGTGAGCATCCATCGGTCACAACTGAACTCCAATACACCCAGACCCAGCCTACACATTCTCCATGCGATACACCTCATACGCAACCTCCTCGTACGGGTGCGCCTTGATGAGTTCTCGAACAGCGTCCAGCATCATCTCACGCCCGAGACACATCACCTCCACTTTAGTCTCGCGACACTGCTCCACCTTCCCGACGGCGCCGATGGCGGGATCCGCCCCTTCGTTGGGAAGAAACTGGCCCGTTCCCACGGTCTCGAAGCAGCATTTGGTGTACTTGCCGCCGGGAAAGGAGCCCGCGCCCGTGGCAAAGATGGCTTCTTTGCATGCATCTAGGTTCTCTGGCGGGACGAAGAAGACCAGCTTATAGCGGTCGGGGACGTTGGGCGTGGACATGGCTCGAGATGTCGAGTATAACGACCGCTGTACGGTGGAGAAGACAGTAGGAGTGGGATTCGTAGATGAGAATGGCCCTGCTCCTCGCCTGGGGGCGTTGGACCGGGGCACTGCTGATATCGCCCGTCGGAGATGGTGAGTGCGGGGAACTGCACGCGAAACAGGTCTGGCAAGGGACCAGGGATAAGTGCAGATGGCTCGGTGCATTGGCCGGCTTTGTAGTTGCGATGCGTGAACAGTTGTAATTCAAGTCGTAGAATCCTGGGCATCGACCGGGGTTAACTTGGGCGGAAGCCATGTTCATCAGGCATCAATTTGAAGTATACCGGGGACGAGAAAATCCCCCAGGGTCCTTGTCAATCTGTGCAATTGTTGATATGATATGATGTACGGTGTTGTATCCTCCATGCATCACTTTTCCTCTATACAGACCCCGACAAATGCTCCTTTACATGCGTTTCGATTCGCTCCAACAAAGTCGCCTTCCGCGAGTCCTCGATCCAGCTCTCCTGCACACTGTTCTCTGCAATGATCCGCCATTCCAGAACCGAAAGGTTGAAAGCCTCCTGTACAGCGCAGTAGTTGTCCAGAATATATCCGCCAAAATACGCGGGGTCATCACTGTTGATCGAAAACTTGACTCCGGCCTCCAGGAAACGGCGCACCGGCACATCCGCCACGGAGGGCACACAGCGTAGCCGCACGTTCGATAGCGGACACACAGTCAAGAGGATGCCCTCGCGTGCAACACGCTGCATCAACTCCGGGTTCTCGATCAGTCGGATGCCGTGGTCGATGCGCTCGGCACCCAGCTCCAACGCAGTACTGATGTAGGAAGGATCTCCTTCTTCACCGGCGTGCGCAGTGAGTGGAACCTTCTTCTCCGCAGCCGATGCATACAGTTCTCGGAACATGTCCTTGGGCGGACCGACCTCGCTCGAAGACCATCCGAGACCGTGGACCACGCCGCTCTCGAAGTGCTGGTGGGAGAGGAACTCCTCATACACCTCCTTCGCAGACGCGACGGGCAGGTGTCGAACGAAGCACAGAATCAGCCGCGTGCTCAGACCCAGCGCGCGCTCGGCACGCTGACAGCCTGCAGAGAAACCGGCAACGATAGTCTGGTAGGGCACCCCGCGGCTTTGGTGGACCTGCGGATCGAAGAAGACCTCGGCATGGTGCACGCCGTCCGCGTGTGCTTTCTGGAAATATGACCATGCGAGGTCTGCAAAATCTTGCTCTTTCTTGAGAACGGCCATGCCTTCGAAATAGAAGTGCAGGAAGTCGTCCAACGAAGTGAAATGCTCATATCGCGTCGTGAGGGCTTCAACCGAGGCATAGGCCGGATTGGTTGCAGGGTCGGGCAGGGTAATCCCATTGCGCTCGGCGAGCTGGAATATCAACTCCGGTGTCAGACAACCTTCAAGATGGACATGATGCTCGCATTTCGGTAGTCCCTGCAAGAAATCGTGCAGCGGGGATTGACACATGATGCGGGGGTGAGAGAGAAACCAGACTGCTACATGCGCGCAAAACCGGCCGAACGACCAAAATATGTACCAGCTGTCTCACCGCGAGACCCAATATTGCATCCCCGATTCCCGGTTCGGCAGCGCGGAGGCTATGGTTGTTCTTATCGGGCGCAGAAGTGAGAAAAAACTGACCCGCAATGCACGATAAGCTTCCGCGGAGGTGGCCGAGCCCACTCAATGCGGCAAGTCCAAGAGATCTTTGATCTATCACGGCGTTTTATCGGGAATAATTGCACATCTATCTAGAACAGCTGGTATGTATTCATCAATCATCTACACCTTCATCTCGGCCCCCGCGGCCTTGCGAAGTCGGTTCATCACCGCGGCCGCCAAATCACCTTCACCATCATTGATCCCTTCCACGTAGATCACGTCGACATCGAATTCGTCCAGTGCGCGCAGGATAGCGAAAAGGCCGTGGGCAATTGAGACATGATCGGATCCAAGGTGGTAGTCGTAGGCCACTTTGGTCCGACTGCTCGGGTTGCCAGTTTCCTGCACGGGAATAGGGAAGCTCACGAGGTTGTCGAGGGCAGCCGTCACGGGCTTCGCCGTCTTCGCGAGAACATCGTCCGGCGCCAGACCGAGCCCTTGGGGCCAATTCCGGGTGCGTACAATGCCAATGTTATGGGCGCCGATGGCGGTATCCTTCAGATCCTTCTGGACATGGCGCATCACACCTGCAGCACTCGATCCCGGCTCGAAAAGCACAACTCGTGCTTTGGGCGAGTAGTGTCGGTACTTCATACCCGGAGCACGGGGGATCTCTTTCACATCTAGGGTTCCATCATTGTAGGCCTTGGAGACGTTTTCCCAGCCAGGACATTTGCGTAGCTCTTCCATGCCGATACCGCCGGGCCGCAGAATGGCAGGTGGGTCACACAATCCATCCACGACGGTGCTCTCGACGCCGACGCCCGAGGCACCGCCATCGAGCACGAGGTCAATGCGACCATTGAGATCATGGTGGACATGCTGCGCGGTTGTTGGGGATGGCTTGGTTGATGCGTTCGCAGATGGCGCAGCAAGTGGGCGGTCCGTCACATGGATTAACAAACGCGCCAGGGGTGAAGATGGCATGCGTGCGCCAAAGGTGGTCAAGTGGGAGGTCACTTCAGGCGCCAGTTCCGAGCCGGAGGGGTTGGGTAGGATGATCGTCAGCGGACCGGGCCAGAACCGATCGATCAGAGGCTTATAGATCGACGGAATCGGGATGCGCGGTGTCTTGGTCGAACTGGGGCTTTGCGAACTCGGGTTGAGCAGCCGCTCGAGCATGTCCAGTGAGTCCACATGGATAATCAGCGGGTTATCAGAGGGTCGCTGCTTCGCGCGGTAGATCCCCTGGACGGCACTACTGCGTGTAGCATCGGCACCGAGACCGTATACGGTCTCCGTAGGAAAGGCGACGGGAATGTCGCTGGTGCGGAGGAGATTCGCGGCCTCTTCAATGGCCTTGGATTCGGGTGTCGCATTCTTGCGCTCGTCCGCCCACCAGTCGGCCAACGACCGGTTGTCACCGGGCCCCTGGTTGAGTCGTTGGACAGAGACCACCCGGGTCTCGTTTGCCGTCATCGTCGTAAGAAGGCGGGTGAGTATTCGCTGACAGGGGCCAGCGAAAACACGGGAGAACGGCAATGTGATGTGGGAAGGCCGAATCAATGACGCTGTGCCGCGCACACACGATGAGGGGCGAAATGTACACGGAGGGTCCGAGTCACGGATAATTGGAAGAGGACGGTATTTGACGGATTGCGGTATGCTCGGGTCTTCTTAGGGTATGCAGTCGACGATCATCCTGCGCGCGATCTCACCTGAAACAGGGCGAGATTCTTATCGTAGCCGAAAAAGAGAATCTCCGATCTGGCCATGACGTCGGATGACTCATCTGCGGGTGCGTTAACTAGGTTAACATATTAACTACTAGTTATTAGTTAGTTAGTGGGAGAAAACGGGATAGCAAGTAAACCGAGGATCACAAGAGAGATGAAGACATGTAAACGATCGGGCCCTGAGCGTTGAGCGGGTAACAGGGCTACAAGGGTCATCGTCGAAGTGGATCTCTATGCGGATAGGATACAAATTACCACCACAGAAGTACCGCATTTCATCAAATGGCCCACTAGACTGTCTGTGACCTCTATTTCATAGAGATAGAACTAGTATAATCATTTCTTCTTCCCACCCTTGCCTCCTTTCGCACCACCCTTACTCTTACCCTTATCACCACCCGCATTGCCGCCGCCACTGCCGGAAGTCATAATGCGTACCTTACCCACAGGCATGGAGTTTATGATCTCAGTATCTTTCCATCCTTTGAGAAGGTCACCTTCTCGGGCTCTTAGCCGTTCGGCGTCCACGCGAGGAATACCCGCATCCTCTGCATGCTCCTTCTTGACCTTGCCCGTCGTGGTCTCCGACACCCACCGGCCAACGATCTCTTTGACAGCCTTGCCCTTCTTAACGGTACCTGGCTGAAGTTTGACCTTATACTTGTATCGGCCAAGTGCTCCCCAGGGCGCACAAACAGCAATGGCGGCGAGAATCTCGTCGTCCGGGCTCGGAGTGCCAACAAGGGCAGGAATCCAGCTCATATCCGCGGCCTCAGCGGCAGCGGTCTCCTCGTTGTAGTCATCTGTTCCGTTTTCTGCGAAGAGCGCCTGTCGTTTCTGCTCGGCAGCGGCGGCGCGTTCATGCTGTGCCCGACGGCGTTGCCTCTGTGCCTCAGCTTCACGTTCCCGTTGGGCTTTGGCTTCTGCTGCTTGAGCTGCCTTGGCCGCCTTTCCTTTGCCCGCCCCTAAGAGTCGTAGAGCGAGTTCTCGCTCCTCGTCATCTTGCTGCGCGTACTTTGCAGCCGCACGCTTCTCCTTGGCCCGCTTTCCTCGGGTAGGAGCAGATCGGGGAGGTTCTGGTGGAACAGGGCGGTCGAGGGCGTTGCCTTGCCGTAAGGTACGTCGCTCACGCGCAGAAAGCCTCTCCTCCTCCTTTGGAGGGGTTGTATTTTGCGCCGGGGCTGATGCAACGTCTTTTTCTACTGGCGCGTCTTCCTCCTGATGTTCAGCATGCGCGGCAGTCTCTTCTAATTGAGGCTCTTCTCTGGTCTCTTCCTCTGCTTCAGACTCGGGTTCAGAGGCAAGAGTTTCCTGTTCTTGGCGGGCGGGAAGTTCAGAGTCGCCTCGCTGAAGAGGATTTCTCGCAGGGGTCTCATCCTCGTTGGCTTCCTCTTCCTCTCCTTCTGAAACATTGTCTGGTTCGTTCGCTTTTTCATTTTCTTCAGGAGCTTGTGGCTCCAAAGGTGCAGACTGAGAAGGCTCTTCACGAGGCTCTTGCTTTGGAAGCTCAGGTACCACGGCATCACCTTCAAATCGCTGCTTGTGGTTTTTAATGCTCTCCTTGCTAATCTGGAAAAGAACAGCGAAACCGAGAACGAGTTGCGAGGGTGCCAAAAAATTCTTTTCGCCCTTAACCTCAAAGCTGCCTGTTGGGAGAATACCACCGCCAGTCTGTGCAGTCTTTGAAACTTGACTGGCTTGGACCCACCATGCGGACATGACGGCCTTTGAATCCCATGCTGTCGAAGTCGCAACAGAAAGATTGCCCGCTTGAGACAGAGTACTGGGAGAAATAGGCGCGTCCGTAACTCCTGGCCGGTTTTTGACCACGATAGGTAGAGCGCCTTCAAGATCAGCATGTACGAAGATGTCGCCCTTCTTCAGGTATCGACGGTAAAGAAGTTCGCTCTGCATAGCATCTCGTGCCCTGCAATGTCTGTTAGGACTTTGTCGTCACGAGAGCCAGATGGTACATACCCAATAACAAGATAACCCTCGGATGAGATGAAGAAAATGAACTTTTCAAACCAGAACGGGTCACGAGCTTGTCGCAGAACCTGCTTCTCTTGCTTCAAGCCCTTCTTGAGATCGGCCGTAACTTTCTTCTCGTGACTCTTGAGAGCCTTTGTGGACGAGTCAGCAGTTCTTTGTTCCTTCTCCGAGGCTTGCTTCTTTTGCTCGTATAATTGTGTTGCGTTTGCCCAGGGCGTGAGGCCGAGATCGATGTCTATCGACAAGATTTTGGACGCGGCATCTGCACGCTGCTGGTTCTCCTTCGCTTCACTTTCTGATTCGGAGTCCTCGTCCTCGCTCGAATCAATCTCTTCATCTTCATCTTCATCACCTTCACTCAACATGAGAGTGATCGTGTTCTCGTACAGCTTGAGAGGGAGCTTAATGATTTGTGCGACAGGATTTCCACGGCTTTGCTCCATCTCGATGAGACGGGCAATTTCGCCCCAATCCATTCCTTGCGCAATCAGCCCATTGACAGCATCCATCGCTTCCTGAACGCGATACATGTTGTCCTCGATGGCGCCAGCTTTTCGAATGTGAAGTTCTTGAACGTCCTTCAATGCATCGATGCGCTTTTTATGCTCGTCTCTTACAGACTCTAGCTTGCGCTTGGCTGTCTCCTCTCTCTCTGTAAGTCTGGACTCCAGTCGCTGGGATTCCACAGAAGAGAAGTATTCATCGACGGTGGCATTGAAGCGCTCGAACTCCAGGATCTTGAGATTATCTTTGCCTTCAAATTGTCGCGGTCTGAAAGGGTGAAAATCTTCGTACAAGAGACCATTTGACTTCGAGCGTTCGTTCTCAGCCTGACCCTCCGCCTGGGCTCGCGGGTCTTGTTTAGCAATGATGTAACCAGCATGGCTGGCACCAACGTTGTAGCTATTCGAGACCCGCTGAGCCTCCTCCAGCACTTCTCCGATAATCTGGAGAGATTTTTCATTGCCGAGGATTTGGTCGAGAGGTATAGATGCGTCGAATTCCTTGACAGCAAAGGCATGATCCAGTAAAAGCGGAGGATACTCGGGAAATCCCTGTGTCAAAGCCTTGCGCAATATATCTTTGCCCTTCTTCCCCTTCTTCTGCGGGGCATCTTCTTTAGAGAATATTGCTTGCGCCTTTTCCAATGTTTGCTTGATCCGCTCGGGCGTAATATCAGGAACACCGCCGCAATTCTGCTTGCTGGTGATGTTGTACTTGAGGCCAAGTTTGGTTTCTTCGCCCTCGGCCATCGAAACTTGTCGGAATAGCGCAATGATCGTATGCTCATGATCGGTAACAATGATGTTGCCGCCAGCAAAAAATTCCAGGAACATGTGATATGCCCCATCGCTGAAAGAAATATCGATCACACGGTCCGTGCCAACTTGCGAGACACTTGTCACGCGACGAGATTTGAGTAACTTTCGCAGGCGAGTCACAAAGGACGAGGGGGCGGTCGCGGCTGTGCGAGAGTATTGCGTGACATGAGCGCGGAAGCCGGAGTCGACAATGAGTTGGCGTCGATGATCTGGTTTGGCAAGCTTAAAGAGAAATATTCTCTGGGGACTTCAGTTAGTATGGAAGTATCTCTCCGGTGTTGGAAGAGATTATTGGACGCACCGAGGAGAGGTCGTAGATGTTGGACACTCGGAGACTAACTAGCTCCGAGGCCAGCTCCTGTGTAATGACCTGCGACCCATGAGCATTCGCACTGAACCGGAGGTTGTCAATCGTAATACCTTGACGTCTAGCGAGGAGAATCTCTGCTTCATCGTAGCCCGTGGTGTTGCGGAGGAAAGGAATTTTCGAGCGTGACGTATGCGGGGCAGGAACCGAGTCGGGCTCCATTCTAAGCACGACACAAAGGACCCACGAGATACACCCATTAGTAAGATACTTGTTGCAAGAGATATTTGGGAGAATTATTTTTTCATTGCGATCATCAGCGTTGCAGTTATAGAGGGATATTAGCAGGGGACACCATGACAACTGGAGAACCAGACAATAGGCAAGGCTTTTGCTTTCGAATGCAGCGCAGCATGCAAAGATCTATAAAGTCCATAGTCCGCGGAGCAAGCGACGGGAAAGATTTGGAAGAGGGAAAAAAAAAAGAGACCATATCACGCCGGAACCAGCCAGGAAAATCACCAAACTAGAAAGAAAACATGGTGGGAATTGCTCGGAAGGCGGAAATCACACAACACAGGCTTTCGGCCCAAAGAAATGACATGTCGACCCTTTACATCTGTCGCAACCCCTCCGCGAGACGGCGCTTGCCAAATTCCCAGGCATTGAGCAGGCCTTGTTCGGTAAGATCGATGTTCTTCATATTCGGCGCATCGGCAGCGGGGGCACGGCTGACTCGCGAAGCAATCAGGACTGGGTCGGTCTCGAGAATAATTCCGTCGTCGATGATCTCGTCAATGGTCAGGCAGACCTAAGAAAAGAAATGATTGATTAGCAACAACTGACAGCTGGGCACAAACGACTTACCAGGTCGTAGTTTTCAACAATTGACCGTCGGTCCATAGCTCCTCTATGCGGATTGTTAGCCTCGGGCCTCTAGATTCAATACGCCAGGACCAATGGAATTCACACTTACTTGAACAAGATACCCAGGGCATCGCGCAGCGACAGAACGACGTTGTAGAGCAAGACCTCGTTCTCATCGGCACTTCCCACCACGTACAGCATAACATCCGTCTCCATCTTGAACACAACAATGCGGTTGTCGTACAGGATCACATCGCTGGTAGACTTATTTGTCTTCTCCAGGAGACCTTTTTCAAATGCCCGCTGCTCCTTAACGGTCGGGTATGGGTTGGCACCGGGGTAATCGGTCGAGTTGGGTGCAACACCGGCGGGGGGTGCGGTGCCGAGTAGTACTTGGAGAAGATGCGGGAGCCGTCATCGGCCGACATGACGAGGACCGCATTCACGGAGAAAAGGGATAAAGGACCGGGCATGGTGGGCTAGAGCTTTTCTTTCGAATTGTTGAAGTAATTGGCGGAGTGAGGGAGTGCTGTTGCAGGAGCCAGTCTGGCCGCAGCGGAGCCGCACCAATGTTGTTCCGGGCGAGGTGAATGGTTCGACGATCTCAAAGATTCACACGACTCTACTGTTGTTGACCCCGGGAAATCCACGGGGAGCTTTGAATGAGTTTACTGTAAAAAATTGAATATGTAATAGTGTAGTTTAATTCATCGTATGTAGAAAAGACTTCCACGCGTGACTCGCCAAACATCTGCACAAGACCTCCGTAATGTAAACAAGAAAAGAATCAGGACCAAAACTGTGCATGGGTCCCTTTAAATGATTGCCATAGATCAGCAAAATCCAACGTGGTAAATTTCAAATTGCGCAATAGATCAACTCGGTATCCTTGCGGAAGCCTGAGCCATACATTCCATGACATGAGATTGCGTTATGTGCATCAAAAAGGGGTATGATAAATAGTTCCGGTATCACATCAAATTATGCAGAAACAAGTGAAAGAGGCATTATGGCTGTGCCTGTTCGTCCGGGTTGGGATTAGGACGGTTGAACCACGGAATCCAGCTCGCGCGGTTGGCCTTCTTGCGAGCGGCCTCCTCTTCCTCAAGTTTAGTGGTTTCGCTTACCAGACGGAGCGGTCGTAGCTTGTTCTGGGTCATCACAGCACCGGTATAATTGGTCATACCGCTGCTAGACCGAGGAGGACTGGAGGTCGTGCCAATAGACCCGGTATCGCCAGGGATATCGCTGGTCACGCTGGGAGAACTGCTGCGTCCACCGCGATCGGGCTGGCTCGACATAGAAGGCGCACGGCTAGTGCCGGAAATGAAACTGGCAGCCCCCGAAAACATACTTTGGCGTGATCCAGGGCCCATAGGGCTCGGGCTCATCGGACCACCAGAGTTGCGCCCGCGATACATCTGTCCAACGACAGAGGCAGCATGAGGATCAACTTGCTCTGAGCGCGTGCGACGGTGACTTGCCCGAACAGACTGCGTACGGAAGGGGATACTGGGGGCAGTCTCCGGGTTCTCGTTCGCTGTGCTGTATGGGGCCACAGGCGGAGGCATCATACTCGCTGGGCGGGACCGAGGTTGAGATCGAGGGGGTGGTTGACCAGAGACCACCGATTTTGCTCGCTGCAGAAATGTTTGCGAGGGCCCGTCCTCTTTCTCTGGGGGCGTGGGAGGCAAATCTTTCTCATCACTATCAGCTTTAGAACCCTTGGCCTCGTCATCATTACGGTCGAGTACATGCTCGAATCCGTCATGCTGCAAAACACGGCTGATGATGCGCTCGATGTAGAGCGTGAGAGCCTTGTTCTGGTCCTTAAGGCTCCGAATCTCAATGTCGACTTTGCGGTTCGGGTCAGTCTCGGTCCCTTCTTCCTCCACAGACTCCAGTTCGTCTGCCAGGGATCCAAGTCCGCCATTGGGCTCCTTCTCTGTATGAGCATCCCGCATAAAGTCACCCTTGGTGAAGTCGCCGGTGAGAGTCTTTTCGCTAAGCAGCAGCTGGTAGCTTTCGTTGTCCTCCATAAGACGAGCATTCGCCATACGTGCCTCCAAAAGCTCCTTCTCCAACTCGCGCTGGCGGCCGCCACCCTTATTCTCCATCTCCACCAGCTTGATCTGATGCTCGGCCAGCTCCAGACGCAGAGACTCGATGAGTTTGTCTTTTTGTAGAAGGAGGTTTGAGTTGTTGCGGGAGGGGCTGCGCTCAATTTGGGACGATGGGGCGAATTGCCCATCCACGTCGGGCGAGGCCCGATTGCGGAAGCTGGCTAAGTTGGGGTCAGCGCCGGGGAATTTCCAATACAAGGCGACTTGTCTTACAAGATCGAGAAACCTGCTGGCGTTCGTTCTCTGCATTCATGCGAATATCCTTCTGCGCCACCGACTCCTTCAGGCGCTGGATCGTCGTCTGCAGCTCTTCCTCGCGGCTCGCTTGTTGTTCCTTCTCCTGCAGCATTGCATTTCGCTCCATTTCGTAGTTCTGTTCCAGATCGCGGATCTGACGAGTTTTGTCCCGGATCTCACTGTTCAACGTCTCGATGCGGGTGTCTCGCTCGTGGGCTTGATCCTCGAGTTTGCCTTGTTCGCTGACCGCTTCATCAAGGCGCATTTGCAGAACACCCAGTTGTTTCTGATATTGCTCGGAGGCCGTCTCCGCCTTCTGGAGCTGTTCGCGCAGCTCCTCGATTAGGGCGGCATTCTGGGCCCTCGCCTCATCCTCGGAGGGGTCGTTACCAACTCGAGGAACGTTGGACATGCTCAAATTAGATCGGGTAGGTCTTCGAGCGGCGGCGCGCGCAGAAACTGGCGCAGAACCTCGTTGTGAAGGGGAGCGGTTGAGGCCATTTGTCGCGGCGCTGGGCGAGCGTGCATGCCCTCGTGTGGTGGACCCGTTGGTCGAGGGCGGATCTGCGGTCGATGATTTGCTGGAACTGCCGGGGGTTCCAGGCTTGCGAGGTGTCGCTGACATCGTGCAGGGACCGGATGTCCGAGGGCTGTGGATAAGCTGGGTAGATGTATATATCTCGCCGGAATGAATTGCCTGTCGTAGTCACAAGGTGACCAGATATAGACGGTGTTTCGCAGGAGAAAAGGGTGGAAGGTTGTGTAATCCGGAGAGCGGTCAAAAACGTGTGGACACCGTAGTGGAGAGACCTTGTATGAGGGATTGGAATGTCAGGACTGCTGTCAGAGATTGATTGCGGGCCACATGGCTGAAAACCGAAGAATCATCGAAGACAGAGGTGCTGATCTGCCGAGCGCAGCCTGGAATGGGGGGGGGGGGGGGGAAATAGGAGAATGGTCGCTGATTGCAGACCCTCGATTTTCTGAGGAATGCGGGCGGGCTCCCTTACTCTGGTAACCTAAAAATACCCCCGGTAACAAGGATTGGGGGCTGGGGCGCAACTAAGGCCAGAGTCCATGTAACACGAACGGGCATTCAAGAAGGTCGGGTTCAAGGGGAAATTACGCAGACAACAAATAAAAGGTTGAAATAATAATGTAATTAGAACAATGGTGATCCCAATCCCAAAAAATAGTGCCTGAGGCATCACAACGGTCCTGGGTCATGTGATGTGGGAATATCGGAGCGGAAGAACGTTTGATCCTGAGTTCCCGCACAATCTCGGATTCGCTTCAAACTGGGCGACTTCTCTATCCACTTCAATCACGCCGGCCGGAGCGCATCCTTACCTACGAAATCCTCCACAAATTTTTGAAGTCTTCCAGAACTTCACAGCGCAACGATGGCCCCCAAGAGCAGCAAGAAGGGTGCCGACAACGTGAGTCCGGCCTGCAATTTTTTTTTTCGTCCGGGCCGTCAACTAACAGGCGCCATCTAGATCAACTCCAGGCTCGCCCTGGTGATGAAGTCCGGTAAGGTCACCCTGGGTGCCAAGTCTACCATGAAGACTCTGCGCTCTGGCAAGGCCAAGCTGGTCATCATCGCTGCCAACACCCCTCCCCTCCGCAAGTCCGAGCTCGAGTACTACGCCATGCTCGCCAAGACCCCCGTCCACCACTTCTCGGGCAACAACGTGAGTGCAATCGCACGAAATCTGTGGCGGAACAATGACTGACGAAGGGAATCACAGATCGAGCTCGGTACCGCCTGCGGTAAGCTCTTCCGTTGCGCCACCATGGCCGTCCTCGACGCTGGAGACTCGGACATCCTCACTGGCACCCAGTAAATGGGTTGATCGGAGGGAGACGGTCATGCAGATGTAGGGTGGAAGTACGGAGTATATAGGAGTATGTGTGCAGTGAACACCTTGGGATTCACGACGCATATCATGTTTACGAACTACGAACACCACAAAAGCATTTGCTGATCCAATTTTGGACTTGAGATCGATCTTTTTTGCTCTCCATCGTAGATACTGTAACTTTGACCCTTCTTATTACACTCGAATGGTTTCAGGCCTGTATTTCGTGGTGTAATATCGCCTGTTTAGTTCTGGTGGTGACAAATGCGGCCCCTCGGCTCGGGCGCTCATTGGTCCGCTCCCTAGGGCTTAGGGTTATTTGCCACTCACTGCTTGGAAATCAAACAATCCCGTGACCCGCACCCAATTCTTTTCTTTCCTTTCGATCCCTCGACACCATCCGACACCCAACACCCAGTTCGCAGGAAGTGCCGTCAACCCCTTCCAGCACTCAAAATGGCCCGTCGTCCCGCGAGATGCTACCGCTACTGCAAGAACAAGGTGCGTTGCCGATTTCGAGGACCCGGAGGGATTTGTGTGCGGATTTCGGTTGTGGGGGATCGCAGGAGACAGCACGTTCGCGATGGTGACCGAAGTTGTTCTCGCGATGCGGTCTTTGCACCGGGCTCGACAGCGCCCAGTGTTGATTCTGTCACGCATCGCACGACCGAGAGCCCACCAAATTCAGCAGCTTGGCGATCTGGAATACTGACATCTCTTGCGTCACTAGCCCTACCCTAAGTCCCGGTTCAACCGTGGTGTTCCCGACCCTAAGATTCGTATCTTCGATCTGGGCCGTAAGAAGGCCAACGTGGACGACTTCCCCACCTGCGTTCACCTGGTCTCCAACGAGTACGAGCAGGTCTCCTCCGAGGCTCTCGAAGCCGCCCGTATTTGCGCCAACAAGTACGTCATCGCCATTCCCCTGCCGAGCTCGGAAATATATCTAACCATCGCGCTTCCAGGTACCTTGTCAAGATCACGGGTAAGGAAGGTTTCCACCTGCGTGTCCGTGCCCACCCCTACCACGTCGTCCGTATCAACAAGATGTTGTCGTGCGCTGGTGCCGATCGTCTCCAGACCGGTATGCGTGGTGCCTTCGGTAAGCCCAACGGTCTCGTCGCCCGTGTGAACATTGGCCAGATCATCCTGTCTGTCCGCACCCGTGACTCCAACCGTGCTGCTGCCATCGAGGCCCTCCGCCGCTCCATGTACAAGTTCCCCGGTCGCCAAAAGATCATTGTCTCCAAGAACTGGGGCTTCACCCCCGTCCGTCGCGAGGAGTACGTCAAGCTCCGCCAGGAGGGCAAGCTCAAGCAGGACGGTGCCTACGTCCAGTTCCTGCGTGGCCACGGTCTGATCGAGGAGAACATGAAGCGTTTCCCCGATGCCTACGAGAACCTTTCTCAGGCTTAGATGGTTATGGGTTGATCCAGAATACGAATTCAAGAACCAAAAAATCATTTGGATATTCTCTTAACTGTCTCTGTTCACTACCTTGATATCTCGTGTGCAATCCCAATGGAGTTTTCAATGGGTCACCCATCCTTCCTATCCTTTAGTAGAATAACGGCGACGTCCGCCAGTCACATCACCTGACCACTTCCGATATGCAGTCTGGCAGGCACTAGAGCTGCTGTAAACGCGGCTTGTCGATCATGGATGCACTAAGTGGCCCGCTCTCTGATCCCTGTCAGACGAGTCCGTCTGGAGCTCCGCACTTCGCCAGCATACCGTCTAGACCTTCTACGTTCTTGGTACTTCTACATCACAACCACACAGCCCTTCAGTGCAAAATAAATCAAGGTATAATTCGGCTTAGAAACATAATCGTAAGTTACTCGGGGGCATCATATCGAACAAAAAATCAAATCGTGTACAGTCGTCGGATTATTCGGGCTGTGGCCCACATCGTTCTTGATTCAACGATTGTATCACCGCTATCCAGGTGGTCAGCCAAATTCTTCAGTGGACACGGTGATGATCTTACCTTCTGGATCCGGTGAGCAACCAGTCAGTGTCAAGCATTTGGACAGCGTATCATGGAACACCGTCATGTCTGGCTCGGCGCAGCAGTCGTGGTCAACTTGATCGCAAGCAGCAACCGAGTTTGCCTCGGGAAGACACCTCTCCCTCTATAACACCGGTATATTAGTACTGATTCGTTATCAGGGTGACCGGGTCGGACATACCACACAATCCGGGATAGATGCTGCATTGTCAACTTCATTCGCGCCGGTGAGCTCGGCAGTCGAGAAGGACAGGAAGACCGTCAGGGGGACGAAGATAGAGAGCTTCATGGTGACGATGGAAGATTGAGTACTTGTGCAGTAAAGCAGTGCTTGTGGATGTTCAGACTCTCGCAGGTAGCAAACGAGGGAATGGCAAGGAACTTGTCCGGCCCCAAACCCGGGGCACGGCGATGCTTAAATCTCAGTTGGTCGAGCTTGGACATTCCTCATCGACCCCAATGTGGCGGTAAACAGACTCGCCGCCGGGGTGATCTATGGCATGCGATCCCAAATGTGGAATGTAACGAGGGCACCGAGGAGCCGGTCCGGGCCCCGGATCTGCACATCCGCATGCCGCGAAAGGCAATCCACCACGATCTCGTGGAGAGAAAAAAAGAATAATAAAAAAGAACGCCCACAAACTACTCCATACGGAGTAAACGGTTCCTGTGCGAGCTGCACTCCTTTCTCGTAAGTGAACGTCTCGAGGATCCTTCCCCCGTGGCGATAACTCTATCCCGTTCGGATCTCCTGTCGATCATCCGTCCTAAGCGGGGTATCCAATGCGACGGTGATGCTTGGATATGGTTCACGGTGCTGCACGCCTCAGTGTGAGTGCCGATCTAGTTGAGTCCAGGCGATGGTTCTCTCGTGCGGGTTCAATTGAGTCTTTTCCTCCGGGTTCAATTGAGTGAAGCACTGCCGTAACCCCCCGGTCTGTTTGTTTCACGAACCCGTCAAATGGAGGCATCGATTCGGGCATTTTCGGCCGGGAAAGCCCGAAACTAGCGAGCAATCGCTTCCATCGAACGTGCATGACAACCCCCTCGAACCATCCCCAAACCTTGATTGGCCTGGACTCGGGGGCGATTTTGAGTTCAGAAATTCAAATAAGGCTGTGTGTGTCGAGCGCCATCGTGTGGGGCGCGCGGCGATCTCAGGATGTCATTATAACCCGCGGCGTTGGGAAAGCAGCTTAGTCTGCAGGGAGTGACACGACGCTCGACCATAACCTCGTCCACGAGAGAAGAGCCCTATCAGGCGCAGTCTGGCGACTGCAAGGGCAAAGTGCCGTTACACTGGCTTCCTGCGGTCGATCCGGGGGCCAAAAGTCTCTGACGCCGGGGCCAACGGGGTTCCTGAGCTTGGTTTGCCCCGTGAAGTTGCGCCTTGCCGGGATTTGGCTTGGTCTTGGACAATGCTTAGGTTGATAGGCCTGGTGGGAAGGGCATGGTCTGGACGACTGTCGGATTCCTTCGTGAGCACCGTGTAACTCCTTCCCAAGCCTGTGGTCGGTTAGACCTCGTTCCCGGGAGAATGATATTCAGAGGATGCAGATGCATCACTTCTCTCTTTCCAGCGGCTTGGACGACCCAATAGCTTGAACAGCACTGATCGCTTGTCGAAATCCAGACCGGTCGAGAACTCGGAGCTGCTCGGTGGCAGGATGCCCTGACGGGCGCGTTGACCCGCGCCAGGATTTAACCGAATTCCAAATTGTTGCTTTGGCGAGATGGCGCTACACCCAATGAGGATGGTCAAAGAGCCGGGACTTCGTGTTTGTTTCTTCATTTCGATTGGTTTGGTTCCTGGCCAATAGCATCCCTCTGTCCGGAGTATGGACTATAGCGCTCAATTCTCACCCCGGTGGTATGGGCGAGAGGCTGTGTTTTGAAGGGAATTAGCTCCTGAGGACTCGAGATGCGAATTGACCACCGTTTAATTATATTTTCAAATTGTTTTGGCAGTACATTGTAGATCCCCTCGCGGACCTGGGCACCACCTCTCCACAGGTTCAACGGAAGAGCTCAATTTCACGGACCTCATACGATCCCGTGTCAAGTACGGAGTAACCCCGCTTCTTTCTACTCATACATCCATGGCCCACTTTCCAATGAGCCGTGTGGCCGGAAGATCGCATGACCCACTGATACTATCAGCGACCTTGCATCCGCCATGGTCTGCTCCGAGGTCTTCCGTGGCAGAGTCTGTATTCGCCGGGGGGGGGGGGGGGCAGAACTACTTGTTATCAAGATATTGTCTGATGCATGAGAACACGTTGGGATTCACGATGCTCTCGTGTAAGTATACCTATCTGTGATTTCATATATATTTATATATCTTTTACTTTTTTTGACGTAGAAGAAAACTCGCGGTAGCCAGCATCTACTTTCCCCTATCTGAGCTGGCTTCGAATTCGTTCACAATCTCATGAACGGCCGCGGCCACCTCATCGGGCCGTGATAGTGGAGGATTATGGCCGGATCCTTCGAGCGTGCGAACGACCCATTTCCCCTCACCACCCGCGGCCGTTATCATTTCATCTTGCCGAGCAAGCGAGAGCACTTGACCTGCCGTGGAGAGCACTTGATCTGCCGTGGAGAGCACTTGATCTGCTGTGCATCTAATATACCCCAATCGTCCATCGAAGGAATCATCCTGCCACGCCTCAGGCGGCGTGATACCCGTATTTGCCGCCATGCTCTGAGGCCGTAGATTTGCCAAAGCCCAATCGATTCGATCTTCGGGCGTATCGGGGGCAAAAAACCTAGTGCGTGCATCTGTAGCGAGGAAGAGGCCTGGGCTCGGCGTATCCCATACTATAAAGGGCAGACCGCCGATTTTGCGTATATGTGCCGCCACGTCCATATTGCCGGGGTAGATATAGGCAACCAGGGCGATCATGCCCAGCACGCCTTCGTCAGCCAGGCCTTTGATGGCGGCGCTGCCAATGGGCCCGGCGTAGGAATGCGCCAGAACGATGACTCGCTTCCCCGCGGATGTCAGAGTTTCCACGACGGCACGGACGTGGGCCGCGTCGTCGAACTGTGTCATGCCCATGTTCCCACTGGATGGTAGATCGAGGGTCTCCACGGCGTAACCGAGAGTTTCGAGCGGGGGGATTTGGTATTTCCAGCACCAGGAGCCATGCCAGGCACCATGCACGAGGACGATCGTCGGTTTGGTGGTGGGTGCCTTGGAGTATGGCTGGGCAGAACAGAAGATTTAAGATTTGAAGTCAGATGTGTTCGAGACTGGCCAGGTACCTATAAGAAAACCCGTGACGTGGAACATATGCGGAATACATATATATATGTATCTGATTCGCATTGCTGTCCTCAAGCAGAACGTTGTAGCCCCCACCCCTTCGTCATGCCTTGCCAGGAAAATCTGTGATGACAGAGATCTGACATGACCGTGGGCTTTAGTCAAGTCAACAAGCTCCATTCGAGAAGCCAGGGGTCTAGGTTCTTTGCATTAAGTAGCAGATACCCCTACAGCTTATGATAAATGGCTAGCCATTGAAGAATATAATTCACACTTAGGAAACCTTGATGATCACATCGGGCAGCATTCCCTTTTCGGAAGAAAGTGATCCTCTTTCCCATTGCTTTGAATTTTTGATCGATTAACAGGGAGAGGTGGCTCTTAACATACCAAGGCAGTTTGGCCGAGTGGTCTAAGGCGATTGACTAGAAATCAATTCTCTTCGGAGGCGGCGTCGTCCGCCAGCTGTCGGAGGATGCATCCCTTTCTTTTTTTGCACCTCTTTTTTGCCCAAAATTTACAGTCTACGACCGAATTCGACTCGACGTAATAAGGGGTCGAATTACTCCGGAATAATCCCCAGGCCAGGGACTCTAGTGGCTACCGAATGTCCCTTACACAAGTGAACCCTCCTGGAAGGGAGACTTGTAGCCCATCTATAATATGAACAGAAGACTCGCGCTAAACCGGACTAGAAGCTTCTTCCTACGCGAAACAAACATCGGGTTCTGTCATTGATGAATTATTGTAGACTCTGGATCTTGTTTGGGACTAGCCTATGTCGATTAGCTCCACTCCGCTCCGCCGCTTTGTCTCGCCCATCTTAAGATTCGATCTCGGTGCAATATTCAAGTATCTATTCAACATCCAGAAACATCACAGCGCCCCCAGAGTTTCATCCCACCATCATCGCCTACCTTGACTCGAACTCCAACTCTCCTGACTCGTTTTTATCCAATCACAGAGATCGCAGTCCAACCCCATACCGGTATTTAACCCCGACCCAATGAAACGCCTAGCCTTGCAGGATGCTGCGTAACGGTCATCATCCCGGGCCCAACGAAGGAACTCGATTTTACTGGGAGGTAGCAAGTATCTCCATGGCCCCAAATTATGTGATGCTTCACCATGTCGGTCCCGGGGTCTGAGCTGGGAATTTAAATGCCCTGCTCTGCCACCCGCAGTCATGGGCATCCCCAGATCCCATCCTTCCTCAGTGACAACATGACAACCGCGACCGAGCAAGTCAATGGCCAATTGCGATTCGGCGAGGCCATCTCGTTCGAAGCCTTCGATTTGGCCCCCGAAAACCAACGTATATTAGGCCCTCCGCACCCCTCCAACACGGTGACGCCCCTGGCCTTGCGCCTCACCGAGGAGAGCCAGAAGCCCAGTCTGGATGAGGTCGTCAAAACCATCCAGTCGCTCCAGAAGGATGGTACTCTCACCAAGCAACTAGCTCGCCACGGGACCCTACTCTTCCGAGGCCTTCCCATCCGCGACGCCAACGAGTTTAGCAAATTCGGTCATGCCTTTGGATGGAAGCCCCACGAGTTTATCGGGATTGTCATCGATCGGCCGCGTCTGGGACCCAATGTTGCGCCCGCTAACATCGCGCCCCCGGAGGCCCTCTTCTACAACCACAATGAATCGCCCGGCGTGCCGCACGCCCCGGGGTACATCATGTTCTTCAACCAGAAAGCCCCCAAGAAAGGCGGGGGGCAGCCCGTATCTTCATGCCTCGAGCTCTTCAATCACGTCCAGCGAGAGATGCCGGAGTTGATCAATAAACTCGTCGAGCACGGCTTCATGTCCAAGATCACCTATAATTGGGAAAAACAGTTCCCGGGAAGTGCCACGCTATACCAGTCCTTCGGCAAGGAGATCGTCGAGGGCGATGACGAGGATACCAAAAGGCAAAAAGTGGAAAAGCAGCTGCGCCGATACAATCGCGGCACACATACAACCTGGGAATGGACGGACGAGGGCGTCCTGGTCACGCACCATCTCGCAGCCATCCGGACACAGCCCGAGACCAACCTGCCAAGTTTCTTTACGGGCATGGCTGCGTTCCGCAAAAGTGCCCGGTCGAACGTCAACGCGAATAGTTCGCGGAAGGCCGTGTTCCGCTCTTTCTACGGGGATGGCTCCGATATCCCGGTTGAGTACCTGGATCGTTTGATTGAGATCACGGATGAGATCCGGGTGTTGCATGGCTGGCAAGAGGGTGATGTCACGGTCTACGATAATGATATCTCCCAGCATGGCCGAGAGCCGTGGGAGGGTGACCAGCAGGATCGGTGCGTGATGGTGAGTGCCTGGGACAATGATGTTCTCCCGGGTCCGTATGGATTTGGGGACTGGGCGCATACAGTCCAGCCATTGGATGGATGATGGGTCTATCGCATTTGCTAATTGAATGTTTCGATGGAAATTTTGCATTTCAATTAAGGGAACTACTATCCCGGCTACCAGATACTGCTACTTCGAGAAATTTCCGAAGCTCTCCTCAATTTGCCATCGGATACGGAAATGAAACCCCAACAGCGATTCCAGATTAAAATGGTCCTTCTAGGCCTCTTGATATTGTCCGTATATAGATGGATATGCAGCCTTGATGATATCGGCACCCTGAAGAGTATTAGACCCAGCCCATCTTCATCATGCACGTCATACCTTTTCTCCGACCATATAGACTGCATTCTGGATTCGACAGTCAGGAATCACCGGAATGATCGAGGCGTCCACCACGCGTAAGTTCTTGGTTCCATGCACTCGTAAATCCGGATCAACCACCCCTTGTTCAATATCCTTCGACAGCCGAGCCGTTCCACAAGGATCTGAATTCCCGTTAGACCTGGAAAAGACCAATGCAAGAGATACGCGCTCACGGAATCCAGTCTGCGACCGATCGAGAACCACTTGATTCATCTCCTCGTCCGAGTCCCGTGGCATCGGCCATGGATAGTCCTTGCCAATGATATCCTTCATGCCATCGCCCTTCATGATAATGTCGTCAATGAACCGTACGCCTTCTCTCAGAGCGAGAATATCCAGTTCATTCGAGAAGTAGTTCAGATTGATATGTGGCTGCTCGCGCGGATCCAGAGAGGTCAGATGCACGACGCCATTTCTCGACAAGGGCCGCACCAAGTCCACGATGACGGTCAGCCAATCGCCTTCTGGAGGAACGGGGAAGTGCCACTGGAATGCGTCGGCGAACATGGGCTCGACAAAGTCAACGCATATAACCCTGACCGTCACCGTAAGAACTTACCACAAAATCGATCTCAAAGTGAGGTTGACCTTCCGGCCCAAACGGGTCTTTGCCGTCATTGGCGGCTTTTGCTTTTCGGTACTCTTCATATTTCTCCAGTCGGCTGTCGATGCGAGGCAGTGCGACTAGTTCCAATAGTCCACTCGCCAGAGGACCTGTTTCCTCATCGTAATATTCCTTCAGTGCCCCGTGATGCGCGGCCCCATCTCGGAGGAGATAACTGTCCAGACCTAAGCCATCCTTGAGTTGGAAAACATGCGGGAGAATCGGGTGGTCCAAAAGATTCTCGCCCACATGCTCCGACGTGATAATAGCCTCGATGCCATGGTGCGCGAGTTCTGTCCGGGGCCCGATACCGGACAGAAGTAGCAACTTGGGTGTTTCGAACACGCCCCCTGCAAGAATAATCTCCCGTCTCGCTTTGAAAGTGGTTTCCGAGTTATCGTGCCGCAGGATCGTCACGCTTGTTGCGACCTCACCTTCAAAGTTGATCTTTTTGGCGATCGTCGAAGACATGATGTAGATGTTATTCTTTCCCTCTACGAAGACTGCACTCTTTGAGCGCACACCTTTGTAGATACTGGTCACGCAGTGTGTGAGTCCCTCCATCTGACCGGAGAAGATATCCTCTTTGATAGGATGGCCCATGCCCGTCCATGCTTGGATCAAGGCTTCCCGGAAAGGTTTCATCTCCGGGGCCAGGTTGCGTGGGAAATATGGAGCGGGCCATCGCGACCAAGTCTGGCAAACTTGGGATCATAGAGCCTGTCATCGTCGTGATATTTCGCAGGCTGGAATCTGTCAGCACCATAGACAAAAAGTACACATAGAGGGAGACTCACCTTTTCAAAATACTTCTCACATCCATCCCAGGACCACGCATCGCCGCCGTATCCTGCCCACTCGTCGAATGTCGCCTTGCGGCCTCGGATCCAAGTAAAGTAGTTCAGACTGCTACTCCCACCGAGAACTTTGCCGCAGGTATTGGGCTTTTCAAGTCGCTCGTAGTCTGGCTTGTCGACAAAGACCGTCTGGTATGCCCAGTCGTACTGACTATTCCGGAGCTCGAAGGCGCGAGCGGGCGTGGTAATCTCGGGAATTTCTTTTGGATGGCTGTCCTAAACTCAGCATTGATAGAAATACTTCATAATCCGTATACTAACTCGACGCCGGCCTCGATGAGTAGGATTTTGAGGTTGGGATTCTCTGCCAACCTGCCCGCCACGACATTGCCCGCCGTGCCACCTGGACAAGTTACGAGTTGGATATGCCAATGTTGATTGCTTGAGTGACATACCTCCTACAATGATAAAATCGTATGTATCATTCATGGCTGTTGCTGGTGCTCAAGTTGGGTATTTTTCAACTTGCAAAGAGGGGACGAGAAACCCTCATTTTAATAACAGGATATGTGGATTTTGTTCAGAAATGAACCGATAATCGAAAGACTGTGAATCGTTTCTCAAACGTTGTGTACCACTGGAGCTCGGAAACTTCTTGGGCCAATCATGAAGCCCAACCGGGAAGTCTTTAAAGGGCAAGCAGTGGTATGTTGAGGACGTCGACCCAGCTTTGTAGGGTAAGATTCCCATTTGAGTGTTTATGCTATCATTTGCGGATTGTTCTGGATTTTAGTCCAAGGACAAATATCGGATCCAACAGCCTTGCACGCCATGCAGCGACAGGGATCACCCCGTCGTGTTGCTCACCACCAAAGCTAGAATGGAAACAGAAATGGATCCACACCGGACTGTCCATCGGTCAAGTAGCCCGCGGTCCACGGTACAACGCCGCCATCCAAGAGATCCATCACTGCCAGGTCCGACGGGTCCCATGGCGTATCAGCGTATCCGAAATTGCCAGAGTAGTCCTAAAATGATCGGCTGGCGGCCGCTCCAGGATTACTTCTCTCGACCGACCGAGGAGCTGTATGATATACAGGCTGACCCGGACGAAGTGCGCAACCTGGCCGAGAAACCGGATTATCGCAGTGTTCTCGATGAGATGCGGACCACTATGGAGAATTGGCAGCGACGCACGGAGGACCCCCGGTTGTATCGTGATGGCGTGTCGATGCTTCTAGTTCGACACCACCTCGAGGCCGGTCTGGAGGTTCCGGACCGTTGGGATTTCAACGTTGATGTGTCAGAGAGTCGAGGACAGCCGAACTTTGCAAGGGATTTTGCCTGGGGAGCCGAGATGCACCTGTGAACCAGTTATGAAAGGGGCGTGGACTGGCCTGTTGGCCGCCCCGAGATGATTTCCCGGCAGTCAATATAGATCCTTTTCCACGCCGGCCACTCGAGTCGAATTTCAGATGCATGGGCTCTTTCACATACAGGCTCCTTTCTTGTTGACCGGAAATTCCAAGGCCCTTGAAACAAGGGTTTTCTAATGCCAAGACAACCGTCAGCTTGGGAGGAAGTTAAGATCCTGGCCGGACGAACTCGCCGCACTACTCCGTGCAATTCACCATCCTTCATAATTTCAGCGTGAGGACAATGTAACTCAGCATTCCTGCCCGTGGAATGATGCTGCGACAATGATGAGCTCGTCATGCACAGATGGGCCTCCGCGTGGCTGCCTGGCCCGATCGGCATCGATCCTTGATGATCCTCTGTGCGCCTTGATGGAGCTTGCAGGATCGAACGCTTGTCTTTGGTTTGCACATGGGCCAAGCGAACTCTGTCATTGCTTCTCATCCGCAAGGATCGGGCCCTATGTGTGGGGCCGCCCTGGAAGGAATTGGCCGCAGGAAGGTACCTGGTGTACTACTACTAGGACCGGGGCATGAACTCGCCGTGGCAAGACTTCCAAATTGGATGCTCCGACTGAGATGAGGAAGTATGTTACAGTCCGATGGAGCTCGACGCGCTCCGGATAGAACGATGCCACGACCCGGACGCATGAAATATAAAGAATCAACACCCCGGGATTCATTTTTACCAGCGATCAGGATTTGAACTCTCTCGCCTAACTTGGTATTACTGCGGTCGGTCCTATTATGCAGGTGCTCCCTCAGCTCCTTCTCTGGACTGCCCTGCGTGGGCAAGTTTTCGCCAATCCAATTGTCATATCCGGACATCCCAGGAACTCGGATGCACCTGGTTCAAATCAGGATACTCAGCACACGAATGCAACAGATCCTCAAAGTTCTCCCATATCCGTCGACTCTGACGACCGCGCCTCTCTTGTCCCGCGGAGGACTCCCCGGTTGACCAAAGTCGAGACAGACAACGATGAACTTGAATGGCGTTTTGCCTACAAGGGAGACTGGGTCAACAAGTCCTGCGCGGACCCGCACACCGATTCTCGATACGGAACATGGTGGGAAGCGTGGACATACGCCGAAGTTCCAAGTAAGCCTGCGACTCGCTTCCAAACCAACACCGGAATGCTCATCGTGTACCCGAAGCGGCCTGGAGCCAACTATTTCATGATTTCAAGGAAGACACCAAAAAGCAAGGGAAAAGGCCACTCAGCCTCGACTCCTGGATATGGGATGTCTTCTGGCAGGGTGACCCCTACTGCCGCCTGGCGGAGAGTCACAGCTGCGCAGCGCCCACTTGCGTTCCGGAGGTCTTGCCTGCAGCTGCAATTTATATTATGAAATCCATCGCCAACGCCAACCAGGTGAATGAGTGTCCCCGGTCACGGTATCGACGCGGGCGTAGAGACTGACTCGTATAGTTCGTCCATACCTTTGTTACGCAGTTTCAGCGGGTAGTCATCATCGAGATGGAAGAAATTCAAGAATTTGTCGAAACTTTCACCGATCGCAACCCTCACATGAGCCAGGAAGCAATGAAGATGATGATTGATGGGATTACAATGCTGGTCGGTTTTGCGTCCGCTAGCCTATGGAATGATGGTAATTTGCGTCCCTGTCGGCCGACAGTCCCCATGCCATTGACTAACAAGAGTTTACTCTCAGTGTTCAAGGAGGCAAAGATATTTCCCCGTGGGTATCTTTGCTGTCAAATTAATGACATGCGCTGATGAAATCAGAATATCTCAAAAAGATGCCTGGCGTGAAAGCACCCAAGCCAGACCGGAAAGATGGGGTCAGGCATGGCGACAACGGTAAGGACAAGGGAAAAGCAAAGGACAACGGTGATATGACAGAGAAGAACGAGGTAAAGGACAATGGCAAAGGCAGAAACGGGATGACCCTGGCGGAAGCCAAAGCCAGGGACAAGAACGAAAAACAGCAAGCCGATGTGAAAAAAGCGCAGGATGTGGAAGATGCAAAGGCGGGAGGATCGGGAGAAGGAAACGAGCGATCTGTCTACAAAGATGTTTCCAACGCAGCAATTGCCTGGAGCTTCATCGAGGGAAAGGACAGCATGTGAGTGTTGATCCCGAGACGTCTTTTCCCATTAATACCGTTGACACACTCCCTAGGACGAAGATGAAGGACCCCCTGCCAGATGTTGTGGCACAAATTCGTCGCTATGCAGCCTCATACTTCAATACAACTACCCAAACCATGGTCAATCAGCTGGAAAAGATGATGTGGGCCAACGATAGCAAGTCACAGCACCACGTCTATTCGATGTTGGCAGATGGAGGCATGTTGAACTTGAGCAATACATTTTTGGATGACGGGCTCGACAAGATCAAGAGAAGACAGACCAGTCTTCTCTGGAACAAGTTGCTGCCAGAAGTCTGGCGTCTGTCGGATAAGACAATGTATCCGTTCATTCTGTGAGCTGAACCCTCCACGAGAACCGTTGCAGCGACTAATCATATTCAGACGAGCGCCGGCAGCAGACTGGAAATGCGGCAAGGAAGTGAAGGACCACGGAGGAAAAGTCACAAAGAAGACTAAATGGAACATGGGGCTATACATGGATGAAGACACAAATGTGGCTACGCGTGTATGTGACAACGAGGATAACCTGGACGAGTACGTTGAACTATACTGTTACTGGGCCATGTTTGCAGGATTTTGACACCACTTAGGTCCAACACTTTCTGGCTGTTAAATGCCAACTACGAGGATTGGGACCAAAGAGGTGCCTACCCATTCACCATGCTCAAGGGAGGCAATCGAGCAAGCCTGAACGGTCAAAAATGGCCCATACATATTGAAGATGTTGTCGCTTCCACCTATGCTGGCTTTCTTCAGCATGGTAAGCGAAATGGCTATGTGCGTACTTCTGCTGGATAAATAAAACCTATGACCGGTGGCACTAACTCTCGCAGGAAATGCCGAGTTCTAGCTCGCTTGTCGTGACCAATGGCTGGCATATCAAGGACTTTGGCTGGCCTGCACTCGGGCACGTTCGAACTCCCGGTATCTCTACCCCGGAATTTATGGCTGAAACAGATGACTAAAGCAAAGTGCTTACCAATTGACGCAGGCTTCTTCAATCTCACCGTATGCCTCGATCCACAAGAAGCGGAAGACAGAATCAAAAAAGGAATCAAGCCTCCCTGCGGGGAAACCCCCGAGGGTGCGTCAGACGTCGAAGGCAAGCCAAACGACGCAGGCTACATCGCTGGCTGGTGTACGATCCACATCACACAATTCAAGCCCAATTTGAAAGGCAACAAGGGTTCAGTGCCAGACCAAATGGTCAACCCAATCAAGGGCTACCAAATTGCTGTCGCGCTCTATGAAGGAGGAAACAAACCTCTCGTCTTCGCGTCAAAGCAGCCAGTCGACGGCACCCTGGCCATCAAAAGCAAGCTTCCGCACATGTTGTACGTGCAGGACAACTACAAGGACGAAAATGGCGACGACCTGCTCGCCTTTTGGTACAACGATCAGTTCTGGCTGCAGAATAACACGAAGCATCAGAGCACGGATGCGGATAAGGCCTGGGACGGGCTGAAACGCGAGTTTACCACGGGATTCACTTGCAAGAATCCCGATGAAGACCCGAAGAAAGATCCGCCGGTCCCCGTGCCCAAGAATGCCGTGCCAGCGTACTACGGAACCACGGAGCCCAAGCTCGCGACCGACGTGAAGAAATATAAGAAGGGCACGTGCATGATTCATATTCGGGAGTACCAGCAGCATGAGATGAAGAATGCGCTCAACCCGGGGATTTATGCGATGGAAATCACTATCTGGGATGACGATAAGAATCTCATCGCCTACACGCCCAAAGCGAACAAGCCGCCCGGTATCAAGCATACGGTGGATATCAAGGGCCCTCTGCCGTACATTGTTATGTGCTGGCTCGGGACGGAGGATGGCAAGGGGGATAACGACAAGGCGAAACCAGGGTGCAAGTATGCAGATCAAAAGTTCATGGTTGATGCGCATTCTAGTGGATGGCACGGAGGGCTACGAGATTCGTGGCAAGAATTCGACTGCTGATGGCCATGAAGTCCTCGTGCAGTGTACGATACTTTGATGTAATAGATGATAGATTAACGTTTTACCTTTTCCAAGGCCCAGGCGAGTTGTATATATTCATGTTTCAATATTTACAGCCACTGGATGAAAGCCATTAAACATGCAATCGATCGTCACACATGTAAGAGGAGAGAGAATATCAACCCAGCACTGCGAGAATATCCAAGTACCCGAGCAAATACGCCTGTCACCCGTGCTCATAAATGACTGTCCTTAAATCAAATGATTCATGATCATCTACGCCATCATGGCCATATGTCCTTTCGAAGACTTATTATGTATGCAAGAGTCCCGCTACCCCGGGAACGCCGCGTCCGACTCAATCAGACACGATGCTCTTGACGAGATCACGCTTCGCCCCAGGTGCCAAGTCCAGCCCCGACACCAATGGCACTGTTGCTCTCGCTCCCGCCGATATCCCAGTAATTGCGACTGGAGCCCGTCAAGGTGCGGCGGCTGGGAATGGCCGAGAGCTTGGCGCTTTGACTGGCGCAACTCGAGCTCGGGCGACGATGGGGACGGAGCAGGGGCGAGGAAACGCCCACAGTGCCCGAGACGCCCGAATACTGGGATGCACGGCGGGAATGCGCGCGTGCTACGAGCGGGTGATGTTGCCGAATGATTGCGGCGCGGCGAGACGCGTCGGATGGGTGGCGAGGCGAGGGAGCGGCCGCGTATTTGTCCGAGGTCATGTAGCCACGGCGACTGAATCGGGTGCGGAGATAGCGGAAAACCATCATGACATCGAGGCCACGCTCCCAGTATTCTTGCTCTTGCTGGACACGGGTTGACTCGGAGGCAGGGTCGACTCCGGCGGGGTCGTCTTCTTCGATGCCCCACTGTGCTTCGTGGTCGCGATTGGCGTCCTGGATAGTGGGCATGAACTGCGGAGATGGCATTAAGTCGGCTACATTGGTCTCCGAGACCGGGGCGTGAGTTTCGTGGGATGCAGTGCTCTCGGCGAGTCGAGGGAGCGACATGCCCGCATATTCATTCGAGATGTCCTTGGTCATCTGATAGTAGGTAGTAAATGCACCGGGATGCTCGCAGAGCTGGTGCACCAAAACGCCCAGCTCGTGCGCGATGCGTTGGATGACACGGGCCTGCCAGTGCGGAGGGTCTGAGTTGTCGGGCTCAGCCTCACGAGCCAACACAGTTTCCATATCCAGTTCGGCAGGGTGGTTTGACTGAGTCTCTTCGTCCTGCGGCAGAGACTCGCCAAAAATGACAGATAGTAATGAATCGTCGATTCCAATCAAATCGCGAATGACCTTGTGTGTGATGCGACGCCAAAAAGACTCTTCTGTCTCCTCGCCCGCTTCTCGGGAGGTGTCTCTCTCCGACAAAGGCTCACTGAGCCCCAGCGGAGATATATAGTCGACCGAACGCGGCACGCTGGTCCGGCTAGCACGGCTAGTACGTCGACGGCGGGTCTCGCGTTCGATCTCCTGAATCAACGCCCGGCTCTGGTCCATTCGCCATTTCTCGATCCGCTGCCAACGATCGGACTCGATATTGGTTTCTCCTTCGTCCACGGTATCTAAATGCCGCTGGACGCTCGACCGTCGACGGGGCTGGGGCGGGACAAAGGGTCGACGCTGGGGGTTGTACTGCTCGTGGAGCCACAGCTGGTCCTGGGCGAGCTGACTCGACGCCTGGAAGCCCCCGAGACCGTCATGGGCCGGTAGCATGGCCGGCATCCCTTGATCCACCCGTGCGGGGGATGCGGGGGACAACGACGGGGCCCGGAAGGCAGGCAGCCCGTCATCCAAGCTGTCCAGCTCGGTTCCATCTTCGTCCAGGGGGTCCTCCAAAACATCGTCGTTATCAGCTTCACCGTCAGGACCCGCTGCAGATCGAGTTGCAGTGCCCAAGGAGCTAAAATCGCTCAGTCGAGAGCCACCAGCCGTGCGCGTGCGGTCTGTCGAGGTCGTGTGAGTGTGGGCGGTTGGCGAGAACAGCACCCATTGTGTCGTATCGTCATCTCGCTGTCCCGGGGATGAGGAGGGAATGTCCAGAGGAGGCGGTGGCTGAGGAGTCGAGTAGGAAGTTCTCCGGCGAGGAGCCTGGGTTGGGACACGAAAGGCCATGGCTACAGTGTCAGGTTGGGCCAGGTAGGAGAGTAGGGCGTAGATGGAGTTCTCCGCAACAAAAGACCGCCGGTGCGGTCAGCGGCGGAGAATCAGTCAAGAGATGAATTCTCCGGGCCCCAAGGTTTAGGACAAGGTGAAAAGGCGCAGGAAGCGTTGGGATGATGCGTTGATAAGATGATAAGGCGGTGGAGATCGGATGATGCAAGATGCGGTGTCGGACCACCATCTATGACCGCGAGAAATGCCTCCAACTTGGCCCTGAAACCGGTGAATCAAAAGGGAGAATCCAGAAGACAACAGATTTTGAAGACGAAAAAAATGATCGCCCCGCCCCTGCGATGTGACTGCTCTCGTGTGATGGCCGCAGCTGTTCTTGGCCCCCTATCCTGAGTGCCCGAATCTGACGTGGAGACTGTGGCAAAGAAAGCCGATCCTGGTCCCTGTCGAGCCCCAGCAGGATGCGGAATTCTGTCCTTTTCGTTGCTCGATTTAAGACCGAACGTTCTTATGCAGTAATTAAAACTTCGCGATTTTGGGGTATATACAATTCAGCACGCTAGGATCCTGCCAGAGCCTCGCCAACCCAGTCCATCTGGACGGCACTGACACCTCGCGCATACGTGCGGTTCGTAAACACAAACTCATTATACATGATCGCCTCGACTTTCTTGCTGAAGAGCACGCTGGATGGGTGGATCGCAACGGTCTGATTCCCGACCACCGTCCGATAACTCCCGTCGGGAACCAGACGAGCCGTGTTGGCGGCGAACCCGGTCAGGAAACTCTGCAGGATGAGGATTGGCGACGGATCAGAGAGCTGCCCGTGTCCCTCGTCACGCGGGAGGAGTTGGGCCTGGCGACATTGTGTGCGTAGTTGCTTGCGAACGTCCTAGAAAACGCGCAGGTTAGATCCGGTTTGAGAAGCCTTAACGGTAATAAATTCAAGACATACCATGACGGACTGCATCGCGCGATGCGATACTAAATGTCGCTCAGCCCAAGCTTTCCGATCGGCGTTCTCTGCTGCGTAGGCCCGCACCGTGGCCAGCATCGTCAGATGATCGCCCTCCCGCCGGTATAGATCCCGCCGCGCCGTCTCGGCCGCTTCCTTCTTCTCCTCCGAGTTGGTGTTGAGGAAGATGTTCTCGACACTCAGGCAGGAGATAATGTCGATCACGTCCATCAAACAGTTTGCATCATTCTCCGCAGCGGCGAGCAGGACTCGCCCGAGCGTCGGCGTAAGTGGCAGCTTGGCGATTCTGAGACCAGTCTCGCTAATCCCACCCGTCTCTTCCAGGGCTTGAATGCTCAATAATTGGAGCAGAGCCTTTTCCAGGGCCTCTCGCGGGGGTCGTGTCAAAAATGGGAAGCGCACGATGTCATCGACGCCGCGGGCTTTCATGTTCAAGAGTGCCTGACTGAGATCGCATCGCAAGATTTCCGGGGTGGTGGTTTCGTCCAGGGTCAGGTAATCCTTTTCGGTATATAGACGAAAACACTGGCCAGGTGCCTCACGACCGGCTCGACCCTTTCGTTGGATTGCAGCTGATTTGGAGATGGGTTTCACGAGCAACGAATCAAGACCGAGCCGTGTGCGGAACTGCTTGACCTTGGCCTTGCCACAGTCTACCACGTAACGCACGCCCGACACCGTCACGGACGTCTCGGCGATGTTGGTTGCGAGGACCACCTTGCGCGTGCGCGGTGGTGCCGGTGCAAACACGCGCTGCTGGGCGGCTTGGGGAAGTGCGGCAAACAAGGGCAGCACTTGAATCCGAGGCAAGGCAGGATCCATACCAACGGCGTACTCGTTCACCAGATGTTCCAAGACCTCCACGGTCTCTTGACCAGTCAGAAAAACTAGGATATCCCCAGGCATAGGCTCCTTGTAATGGATCTGGTAGATGACCTTGAGTGCCGCATCCACAAAATCGTGCACTGGTTCAGGCGAATAGATTGTCTTGACGGGAAATTGCCGGCCCTTGATATGACAGACGGAAATTTCTTTGGTGCCTTGGCCATCCTGCTCGGCCTCTCCGTTCGTAATGGCCTGTTGTGATCGCATTGGATGCTTGAACCCCTCTTGGAAGAAGCCCAGCAAACTCTCCATATCCGCCGTAGCACTCATGACCGCCACCTTGAGCGGAATCCCTCCTCGACCCTCGCGCTTCCCAGATACCAGATTGCGCAGGAATCCCACGACCAAGTCCACATTGACGCCACGCTCGTGCACTTCGTCGACCACGACGGCACTGTATCGGGTCAACCATGGATCATGCAGCATCTCTTGCAGTAACATTCCTTCCGTCAGGAACTTGACTCGGGTGCTCGGCGATGTAGAGGTATCAAATCGAACCGAATATCCGACTTTACTGGCGGGCGAGGACGATCCCAGCGGTGTACCCATTTCCTCCGCGACACGGCGGGCGAGCGTAATCGCCGCGACACGCCGCGGCTGCGTGATAGCGATACAGCCCCCGACCATCTCCGATTTTTCCTTGCCATCCGCTTTTGTAATCTTCGCGGGAGTCGGTCGACACCAGAATTCATTGACGAGGAACTGCGGAATCTGGGTACTTTTTCCGCTACCCGTTTCACCGACGAGAAGCATCACATCGTGGTCGCGAAGATTTTGGCGGATTTCATCGGCATGACCGAAGATAGGGAGCTTCTTTCGCATTTCATAGAGGGTGTTGGCCTTTTCTCGCAGGGAAGTAAAGTTGGTCTTGTGATCGACGAGGGGTTTCGGCTTGGGCCTCGCTTTGGACTTGGGGGGCTGAGTCGCCGTTGATGATGACGGGACCTTTTCAATCGCGGGTTTGGCTTCGGGTGCTGGAATAGGCGCAGCCGCAGCCGTCACGGAATTCTCTCGTTGGTGCAATTCATTCTCGCGGTCGGCCTTGGGTGGTTGAAGTTGGTCCGCGGGTTCGTCGCGCTTCCGCTTCTTGCTCCGGTTCTTCTTCCGACCAGTGTTTTGGACGGGAATCGACTCGGAAACCGTGGACGGCTTCGCAGACTCGTCCCCCGAGTCGTCGAACCGGGTGTGGACCTTCTCGGGCATGATGGATGATGAGCATGCAGACGGAGTCGCGGTGTCACATCATCCCGAAAATTTTTGCTTATCGATAACGATAAGATTGGATCATAGATCCGCTGTTTACAGGGGCAAATACGGAGTACCAGGAAGGAAATCAAGCACAATTCAAAGTCACATAGCGTTGGTCTCGCTGGTATAATTGTTTTTGATGGGATACGGCTAAAGAATAGCAAGTTTCCATTGTCCTTCCGCCTCCCCGGCAGTGACCGGTCTTCCCTTCATTGCTACTCGAGTCCAGGAATTTGTGCTGGACCTCGAACAAGGGATGTCTGAGAGCCAAATTCGACGCAGCAGAGTATCAATTACGCTGGAATAGGTGTATGGTACCCCGTATCAATGGTGGCTTTGTTCTTTACTGGTTTCCACCGCCTCGATAAGATCCAAACCGCCGGGAATCGTCAGGATCCCAAACACGAACTATCCCCTTAATCCATTGCCTGGTTCGCCAGCCTCGAACGTGCTCCAGGCCAGGAACTACCGCAATGGACTCATTATTTGGTGGGAGGCCGCCGAGATCGTCCGTAGTCGCCGAAACACTCACACCCATGGCATGGCGGCTCTGACAGGATCACGGATCTGACGTCTCCAGGATTCGAGAGATGCAACGAATTCCCGGGGGCGGAAGCATCACATCAGCTCAAATCCTTGCAATCCTTGCAATCCTAGCAACGGTTTGATCGCATGGGATTGTTTTGGCCGTTGATCTTGATGCCCCGGGGATTAACGGCCGATGTATCCAACGCTCCCCGTGCCAATCACAGTTGGCGCTGGCACTCTGTCAACCTCGGACCTACAAAGACAATTTTCGATAGCTCCGGGCGCTACTGATGATCCTCCAGCACTGGCGACACCGATGACAGACTTGCCCCTGCGCCATTACATCACCACACCACGATCGAGTCCGATCTCGTGGGGTGCGGCTGGCTGCATCGATCGATCGCCCGTTCGTCCTTTCTGACCTAGCACATCGCATTGTCTGTTCTTCCCTACCATTGTCCATATTCTGGCCTGGTACCGACAAATTTTGTCCAGTGGGTTCAGACGATCAATTGATCCATCAATATCTCCCAGCTCGCGGTCAGTGGGTAGTGGGCTATTAAAGAAAGGCCGCGATCCCCGACTATACCCATTTGTCGTGGAAACTATTTTTCTTTCCTGCTCATTTTTGGCTGCAGCCATGTCGCGCACGAATCTTCACGACGGCTTGACCAGCCCCGATTCTCAGTCCCTGCGCTCTTTTACAGAGCCCATGCCGGACGATTATCATGAATGGGTGGCGGAGGAGTCGGGGAGAGCATCGCGATGCGGCAGCTTCAGCCCTTCCAACGGCTATACCAATGGATATCACCAGGAGTCATATCATCACGAGCCGGAAAGTCCGGGAAAAGAGCAGCTCTTGGACGATTTCCCCCAACCACCCTCACACGCCCAAAACCTCGACGCTATCGACGAGGAGAATGTGTATCCAACACCTCGGCCATCGGTCAAGAATTTCCGGCGCAACATCACCTCCAATGAGCTTCCTTTGCTACAACAGACCAATCCCTTCGAGGGTGCCGAAGAGTTCAATCCGGTCAATGAAGAGGGCGCATCCTTCGATCTAATCGCGCCGTACGACGGTATCGATGCCCCACTTCATAAGCTAGAACGCCTGTCGGATGTGATGTTCGGTGCAGAACACATGCTTTCAATCCTTAACAACCCGCGCTACCTGGCGCGCTTTCGCGAGTTTCTTCTGGATGAACGCCCGCGCTCCATTGCTACTCTTACGTATTACCTGAACGCCACCAAGGCACTGAAATCATTAGAATATGCAAATGCCCTCGTGCGGCTGTCAATCGACGTGCCTCCTCCGTCAGTTCAAACAGTTCAAAACGACACCGACCCGGTTGGGTCGATTGCGAGCAAAGTTCTGGAGAAACGAGTCGAAGATGGTCTCCGGGCGTTGACAGCCGAGGAATTGCCGGCATTCATCACATCCCGATGCATCACTATTACCAGCAAGATTGTCGAGGAGCGCGTCCGCGGTACCTTGCCAATGAAATTCCGCGAAACATCCAATGCTTTGGCAGAAGTATTTTGCTTGACGGATCCGTCACGGCCAGATAACCCGATCATTTTTGCCTCGGAAGGTAAGTGTACTGCTACATCTACTCAGGGCGCAAACTGACCGGTGCAGAATTCCACCGCACAACGCAATACGGCATGGACTACGTGCTCGGACGCAACTGTCGGTTCTTGCAGGGACCAAAGACAAACCCAAACAGTGTACGGCGTATTCGAGAAGGTATCAAGGAAGGGCGACACCATTCGGAATTGTTCCTCAACTAGTGAGTCCAGTCGGTATTATCTGTATCTCGGTTACTTACTAGTCTAGTCGCCGTGACGGCTCTCCATTTATGAATCTCCTCCAATGCGCACCGCTCTGCGACAGCCAAGGCCGGGTGAAATATTTCATTGGCGCACAAATCGATGTTTCCGGCCTCGCCCTTGACGGCGCGCAAATGGAATCCCTAATCGAACTCCAATCGCGATACCGCGACCCCGAGGAAGAAAGCATCGCTGCGATGCCGGCCAAGGGTGAAAAGGACGAGTTCCAAGAACTATGCGAGCTATTCAGCCCACGCGAGTTGGCCGGCGTCCAAGAGAACGGCGGGAATCTCTTCCAGCCACTGAACAGCGGACGAGCGCCGTCGCGTAATGGACGAACCTGGCTGCAACGCGGGACATCCATTGACAGCGAAACGGAGGCAATTCGACTGCGGGACCTGAAGTCGCCCTTGTTCCGCGGCTCGCTGACCGGAGTATACGAGAATGTGAGTTATGACCTCCACTTGATCCGGACCTGGCCTGGGTTGAACATCTGGCTTACTGACGCTGTGAAGTATCTCCTCGTCCGCCCGTACCCTTCCCTCCGCGTCCTCTTCACTTCGCCCTCCCTCCAAATCCCCGGCATGCTCCAGTCCTCCTTCCTCTCGCGCATCGGTAGTTCATCCGCCGTCAAAGAAGAGCTGATGCAGGCGATGATGCACGGCCGTAGCGTAACGGCCCGAATCAAATGGGTGACTCGATTCAATATCGACGGGCGCAACCGATGGGTGCATTGTACACCTCTTTACGCTTCGAATGGAGAGGTGGGTGTTTGGATGGTTGTGATTGTCGACGACGATGACGAACAAGTAATTAACTGGAGGGGCTAGGGCGTTTTGCGTAGAGCTTGGGCTGACGGTTATCGGGACTTGTATATATTATGGTGTCGGTGTTCTGTACATGTATGCAGTCAAGCGATTGGGATTGTGCATTTTCAAGCGTAGGAACGCCGGAATGAACAAAATATACTTAAAGGCGTAGTTAGGTACAGGGTCCAATCTAGGCCTAATAAGTCCTATCTTCGATGTTCTCCCACCAACCGTGGACGACTCTAGACCTGGATCCCATCGATCCGAATATACGACTTGATCGTCTCACCGTCGTAAAGCGGCTTCCCAGTCGTCGGGTCGGCGCTGTTAGGTCCCAGCAACCGCATCTGCCAATAAGCCGGGTCACCACCGGAGGAGACATCGCTTAGAGCCCAGGTAGTCACATTGTGCGCACCCAGATAAAAGCCATCCATCTTCTTGTCGTCCTCGTACAGCTCATACGCCTGAAGGGGCCGACTGTATTCACCCAATCCCCACATCAGCTGTGCGGAGTACGGCATGTCCGTGACGTTAACGGGGACCCAGCCAACGCTACCCTTGTATTCGACGCGGCTCTCGAAAGCGTCAGTGTGGCCGTTGCAGCGGATCGGGGTCTTGGCCATGGTGTTTTCGGTGACAATTCCCATCTGTAAAGATATTAGGTATTGGATGAGGTATGTGTAGGACGGGGGGGTCGTACGTATCCGCGATCGTCGCCGAAATTCTGGGATGTGCTCCCGAAGCCTTCAATGCTGCATGCGCCATTGGAGGAGTCGATCTTGTGGCAGTGGTCTGCCGTGAAGATCCAGGGCCCGGCAATGCCAGTCGAGGAGGAGTATCCGGGGAGCTTGCTACATCCGCCCTTGACCTCCACAGACGTCACGGCTGCTTGGGCGGCTGCGAGAAGCGAGAGTCCTGTCAACAGAAAGGACATTTCGAATGCGGGAGCGGAACCGGAGAAAGAAAGTGGTCAGGACCTGGCGAGTGACTGAAGCGTTGGACGGGGTTTTATACGGGGCGCAGAGCCGCACGTCCAATTTCGGACCTGCAGCCTATTGTTTTAATTGCGCGATATTCCTGCTTGGCTGCTGCAGAGAAAATTCTGGATCATGGGCGGAACGGGCAAGCTCATTCATGGTCTTCGTCCCTTTAGTGCCGGGTTTAGCGTACAGGACCGCTTCGATGGTGGAGCTTGGGTGCCTTAGCGCGTCGACCAGGGCTAAGAATGAATCCTTGGCCCCCGAATTTAGTGGGTCTTTGGCCCCCGAGGGTCTCGAGTTTGAGATTGCAAAGGTCTGGAATTGGGCGTGTGGAGTTGGACAGAGACAAAACAGGACTCATGTGCGACCATGCTCATCCAGTGACATTGCTGGATTCTGTTGGTTGCATATCGGGGTGGGAAACACTGATTCATAGAAAGAGTGATGTCCACGGGACAATCAAGTAGGCGGGATAGATGAAGTAGGCCAAATACACAAGAAACATGCCATAAAAATGAACTGCTCAGAGATAATTGAACCCAGAACCTCGCAATTCCATCATTGTGGCCAAGTGAATAGCTTCAAGATCGCGACTCTAACTTGAGGAGCCCAACTTCAATCCTCCGATATCTCAACACTTTGTATATCGAACAGGATCCAAAAGTCGCCCATTCGAATCGCCTTATTAAACCGAATAAAGTATACAAAAACTATTAAGCCCCAGGGATTGCCCTGATTCTCCCACTCGCCCCTCCGAAACCCCCTATCATACCCCGGAGCCGAGGTCACGGTGTAGGTAAAATACCCCATTCACCCATCTTGAACACCGTCGAGGTATTGGCTTCGGAACTCAGCACCAAGATGCATCTGAAGAATAATTGATCATCTAGAACCACTTTACATTCTATTCCTGGGTTATTCTGCTAAGTTCAGATGAATACATACAATAGTGGTAGTGGGGGCGTCAAATCATTTATTTTGGAACTTCCAATGCAGTCCACACGGAGTGGCCTATTCTATTCTCATTAAATGCAGTCATATGTGCAGGTTAATCATCAATCATATCAGTCAAGGCCCCAGCCCCGGACACGACGGAACACAAATGCCCGGTCATTGCGAAGACCGAACTCACCCCAGTCGTCGGTGATTTTATTGTAGCTCCAAAATCCTCGCCAGACCAGCTTCGTGTTCTTCGACGGGTTGATGTGCTGCTTGGAGGCACTCGACGATCGTAGAGCCAGATGCATCGTGTAGATGTACTTCGGGTCCACGCCCTCGGTTTCCACAACCAAGTCCCGCGGGTCGGTTGAGGTCGGGTCGGGTGCCGATTCCGTGGTTCCGCCGTCTGGAGAATCGTCAGGAAGAGGTGTGAGGGGTGTGAGACGCCAGCGCCCGCGATGTCCATGTTTCAATGCATTCATCGCGACCGGGGGTACGGGATCGGGCGCGCCAGACACGGCTTGGCCTTGGTCGGACACTTTGCGGGTATGGCCGCGATGGAAAGTCGCTCGCGCAGCCATCATGTTCTCCCAACTGATGTGCGGTACCACATCCACGGGCTCGGTCGTCGAGAGCAGGGACACAACCGATCCATCGGGGTAGAAACGTAGATAGCGGTAGTATGTGACGATATGGATCGGACTGTTCCAAGACACGTTCTGGAAAGAAGACGTGGCACCTGGTCGGGTATAGTTGACGGTGCTAATATAAATGCCAGTGAAGCGGATCCGTGGTTGGGATTGGAACACCTGGCTCCACGATGATAGGGGCTGGGGAATTTCGACGGGAGAATCTGCTGGGAACGGCGTGTATCGTGTCCCGAGAGTATATATCGGACGCCCGACGACGTCACAGGCAAATGTATAGTGCATTCCCTCGAACCCAAATTCTGGCCGCTGGCAGATTCGCCTCCAGATGTGCTGCTCATGTGCAAAGTGATATGCAAGTCTCTTGCAGACCAGCGCCATTCGACCAAAAGTCGCCGGGTCTCGCAATGCAACATGGCGCAAGATTTCCACCAGCACCTCGGACGGGATCCTTGAGACGGGACATGGCGGCGGCGGTGTATTTTCAATCAGTGGTTCTGCCTGTGCAATGGGAAGATGTGCGAATGATGCAATCAGCTCTGGCGTTGGGAGAGCCTCCTCATCTGGCGCTGGGGCCGGCGCAGGCGTTTCCTGTTGCTCCTTAGGTGGCTGCTGTGCAGGCTTCTTCCAGACATGAGCAAAGTGCTTGTTTCGGTAGGTCTTGTCAACACTCGAGTCCAGCTAGAGAGATGTGAGCACAGTGAAAAATTTCTTTGAAAATGCCCGTCCTACCCTGTACGCTTTGCGGTAGTGGGATAGACTGTCGCCCAGCTTGCCCGCCGCCTCCTTCTCGACTGCCCGCTCAAAGTGTTCCAAGGCCGAATCGGGCTCTTTCACAGCCCGCCGGGTGAACTCATCCTCCTGTTCGCCTTCCTCCTCCGGTTCCACACTCAGTTGCCCAACCTGTTGAGCGAGCTCCTCCGGGTCGAACGAGGCTGGCGGGGGGCCCTCCTCCTCAAGGTCCTTGCGGTCTGAGGCGGCATGATGCGTCGGTGGGAACCGTGAGGGAGGCGGGGCATGAGTCGCCGAAGCGATGGAGGGAGGGGCATCTCGGGGCTTGGATCGACGAGCGACCTCGTCGCGCCACTCGCGGCGGAACGATTCAAGCTCGGGGTTGTCGGCCATGGTTTGAGGGGCTGGATGTCCGGTGTCGGAGATCAGTCGATCTGATAAGCCCCCCAAGAAGGATCCACCGTCAAAAGGCAGTCAAGCACAAAAGAAAACGAGAGCAACTATCGAAGACAACTCCTCGGTGCCATTGGAAGTTGGTTGAGTGAGAATCCGTTGAGATTGTTCGAGGTTAAAGACGCTTATCTCCGCCCGCCACCCGCAACCGCAAAGCCCCGAAAATCTTCCTTTGCCGGTGACGCTTTCTTCCTCTTCCACTCCCACCTTCGTCGGTCTTGACTGAATGCCGACCGGACTAGATCTCCCAGCCACCGCTCCCTATTCAGGTGCTTCTGAGAGCGAATTCGCACCCGCGATCCACTCCGCTCCGGAGACGTCATGGACCTATTTTGACGACCCTTCGACTATGGCAGCTCCAGCAGGGAATGGCCCGGCTGCGCCTCCTAATGCTACTCCTCCGAACGATGATATCTCTGTTGGCCAGCGCATGGTATCGGCCACGGCCGGGAACATCTTGACTGGATTACTAGGTGAGAGAGAGATAAAGAGCTCCGACAAGGTCCCCGGCGGGAAGCTTACCGATTCTTACAGTCACCCCTTTGGATGTCGTGCGCGTACGGCTACAGTCTCAATCCAAGGTTCACAATACCTCTCCTTACACCTCCCATACAACTCGGACCCTGAAGAACCTCCCACCAAATATTGGCATCACCGCTTGCTGTCGCGAAGTCTTCTGGGTGGGAGACAATGCGCAGATGTGTATGATCGGCCCCAGTGGAAATGCAATTGGAACGCAGGCACATGCACACCCGGTCATCGACTGTGCGGTGGAGGAAACACAAAGGCGCACCTTCACCTCAACCTTGGACGGGCTCCGGAAGATTGCGCGGAATGAAGGATTCTGGACATTATGGCGTGGCCTCAGCCCGACCCTCATGATGGGCATTCCAGCAAATATTATCTATTTTGCTGGGTATGACTGGCTGCGAACTGACGATCGCAGTCCCATCAAGCAAGGTGTCTCGGATGTGTATGCGCCTTTCGTCGGGGGAGCGATTGCCCGGACGGCTGCCGCAGCCGCGACAAGTCCTATCGAGATGTTTCGGACTCGCCTCCAGGCCACTGCGGGTACAGGTGCAGGGCATTTCAAGGCGACTTTGGAGGGTCTGTACCAGATGACCCAGGTCCGAGGGTACGCCTCTCTTTGGCGCGGCCTGTCTCTCACCATGTGGCGCGATGTCCCTTTCTCCGGTCTTTACTGGTGGGGATACGAGAAGGTCAAGCTTGGACTGGAAACCACGCGTCAGAACGCATTGCCTCATGCGGCCTCCGGCGCGGAGACACCCTCGACCGCCACGGCGTTTCTCGATAGCTTCATTGCTGGCGCCACCTCCGGGTCGGTTGCCGCATTCGTGACCACCCCGTTCGATGTCGGCAAGACTCGACAGCAAGTTTTCCGACACATGGACGACCACATCCCTACTCCGAGCCATGTACCCTCTCTTCCCCCCAAGACCATCCCCCCCGAACAACGGTCCCTCCCGAAATTCCTCCTCCACATTTTCCGCGAAGAAGGTACTCCCGGCCTGTTCCGAGGCTGGGTTGCCCGTTGCCTCAAAGTGGCCCCGGCCTGTGCTATCATGATTTCCACCTATGAACTCGGCAAGCGCATGGCGCGCGAGGTCAACGAGCGCCGACATTCGGAGACAACATAACATTCTCTGTACTTGTATTCTTGCATACGCGTGCTTCCTCCCTTCTCTTCTCTCCGTTCCCGGCGTTCCTGGTGATATCGCATCAGCTCATAGAAGTGCATCCGTGATCTTTCCTCTTCTCCCTTTTTATTTTTGCTTTCGTTTTTTCGTCTGGGCATGTTGGGAGTGGCATTTTGGACCGAAAAGTCCCTTGTCTGTACATACAATGTGAATAATCTCCACTTGATCCTCGTATTGTGCTTGGACTTCCGATCGGCGGGCACAGCCGACCCGGGGCGCGCGCACCCTGGTGCGTGTGCAGATGATCGCATGAGGCTGAATTCCCCTTTAAGATGGGCTCCGCATCCATCGCGTCGCTTCTTGTAGGTCCCATGTTCAAAACACACTAGAATGGCACCGTTAACCGGGCGCGCGCCGTGCTTCAAGCATATCCAGCTCGCGCCCAAAACCAACGTGGAGTATGCGGCTCCCCCCTCATCCCAGTCGGTCTGACTGCTGACACTTCTGCAGCATCGTCGCAGTGCCGCCCATCGGTGCCCATCACTACCAAACCTGGAAGCATGGCTCGTCCTGTTGGCTTGATACCGAGTTACTACAGCATATGCCCCGAGCGCGGGTCTTGCTGTACAACCACGGGCACCTGCACGAGCACGACAAGATCGAGGTTCTGGGCCAGCGCCTCCTGAATCTCCTGTATGATGAGCGCAGGCATGATACCAGCCGGCGACCCCTGTTCTTCGTGTGTCACAGCACCGGCGGCCTCGTGGCGAAGGCCTGTCTGGCTTTAGCTTCACGGGCCGAGCCGAACCAAGCGATCCTGACCAGCTGCCATGGCATCGCTTTCTTTGCGACTCCGCACCAGGGCTCGAGTTATCTCTCTGCCGAGGAGTATGCGCCGAGTATTCGTCGGTTGTTACATCTGGAGCAGGATATCCCGCTGCTCCTGAGGGAACAGCTACGGCCTCGCCAGGAGCGACTCTGGCATCTGTCGAATCAGTTCAAGACGCTGTCGGCGGATATGAAAGTCTGGTCGTTCCTTGAGACCGTCGACTCGACCTTGAATGTCGTGGATCATGAGACGAACAATGTGATGGAATTCCATGCCCCCATCACCTCGATTCGATCGGGTCTGCTGGGGATCGAGCATGAGAATGAATCGCCCATGGCGACCGATCACGTTGGGACGGCGAGTTTCTGTGATCAAGAAGCAGAGCGAGACAGTTTCCTGTCGGCTCTGGGTGAAGCTGTGAACGTGGCGGTCGAACTATCCACGCACACGGATACCCCGTTGAAGGTGGAGCAGGAGGTCATGGTTCAGATCAACGGCTTTTTCGAGGATACGGCTCTGGGTGTTAGCGACGAGAGTCCGCTGAAACTGTGGTCGACTCGTGTATCTCTGGAGGACTATCTTCTTCGCGGCCCTTCAGCGTGTCTGCGAGAACGCTTGAAACGCATTCAGCCGGGCGGACTAGATGATTCGTCCCTGAGCAGCTTCGACAGTCCACGACACTCCTTTCCGCACGTCATTCCGGGGCCAGAAGACCGTGATATCGAACATCACCATCTTGATTCGTCTCATGAAGATGATCACAGGCCTTCCCGGCCACCCATGCGACACAGTCGGAGCTTCATCCCGGAATATCAATCACCGACCATCCATATCACCGAGGCCATGGATACGTACTTCAACCGCCCCCCAAGCGAGAGTCCTCCACCGGCAGTGGAGCGCAAGCAGAAGAACTCTATTGCAAAAGCTCTTGGATTAATTCCTTTGAGATCGCACAGACGAAGCGCCTCGGACAGCAGCTCCCAGGGGAGTAATTCTCGGCCAACATCGTAAGGTGCAACCATGAATAACCTAAACTAGCCATACTTACCATCTATATAGAAGCTCGACTTCGCACCCTCATCAATCGGGATTTTTGGGCATCCCTGCATCCACGCGCGACCGCATTAACCAGAATGCCGATGCACCGGACACCCCTCGCTCAGTTCCTGGCTTTGACCGACCAGAGCCGGACACGGAAAAGCTGCTATGGATCCACGTTCCGTATACACACACCGGCTGGGTATCACAAGTGATTCGACGAGCATGTCATGACCGTCAAGAACCCAGTTTGTAAGGCGCTTTCTTCGCCGCTCAACATGCTACTAACCATGCCTCTAGTCTGCGGAAGTTCATCAATGATGATAACTGGTATTTAAAGTTGAACAGAGCTCGTCATCGTGAGCCTCATGCACGCTTTGTGAGACCGCAGTGTATTCATTCCCGGCAAATGGATATGTCGCATGGTACCCAAGAGGGGGCATTGGACGATCCCCAACTCGCCCTCTATGTAAGTATATCTCCCTGCTTTGAGTCATCACGTACTGAAATATCGTAATAGGCACCATATGTCTGTAACCCCTGTCTCTGCATTCAACTGTCGCTAACCGGGATCAGCTTCACTGGGATACCTACCGCAACCTCATACAGCGCCGCAAAGTGGTCGAGGACCGGCTTCGTCAAGGAAGATCGCGACCAGTACCGAATCGCATTGCAAAGTCAAGCCTAGAAGCGCAGCTAATATGGCAATACCTGGGCTGCGAGCCACCAATTCATTTCCGCCGCACCCTCGATCAGTTCGGGTATCCCAATCTCCGTTCCACCGTCGCTCGAGATGATGACCAGATGCTCTGGAAACGGACTCGCAGACCAGCCCGTTTGGACGATCAGCTACGTGAATATCTTGAAGATGCCGAGGAGGACGGTGAAGACTCGGATCAGAGTGAGTTCATGGATGGCAACGTCCTAATGGTAGATCAACTCTGGCTCTGGATCGTCGACCAGAAGACCATCGTGACGTTTTTCCCCAATCAAGAGGCCACAACTTCGGAAGGTAAACTGTTTGAGCAGTCGAATCTGCACAGTAGCATATACAACGAGCTGAATGGCGACTTGGCTCGTCGTTTTGAGACCGCGGGCGATCTTGCTGCTCTCATCATGCTTCACGCCGTCACTGTTCTGCTCGACAAAACTCTCCACCATGATCTGCAGGTCTTACGCATTTTCGAGGAGTCTATAAGTATACTGGTCAGCATATGTCTTGCATCTTGGAATGTCAATTTGCTTATGGCCCCAGACTGAATCCGTCACGAAATCATTCAAACGCTTTCGCAACCGCGGCTTTACCAATCGACCTGCCGACCACAATCGCACCGCCGAGGGCAAAGCTATGACGGCCAGTCAGAAAGACCAGCGCGATCGTCAGATCGCCCGTCGCAACCGCGACGATCTATCCGTCCTACTCGAGCTTCGCGATATCGAAGACGAGCTTGCCACGATTCTGAAGCTTTTAGACCAACAAGACGCAGTTATCAAAAGTATGGTCAAGTACTTCGATATCAAAGGCTGCGGGAAGGTGTTTCTTGATGCCGCGCAATTGCGAATCAACGAGTATCGGACCCAGATCGGTGAAATGAAAGACAATAGCCACCTCGCACAGAAAGCTGTAAGTACACCTACCCATGGATTGGGTACAAGGTATTGACGCCACTAGGTGGAAACCCTTCTCGACCTCAAGCAGAAGCAAGCCAATGTCGACGAAGCCAAAATGGCGCGGTGGCAGGCAGAAGTCACCCAAACCCAATCTCGCTCAGTAATGGTTTTCACTATTTTCACTGTCATGTATGATGCACTTCCCACTAAAAAAACATAGCCAAACAGAGAGCAAAATACTGACACAAAAAACCAGATTCCTGCCTCTGTCCTTCTTTACCTCGTTATTCGGCATCAACGCCCGAGAATGGAGCGGCGATCAAACAAATCTTACTTTAAGTACCATGCTCGAGATAGCCGGCAAGTACCTCTAACAAAGTCCTTTAACCTCAGTCTAACGCCCTCCAGCACCTTCTTCATTTGCAATCATCGCCGTCGCCCTCCTCATGGCCTTCAGCGAAAAGCTCCGCGAAGCAGTGACAACCACGCACAAGATCAGCGCGGGCCTATTTAGAGAGTTTTTCCTGAATCCAGTCCGATCCGGGCTACATTGGGACTCGGTTAAGCAACGTATGCCATCGCTCGTCGTGCCGGAGGACTCGAGAATGCGTCGACGATTCGATCATTACCTCGGGTATGGTCGGCACCATTTTCAATTCGATGAAGATTTCTGGCAGCGGAGACAGAAGGCTAAGCGTTCGCTTTCGGAGGCTGAGAAGAAGCGGAAGAGGATGCTTGGAGAGAAGATCTCAGAGAAAGTGGGTGGGAGTTCTTCGGTTTGATGTGTTTCTTGTGTTTATACCCTTGTATTTTTTTGTGATGACTATGTGTCGATGATGCTTGTATATGCGATATTTTTGTTACTTATTTGTATGATTGAGTGTTGTTACGAGGCCCTTGTCAATTTGGTCTCTGTAAATATCACGAAGCCTCGTACGTTTCAGCCCGGTCCGCTGAGAAGGCACTTAAGATGCGCTTTTGCTTTTTACAAGTTGTTACGAAGGTGGTCTAGAAGATCAAGACTAATCTCTCAAATGCCCGGCGATCAATCGTGTGCTCTAAGAAATACAAAGAAATCGGCATTCCCAACGCCGTCAGCGCTTGAACTCTACAATGTAGACAACCTGTGATAATACTCCAAACCCGAAAATGAAAATCCACGCAATCGGTAAATTCCTCGTTTTGAAGCGGCAAAAAAGAAACCCTTGAAAGCTTGACAAGTAGTCATCGGCATGTTGATGTGACAGCCCCCATTGCAACGGGGATATGACCAGCAACCAGCTCCCCCGGAAATATGGCTCCCCTACGGCGTGATCGGGAACGAATTAAGATTTCCTGCCACGCACTTTGAGATAGTCTGCATCATCAAAGTAGGGTTGAGCGGTTTTGAGACGTAGTCATCCATGCCAGATTCAAGACATTTCTCACGGTCCCCCATCATAGCATGAGCTGTCAAAGCCACAATCGGTGTGCGGATCAGCTTATTGACTTTCTCGTACTGTCTGATCTTGGCCGTCGCCTCGAAGCCGCCCATCACTGGCATCTGAACATCCATCAGGACCACATCATATCGATGGTCTTTGAATTCCTTGAGGGCTTGTAGTCCATTCTCCACGACGGTGACGGCATGTTTGCGCTTCTCGAGAATGCGGACAGCCACCTTCTGGTTGACATCATTGTCCTCCGCAAGCAGGACGGCCAGGGAGCGACTATGCCCCGACTCGGTATGCGGCGCGCGGTTCCCTAGTGCAGGGAAAAGGCCGTTCCAAAGATCGATCAGTCGACATGGCGTGGTGACATAAGACGTGATCCCAAGGTCGCTCGCGGGTTTGAGTGCAATCGATATCACTGGACCAATAATGATCAGTGGTATCAGAGCGAAGTTCAAGTTTCCCGATTCCCGGAGCTTGACTGCGGTCTCAATGCTGGAGATCAAAATGGCTTCGAACGGGCACACCCACTCGGGCGGACACTGGCCAGCCACGAGTTGCTGGTGGGTAATGGTTGTAGTGTGCAAACCTAGTTCAACGAGCATATTTCCCACTAGGTAGTCTCCCACAAGTCCATCATCGATAAAGAGAACGCGGCGGCCACGATGAGGGCTTAATTGGTCCATGAAGCCGGCTGGAGTATCTGCCAACGCCCCGCGGCAAGTAAATGAGAACTTGCTGCCCTGGCCTACATTAGACGTCACCCAGATATCCCCGCCCATGAGCGAAACGAGTCTCTTAGAGATGGCCAGTCCTAAGCCTGTTCCTCCAAATCGACGGGTCATCGATCCATCTGCCTGCTGAAACTTGTTGAAGATAAGACCGAGTTTGGTCTCTTCAATCCCAATTCCGGGGTCGGATACGCTGAACTCAAATTTGGCCTCATCCGGTGCGCTGTCTTCAGCTCGTTTAATGGATACCTGGACTTCGCCGTGGTCAGTGAACTTGATTGCATTGCCGACCAAGTTCATGATGATCTGCCGCAGTCGATAGGCATCGCCGATGAGATAGTCACACACTCTCTCGTCGACGGTAAACCTCAGGCTCAGCGCTTTCTCGCTGGATTCATGGGCTAGTGCTTTCAATACACTGAACACCGTATTTCCCAAGCTAAATGGTTGTTTCTCAATGACCATGCGATTGGCTTCGATTTTGGATATGTCGAGAATATCATCGATAATGGTTAGAAGGCTATTGGCAAGGCTGTGTACCATATTTAATGTTTCTCGGATCGAAGGGGGAGGTCCTCGGTATCCAGGGCTAGGCTTGAGAGCCCAATTATCCCATTCATTGGTGTTCGAATTTCATGGCTATCAGTCCAAGTCAGTCGGTGTCTCCATTCGCCGATGACGGTAATGCTCACCTGGTATTGGCCAGAAACTCCGATTTGCTGCGATTCGCCAACTCTGCAGCTTCCCGTGCAGCCGTATTGCGTTGAATACTGTCTCGCAGGCTCCCGATCATCTTGTTAATCTTTTGTTTCAAATCATCCATCTCGCCTGACGCCGAAACGGTGATGAGACTGCTAAAGTCGCCGCTCAGGGATGCTTCAGTGATCTCCCCGAATGCGCGGACCTGCGATGTGAGGTTGTCCGCCATAGTGTTGACATCCTCGCTGATCGACCGCCAAATACCATGAGATCCTTCAATATTGGCTTGTCCGCCAAGCTTGCCGCGCACGCCCACGTCTCTTGCCACGAGCTTCAACTCCCGTGCGAATTGCCCTAGACCATCAACCATGCTATTGATCGTTTCTTTCAAAGTCAAGATTTCTCCTTGGGCATGAACTTCGATTTTGGTGCTGAGGTCGCCTCGAGCAATCGCTTGCGTCACGTTTGATATTTGGCGCACCTGTAGGGTCAGGTTTTGCGCCATGGTGTTCACGTTGTCGGTCAAGTCCTTCCACCTCCCTTCGACATGATCCACCTGCGCTTGTCCACCTAGGGTACCATCCGTTCCGACTTCTCGCGCTACTCGGCTGACCTCGAATGCGAACTGATTTAGCTGGTCAACCATCGCATTGATCGTTAGTTTTAGGTCCAAGATTTCGCCTTTGACATCAGCGGTCACTTTCATCGTAAGGTCGCCCCGAGCGACAGCAGTCGTCACTTTGGCAATCTCGCGGACTTGCTGCGTGAGATTGGATGCCATGTTATTGACATTGTCAGTCAAATCCTTCCATGTGCCCTCGACGCCATGGACGACCGCTTGACCCCCAAGCGTGCCATCGGAGCCTACTTCGCGGGCAACACGGCTCACCTCGAAGGCGAATTCCCGTAGCTGGTCGACCATATTGTTGATAATTTCCTTCAGGACCAGGATTTCGCCTTTGCAGTCCGCTTGTACCTTACGGGTAAGATCACCGCGTGCCACGGCCGAGGTCACCTTGGTAATGTCACGGACCTGGGTTGTGAGGTTATTGGCCATTGCGTTCACATTGACCGTGATGACATGCCAGGTACCCTCGATCCCTTCGATCTTGGCCTGGCCTCCCAGCACGCCCTCGGTACCGACCTCCCGAGCGACCTTGGAGACCTCCTCGCTGAAGACCCCCAGCTGATCCATCATGGTATTGATCGTCCTCTTGAAGGCGGCGATATCGGGCGACATCTCCAGCGGATGCATCTGCGCCCGCTGCGTTAAATCGCCATGGGCCACCTGGGTGATAATCTCCCCGATCTCGCGGAGTTCCTTCTGAAAGGCTTCATTGATGTGGGTATGTTTGCGGAGCTCCTGTCGAAGTTGGGAGCACTCCCACTCGATTTCGGCGATGGACGAATGGGCCTCGCGGCGCTGGAGAAGCTCTTCGACGATCTGGGCGATAAACTCGCGCGGGACTGATACCTCCGCTGTTTGTTGGTGCTGCAGGGCGGCCCGGGCCTGGCGCAGATCGACGTCCGAGACATGACCCATTTCCCCCCCGCGATCTTGTCTCTGACAGCGTGCGATAGGTTGCGACCGATCAGCCGGTGTCCTCGATATCCTCGGTGGGACTATATGGGATGAGCGATGCACCGACGCCTAGACCCACGCGTGGGGCTTACCGGACTGGAACCCCTTGAGCAGACGAGCGAGGGTAGAGATGGGATGTATTCGTATACATTCCCGAGTATGACGGGTTGGAGTTCCGCGCGCGTGGAAGCCGAGATGTCCACGGTTCACAGTGGAAGGTGGTAGTGAAAGAATCAAGAATGGTTTGTCGAGTAACACGGCAAGCAAAACGGGGGTTTCAGTCTAGACCGCCGATGACTTGCGGCACGCGGCCCAAAATCGTCCGATTAGCCGACGCCAGCAGCAACCAGGACAGAATCGAAGAACGTTCGGGGGGTTCATAGTACGGAGTAGTTCATGCTCGATAAGATCCGGGCGGGTCCTGTGGTCCACTGCAGATCCATCCCCGATCACGCAGATTACACCCCGGCCCAATCGCACGGACTATACAGCTACGGAGAGAAGACGGTCGGGACAGAAACATGTAGATGAGAGTTCTTATGATACAGGATTGCGCCGGAACCTTTTTCGAGCCCCAGGAGAGTGGAGAGGTGAGGTGAGAGAACACAGAATACAAAATACAGGTTGGAGGAAGCAAGATCAAGACATTACAGAGATCCCGGGCCGAGGAAACGGCGATGCGAGAGAGGCATGGGTAAAATGACGGAGGCTGCGCGAGGCGAGGCGTTTAGAACATGCCGCCGCCCATGCCACCCATACCACCCATGCCGCCCATGCCGCCGCCGGGAGCAGCGGGGCCCTTCTCCTCGGGCGCCTCGACGATGGCGACCTCGGTGGTACCGAGCAGGGAGGCAACACCACTGGCATCAACCAGGGCAGTGCGAACAACCTTGAGGGGGTCGACGATACCGCTGCTGATCATGTCGACGTACTCGCTCTTGGAGCTGTCGTAACCGCGGTTGAAGTCCTTGGCGTACTCGTCGGTGAGCTTGCCGACAATCACGCTGCCTTCGAGGCCGGCGTTCTCCACAATGGTGCGGGCCGGGCGGGTGATGGCGCTCTTGATGATGCTCACACCGAGCTGCTGGTCGAAGTTGGCGGGCTTGACGTTCTCCAGGCCGTTGGCGGAGGCCTTGAGCAGGGCGGTACCACCACCGGGCAGGATACCCTGCTCAACGGCAGCGCGGGTGGCGTTCAGGGCATCCACAACACGGTCCTTCTTCTCACCGACCTCAACCTCGGAGGCACCACCGACCTTGATGACGGCAACACCACCGGAGAGCTTGGCCAGACGCTCCTGCAGCTTCTCCTTCTCGTACTCGGAGGTGGTAGGGTCGGCCATGACGCCGCGGATCTGCTCGCAGCGCTGAGCAATCATGTCCTTGGTGCCCTCGCCGTTCAGGACAATAGTGTCCTCCTTGGTGATGGTGATGGAGCCGGTGGAGCCGAGCATGTCGGGGGTGAGCTTCTCGAGCTTGATGTCGAGCTCGTCGGTGAAGACGGTGCCGTTAGTCAGGACAGCCAGGTCACCGAGGATGCTCTTGCGGTTGTCACCGAAGCCGGGGGCCTTGACGGCAGCAACCTGGAGCTGGCCGCGCAGCTTGTTCAGAATGCAGACGGCGAGCGCCTCACCCTCAATGTCCTCGGCGATGATGACCAGGGGGCGGCGGAGGGTGGTAGAGGCCTCCAGAGCGGGAATGATGTCCTGGACGGCAGAGATCTTCTTCTCGGACAGCAGGATCAAGGGCTTCTCGAACTCGACCTTCTGGGACTTGGGGTCGGTGATGAAGTAAGGGGAGGTGTAGCCGCGGTCGAAGCGCATACCCTCGGTGACCTCAAGCTCGTCCTCCAGGGTCTTGCCCTCCTTCACGGTGATCACACCCTCCTTGCCAACGCGCTCCATGGCAGTGGAGATCAGCTTGCCGACGTGGGTGTCGCCGTTCGCGGAGATGGTAGCGACCTGAGCGATTTCCTCGCCGGTGGTGATGGCGCGCTTGTTGCTCTCGAGGTACTCGACGACAGCGTCGACGGCGGACTGGATACCACGGCGCAGATCCATCGGGTTACAGCCAGCCGCGACGTTCTTGACGGTCTCGGAGAAGATGGCACGGGCGAGGACGGTAGCGGTGGTGGTACCGTCACCGGCGAGCTCGTTGGTCTTGGAGGCGACATCCTGGAGGAGGCGAGCACCGAGATTCTCAAACTTGTCCTGCAGTTGAATGGCCTTGGCAACAGTCACACCGTCTACGCATGGGCATTAGTTTTCCGGCGTTGGGATTCGGCGAGTGAGATGAAACATACCCTTGGTGATCTTGGGGGAGCCGTAGGCAGACTCGATGAGAACATTGCGACCCTTGGGGCCGAGAGTGGACGTGACAGCCTTGGCGAGGGTGTCAACGCCCTTGAGGAGGTTGGAACGAGCCTCGACGCCAAACTTGAGCTCCTGTTTGTGATGAGCCACGTTAGCTTGCAGAACTTCGGAAATGACGGATCGCGTGGCCGATGACAATCGGGGACCTTGTCCGGCGAAGGAAGGAATTGATTGATCAGCATACCTTGTGGGCAAAGCGCTGCTGCTGGAGGTTCAGGCCAGCAGGCCGGGAGAAAGGGGCACGCTTGGAAGCGGCCGAGAGGAGCGAAGTCCGGGAAGAGAGTGCGCGCTGCATGGCTTCGGAAAACAAAAGGCTCAAACGGAATGGAAACAATTAAGAAGCGTATGGGAAAGCAACCCGACGAGCGACCAACGGGTTGGGGATGATGGACGGGAGAAGGGTAAAGATGGGGAAGATGAAGCCAAAGTCTCGAAAATTTTCCAGGCGATTCTCTTCATCCCCAGAGCTTGGCACCAGAAGCAGCTAGAAGGTCACGTGGTTTCTTCCCGAGGATGTCGGGTGGGCGGGTATGTTCATTTGGCTTCATGATCTACCAATTAGATGATCTATCGATTGGATAGTATGAGATTTCTGGGTTGGAGCAGTGTCAGTTTTCTCTGATTTCATTGTCACTTGGAATTGGGCTCACACATGGTCAGTGGTCACAGTGGTGGATTCCTCTCTCGGCTATCTCCGGCAATATTTATAGTTGGGACCACCGAAGCTGTTCTTCACCAATCCATGAATCCCCTCTGCTCTATTTACATTCAAAAAAAAAAGCAGTCTGTCGTAGGTTATACAGTGCACTACTATGACTTGCATTGAATACGAAATCCTTTACTTTGGAAGCCTGCTACTGCCATATTTACCCGTACGCCCGGGCAATAGATCAAAGCGAAGATCCGACATCCAGAGAGATCATTTTCGTGGTCTCATATGCGCCTTTAAGCACTTACTTTCTTCCAATGTTGAAATTAAGATTTGCCCATAGACATTTTCTTGACCCTTTCCCTTGTTAGAAGCCCTAGTCAATTTCTCCAAGACGGGAATGGCATGAGGCAGATGCCCCTCGACTACACCAGGATAATGTCCCAGGAGAATTGCACTTTCGGTGATAGTGATTGATTGTCAACTTTGTCAGATGGGTTTCTTGTCTTTATCAATCTAAGCTTTCTCTATTTCCTTGCAGACCGAGGGGTGACATGGCACCAGCACGTTGCCACAAATCACTGATTACATGGAAGCAGGCCAAATTGGATTGGTTCTGAAGTATCTCAAATTGAAAAGTACAATTGACTCTATGAGTAGATGACATGCTGTCAGTATATAGGCTGCATCTGTATGTCGCATCTTGTATATACAAGTAGATGTTTTCAGTAGATGCTTCATACCATAATACGTGTTTTTCTGACTATCATGATCTTAGATTGAATGAATACTATGATCCCACTCTATGTCATTTCCCTCAACCGATAAACCTTTTTTATTACCGTTAAACCCGTGCCACCGGAGATTAAGATGTCGTCCGATTTCACCGTACGCTCTTGATATTTCTCCACTGTCGGGGGTCTAGGCATTAATCTTCGATGGCCGAGGATTAAATTGCAGCCCCGAGGCATACTTCTTACTCAAACCCTGTCACATAGGTTTCTTTCTCCTGGACCATATATGCGGAATGCAATATGGAAGAAATTCTAGACACGCATGGGCTTACCCTGTTTTCTTCTGTGACTGGAGGCCTGACGTCCCTAGACCTGCACCGGTGATGAAGGCCAATTCTGAATCGATGCTTATACTCTACTGAGGTCATAAATTGTCTTCTGGGCCACGGATGGTAAGCCGAAAGTCTATGCTAGGTAAGCAAGACGTCGGTGCTAGATGACGCCCGAGCGACGCTAAACAAAGCCACAATTGACACCAATGACAGTCGAACGTAATTACGTGTACATTGAATACCCCATCCAACTTGGCCTACAGACCCATCCACCCTACTGTTACGGAGAACTGCCCCCCCCAGTTATAGGGTATAGGGTGCTGGATCAAAAGCAAACCATTTTTGAAGATCAAGTAAGCCAACCGAACGCAGCACACAGAAGCAGCAGAAGCAGCACGCGGAACGCAACACACAGAACGCAGCAAACCCCAGAGAACGCAGCAAAACGCAAATCAACCCCCCGCAAAACCAGCTAATCTACAAAAGTCAACAACTCCCCATCCTCCCCAACCCAACCCCCCAAACCAGAAAACTCCCCAACCCGGCGAACCCTGCCAATGCCGATGCAAAAGCAGCAATCGCTGTGAGCCAAACGACTCGTCAAAACTAACAAAAGCAAGAAAAGCAAGAAAAGCAAAAAAAATCAAGAACTTTCCGAGCCTGCATCGCTCACATCTTCATCATACCCCGGAGGATGAGGGTACGGGTGGTCGAAGGGAGGCATTCCCATCTCCGCAGTGGTTGGCATCGGCTCGGTGATCCACACTGATTCATCGCTTGTTTCGAAAAATCTAGGCTGGATGATATCCTCCAGAGTCAGCTCCGGAACCTCCTCCTCCTGGTTGGACTGAGGGATATATGGCTCAGTCTCCATGTCCCCCAGGGAAGGCCAGTCAGTAAACACCGGATACATGATGCCGGTGGGCATGTTGGGCGGGAGGCTTAACACATTCGAACGAGTTTCAGCTGGCGGCGGCATGTTCGAGGTTGCGTCAAGCAATGCCTGCTCTTCCTTGGTGTAAGCCGGGTAATAGGACGGGTTCAGGTCAGAAGGCGGGAGTGTGCCCTCGCCAGCCAGGAGCGTCTGATCCAAAGGGTCCGTTTCAGAAGGAACCTTGATCTTCCGTGCCGGGCTTCTGAGTTCTAGATCATGGAACATGGGACTCTGCTGGGGTGGCATGAGTGGCTGAACGGGATCCACGAGTCGAGGGTCAATGGCGGACGAGTGATACACACTTCCTGTCAATTCCAGGTTTCGGAGATTCTGTGGGGGCACGTCGAAGGTGACGATCTTTGTTGGCGAGGATGGGTCTCCGGAGGCCAACGAGGACTTGGCAGGTGGCTTAGAGCGACGAGAAGATCTATTACTGTTAGAAAGCTGGCCTTTTTTGTTTTTGATTTTGAGGAAAGGGAATCCAACGCACAGCCGCTTGGTGGCTTTGGCCGGGGCACGCACGGTGCTGTCGCTATCATCATCATGATTGATGGTCTTTTTACCCTTGGCAGCCCGCTTAGGACTGGGCTTCACCTGGGGACTGATCTTCCGCAGCCTGGGCTCCCGCATCTTGGGATCCATTTTGAGAGGGCCGCCGGTTTCCGGCTTGCGACGCACGGTTGGCCATTCCGGATCACCTTCCTCGTCAGACTCGACGATTTCCTCACCATCATCATCTTCCCAATCGTCATCATCGTCATCGGAGTCTGTGATACCGCCAGCTTTGGCTCTCAGAGAGAAACGCCCGGTATCGGAGGCTTTCTTGCCCTTTCGCGCAGATCCCTTGACTGGCTTCCGGATCATCGGGGTGTTTGAACGGCGCAGGGGAGGCGGGCAGGGTTTTCCCTCGGCTTCACGGCGAACTCTCAACTTGGACAGATGCTGAATGATTGAGCCATCTGTGAATCTGTCACCCATGATGGAAGCAACTTTATCCCATGGGATCTTGATCTGATTGGCATTGCAGGCAGCTTGGACGCTCAGAAGCAAGTGGGCATCGATATCCGCTGGACATAGTCAGTACGATGCACGAACCATTGTTCACCACTAGGGCTCCTATTAGGACCAAGAGTTTGCAACAAAAGAAAAGTCGCGTAAAAAGCCACAGAGAAATCAACTGCAATGCATCCAGGCCCAATATGAGACGGGTACTTACGATCCCAGCGGACCAGGGAACGCTTTGGACGGCCGTCCTTGCGCGGAGGGTCGTTTCTCTTTCGCTTCCCCATTGCGATGAGCGAAGCGGTTTGAAAATTTGGTAGTCACTGGATTGAAACATGTCAGTGATCGATTCAGAGACAGAAAAGAGTGGAATTGGAGCGACAAGGAATGACCAGGGCACATCATAAGCTGCCACCATTCATAAGGACAATGTAGTGAATGAAGTGGCACCGATTGAACGGGACAGCCCTGATAACGCAGCATCGACAGGATAGCACCGACGGGACAGGATCGGTATGATAACCTCGACAAGACAACACTCACGGGATGATATCAACAGCATGATATCAACGGGACAAAATCAACAGGCATCTGTCATAGACCTTGTCACGGGGCATCATGTGCGGGGTCTATAGGGCACTTAAACATGTGGTGCATCGTTCACAGCCCATCGTCCAAAGGGAAATCATTCACACTGGGCTTCACCAAACACTGCTCACGGACATCATTCATCGGGCATCGATGGAGACATGGACAGGGGGATAATCAGTGTAAAGCATCATTCAAAGGGGATCGATGGCCATCACCGTTGGAGACAAAAACATCATCAAACAAGCATATTGACCAATACAGGGCCCTCAAGTGAGAGCTAACTGAATGGAAATAATGAAGCCGGATGGAATTTGATAACTTACCGGATGTCTTGATCAACTGGAAGTTGTTATGGCGATGACTGGGGAGAGGAAGAAAGGAAGTCGAGTTGGGAATGGCGAGGAAAACAATTGAATTTCGGGGGGCCTCCGGGGATGAAGGCCTATGGTAACGGTGACCACTGCCCGAGCTCTAGGTAGGGCCCAAGCCACAAAGAGGCTAGGCTCCGGGCACACAGACGACCGACGTTCGAATCTCGCTCAGAAATGCATAATTTCATGAAGTTATTTTCTCTCCCAAGCCCTAGTTTCATGGCGAGGCACCTCCCGAGTCCTACAGGATCAGAATTAGAGAATCAGTAGCTAAAATGAACAGTGTAACTCTGCAATGACTCTCATCATAAATTCAGCTTACATGGAGACTCTGTTGGGGAGTTAATGGATTGGTTCGTGTAGGCCAAACCCTATGATCGCAACTTTCCATAAAAAAAACTTGTGTCTGAGCATTGAAGGGTTTCATCACAACCATCGAGCTTCGAGTGCTAACCATTAAATCCTTCGCTATAATCGAGAGAGGCAATGGCTTTATGATATTGACTACTGTAATTGGTCATTAGTTCTATTGGGGCTGATCCTGGATCCTGGATTTCTTCCTTGTTTACGATCTAACCCACCCACATTTCAATGGACACCATCGGCTTCAACCACCATTATTTGATAATTCGGATTCATCGATGACTTTTTGCCCTCGCAAGGGCCCCAACCGAACAAAAATTAATATCGTCGAATTGAATGGAGGTTGTAGCTACTACTCCAAGATAACACTTTTTGGGCGGGAAAAACAGATGAGGTTCGATGGTACTCATCACGTGCCACCACCATCCACGTGACTGGATCCCGATCCTCCGAAGTCGAACGCTTCCAAACTCACCCGACCCGTTTTCACCCCTTCCATTCAACCACCTTCCTCCACCTTCAATTCTCCAAAATGACTGCTGCCTGGAAAGCTGCTGGCCTGACGTATGTTCCGCGAAATCCGCAAATATGGTCAACACTCACCCACCCTAGCTACAACCGTTACCTGGCGATCGCCGCCCGTACGGTGCGCCGGTCTCTCAAGGAGGAGGCTCGCGTCAACGCCGAGCGCCGCGGCCAGATGGATCTCCGTTTTGCCAAGTGGGAGGTTAGTTTGACGCTTCCCACAGAATCGACGAGAAGGGCGAGCTGACGAGATGGATGTGACCACAGAACGGCAAGCAGGGCGAGCCCCGTTCCCTCGCCGATGCCAACGCCGCGGCTCAGACCGCCGAGAAATAAACGATACTCGCCAAACGGGAAGCGAATCCGCGCCGAACACGAAAGAACCATCATGTTGGAGGAGCGACGGATCCGGGAGAGTGATGAGAGTCTCGAGCGACCATGAGGATTTGGGGAAAGCATTGAACTTGTACATGTGTAGCACTACGGGCCTTTCTGATATGGACCAGGCCTAGAAATCGCACCTGCTTTTTCTTACTCCAATCATCCTGAAACGACCTACGTAGGATCGTGTAGCACCGATTGTCTTGTGGCCGCACCTGCACGTCACCGGGTTTCCCCAGTCTGCCCGAAGCCCTTTTTCCGCCCACGTCCCCCGCCCACCCCTCGCTTTATTTCTTCCCAACCTCGCCGGCAGAGTCTTGCTTTTCCGAGTCGCCTGTTCCATGACAAGTACCCGGCGTGGATTGCCGAGCCTTAATCCGCCGTGCGATGCTGCCGAATAACGAGGTTCGCGTGCCCCCTCCGCGGGTGGCTGCGCAGCCCGCAACGCCCCGCGATATTACGGCGGAATTCACAGAGGCTGCTTCCAGTAAGTTTCTCTCTGGTAGATTCATGATTTGACTCTGACTCATTTTTTTTTTCCTTTCTCAGAATTGGAAACGGGTCAGCTTGTCAAAGATGAGGCTTTTACTCTGTTCGAAGCTGTCGGCGCATTGGAGGTTCGTCGTACACCCTCCGAGACCGCAAGAAAATTTGTCGCTGATAATTGAGATAAGATTATGGACTCCAAAATGGACAGTGGTTATATCGCCCCGGGTGAGAACCATGCGCAGGCGCTGGAGGACGATTACGACGTGCGACAATCCTTGACGCCGGAAGAGGTTGTGGGCTTGATGGACCAGCTGCTCTCCCACGAGGTGTGTATAGCCATGGAATTGTCCGAGAGTCCTGTTTGCTCATGCAAGAATAGATGGCATGGCACATGGGACACCCTCTTTCGCAGACCCTTTTTACGTCCATCTACATTGACAAGCTGCTGTGGCCAGTACCAAAAACGATTGAGGATGCTCGGTTTGACCGCGTTCCCGCCGATTTTCCTTTAGTTAGCCTCGTTCTGCGCGCATACTCCCTTGCGCTCATCAAGGCTTGCGATTTCGTGCATGCTCGAGTGGTCGTCGAGTATTACTACGAGGTGAGAAGGCTTCAAAACCGGGACCCCCTTGGGATATGACTGATTTGATTGGCTACATAGGAGGAAGATTTCGTGGGTCAGTTGTACAATCGAAATCTACTTTCTGCCTTTGACCCTTCCCATTTCTATCGCCTGCTGGATCAGGCAGTGGCTTGGGTGGATGCACAGAAAGAGATGGATGAAAAGCTTCGTGACGCACTTCGATGTCGACTGTTGTTTCGACGAAGCTTTTTGTCAGCCCTCGATCAGGACCTCGAGGTCATAGAGACCAGGTCGACGGAAGACTTTGCTTCTTCTTTGTCTCATCTGGTTACACTGTCAGAAACTACAGGCCTTGGTAAATTGGTGCCGGCAGCCTTCAGCATGAAAATCCAACGGAAACTCGCCAGTACCGTACCTCCACGCCCAATTGTGCACATTGATTATGAGAACGCCATTGCCCACGCCAAGCGAATCTGTCAAGATGCGATTGACATGCAGCAGATGCTGGACTACCGTGGGCCAAGTAATTTCAAGGTACATTCTTAAAAGACCTCATTGCAATAGCTGCCGCTGACATGTATCAGATCGCGGTGTGGACTTTACTCTCCAGGAAACCTCAACCGTCGGTTTATATTCGATGTCTCCTCCAGGCGCTCATTGTGAGTGACATGACTATACTAGGGGCTGTTTCGGTAAGGGAATTCCTCTATGATGATCTAGCAGAGCTGGTACTTCCAGCGAGCATCTTGTTGGAGGCCAACACGGACGAAGTCGAGCTCCCATCTGATCCTCGGTTCCAAATCGCGCGGCGAATGGAGGGGTTTGTCAAACGATTTGCTCAGGTATGAACTGGAGACCCTGAAAAATGAACCCCCACTGAATCGATAGCCCTTTGTGGACACCGTGAGATCTGCCTGCATGAACCGATGCAGGATCCGTCGCACCATTTGCCATACTGTGGTGGATTGGGACAACCTGCAGATGGAGGTACAGTCGCCCCGCATGCCTCTGCGATTGAATTCTAACACGTCTAGGCTGAGGAACTGGATCTCGAGCTTCGTGCCTTCAACTCGGAGCCCGGATTGCCACTCCAGGGCGGAGAATCGACATATTCATTCCCCCTTAGTAGTTGGGCCTACCACCAGAAGCTCACCCAGCTGCGGCTCATCCTTCAAATGGGGTTTGAGCTTTCCATATTCGCCCCCGAGGAATTTCCCGGCATGTATTGGTACCTGTCCCATATCTGCTCGACCCATCTAGGCCATGTGGACCGAATTCGGACGTTTACCGTGGCAGCCAGAAAGCGTGATTTGATGACGAGTGGCAGCCGGGGGGCCAACGCCGCGCAGAAATCCGCTGCGTATCAAAAATCTTTTCGATACTTGGAAAGGCTCACGACACATCTCGTTGCGGTTGACGCCTTTGCCATTGCCCTCCACGCACTATACGTTCTTCTTTCTCGACATAATGTGCTACCGTCTGCATCTGGACCCGAAGCATACTCGACGGATAAACTACGCTACGAACTCCGTATGAAGCCGTTCATCCCAATCTCATTGCCCGAGTTGGTGCCGTTTGAGGAATACCAACGCGAGGCCACTTTGGAAGGTGATGCGGATGCCACTATCCTCGACCGAGCATCCAAGGCGATCACCGAGGCCCGCAAAGCATGGGAGGCAACTCTTGGCCACGGCGCATTTGCAGAAGATCCATCCGCGCCATCCCAGCGGCCAACGATTGCTATCGAGGAGGACTGGCAACGGGATGTCAAGGACACGATGCGTGCGTGCATTGGGGCGAGCATTGCGATCGAAACGGTGAAAAAGTCCCTCGCTGGAGCCTCCGGTGATAACCAGCCGTTGAACGTGCAAGTGTCTATCCCAGAGACGGGATCCAAGTCGCAGTGGCATGACTGGTGGGTGGTGCCGCAGATCACGCCGAAAGCCCATGCATAGCGGAGGTATTTCATTGCAGAACTATCAATAGAATCCATCCAAACCTAAACCACCGTAGATCTCGTATCCACTCTTCGAGAAATGTAACTTTATCCGGGACCAACGATGAAGTCATCCATTTGCGCCTGGAAATAACCTTAACTTCCCGGTGTCGATTGACTTCGCGATCGCCGCACGTCTCGGCTCGGAAGTTCTCTGCGGGCCTCGAACACTCCCTTCCCCAGAATCGCAACCACACGGACCTCGAGTCGATTCCACCTCCTATGCCGTTCCTCTTTCGTTCGCCATAGGCCCCAGGTCTGCAGGACGGCGTGAAACGATGCCGACATATCCCATCCGCCGTCGGCCACGCGAGTGCAAGACTTGTCTGCCTTGTCGCGCCAGCAAAGTCCGCTGCGATCGCAACGTACCCTGTGCCAACTGCGTCAAACGGAACTTCACCTGTTCCTACGGTCACCCCTCGGCCAATTACCTGTCCTCGGCCTCGACTGCATCGTCCACGCCGCTACACTCGTCCTTCATCTCGCCCGCCATCGCGCCCGCCTACTCCTCTCACGACGACTCCTACGCTCCAGATCACGTCTCGCGGGGCAGCGACGATCCCGATCTACCGGATCTCATCGACATCTCGCAGGCCGAGTGGGATGAGATCAATACCAAGATGGTCGCCATGGAGCAGATCCTCGGCAGCCTCCACTCGTTATTCCACGCCCATTCCACCCGGAAACAACCCCAGAACGAGATGGCAGAATGGAAGAAATCTGCCCGGTCGCAGGGCGTCTACGGCTCCAACGTGCTCAAGACCGGCGCCGTTCATCTCGGGTCTCGGTCGGCCTTGGTCGACATTCTGAACAAGTCCAAGGGTTCCGAGCACACAGCGCAGGCGCTGCCGCAGGAGGACCTGCTCGCCGAACTCGCCCTGGGGAACGAGTCGGTAGCATACCCGTTCGTGGACCTGTGGTCCTCCGACCCATTCACGTTCAATATCGCGGGGGTGTGTGCGGTGCTTCCGGATGACGAGCAGTGCCGGCGGTTCGTGGGGTTTTATAAGGACATTGGCGCGGTGTTGTATCCGGTGCTACCGGATCTCGATGCGCTGGAACAAAAGACGATTCGCTTACTCAACGGGCGGCGTCGCGTCGGAGGTGTCTACAAGCCAGATGCCAACGGGTTAGTCCGACCGTTTGGGATGGATCTGCCCTTTCTTAGCTTGCTCTTTGCCGTGTTGGCCTCTGGTTGTCAATTGTCGGATCTTCCGGAACGAGATCAAGAGTTGACCTCGTGGGTCTATGGTATGTTCGTCGCGAGAAGCACCAAGGGCTCAGCTGATTCGGAATCCAGTCTCCTGTGCATATCAATGCCTGCGGATGTTAAATTATGTTTCTCAACCCAACGTTGAAGTGATCCAGATCCTTCTCATCATCAGCAATGTCTTGTCATATAACATGAACGCCGGTGCCTCATATACCCTGCTTGGTAAGTAAGTCCTGACCGTCATCACTGGAGCTCCGTTGACCCATGATCAGGCATGACGGAGCGTATGTGTCTTGTTCTTGGTCTTCATGTAGATTCCACCTGCTTTTCGTGGGGGGAACAGGCCGTCCGAAGACGTGTCTGGTGAGTGTTTCTTCCCTGTGTCTTCGGCGCCGCGATACTCATATGATCAGGTGGGCCATGGCCTTTCAAAACAGTCATTTTTCTCTTGCCTACGACCGGCCGTCGATCACTATGGTCAGCCAGCCGGAGATACCGTTCGATCGCAAGTCGATGCCGGGGCATCGGTCCTACTTCGAGACCCTTTGCCGCGTGGTGTCATTAGCATTGGAAGTCTTGCGATCGCGCATGTATCCCGGCTCCTCGCAGCCGCGATTCCACGAGATCCGGGAGTATAAGCATCGCATCCAGTGCATAGTTGCCGAAGCCGCGCCGCATCTGCGCCATCGCGAATGCTGTCGGTCGCTGGCCGAACATATCGAGCGGACGGAGTTGCGGCTGCACTCCTCATATTTGCTGTCGGTTTTGTGTCGAGTATCGCTCGATCCGCATGTCCATTTGGACGAGCATCGCCGTGGGCTCATCCGGGAAGATTGCATTGACAGCCTGATCAGCACCGTGAATGCCTTTGTCGAGTTGCACGAAATCAACTCCCATTGCTCGCGGTCCTGGATCAGCCTGCAAAGGTCCATCGCATCGGCCTTTTTATTAGTGACGAATGATGACAGCCCTCAGACTTGGGAGCTTATTGATCGACTGGAAAAAGTCTTGGCCGTCCACGTATATGCGGACGGCGACGCTGACCAGAACAACCGCACCGAGTCGGCCAAACACTTGGCTTCGTCGCTTCGAGCCCTGCGCGAGATCCGCGAGGCATTCCGCGCTCCCAAAGGAGCCCCGGCTGCTCCTCCCACCGGCCACAAGTTCTCCCCCCTCGCATTGTCCACGCCGCCGTCGATCGACACCAGTCCCGAGATCGCTCCGAACCTGGCCATCGCGGGTACCTCGGCGGTGTCGGTCGAGGGGTGGAACATGCAGGACATTCTAGGCCGCGTGTCGGATGTCATGCTATTCCCCAGTATGGGTGGAGACAGCCCGGCCGTGTGAGGTCTGAGCAATACGCTCCGACGATCAGCCCTGCGGGATGGAGAACATATCGTGCACGTCTTAAATTCTTGAAATTGATCACCAGGCATTCAAGGCGTTTCTGGAATTTGTCACAAGGGGAGGACAGGGCATAGAAACCGAAGAATTCCCATGTCTGCACATATTTAGGCCCTCGGGTTTCATAGAAAATATCCCGATCTCATTCACCTCCCATTCCGGTAGACGAGACGAAAGAAAACTTCCCGGTCAATCGTCTGGACCGCCATCCTTTTAATCCCCCTGCCCTTGAACCGGGGACTCCGGCAGCCTCATTTCCAGCAGATCGCATTCCCTCGTCCTTGTGGGGGTCGACTCGGCCGGCCGAGAAATCCCCGGCGATGGGATCGCCTGATCGACCGGGCTGATTTCTCCCCACTCGGGTTTTGGCCAGATCCCGGCCTGGAATGGATTTTCATATTTCCAAATTTAAGATGGCTACTCTCGGGGGATTTCCGCATCTATGCCCCGGTGGTCCACCGGATGTTCTCCCGAGGTCCCGCGCGATATATATTTTGACATCTCGGCCCTATCAACAATATTATTTATTACTTCTCACTGCGAGCTCCATCCAGATTCCAAGGTATCGTATCGCTATTGCAGGACCTACCCCCGTGGAAATATCGGCTTTTCCATGCAGCCAATCTACGCGTGCTTGTCTTTACAGTGACCCGGCGCGTCAATTCCGTCCACAAGGCCATTCTTTCCCCACGTTACTGGCGCTGGCAAAGACTTCAGGATCAAGGATTTAGCATAGTAATTGGAGGTATGGCGTCACTGGATGTTCTACTACAGCAACCGGACTCGGGGTCGTCATCACAAGGTTCAGACCAGTAAATATCGTGCTTGATCTACCATTTCCAAGGTTGTTTGGACAATACAACGCGTTGAATGTACAGCGTCTCCGGATTACAAGACCACGTGAAATGACCAGGGGCTATGCAAAGTTTCAAATAAGCCATCAACACCATATTCTGTCATTGGCATCTCCTCAAACTTTTGCTGATCGTGGTGTTACTCGGATTCGACACCACTTCTTGATCATCATCCAGATGGGTTTCGCCCCCAAATCTACCGTCATTGCACCGCCCTGAAACCTAGGCGTGAAGTGAGAAAATGTGCCAATCACAAGCTTTCCGGTAAGAAAATAGTGGACCCTGGTCACAACCCGAGAAGAACAATTGATGTCCACCAGTTACCCGATCGGGAAATTCGTCAGTTCGAGTCTCGCACATCCTTGCGCTTCTGGTCACAACGTGGACTCGCCATCCCGCAGACTGACTCCATTCCCCCGATCCGGCTAATCTGAATGACCCCTGACGTGCCTTGGGGGGGGGGTAGTCGGCGGAGTACAATCTTTGCCGATGGATATTTAAGATCGGGTCCGGGACACTCCTGGCCCGCATCCATTCAGAATTCCTCGGTGTCCATCATGGGAATCCTTTCCAAAGTCGTCGCACTCAGTGCACTCTCAAGCGTGGCCTCCGCGTGGCTCCCCGAGACGAACAAGAAGATCACCGCAAACAATGGCACGAACTTGTTCGCCCCGTCCAAGGGCAAGATCCGTGGTGTCAACCTAGGCTCGCAGTTTATCTTCGAGCCTTGGATCGCCGAGCAAGCCTGGAGTGAGATCGGCTGCGGAGGCACCAAGTCTGAGTTCGACTGCGTCGACTCCCTAGGCCAAGAAAAGGCCAACGATGCCTTTGCAAAGCACTGGGACAGTTGGACGACCGAGGACGACATCGCCGAGATGGTCAGCTACGGCATAAACACCATCCGTATCCCCGTCGGATACTGGCTCAAGGAGGATCTGGTCGACAAGGCAAGCGAGCATTTCCCGCAGGATGGCTTGGACTATGTCAAGAAGCTCTGCGGCTGGGCCAGTGATGCGGGTCTGTATATCATCATGGACCTGCACGGTGCGCCCGCGGCTCAGACGCCCGAGAACGCGTTTACTGGACAGTATGCGCCACAGGTTGGCTTCTACGAGGACAAGCAGTACGAGCGAGCCCTGCAGTGGCTCGAATGGATGACCGACTTGATTCACAAGACAAGCGAATTCCGCAACGTCGGTATGCTCGAGCTTGTCAACGAGCCGGTCCAGGATGATGACAAGGCCTCGTCGCTGCGAGAGAAATACTACCCACAGGCATGGAAGGTGTGTTTCGACTTGGTTCTTGACCGACAACAACACTGACAGTCTTTTTTAGCGCGTCCGCGACGCCGAGTCCAAATCCAACGTCGATCAAAACGATTACGTCCACATCCAGATGATGGATAAGCTCTGGGGCTCCGGTGACCCTAACGAGCACCTCGATGACAAGACTTATGCGGCATACGACGACCACCGCTACTTCAAGTGGGATACCAGCATCGACCACTCCCACGATGCATATATCGGGGCTTCGTGCAACCACAAGCGTGACAGCAACTCGCCCGCCATCGTCGGAGAGTGGAGTCTGGCTGTTCCCTCCGAGCTCGAGTCTGCCGGCGACTGGGACCCGAACTCCCAGCAAGACTTTTACAGGAAGTGGTTTGCGGCCCAGGTCCAGACCTATGAGCAGGGTCGGGGATGGGTGTTTTGGACGTGGAAGGCTGAGTTGAATGACATTCGCTGGTCTTATCAGGGTTGGTTTGCGTGCCCTTATTCATTGCTGGTGGATGCTGACAATGGCAGATGCTGTTGACAAGGGTATTATCCCGAAGGACCTGAACTCACTCGAGAGGCCTTGCAACTGAGCTTGGAGACTTGTGTGGCACTGGATTTGTGACTAGATCTTTGATTGTATAGTCTATTTTTGGGGGGGGGGAAGGGGGAGGGGGGAAGGGGGGCACTTGGAAAAGCATGGCCCGGGATTCTCGTTTTTTTTGTAAATCCCTAGTACAAATAGACGTAGGCCTTAATATTACTTTTATATATACGTATTGGATGGTTTTAAATACAATGAGGCTTTTGGCAATTCCTCAATCTGGCAATAGATGATATTTGCATCATTTTTGGTGGTCGGCAATTCGATTCCAGGGGCAGTTCTTGTTTTCATTTCAGGTTCTCGGCCAAAAACTAATTGTCAACACTTGGTACGAGGAAACCATTTGATTATAGAGATATAATGAACGTACCGGGGAATTAATTAAAAACGTCCAGGAAATACATGTACAGCATAAGAATAGGTCAACGAGTGTCAGACTGGTGATGCAAGAGGGTCGGCCGTCTCAGGATGCCACACCATCGCGTACAAAGAAACTCCCGGGCCACCTGGCTGGATGGTGGCATCCGCGGCCACTTTCCCGTTGCCAAGAACGATCTCCTCGACCTCCTCGAAGCCGAGCGAGAGATAGAGACGGCGGGAGCTCGGGTTCGTGGCCTCGAGCCAAATGGGAAGATTTTCCGCCTGGGCTGTGCTCTGGTGATACCGCATGATCGCCTTTGCGAGTCCTGAACGTACATCAGTCTGGTTACCTAACAAGACTTCCCAGACATACTCACCCTTTCCCCGGTGTTCATATCCAGTGCCAATGCTGAAGATATAGTAGTACCGTTGATGTCCACGGAGACCCTTCTTCTTAGCGTTGTCTGTCATGCCCGAGAATTCCGTCCAAAGCCGCTGAACCCGTTAGTGTGGTATTGGGACAGTTGGATAACCCTCCGTACCTTGAGCCCCGGGAATCCAATCTTCCACAAGAAGCAGAGGAGACCGGCGTAGAGCAGCGTCCAAACGTTATCAATATGTCTTCCCGGTGGAATCAGAACGGAGGCTGCCTTGAAGCCATCCGCCTCGGTGATGAGCGCGTCGTTCAACAATGCGGACCGGATGAGGATGGTCCAGTACGTGGGCAAGTAGGCCAGACGCTCCTCGCGGGACATGTCCAGAAGCATGTACGTGACCACGGGGTCGTTTTCAAAGACGCGGCCATTTAGCTGCGCGACAGGCTTGAGCATTTCTACGTAGGTTAGCGTCTGTGCATCCGACGCTGGGGAGAACATACCGGCTCGGCCGTGCGTGAGAGGAACAGGCGCCTGCGCCATGACAGTCAAGGGGATTGTGTTGCTTGGCTTGGACGCCTCAGTCTCCTTTGGAATGCGCCCCGACGATCCTGGAGCACATCGAGGCCATGTTGGGTTGTGGGGAAGTGGAACCATTTCTTGATCGACGTCATGGATGTCTTAGTCAGCATCGGATTTAAGGTTGTGGGTCTGCAAGTATTGACAGGTCTATATCTGGCAGGGGGGCAACCACCAAACCATTAGGAGTTAGAAGCGTCGTAGATTATTTGCTTGTTTGTTTATCACCCGGGTGTGAGGTGTACCGTGGATCACCGTGGTAGCCTGGCCATTGAGCCCCGAATTTGGAAGTCCTCGACTCAATCCGGATTTTATTTTTATTTTTTATTTTTATTTTTTGATTTTCTGTGCCCGCAACCCTAATTAAGTCTAAATCTCTCTGTCGTCTCTAATTGGCTCAGCTGGAATAGGCCAGCCCTGCCGCCTTCACTAGCGCCCACCCCCAGGGTATAAATACTTCCTCCTCTCATCTTCCCTCTTCTCTTTCTCATCTCCCCCAACAAACAATTCTCTTTTCTCCTTTCTCATTTCCTTCCTTCCCAAAAGGAATTTGTCCCGTGATGGATCTCCATCATGGACCAAGGTGCACATGACACCCCTCCATCCACAACCTTCTCCTTCCACATGACACTTGGCCTTGATGTTTCCGAACATCCTCACCACCAGCAACTCTTGTCACGAATATTTGCTGATGCAGGGTCACATGTGTTCCTGTTTCTTGAAGGTTCCTTCTAGGTCACCCCACCCGCACCTGACATCGAGACAACCTTCCCATCAACCTTGATCAAACCCTTCTTTCATCCAGGTGAGAACATGACCCCTCTTCCTAAACCTTCCCTTCCACATAGCACTTGATGCTTCTGGGTCTTGATGTCTTCCAACATCCTCTCCATCAACAATTGTTTTCACCAGTATTTGCTGACGCAGGGACACGCGTGTTTCTGTTTTTTGAAGGTCCTTTCCAGGTTCTCACCCTTTGTCAACCATGTCGAACAACCTTTGGGATGAACCACGAGGCATCCAAGTCATCTTCCATTCAGGTGTGATACCCCTTTTCGTTGCTGTGTTGCTGTCCACCAGTATTTCTTATCGCCAGACTTACTGATGTAGCCACACGTGGGTTGCTTTTTTGAAGGTTCTTCTCGACCATCTCGAACAAAAAGTTGTCTCAAGAAATACTTCGGACTTCTCTCTTGTTTGTCTTCATCTTCGACCGACCTGGACTCATCGACCCACAACATGTTGTTGTCTGTTGTCTTCCATGACTTCATCTTGTCTTTCCAAATCAAGGAACACGAAACACTTTCTTCTCATCTTTTGGCCTCGCGTCTTTGACAACAACACGTCGTTCTGTCATCAGTCCATCACATGACAACAACAACATGATGGGTCCATCTTGTCCACTTGACGCCTCTCATTATATGGTTTGACATCTTGTGTTCCTTTCTTCTTTCTTTCTCTTTTCTCGTTCCTTTCTAACTTCTTTAGATGATCACAACCTCAACCAGCTGGTCTTCACCCTGAGAATCAATCCATCAACCCAATGTCTCCTGACAAATCCCCAACCTGGTTGTCATCATTGATGAGGTGTCTGGTGTGTGTTGAAAGGTCTGTGGCCGGTGGACGACATGCGGGGGGAGGCACAATCCGCAGGGCGTGATAGCGGTGAGGAAGCACCGAGGGATATTAATCAAGGGGTTCATACAATGTGTCTTGGTCGTTGATCATATGTGGTGATTTATCTTGTCCGCTGGTTGATGTATCATGCTGGCCTTGCAGTTGATCAACCCGTCAAGATGATGCCTGACTTCTCATTCTCAGCCTGACCACGACATGAAAGGAAGAGTTTTACTCTACCAGTTCTTCCGAATTCCTGGATGCTCATTTTTGAGAGATCTATTCCATCTTCAGTTTTCCAGATATTCTTCATAACGTGGCCCCTTCGCCATCTACATACTGCTACGAATACTTTAACATCCATTTTGCTGGAAACCACACGAGAAGCATGCACAGATGTATTTCGAAACTCATAGCTATTCATATCGTCATTCGATCACAGCTTCACCTGACTCCGGTCCTGAGGGCCAGCACAGCACGGCTCAGGATGCTGAGTGGACTGGTTGAACGACTGCGACGACTGCGGCACATCCAACGCCGGATTCTTGGTAAAGAATCCATCCGGCTTGAGCATGACGCTCACCCGCTCCATGGGCATCACGGGGAAATCCTCAATGCGAGGGTTATGCGTCAGACCAAATGCTACGGATTGTCAGTAGGTGTCGAATACATATGGAAGGAAAAGAACTTACTGTGCCAAAGAACGACGTCCTCGTTTTCGACAGCATCGTTTCGCGCGACCCACTTCTCCACGCCGTCGGATCCCTTGCTCTGGTTTGTGAACTCGCCCGCAGCGTACAGCTCATCATCGTGGTACTTTGTGACCCAGATCGGTCGCGTGGCGAATTGCGCGCGCTTCAGGCCGAAGGACTTGGGCCGGGACAAAATCATCTGGCTTGGCATGGCTTGCAGTTTGTATGCGATAGGGTGGTGGGTGATTGGGTTGATGATGCTGTCGTTCCGGATTTTGAAGACACGATGCTTATCAACGCTAGTGAAAGCACTGCCGCTGGTCCGGATGACGTTCTGCTCGGTTGTGTATCCGACGGAGAACGGGTTGTCGTCATCCTCTGGCATTGGCACGCTGTCCTCGTAATAGATGGTATTCTTGAAGCCATCTACGGCGGGATCGATGCGTAGCGAGAACATATGCTGGTGGAACGGTGCCATCACGCCCGGTCCGACATTCGTGCCCCATGGCACTGTTTCTCCGTTCTGGTTGTCGAACGGCACCGTCGACAGGATGCCCGTTGCGCGAACCTCGAGCTCAATGTTGGCAGCTTGGTCCAGGATGAATGCAAAAATGTATTCGTAGTTGGCCACGGTGCAGATCATCTGGATGACGAGCTGTCTGTTGCGGACGACGGTCGCCGCACCACTGCGGTAGTTGGTGTGTTTGTGCTGAAGGCCGTTATCCTGCTCGTGCATGCAGATAACATTTTGAAGTTGAATCGGTACTCCCTGAGCATCTGTACGGTAGCCGTCGAAATATTTGATATGACCAAGACAGTCGCAGCCGAGGGAGAGCTGGTTGGCAGTGATACCGAAACCAACGTCACCTACGTCAAAGGCTTGCTTGCGATGATACGGAGCACGAGGATCTAGTTTTGTTAGTTATGGACTTGAGAGTTGCCACATAAGTCGATGGTAGACTAACCTCCGTAAGGAACCGTCATCTCCGACACGGAGAGACGATAGAACGTGTTACGGCCATCATAGGTTACATTATGCAACACCAAGCCCTCGCGGTTATTGAACCCCACGCGGAAACGCCACTTTTGCCAGGATACCGCATTTCCAATGACATTGAACGATGCGCCCTCTGGCTGCTGCACGATATACGGTTTAAGGTCTGTGCGCAGCGGCTCGTCGAGGAGCTCATGGGCGTATTGCACAGTCGGCACTGGCTTCCACGGCTGGGTTTCCGTCGTCTGCGTGCCCGCACCACTGGGGAGATAGTCCATGCGCACCAACTCACGAGAACTGGCATCAAAGACCGGTGAGAAATTGCAGGGAACCGAGTACTGGTTATTCTGCGGGTGGTCATTGGCCACGATATACATATAACATTGAGTCAATCGTCGTGTCTCGGCTGCATCATCGGTACCGTAGATCCACGGATCAAGACACACGGTCATGCCGGGCGGGAGCTTCAATTTCTCGATCTCCGCCTTGACGGCCGGGTGGTTCAGACACAGCTGCTCCATCTCGATCATCTCATCGACATCCGCGGGGCCCTGCTTGCGTCAGAAAAAAAAGAAGAATATAATAGAATGAGTGGCGTACCTGAACACCCTTAGGTAGTTCTTTGGCTGTTACAATGGTCTTGGTATCGGCGTTCAGCAGGGCCTTGTAGAAGGACCCGTTATCCAAGCGATGGAACATGGCCATCAGTAAACGGGCGGGCTTCCGCGGACGCGGCTCTCCTCGCCGCTCTGCCTCTAGATATGGAATGACTTCATGCTTGGTGGGTTCCTGGAGATCAATCCGCTTATACCGCAACTTGACTCCGGGAAAGGTGGACTCCAACAGTCGCACCGCGAGCTGGATCTCGCCTGGGGTAATAGGGTCAAAGGGGTGAAGGCTTGCCATAATCAGAATGAGGAGAATCGAAGTGGCCAGCCTCGAATAGAGGAGGTCGAGCCATTATATAGCGTGGGATTGCCGCTGAACCCCTTTAGGTAAATCTTTCGCGGTGGAAACCGGGGTTTGATTGGTTGATGAGATGAGATCGTCCACCCGGCGTATCCTTGTCCAAATTCGGTTTAGTGTCAGGACCGAGCCTCGGGCTACTGTGATTGGTTGTGTGGGAGTGAATATGGGGCGGCCTTGTCACACCGTCGGAAGTATACGGCCTGCATATTGTGTTACCCATTAAGCGCCGTTTTTGAATTAATTATCAGATAAATACTACCAGCCTCATGCAAAGACTCTTTTTGGAGAGATTTAAATACTAATAGGAATCTGGGTCGGAAACCCCATTTTTACAGAGGGACACTAAGTGGGTAAGGCAACATGCAGGCCAGGGGTACAGTAGATGGTATAGATTGCATAGACTGCACGGACTCGATATATTTCGCCATTCTGGGACATAGCTACGTTATAACTACACATTATTTCCATCCAAGGATCATTTTTCCTGCAACGTGCATTCTCTTCTCCTGACGTGAACTTGGTGCGCTCATCCAGGGTTGGAATGCGCCACGCGAGGGGCTGCCTCAAAGGGCGACCATCTCAGATGCTTCTTATCTGCAGACCAACGCAATCCGTGATCTCGAACTATCAATGTAGCTTTTAAATCACTACTAGAGAATCCCGCTTGCTGATGATCGATATCCTCTCCTCCATCAAGGTTCTGATCCAGCCAAGATGTGTGGAATTCTTGGCAACCATTCATGTCCGATCATCCTGATCTAACGCGACGGCATTCCAGATGGACAAGGGCTAGACCATCGCGTCCAAGTATTAAAGATGTCGCGTCTTCCACATCGCGTGTCTTGCTCTCGACAACCATGCAGCCGACCATCCTTTCCACCATGTTTTTGTAAAGGACCGCGGCGCTCGATCAGACCACCTAACAACACAGCAGCTACACGACACCGTTATCTAATTCCTCTATGATGCAGTGGAGTACTCTCTTATTCCTGGCCAGCATCGACTATGCCTTGGGCTCTCACGGGCATCTCCATGCCCATGCACGCGCGCATCTCAAGGCACACGATGTTCTGGGCAGAAGAAGCCTTGCGGAGCAGATCCCGGTAGAAGAAGTCATCAAGGTTCTGACCTTGACCACGACGGTCTATGAGAACTGCGCACCTACAAGAACTATCGATGTCACAACCACCATCTTCCAAGACTGGATGCAACAGCCGACCACGCAGTCCAACACCACAGACATTGATATCAATGCCCCGTTAGTGGCAGACGATTCCACGACCACGATCCACATGACAACAACCATGACGGGCTCCGCATCCACCGAAAGTCTTACAGTCAGCGTCGCCGACGCAACTGCACCATTGCGAGACATGATCAACCCGGAAGTAGAAGAGCGACCAGCACCCGCGAGAACAGCCCTGCAAAAGCCCACCACAGAACACACAGCACCAGCACCAGAGCCAACACAACCTCAATCACCCCAGATCCTCCCCGGCCTCCCCGATCTACCCGATATCCTTCCAGCAACAGCACTGCCCGACCTCCCCAACCTCGACCAAGCCTTGCACCCGGGCGACCCATCTCTACCCCCCAATCTGCAATGGACGAAACTCCCTGAAAAGCCGTCGACGAAAGGCTTTGGCGGGCGCACCGCGCCATACGGCACGCACAACCAATACCACGGCAACACGGGCAAACCCTGGGGCAGCAACATCATCGCCGTCAGTCCGGCCGCGGCTCACAACTACAAATACGTCGTGCAGTTCCGCGGCTCCAACACGGACCCCTGGACCGTGATCATCTGGAATAAGATGGGGCCGGACGGGAAATTGGACGGGTGGTACGGACACGCCGCGGTGACTTTTGTGCTGGCGCCGGGCGCCACGCGGTATGTCGCCTTTGACGAGGACTCGGAGGGAGCGTGGGGTGCAGCGCCGGGGACAGATGGACTGCCGACGGATCGTTGGGGCGGGTACACGACTACCTGGGGCGAGTTTACCTTTGGCGACGTCGAGAACAAGCGCTGGTCCGGGTGGGATGTGTCGGCGATCCAGGCGCAGATTGCGCATCAGCGGGTGCAGGGCATGCGGATCTGTATGGCGGATGGGAAGGGGTGCTCGATCATCACGCCGGACGCGAAGAAGGTGGTTGCGGCGTATACGGAAGACAAGCGGCATCATGACGGGATTGGGGGCGCGGCGGCACCCGGTCCGGTGCGATTGGTGGTGGATGTGGATTATCGGGGATGATGGAGGAAGCAAAAATATATGGGGTTTTGAGGAGTTTTGGATTTTGGGCATTTGGGGGTTGATTCGAATATACACGCTTGTCAATTTGCATTGCATTGTGAACCTCGACTACTATCTCCAGTCACGATCTTCCTATTCCAAGTATTCGCCGTTGGTCTCCTTGTGAATCACATCAAACAATGGCTTCGCACTGAACCATCCGGCCTTGGGGGTTCCAACGGTCTTGTAGGTAAAAGCCGCATCGGCCTCGTCGATCTTGATTGTCTCGTGGCCGCGCCCCGCGGCCGCGGCATCCGCCAACAGCTGCGCATAGCAGCATTTTTCCAGACTGACAAACCAAAACAGAGTCTCCTCCACCGAGCCTCCGACTGTCAGCAGGCCGTGGTTCTGCAGCAGAGCAGCTTTCTTGTTCCCGAGCGCCTCAGCGATATTCCTGCCTTCGTCTTCGGCGAGGACCACGCCGTTGAATTGTTTGTATACGATATGGTCCTTCATTCGTGAGTTTATCCGAAACAAAGGAAATCAGGGGAGGGAGACACACATTATAAAAAGAGCAGGAATCCTGCGAGATGATATCCAGCGGTCGACCCAACGAGCAGAATGCGCGCCCGTGCAAACTATGACTATGGGCTGCGCAGAGCACATCGGGCCGCGCGGCATGAATGGCCGAGTGAATCATAAAAGCCGCGGCATTGAGCATACGGTTGGGCCCGCCATCAATGACGGTGCCGTGGTGGTCGACCTGAATCAAGTCGGACGATTTGATGAGCGAAAAGGCCGTGCCGAACGGGTTCACCCAGAAGGTGGATGGATCGACGGGGTCGCGCAATGTGATGTGGCCCGCGACACCTGGATAGACTCAGCGAAGGATCCTTGCTTTGCATCGGCGAGATTGAACAGACGCACCTTCGTCGAAGCCGTATTTGCCGAAAATGCGAAATGCGGCAGCCAGACGGCCTTTGAGGTACTTGCGTTCCTCCATCTTGTCGTCGAAGGTCGGCATCGAGGGCATCTGCATTTTCACCTTGGCCTTTTCGGCGCCGGCGTGTTGGGTTGATTGCGGCGCCTGGATCATGATAGAGCTGACGGTCTCTGTCGCGGTGGGTGGTGCCATTTTGTCACGGACACTGAAGATCGAAGTTGACAGATTAACAATCACTGGAGACCGACGGTGATTGACACAGGGCGCAAGGTGTAAGCGGGGGCGCTGAGATCATCGCGTGAACCGAGGCCGAATCCGCATCTCCGCATTTACAAACCCAATCGGGCCCGAGGCTATGCGTCTGAGTAATGGCGATGCGCGGGTTGGATTGTCATTCGCTATGGCTGAGATGGCTTGCAGATAGAATGCTGAAAATGCTGACATGAAATCGCAGACAGAAGGCTCATTGTGATATCTTTCGAATTGCATCTCGCGGTCTACAACGGCACATCGCGCCAATGACCTGCTCTGACCTCGGCCATCAATGCCCCGAAGAGCACCCGGTCCCCGGGGCTCATATCCTGGGCGAGTGCCCCGGCGTGCTCAACACGCCCAATCAGGGGCTTCATATCCGCCTCGCACAGAGTGCTGTTTTGGGGTAGCGTCCCCGCCTGGAAGTAATCGCGGATCGCCCTGGCCACGCACATGGACGGCGCGGCGATGGTAGTGTGCTGAAAACATTAGCCCATGCCTTGCCAGAGCAGTTGACAACTTACCCCCTCCGAATTTTGCTGGAGCACTGCCGACCCGGGAAACTGCTGCGACATGTGTTGGGCACTGTCGGGATTAGCACGGTGCTGACCGTGATCGAGATGATACTGACCTGCGCAAAGGTGTGACAGGATCCAAGGTGTTGCCAACGAACAACATGGGGTGAGATGTAACACCACCCCAGGGACCTGCTATGTATCAGAATCAGTGCAGCAAATACATGCCAGGGACTGTCATACCCGAAAACTTGTACTTGGCCTCGGCTTTCCATCCGACACAGGATAGCTGGAGCTGGGCCCAATAGTCTCCCAAGGTGGCACTATCCGTCTTGAGGCTATTCCACGACGCCATGAATTTGTCAACTCCGCTCTTTGTCAAATACTCTGCATCCGTGCACAGAATGGCGGCACTCGCGTAAAGCGAATTGTCCTGTTCTCGAGCACAGGCGGGAGACCACGGCCCGGCAATGCTGCATTCAGCCGAAGGACACGCGCCGAAGTGTCGACGGTGCTTGAAATCTGCCAATGGAATAGCATTGCCCCGTGCAAGTTCGGCCATCTTTTCTGCTAGCGCGGGAAACGCAAGCAAGGGCTGGTAGACCGCGATTCGGAGGATCGCCTTGACGTCGGTCCAGGTGACGACTTCGGGGCCGCGAGAGGCAGACGCAATGACGGGAACAGACCGGTTCAAGATCTGATCCTCAAGTGCCCAGTATGCATTCTTGATCGCATCCGGACCCCCGCTGACGTAGAACGGGCAGCCATCCGGGCCGACGGTGTCACAGTAATGACCGAAACGGTCGAAAATGGCATCGGCGTCAACAACCACATTGGGTCCGCGACCTTCGTAGTATGTATCCATATTGACAACCCCGTCAAGCACGGCACGCGAGACTCGATCTGGGAAGAGGGCGGCAAAGGTCGTGCCTAGAACTGTCCCGTAAGACCGGCCCCAATAGAGGAGTGGTTCTTGGCCGCGATGCCATTTTGTACGGTCAGCAATTGCGCTGGTCCTGTCTGCGCCATGGCATTTTTCATGCGCGGCTTGAGCTTTCAAGCCTTCTTTCTCGCGCCACTCGCCATGGCGTTCAACGATAGTGATCATATCCCGAGCTACGAGCGGAGTATTGATGTAGTTCATGAAAGGCTCCTCCCCTTTGGAGGCAGCCATATCATAAACCGAGCATCCCAAGTTCAGCGCTTCATTCCGCTGCCAGTTCCTCCGCAGCGCGTCGGGACAACTCCCAAGCATTCCCTCGGCTTCCAATTGCAGCTCCCAATTTCGCTGGGAGGTTGGATCGGGGAAGCAGGTCACAGCCGGTGTCGTCGATCCCACGCCGCGTGGATCAAAGCCAATAATGTCAAAGTACTTATCATTGGTCGCACTATTTGTACTTGGGCCGCCCTCTGCGTCAACGATGGTCTGCAGATTTCGACCTGAAAGAAATGCTGATAGAGCTCCAGAACCACCGGGGCCACCTATGCAAGTCAGCAGGAACAATATATATCGGGACCGAGCCTTACCTGGGTTGATCAAAACAGGCCCTCCATACCGGGGATCTCCGACAGGCACTTTGGCTGGCAATCGAACCACTGCCAAGGCAAACTTCCGACCTGGGATTCCTGTGTGGCTATAATCCATTGGCACCTCTAATCGCGCGCATTGGAAACCATCACCGCAATCATGATACTGTAAAGATTCCGACGGCGTGATATGCTCCCAGCTGAACGGTGCCGCGATCACCGAAGGGCCCGCCGCCGGGGAGTGGCGTGTCCGGTACAGAGCATACAGAGCCATCGCCAGGAGTACAAGTCCCCAGCACGGAGTCCATCCTCGCCGTGACGACGCCGAACGGACCGGACGCAGACGAGGCATCTCGGATTTGCAGTCCATGATACACGCGAGCCGGCACAAGGCACGTAGACGCGTCAGCACTGACCGGAGACAGACGGACGAAACCAGGCACAAGACCGTACTTCCTCGGGCCTGAAGAAGGCAGAAGAAAAGAGCAAGCCCGGTCCTCCACGCCCCGCGGGAATTGGGAAATCAGATAAAGTGACGGTCGGGTAGACAGTGTTGAACCATGGACCGCGTCGATCGAAGGGGCCCACGGGGTGGGGAGCGGCTGGGCGGGCAAGGCCTATCACGGGCTACCAGCGTGGCGGTCGGAGTGATGATCGAGCACGATGGGACGCTTCGGACCGTGCGATTGGAGGCCGACAAGCCTGAAAGTCTCTGCGATGCAGGTGCGACAAAAGCAATACGCCGAGCTGAGCAATCGGCGCCATCTGATGGGTCGAGGGCGCTGCAATGTGTCGCTTATCGGGTTGACCCCGCTGCGCACGATCAGCCCGAGGGCCATTCATGATGAACTGGGATCGGCAGGATCTTAGTTCTGTCCCGCTTTGAGGGGCTCCTTCGTGGCGATCTGGCTGTGGTTCAAGCCTGCTCGACCGGGCGTTGGCGCGTCGGCCGTGGCTGAGATGATTCGTTGCGCAGGCACCTGCGTGGGCGCAGACTGGAATCCACCGAGTGAAAGAACAGATGACAGGCTGGCTTGGATGGTGGCAGACAAAGGTGCACAGCGCTGCGCAGTCTCGTCGAAACCGCAATCAGGCAGATTCCAAGTTGCGCAACCGCCGAGCCGCACCGCAGAACTTGTATATATTTCGTTCTTTTCGCATAGCATCTTTCCATCTCAATCGACTGAATTACCTATACCACAATGGAATCTACACTCCAAAATCGCATCGACGAGATCCGTCGCCTCGACCTTTCTGGTGCAATCGAAGCAATCGCCAAGCTGACATCGGACCTCAGCACATCAGTCAGTCACACGGGCATCTACCTCGCCCACCACCCAGCCTACGAAGGGCCCGGCAATCTCAATGACCTGGGTACATTTTATCTACACTGTGCCGAGCGCTGTCGAACCGAACACGCAGCCTTTGAAGTACGCCTGCACCATGTCGCCCTGGAAGACACGTTCTCGAAGATCTATGATGAAGCCGACACGCAGTTCAAAGAGGGCCGCGAAAATGGGACCATCGTCCCCGAACAACAATATAAAGGATGTGGCTGTTGCTCTGGGCGCCCTGATGCCGTGATCGGATGTAGATTCCACGAGGGAAATGCGCTCTACTTTGACGAATCAGAGTATCGCCAGCTCTGGGGGTCGCAGAAATCGGCGGGCTCCATATTCGAATGGAGCGAAGAGACCCAGTCGAATCAGAGAATCGGGGTCATGGCGTCAAAGGCGCAGGTTGAAGAAGCGATGGCGAGGGTTTCGGACTATGCAGCCACCAGTCGTCTTTGACAGATCAGGAGAAAGATGACATGGGTACATTCACAAGCAAGAACTTGATTGAAAATACGTTTTATTTGGATATATGCTCTCCGATATTAAGCTATCGTTGTGAGTATTGCTGTAAGCCAGTATGCATGTAAGCGAAGAGGGCTGCCTCGCTGTAATCGAATCATCGCCGTCAGCTAGAAAATGAAGTATGGAAGAGATATAGAAATGGCTCGGTCAACAAAGATCAATCCTCGCGAGCACGCTTGCGGGCTACACCCCGGTCTTTGAGAGCGTTGATACGCGCGGGAATCCTACTCTCGACCGCCTGCAGGAATTCGGCAAAGGACACCAAGTCGTCCGGAGCATATGCTTTCCACGCAGCTTGATCAAGCTCGTGGTCCGCGCTTCGCTGAATGATTGGCAGGACTCGGTCGTACAAGTGGCGGCATTCGTTATGCGACGACAACGTGGCGAAAGAAGAGTGCAGCTTATATCGTTGAAGATGAAGGACAACGTCAATCACGCGCTCGCTCTGTCTCTGGTAGGCATCCAAATACCCGTGGCGGATAGATTTGGGGGAATCGTCACATGGAAGCCGACGAGCGAGAAAGATGCAATACGCGATCCAGGAGTACTTCTTCACTGATCGAACATACTCCGTCCATCTGAGCTGCAGTGGTCTTGAAAGGTGCCGGACACCGAGGTCGACTTTACGGTGATCAGTGTACCAGTCGGGGTTCTTGGCGAACAAAACCTCCAGACCGCCGATTAAATTCTTGCACTCCCACCAGGACTTTCCTTCGTGTTTCTTCTTGATTAGTGGCTCTGGGGGCCGCTGGCGACAAGCGCGGAATTGGTTGATCGCGTGATCGTACCGGAGATTCATTGGGGCGTTCCTGTGGTATTGGTGAGCTCTGGCGTACCGACTGACCGGGCGTTTGAGGCGTACGCTGTGCCATCTGGACAGGGGAGCTCGAGAAAGCCTGGAATGGAGACTCTTCTGCGGAGGACTCTGAGTTCCATGAGGCTTGGTGGGCCCCTGGGGGATCTCTGCCCAGAAGTTGCCTACGTTCAGGCATTGAGTCCTCCACGTCCTGGAGGTAAGCGTCGAGGCCGAAATAGTCCTCTGCAAAATCCTTGTGTGTTTTGAACGTGCTCGTCTTGATTGATGGAAGTATCCCATTGTATAGGATAAATAGGTATTCATGGGGCTGCACGGATTTGGAGAGGAGCGGCTCTCATATTTTCAGCCAGAGAGCAAAGTCAGAAACCGTTTGGGTGGAAAGTTGACGGCCGCCGAAGAAGAAGCTGCGAGCCTTTGGTTCTCCGGTCCTACGGCAAAGCTGTTGCGCGATGAAGACGCGATAGGAGTCCCAGGTGGTTCCCTTTCGCAGGTCAAAGACGTAGGTATCCCAATTCTCCTTGACCTCTGGTCCCAGGAGTCGTGACCCAAGCTGTACCTTGCGCGTTTCCGTGTGGTAGCTCTGATGCTGTGCGAAGTGGGTTTCCAGGGCAGCAATGAAATTTTTGCATTCAGCCCAATCTTTATCGCGATAGGGTTGAAATGACGGAATGCGAGGCTCGGGAGCTGAGCCCATTGTTCGAGGGGGAGTAGCGGGGAAGCTGGGTAGTGACGGTGGCTTGTGCTGAGGAGGTAACTAACTAATGTATTTTGACCTGAGTCATCTGCCTTTCCTCGAGATAGCCAGTGGTCTGCCGAGGTGGACATCCGCGAAGAGATTCCGTTGACGTTATCATCGACACTAAGATCCTCGCCATTGCCGTCTTCACCCTCAGCGTTGCTATTCCCATTATCGCTATCATCATCGCCGTCCTCAGATGCCGAATCATCCAAGTCCATAGGGGCCGGCGATGACTCCCCCCATCGGCAATCACAGTCCCCAAGGTTTCTGCAGCGTTTCCATTTAATGCATGGTCCTTTTCGGACTGCACAGTTGGACCACACTCGGGGTGCTCAGGTCCCGTTTGAGTCGGCACTGGAGGTACAGGTTGGTCACGATCGAGATTCCCCACAGGAATAGGCTGAGGTATTTCACTCCTGACCGAGTTAATCAGCTCCGTCACAGCCTGGCTGGTCGCTTCATCCGGCATGATGTAGGCGCAACTGCGGGCGATTCGCTCACGGGTCGACCTAAGCTCTTAGTCACCTCGAGGCGGGCTTCTGCCGCCTCGAGCTCTTTTCGCACGCGCAGGGTCTTATTCTCGAGGTTGATGATCTCGTACGTTTTTTAACTTCGGCGAGATTTTTCTCGAGCAGTCGGATCTGCACGTCTAGCGGGGTCTCTTCGTTGTTCATGGTGTAGGCGGAGTTGTGGGGGTCGGCCGCTGGGGTGGGGTTTCGCGTTCGATCAAGGTGGCATGCCACGACCCTCGTGCGCGTCACCCCTCGTGGTGAAGGGCTATCGGTGGATGACGTAGGAAATGGGATTGCTTGACGTTTTCAACCCCCGACTTCCTTTGGTTTGTCCCGTTTGTGCCGTGGAAATATTTGGTGATAAATTCTGCCGATGGAAGATAGCAGTACCCAATGGCAGGTCGTCAAAGAGATGGCGGTGCAGGATATCATTGTTCGGTGACGAGCCACATTGAATGGCGGATTCGATCAAAGAAAGAGGACGAATAATGAGTTTGGCTTCACTCTGGGAATGTGTAAGATTCAGCGCCTTATAGCTACTATTATAAGGAGTTCCACATACTCCGTCTGTCACGGGATGGACCACAGACTATAAGCACGGGTCCAACGTGGTCCATAAATAAGATTCATTGAGTTCAATTAGAGATTAATCATTGTAATTACACAGTTTACCTGAGCGCGATCTATCCGCATATTGCAGGCTCTAATTTACTTCCTCCCCGGAGACCCGATCAAACAAACAAAGTCACGATCCGGCGTCGAGTCGAGTACGTTCTTGACCAAATGCCAGACATTCAGATCATAGGCCTCGCCAATGTGTCCAACGGGGTCAAATGAGCAAGTGTCTTGAATCCAGCGGTTGGTGACACCACCCTCATGAACAAAAGAAGTCGTCGGGGGTGTGACAAGCTCGTCGTGCTTGGACGCGATGATAGTAACCTTGTTCCCAGGCTGTGCGATAGGCCCGTCAGTGAGCTTCTGCACGGCCGCACCGTCCGTCACGAGATCGGCGCAAGCACCACAGCCGACGGTATCCAGCACACCCTTCACGGTGTCGCGGGTAGCGTTGCCGAGCAGACCGGCGAGCTTGTAAAGATTGGCGAAGTTGGTACCGTGCGTCGGCGGCGCGATAGCAGCGATTTTCTCGATGAGGTGGGACACGCCCTCGAACTTGGGGACGTAAAGCGATTGAAATGCGCCCTCGGAATGACCGACCAGATCGACCTTGCTGTGGCCGGTCTTTTCAACGACCTGCTTGATGTAGGCGGCGATCTCGGGAGCGGATTCGTGGATAGGCTTCAGGCCGGCGACAAAGGGAAAGCCATCGTAGCCACCGTAGGAAAGAGAGTAGGTGCAGTAGCCCTGATGCTGGAGCCAGTACTGCAGGAAATTCAGGTCTTCGTAGAAGGTGGCGCCCAGGCCGTGAAGTAGGACCACCGGGTTGGAAGAACTCTTGCAGGAAAAATCATTGATCTGCGAAGCCACGGCCGAGGCTGCCACGAGGCCGGAAGTAAACAAAGAGCGTAGCGACGGCATGGCCAAAAGAGCGTTGACCGACCCAAGGAATGAGTCCTGTCAGGCGGTTTATGCTTTCGATGGAAATTTCGGGCCGGAAGGACTCGAACGACTCCTTTCTTCAGCTTCATTTTCTTGGTGGCTCCAACCCATGTGTGTCTTGGCCTACCGCGTGTTGATCCCGGAGACATAGCTATGACTGGTTAGCTGAGTGGATCTATCTGTCAAAGACCCATCGTGGTCGGGTGGAGATCAACGGTCACAACCCAATGAGATGAGTGGAGAAAGTATGATTTTTTCGTCAAATGTGATGATCGCCTCCACCGGTTCAGCTTATGGGGTCCCATGCAGGTGATATTCCAGGGGGTTCAGGGATTGAAATACGCCGAGAAGTGTGGCTCACCAAGAGCGTCGTTTACGCGGTGACATTCGCACCGAGGGATATCTTCATTATGTACAGAAAAAAAAAATCGTATCAACATGACAACGTCAAATGAGCTCGGTCCCTTTGAGCAGATAAATCAGCCTTTTCGATTCATAGGAGAGTCCGTCTTGGTGGATATTTCCGACATAGCGCCCGTGCTGGCCCAAAGACCCAAGGCATGGCGTTTTTCAACCAAGTGCAGCACTTCGGCCATAAATGCACGTTCGGGGCCGTTATCGGGGAAAGCCTCCCAGGCTACACGGGTGGGGAAGGCCAGGCGATTGATCATGTTCCCGGGTGCAGTAAGAATATACCATTCATACGTCCGACAAATCCCACAGCCAAAACTGTACTGCTCTATGGGGGTAACGCTGTCATCGGGCCGGTTGTCGATCGACGACAGGACTAACCGCACGGAGTAGTAGACACACATTGTTTGTGCTAGAAGGAGGTTGGGATATGACAGTTTTGTAGGGATGAAGATGGCACCGGTGCGCAGGTCACGTTGGTGGAAAATCGGGAAGTCTTGGTCTTCGGTCTGCTCGACTTCTTGGGGAGGTCCATCAGGATTGCACTCAACCCAGTCATGGTGCCATTGTGCAAACTTCGTAGTCAGTTCGGTGATGCCATTCCAAAGCGTGACTTGCTTAATGGCTATTTCTTTCGCGCTCATTACCGATGAACGTTGAGCTTCTTTGAAGGCATCGGACTGGGCTAGCAGACCGGGGATGTCAGCGGCCAAATCAAGGAGATGGTGCAAAATATCTTTATTGGTGGTGCCTGCCGACCATGGGATCGTTTTCCACTCCTCGCGGGCCAAGAATGAAGGTTGGCGAGATGCCAGTGCGCCGCCAAGCTAGAAAAAAAATCATTAGTTGGCAGTTGGATGGACGAGAGAACGTGCATACCCAATATGGTCGAAGTTCGGTGAACAGAAGATGCTCGACGCCATACATGTGATTTTCTGGTCCACGGTGCTCAATCAAACGCACTGCGCCACTGAGATGGGCGGGAATGCCGGATTGCGTCGTTCGTTCCACGCTCTGCACAGGTTAGGTCAAGGATTCATCGACGTTAAATAGAGAGCTTACCTCGAAAGCAAGAAGCAGAATCACCGTGACGAGGGTCGATTCCGCCTTGGAACGTTCAGGGTCAAGCAATGCATCTTGCAACCCACGCAGCACGCGTGGGTATAGCCTGAATCCGGACGCTTCAATCTCCTTATCTTGGACCGATCGGCCGAAGAAAGCGACTGATACCGCGTCAAAGGCCTCCGAGATGAGAGGGGAGAACATGCGAATCCCCGCTGCAGCCCGCAGGGCACCGGCACGGCCCGACTTGATGTCGACTTCAGGACTGAATGCATCCACAAACCGTTCCACAAAAATATCCACTGCCGGAGAATTGACGTTCATGATCGAGATGGCGCACGACGAAGACGCGGAATCCGACCCACTGTCCAGGGACATGCGCTCGGAATCATCACCATCTTTGTCTTCGTCTGGTATGACAGGGTCATTGAAATTGAGCCCGAGGCCCGAGTCAGGCCCACGCCTGCGGAATGGGATGACAGCCGGCGGGGAGCCCCCGGACGCGTAGTCCATCCCGTCATATGCTAGAAAAATTGTATGAGCATGTGCTATGAGCTTCGGGGGTTGATGCTCCGCCTTACCTTCGAGTCCTTCCCATGGTCCCACCGGTGTCAACTCGTTCTTCAAGTCACTTTGGTTGGAGCGAAGCTCACGAACGAGGTGCTCGACCACACTAAGCGGGGCCGAGCGAATAGACTCAAATAAGCTCTCCAGCTGCTCCAGCCGCTGAAGATCCGGGGCTCGCGACGCTGCAGCCAGTGCGTTAGTGGGTAATGCACTAACGGGACCTGCCGAGAGTGTTCGCCCCGTTAGGAGGCTGACACGGGGAGTGCCACATACAATCGCGTTTCTCTTCGATGCGGGCGCGCAGATCACGAATCTCGGCGCGTAAATTCCGGATTTCCTCGGCCTGGCTGATGGGGTACGCCTCCTCCTCGGGGACGCTCTCGTAGACGCATTTCGAAGGATAGCCGTGGGCGCAGCACGCGTGGCAAGGCTTGACTCGGTCACACTTGACAGGATCGACGTTAGCATCACCGGTGGGACGACCAGGGTACGGGAGCCGTTGTCCCGCAATCAGGAGGGCAGTGTACCTTGACTTTGCGGAGCCTGCAGACTTTGCACGAACGCGACTGGCGGCTGGGAGCCTTCTTGACTCGGGAGTCTGCGGGCTGTGGCTGTTCAATCATGGGGGGACGCAGGGTTGGAGAAGAGGGAAAGCAGCTGCAGCCAACGGGGCGACGGGATTTAGGCGAGCGAGATTGCCCGTGCTCAGGCCCGAGATCTCCTTTCGGGGCGGTGGAGCCGCCCCCGGTTTTGGGGGGCATCGCGGGGTCTGAAGAGCCTGTGATAGGTACAGCGGGACAGCTCAGGATCCACCATTGCGTTAGGACCCCGCTGGCTGTGCCCCTATTGGCGGTGGACACGGAGCTCTCAGCCGAGGTAGATGGAGAGATAATCTGGCATGGGTTTGGTTAGCCTGAACTTCCTTGACGCGAGAAGTGTATGAATCGAAGGTTGAGAAGAGGTCCAAAAATAGCTCATCGCTGGCTTCTCTGTGTCACCAGTTCCTCATTCTTGGCGTTGCATTTATCTTGGCACAGGAGTACGCAGGAATGGCATAAACTCAGTACAAAGGTTTCGAAAATACAGAGTAGAAAGTCTAGACTTCATTTGGCCCGAGGATCGAACTTTCAAGATTACCTTAAATCCGGGTCCCCACACTCCTACCCCACGGCGTATTCTCCGAGCCAGGACAAGGCGAGACAAGGCTTTCATCCGCCATGGCCGAGATTATGACAAGGAATATGTCTTGCGCGGTCCGACAACCCGGATAAGATCCTCACGCAGAGAGCGTCAATATGTAATATGGCTCATATAGACGAGTTATGTGACGGTGGGTGCCTAGCTACTACTGGAATATCCCAAAACCAAGACGAGCCACTCTACACTGTCGTTTCATGCATCGCGATTTCATGCCAAGAAAATCGATATCGAAATGAAGCTAATTTAGATTTTGCACTCAATAGAGGCCTATACCAATGAGACAGATGCTTCATGAAGCTTTTACCGCTCGGGCAGCCAGAAGACCATATCTCACAATGACTTGGTCGTGGATAGCATGTCGAGTGGGGAGTAAATCCGTGCAATCATCCCGAATCTACGAGGGACCTAGACTCGAATTAATGCCGGGACTTGGGATAATCCATAGGATGCTAGTCACAATCGCCATCAAGAACGAAACATAGCCCTGGAGGTATTGGCATAGGCATTTCTGAGGAGGAATCTCTAAGGGTAGGTACACAGCCTGTTCAAAAGTATCTTCCCAGCCCACTTTTTGTCTACCCCTATCAAATATGCATAAATATACATAGCACTACTGCACTATGTTTTATGATAATCTCGTGTAATAACAAACCATAAAAAACCATAATCAAGCGAGATATACACGTAGTTAATAGATTCGCCGCTTAAATTCGCCACTTCATAGTTCATATAAAACCCCCTAGTCTTCCGCACTGCCAGCAGACGTTTCCCTATACTTAATATCAACGTACCAATCTTTGCTTGAGGGATTGCTTCCCCAGCTTCTATCAAACACGTCTTGAAGTACTCCCAATCCCCGTCACTTCTTCCCATATCTAACAGCTCTGAATACAGCCGGAAAAGCATCACTTTTAGCCATCTCTCTACACCGGTTCGATCGGGTTTAAATCGGGTAAGTGTGCGGGCCAATCTTCGGCCTATATCCTATGATCCTCGAACCACTCTGATATCAACTCTGCGGTATGGATCCTTGCGTCATCTTATTGAAACACGTGATAGTTTGGGCTGGAATCTGGCTTGGAGGTCGTTTGAACTTGGTTATTATAGATCAAGGCGAGGATTCACTATCGGGCCGAGGTTTTACCGTATATGAAGGTCTGGCTCCTTTGTGTACCCCCGGTTAAGTGTTTCAATAAGATAACACCAGGATTCATACCACAGAGTTAATATAAGAGTGGTTTGAAGATCATGGGATATAGGTCGAGATTGGCTCTTCCATCATCCTGCTGATATCATTGTCAATCGTGTTGGAATTGCCTTACCCGACCAAGTATGGTGGGACCCCTACGGTGTCCACATCATGAATCGCCAACATGGCAGCCTGGCCACCGCAGCAAGCAACGAGGATTGACAAAGATTCTGCACAATCGGTGAACCAGAAGGTACCCTCGATGCGGTCTGAAGTCTCGATTCATCTCATGCGAAAGACCCGCCCATTTAATTGCGATCGGCGCCACCTCGGGCCTCTCCTCGTGGTTCTGGGCTGGGTCGCCTCCACCCAGTGGAGCCCAACACCACGTTGACGCTTGTCGATTGGCCATGATTGCCACGCGCCAAATTCGATAGCTTAAACCTTGGATCTTCAAATTGGGATGGTCGGTGATATGAAGTCTCAAATTTTTCGCCGGTGATAACGGGGGATTTTTGAGAGTGTTGAAAGGAGAGACGGGGAATCTCCATGATATACCTCCGTACAGCTGTAGGCCCCTGTAGCATGCACGTTTCATGTAAAGCATCAACCAAGCACAGCCAACCACGATGTGCTGCCCAACCACAAAACGAGGAAAAAGAAAGATTCAAACGGGGTCCAGACACCAGGAACAACACATCGCCTGGATCTGTGGCTGAGTGGAGCGATCGCACCCGAGATCTCTCCCATTTGCGCATCGGGCTTTCAGGATGCATCCCGATCCTGAATCCACCCGGGCCACGGCCGAGCCCATCACGTGTAGGCCTTCTGCTATCGCGCAAAGTTTGCGTGACGGGTACCTGGTTGTGGACTCTTGTCAAACTGCGCCTGTATACGGAGTGCACTTTGCGACTCACCTCCGTATGCGAACCTGACACGCCCGCCCCTATCGCACACCCCTTCGACCATCATGCAGCTTCGGCTGTGCAGCGCGTCGATCATTGCCGCTAGCCTCGCCATTGCGCCTTTCGTGGATGCGCTATCGCCGCGTTCGAAGATCAATGATTCGTACGATTTTGTCGTCGTCGGTGGAGGACAGGCCGGTCTGGTGCTCGGGGGTCGCCTGGCGGAGGATACCAACCATACCGTGCTGGTGTTAGAATCGGGGGGTGATGGCGATGATTATCGGAAGCGAATTGGTGTGCATGGGCTCGATCCTGTCGCAAAACATGTGCATGGGCTCACTCTTTCCCAGATACCCCCGCGTACTCCTATTTCGATTCTCTGTGGACGACGCCGTTGAATTGGGGGTTCTACACGGTTGCGCAGCCCAATGTGAACGATCGCGAGATCTATTGGCCCCGCGGAAAAGTCCTAGGAGGTGCGTGTCTAGTTCAGGCTTACCATCAACTAGTCTAATGGAACGAGTATAGGCAGTTCCGCGATCAATGGCTTGTACATGACACGACCGGGCGAGATTGAAGTCAATGCCTGGAAAGACCTTCTGGGAGACATGGACGGCGCGAACAATTGGTCCTGGGAATCATTATATGCCGCCATGAAGAAAAGCGAAACCTTTGCGGCACCTACGGATGACATAGCGAAAGAGGCCGATATTGCATGGAATGTGTCAAGCCACGGCACCGGTGGACCGATTTATTCGTCATATCCTAACTTGTATGTGCATCAATCTCCTCCTTTTCCGATGACACTCACACCACCCCAGCACTTTTTCCCAAGTGGGAGATTGGATGAAATCAATGGAAGAAATCGGCATCCCAGGCAACGAGAACATGTACGGCGGCGAGACCTGGGGCGCGGAGGTCTCAACTTCGAGCATCAACCCCAACAACGGAACACGGTCCTACAGTCGTACCGGCTATCTCGACCCGCTACCGGACCATGGGAATTACGATGTCCTGGCCAACGCTCATGTCACTCGCGTGTTGTTTGACAGCTCTTCGTCTTCCGACAACTTGACGGCGAACGCGGTCGAGTATACAACCGACGAGGGCAAGACTAAGCTGACGGTCAAGGTCAACAAAGAAGTCATTCTCGCAGCGGGCTCCGTCGGTAGCCCCGCTGTGCTGCTTCATAGCGGCGTCGGACCGAAGGATGTACTCTCGGATGCCGGGGTGAAACTTGTGTCCGAACTTCCCGGAGTTGGACAACATCTCCAGGATCACTTCGTAAGTTACCTTTTTCATGCAGGGCGAGCATGGCTAATAGATGCAGAGCGCTACGATCAAGTGGGACGTCGACGTGGAAACCGCCGGCTCCATCTTCTACGACAACGGTAGCGAAAAGGTTCGTCGAAGATCCCCATGGACCATGAATTGTTTCTAATGGATGCAGGACAATCCTAAATTTCTGACATACATCGATTCTGCCCTGGCCTACGCGAATGCTAGCGCGATCTATGGCACCAAGGCGTCCGACATCGAGAAAGACATTCTCGATAACATGGACAAGTATGCCCCGAAAACGACGTACGACGACGGGGTCGTGGCCGGATACAAGGCGATCTACAAGACCACGGCCAAGACGATCTTCGACAGCCCGACCGGTCAAATCGAGATTCTGTTCATGAACAGCGATGGTAACGGGGACATTGGCGTCACGGCCGCGCTCCAGCATCCCTACAGTCACGGTCGCATCTACATCAATTCCTCGGATCCGATGAAGTATCCGGTCATCGACCCGAACTATCTCAGCAACCCGTCAGGTAAGTGACGTCCGTCCCAAGGAAATACAATTGCTAAACAGAAATGCATTAGACTTTGATATCCTAAGCCAAGGCCTCAAACTTGCGCGCCGCTTCGGCCACACCGGCCCACTGAAAAGCTGCTTCACCAACGAGACATCGCCCGGATCGTCCGTGCAAAGCGACGACGACTGGGAAGACTGGGTGCGCAAGTCCGCCAGCACGGAATTCCACCCCTCTTCCTCCTGCGCCATGCTGCCCCGCGACCAAGGCGGCGTGGTCGACGCAAACCTTCGCGTATACGGACTTGCCAACGTCCGCGTCGCAGATGCCAGTGTGCCGCCGATCGCCCTGTCCACCCACTTGATGTCCTCGACGTACGGTATTGCGGAACAAGCCAGCGACATCATTCGGAAGTACTGGAATGTTCCGTCGACCCGATCGTCGACCCGATCGTCGACCGCTTCGTCGTCGAGCAGTACCGGCGGCAGCGGAGGGCTGAACAGCGCCAAAAGCAGCAAACACTCTAGTGCCAACGGGCGTCTTTCACTATTGCCCGGCTGGATGGTGTTGCTTGGGGCTGTCGTGTCCGTGTTTCTCATTTAGGGTCATCCCGAGCTGGTGCATGGCCTTGTTCGGTTCAGGTTGGCGTATTTTGTCGAGCGTTGTAAGTTTAGATTGGTCGGCGTCCCACGGAGAACGGTACAATTTTAATCATAGTGATACCAATAGAACAATATACTTGCATATACTTATTTCATCTCCTTGCCTGCAAAAGTGTCGCAACCACAATCTGTCAAGCTGGAACAACAATCGACTATGTCCAGCCAATCAACGACTCCGGGAGCACAAGGGCACAGCACCGAGCCCCAATTTGCACCTTCCAAGTCCAACGGTGGCTAAGAATCAACTCGGCGTGTATTCTACAAGCCACTGAACTCTCTCGAAGCACTGGCCACGTCGAGTTTACCGACAAAGCCGGGAGAAAGACCGATCATGGTGGCGTGGAAATACTCCACCCGGAGCAAGTGCGAGACTCATGGCTGAACGACAGCGCCGAGTGGATCATGGCATGGGATGTTGATTCCGCCAGCCCCGAGCACGCTCACCGATAAAGAGATGCGACTCGATTCCAGAACGGACCGGGTCTGATATCATCATTCCGTGCGATATTTTCTGCGCTGGGGATGATCCCGGCCAGCGGGATCTCTCGTTGGCCTTGCGGAATGTGGCTTCCACATGCATCTCATCATGGCCGGGGCATGCACCAGACCAAGGCAGTAACGCGGGGACATCAATTCAAATACGCCAGTTAGAACTCCAAAACGATGCAAGCTCCACGGCCGATCGCCGACCGCGGAGCAAGTCCGAGAGCCAATTTTCTCCTCGAAACAGCATGCGAGGCGGGGGGGCAAGCTTTGCCCCGGCTTGCATGGCTTGGCACCCCCGGACCGAGTGGAAACGCTCCACTCGTGGGGGTTGACGAGGCCTATCACGACGGTCGTGCCATCTCGAGCCCCGCGGGTTGTCTCTGGCGCGCGGTTCATTGGCTGGTGCCGCATGGACTCGGTTTCCCCCACGCTCTTCCCCCAGAGTCTCCGGGGTAGGGGCAGGATAATTGTTGGAGAAATGCTATATCCACTACGGAGAAGCTCGTGGCTTGGGCCTGTGACCTGGTCCCTGACACGGTGCCATAAAGAGCTCGGCCGTCCCATCCCGGTTCATACAGTCTGCCGTCTCTTTCCTATTTCACTACGATCCGACGAGCCACGTCAAATAGCACCATGACGGGCGTTGTCCATATGAGCGATGCGGAGGCAATGGGGGACAAGGTGGACATGACCCATGAAGAGGTCGTCCACCTGGCCCAGTTGACCCCGGAGGAGCGCGAGGTCGAGAAGAAGCTGCGAACGCGGATTGACTCGTTGATCATGCCGCTGGTCGTCCTGGTCTATCTGCTCAATTATATCGATCGGTGAGTGGAAGACTGCCGTTAGCAATGGCATGCGCTGACTCTCCCACAGTAACAATTATGCGGCGGCCAAGCTCCAAGGCCTGAAGGAGGATCTCTCTATGACCGAGACGCAATATCAGACCGCCCTGTCGATCCTATTCGTCGCCTATATCCTGATGCAGGTGCCGAGTAACTTGATGTTGAACTACATGGGACGTCCGTCCCTATACATTGGCTTCTTTGTCATGGCATGGGGCCTGGTGTCGGCGTTGACGAGCCAGGTGAAGACCTACGGTGGCATGGTGGCGTGTCGTTTCCTGCTGGGTCTCGTCGGTGAGTGCTCCCGTGGCGGAGGAAGAACCCGACAGTGCTGATCCCGGATGCAGAGGCTCCTTTCTTTGCCGGCGTGCTGTTCTACTTGTCCAAGTGGTACACCAAAAAAGAACTCGCGTTCCGCATGAGTATCTTCTACTCCGGTTCCCTGCTCAGCGGTGCCTTTGGCAATCTCATCGCCGCCGGGATTCTCAAGGGTCTCAAAGGCGACCGTGGTATGTCCGCGTGGCAATGGCTGTATATCATTGAAGGTGCCATCACTTGTTTCGTGGGCGTCTTGATCTGCTTCGTCCTGCCCGATTTCCCCGAAACATGGAAACTGCTCTCGCCGGAGATGCGCAAGGTGGCCCAGCGCCGTCTCGCGATCGAGGCCGCCGAGGCAGACGTTGACGAGGGTGGTTCCATGAGCCAGCTCAAGGGCCTGAAGCTAGCCATGACCGATGTCAAGACATACGCGCTCGCCCTAGCATACATGTGCATCACCGGTGCGGCCGGCTTCCAGAACTTCTTCCCGACTCTCACCGCGACGCTTCACTTTGAAAAGGAGATTTCGCTGCTGCTGGTTGCTCCGCCTTATATCCTGATGGTCTTCTGGAGTCTGGCCCATTCGTGGATCTCCGACAAAGTGGGCATGCGGTTCTGGTTCTTCATGTACCCCATCCCGATCACGATTGTCGGCTTTGTGGTCTTCATGACGGTGTCGGACTTTGGTCCGCGATACTTCTCCATGTTCTTGATGATTTTCGTCTTTGCCCAAAACGGCACGCTTTTCTCGTGGATCGCCAATGCTCTGCCTCGCCCACCCGCCAAGCGTGCCGCGGCCTACGCCTTTATTAACTCGATTGGCAACTCGGCGAGTATCTGGACCCCCTATACCTATATCGATGGCGAGCAGCCTTACTACCATACGGCTATGGGTGTCTCCATTGCTCTGCAGCTGGTTGGCGCGCTGATGGGTATATTCATGTACTTTAACCTGGGCATGCTCAACAAGCGACAGGAGCGCATGGAGAATGAGGATGTTCCCCTCAGTGATAAAGACCTTCGCCGACTGCAGGTCACGGCGGATGCGGAGGGTATTGATATTGCGGCGGCGCGTCGCCTGCAAAAGGGATTCCGCTATATGCTGTAGTGTTGAATATGAGCTCATGATCATTTTTCCCAATGCCCGTCATAGTTATTTTCTTTGATCGTAGTCCTGTACGACTCATTATCGCATCTTGGCTCGCCGAGACTCGTCTTGGAAGGGTTGTGTCGTGCGGGGAATCCGCATTGCGAGTCCATGACTCGTTCTCGCCGGAAAGAGGCATTCCCTGCGCGTTATTAAGAGGACCGGGACCCGCGAACTATCCACAATCGACAATCTTCCTCCATCACCCTCCATCACCCTCCATCACCCTCCATCACCCTCCATCCACGATCGACACCTCCCATTTCTCCATACTCAGTCTCCACCTCCACCTCCACCTCGCAACCCCACCATGCAGTCCCTCGCTCGCCCCATCCTGCGAGTGACATCCACACCAGCAGTTCTCCGATCCTTCTCTGTTGGATCATCGATCATGGGCGCCGGAGATACGGGCGCCCCCAAGGCGCATGGCTTTCAGTCCGAGTACGTCCCTGAGCCCGACCGATATGACGTCAACTTACGAGAAGCAGGAAGGACCAGTTTCGGCGCCGCGAGGCCGCGGCCGAGGCTTTATACATCAAGGAGCAGGAGATGGAGAAGTAAAGAATCTTCCCTGTGCAGATCAGAAGTGGTGTGCTGCTGACACGGGGCTAGGATCAAGCTGCTACGTCAGAAGCTCAAGGAGCAACGCACCCACATGGATGAGCTGGATAAGCATTTGTATGTGGATTATCCTCTTTACTTTCTACACTGCTGACACGGCCTAGGGAGGAACTTGCCAATAGTCAAGGGGGCGAGCAGAACTAGACTTGTGTCGGTCGCATCGGCGGTTCGACGTTGAAGTTTTAGCTCTAACCACCCTTCATTGCATTATCCTGTCCTGCCTTACGAAATCAACGCAAAATGAAGTCGCTCAACTGTACTTTTTGTTTCCAGTCGTTTCCTACCACAATACCACGATACTTTTATGCTCAGATCTTGGCTTGCCATCTCCATCTGTAGCTCAGACATGCCCACCGAGCCATCACGAACAAGCCCAGCGCGACAACCAGGACAGCCCCGAAGAAAGCGACCATGGCCTGTTTGCCAACACTCTCGAGCATCTCTCCACCGATCGGGATACAGATGAGCGTGCTGTGCGGGTCAGCGGGTGATGGAAGCAAACAAAAGAAGGACGGGAGTACGTACGCAAAGCTGACCATCGAATAGCAAATGCCGAATCTGCCACCGACTTCACTGGCCTTGGAGATCTGTCCAATGCATGCCGGGGCTAGGCTGATGAACGAGCCCGAGGCCAGCCCGAACACGCAACTGAATACGTACAAGCCGGCGAGCGCGTTCCCGAATGGCAGCCAGATGGCAAAGATTGCGAGCACGCCGACGCAGATCAGGCCGGTCTGGGTGTTGATCCGGCCGTATTCATCGGCGATTCCACCGGCCAGCAGACGGCCGATTGTCGAGAATCTGAGTCGTGGTTAGTCCGATGAGACGGGGGATAGATCAATTTGCATACACGTTCAGCAAGGCGAGGAGGATTGCACTGGTAGAGTCGCTGTATCCTTGCATGACAACATACGTTGGATATAGACCCAGACTCGCAAAGACCGCAAGCTCGAGACCTGGCAACCGTTAGCCTTTTCTTCTCGCCCAGAGCGTGGCACTAGCACTGACTGAACGTCCCCAGCGTTAACCAGATAAATCGGACATCTGAAAATGCCCGCAGGTTGATCGTGGACTTGCTCCTCCCTTTTGGTAACCGAGACCGAACGAGCAGAATGCCGAGTCCACACATGACGCCCACCATCAGCGCCAGCAGCCGAATCGCCCACTGATAGCCGAACCTCGTGAACGCGCTTCTCAGCACCAGCGGAAACATCACGCCACCGAGCCCGCCCCCGGCCATCGCAGTCCCCAGCGCCAGCCCTACGCGCTGATCAAACCAGTGCGGTACGGCAGCCAGTGCAGCCGTACTCAGCAGCGCCGCCCCAGTCCCCGTGAGCACGCCCAGGGTCAGGATAAAATGCCAATACTGCCGACACTCGGCCAGCAACAGAATCCCCGCGACGTAGCAGGCCGTACCGGCAATCAGGATTCCCGTCGGCCCATACCGGTCGAACATGGACCCGATCTGCGCGCTAAGCACCAGCCCGAAGAAGGTGAACATGCCCGGTACCCAGCCGACCGCACTCGCCGAATACGTTGACAACTGGTGCGTCGCGAAGTAATTCTGCAGCACGCCGGTCGAATTCATCATCCCGTACGTACTCATCAGCAGGAAGAATGAGCCCGCGGTCACGAGCCAGGACCGTGTCCCACCGTCCGGGCATGCATCTGCACTGCTCTCGGGAATGTGTGTCGTGACCGTGGACAACTGGGCTGTAGGCTCAATGATCGAGAAAGCCGTGTGCGGCGGCGCTTCTTCATCATGCGGTGAAGACGCATTTACACTCGAACTTGTCCCCGACAATCCCGGGTCTTGCACCCTCGTCGCGTGCCATTGTTCTGAGACGATTGCGCCGGATTTCTGCGCCATGCTCGGGTGGAATAGTGTGCGGCTTGCGGGGTGCGGCCGTGAATTTAGCTGTTTATTCACGTCGGCTGGTGCCTCCGACGGTGGTGAGTCATGTGTGATCAATGTGCGGTGGTATCACATGGATGTCCGCAGACTGCGATGGCGATTGGGGAAAAAACTGGGTCTTATCTGGGGCGTCGGAAGCAGGTCCGATGGGTTTGGTCGGGAAGCTTATCGGGTGGGGGGGATTAAGGTTGTTTCCGGGATCAATGATGGCAGTTGATGAAGAGTATAGTAAAAGATATTCTTGTGATGATGCATCGTCCACTGGGCTTGGGTTATATGGATGTTCAATTATCTAGAGATCGCTTGATTCGGGGTCATGGGAACATCCATCGGGAGGCGAGATTGTCGGACTCGGTTGATGATACCGAGTGACTTTTTCTATTTCTTTACTTGTATCGCCATGGTTACTGGGGTCTCGAGTGTTGACATTCATAGCTCACTGAGATGAGTCCTGATAGAATTCCAAACACCACCCATCCATGAATGCATGCTCGGGATGAAAATATATCGACTCACCCGTAACGGGATACCTACACCAAAGCTGGAACCTTGACTTTTTTGACGACTGCATATCGTCAAGACTCATTAATGCAACCTCATGGTGTAAATCTTGGGTTGACGTCGCCCAAATTGGTGGCCTGATCCAGGCCGAATCCACCCGAACGCACCCGGGATCTTCCATTCGACAGCCACCAACGTGGTGTGATCCCTCAATCTTCCACGCTTCGAGTCACAAGCTCACTGCAAATTTTCATGATATAATCCCCGGGGGTGTACCAAAATCTGGAACCAAAAAAACCATCTCCATCCAAATCTCAACCACCTCGACTTACCAAGGCTCCACCATGCAGGCTAGCAGAGCAATCACAAGAAGCTTGCCTCCAAGTCTTAATCTCCAACGGCGCAAACGTCTCTCAAAAGCGCTCGTTACTTCCAACCCTCCCAAACCAGCAATGCACAATCCTCCAATTGACTCCGACCAATTGGCCTACCGGCTGTGCGAACTCTCTCTACAAAAAATGCAAAAAGAAGCGCGGGCATCGGAGCCGGATATTCGACACGTGCTTGCATGCAACTCGATGCAGCGCTTAACCCAACAAGATATTTTGCACCGTCTGGATGCTCTCCAGAGCACCCTCAATATCCAAGCAATTCCCCTACTCCCGGGAGCCGACGAGCTCATGGTGTTGGATAACGAGACGATGGATATGAAGTCGCTGGAGATCGCCGTCAACGAGTTGGAAATGGCGTGCAGAAGGGGTGAAATGGCGAGGGAGATTTGTTTTCAGCAGATCGGCGATATGTGATGTGACTTGATTTTGGTAAGGAGTTTCGGGGATGCATCACTTTCGGGCATTTTCATATGGAGTTTTTACGGAAGGATTTGATATCGTTGGTTTATGAGCGGCTGCTTGAACAGCATTGTGCACTTTGGATATGAATTTGAGCTTACTTTGGTGTCATTGGATCAAAAATCGATGCCATGGGGTATAATCACTATTTAATGGATTGATGACAATGCTCTACCTAGGTTTATATGGGTGCTACTGAAGATTTGACTCCCACTATTTCTCCTCTCTCTCCTATTCATCCCGTCTCTGTTTCATCTCAATCTATCACAGCCTGTGCTTTCTATACTGTGCCTTGCTCGATCGACTGAATACCAACAGTTTCTGTCGCGCTCTCCTGATCAACATCACTGCCAGTCGACTTCCAGTGTCAATCATTTACTCCACGCTATTCCCTATTCATCGCCCTCACTCTCAGCATCAGAAGTTTGTCGCTTCACCCATCAGCAACGTTCGACTCGAATTGTACAGCCCAGCATCGAGAAATACCATTCCTTTCCCTTCTTGAGCTTTCCGGTCCCAGTCACAGACCTTCTCTTTCCCGGCCTTTTCATCGCTCATAGTTGACCTCACATGCACCTTGCAGGTGCCACTCACGGAGTTTATATATATCAAACCTCATACCCATCTTCTTCCCCGCTCATCATTGCCCATGGACCGTGGCATCTTCCCCGCGGAATACCTGCCGCAATTTCAAATCAAGTTGATGGACCGGTCATTTCAGGGCGGATTACAAGGTCCAACACAATCGAGTCAGACAATTCCCCAGGCCGCCATACCGAAAAACCTGACTGTCCTTCCACAACTCGGCCAAACTTCCTCTTCCCGCAGTTTTGCGAGAATCGCGGGTATTGAGTTCCCATCGCAGCAGCTGAAAGACTGCCCTTATTGCCACAAGCCAAAACCCATTGCCGCCTTCAAGGCCGACGGGCGAGAATTTATCACCTGCGATGAATGTCGCCAGCGCAAGCGCGGAGTAAGTATTTCTTTCATTGGAGAAGGGGTCAGAACGGCTGACGGTATTCCAGTATTCCAGGCGCCACGCCGAAAAAGTGAAAGCCCAGCTCGCCGCTTCTCAAAATACAGGCCCCAATAATCCGAGCCAGACCTGGATGTCAATTCCTAGACCCTATACCAGTAAGCTATGCTATCTGGTGATTTAAGCATCCATCCTGACAAGAGAGAAGATTTAGTGAACCAGGGCATGGTGATGGCGTTAGGCCTTCCGAACGCTTATACTATCCCTGGACAGCAGAGTCCCAATTCTGCTTCGAGAGATACCGAGGCATCCGGCACTACTTCTTCTGACAAAGTATCATCGTCCACGTCGGATACGGAACATGATTCTGCAGAAACTATAGAGATATCGCCCACCGATGCCTGGTTTCGATGCTTGCATTGTGGAATCGCGCGTGGCGCTGGCCTGAAATATTCGGGGATTTGCGTCTACTGCTTTGAAAACGAGCAGAAATACTGCGTCTTAGGTGCCCACGAAGACGACCGCAACTGCTTTGTAGATGACGACGGGGTGGAGCACAGCGAGTGCAATAGCTGCAGGGAGCACTTATAAGAGAGGGCCAAAGTAAGTACTCCACCTAAATCCTGGGCAAATCTTGCCTTAGCGATGTATCACAGATCGGTGAGTTTGGATAGTGGATAGAGTTTCGGCCGTTTTGGAAGTAGTGCTTGGCAGTGGTGGTGGCCAAGTATATGTCTGCTGCATGATTAAGTTTGGCTTTGCTACGGTGCTGGTTTCTGGGGGTATGACGAGATATTATACCCAGTTATTTCACCGTTCAGTCTCGGCAGTAGGGACATGGGTAGCTAACCCTCTTTTAAACCGGGTAGAAAAACCAGTATATACCCCTGCTGATACATTCGCTGATGACCGGGAGTTATACACGTGTAGGTTCATCTGAAACCAGCAGGATTCTAACCTGCAGATTCTGCTCGGACTGTTTCCCTAAAACAATCCCCCCTTCCCATCCTGGCTGATCGATGACTCGTATCACAATCCAATCCCCGACCGTTTTGGGCTCCACCACGTGGATCGGTGCAATAGATGTCCCGGACGGACCCGCTGAGTCAGCGGCAATCGCAAACGCCGACCGCCGACCGCTCGTTTATCGGTCGCTTTGGCCGTCCGAGCCCCGATTTATCTACGCCGATCTGTCATCCATGTGGGTTCCAGGAATCAAGCTGCGTTCGGGTTGGCCATTGCGCGATTCTCCTAGTAGGCAACTGCTTGATGATGGTTATGTCAGCGGAAATGAGTTCGGAACCCATGTGGATCCACATGTCGATTCCACTTTTCCCGCTCCGAAAAGTCTCTACTTCCGAGCCCATATGTATTGCGCAAGCGGAGCCTTGAATAGGGGGCCATGGAACATGACAACCAATTGCACTAATTCGTGAATCCAAATCCGAGCCAGGGAATCTAGGTTCCTAAACCCGGGATGGAGCACATTAGCGTGAATTCACGCCGAGACCCACCGCCAATCTGTATGGACAGCCGGTATAAATCGCGTGGCTCCCACGTAATGCCTTCTGTTCACCTATCGTCACCCCTGCCAGGATGGAGGTCCCTACGAACTCGAGCATGGAAGGTCCAACGCAGCCTTCCTCCCGGAGGGCGTCAACAAGCGATGTCAAGGCGGAGACCGAGAGTGCATCCACCATCCACGGCGACGAAACGCCGAAACCATTCCCGGATTCCAACAATGAATGGACGATGCTGTCCGAGGTCCAGCGCCAGCATGATCGAGATTTAGCATCCGGATTCAAGCGACAGGAACTGGGTGTCACCTGGCAGAATCTCAGCGTCGACGTCATCAGCGCCGAGGCCGCCGTCAACGAAAATGTCCTGTCCCAGTTCAACATCCCTCAGCATATCAAAGAGTCTCGCAACAAGCCTTCTCTTCGCACGATTCTCAACAACAGCCATGGTTGTGTTAAGCCGGGTGAGATGCTCTTGGTTCTTGGCCGCCCCGGTTCGGGATGTACCACCCTTCTCAGCCTACTTTCCAATCGCCGTGCAGGCTACAAGTCTGTCGAAGGCGATGTTAGATTCGGGTCTTTAACCCCGGAAGAAGCCAGTGGCTATCGTGGCCAGATCGTCATGAATACCGAAGAGGAGATCTTTTTCCCCACCTTAACCGTCGGCCAGACTATGGACTTTGCAACCCGTTTGAAGGTCCCCTTCAAGCTCCCCGACGGCGTCAAATCCCCCGAAGCCTACCAGGAAGAAACCAAAAAGTTCCTGCTTGAGTCGATGGGCATTTCACATACCACAGACACCAAGGTCGGTAATGAGTATGTGCGTGGTGTCTCTGGTGGTGAGCGCAAGCGTGTTTCCATCATCGAATGTCTCGCAGCTCGAGGATCTGTCTTCTGCTGGGACAACAGCACCCGTGGTCTGGATGCGAGTACTGCCCTGGAGTGGACTAAGGCGGTTCGTGCGATGACCGATACCTTGGGCCTTTCCACCATCGTCACACTCTACCAAGCCGGCAACGGAATTTACGATCTCTTCGACAAAGTTCTCGTTCTTGATGAAGGCGAACAAGTCTATTATGGACCTCGCGAGAAGGCCTGGCCTTTCATGGCAGATGCTGGTTTTGTCTGTCGTGAAGGGTCCAACGTTGCCGACTTCCTGACTGGTGTCACTGTGCCGACTGAGCGTCGTATCCGTGATGGATATGAGAATCGCTTTCCTCGAAACAAGGACGCATTGCGCGAACTCTATGAGAAGTCTTCTATCCACGATGAAATGATCGCCGAATACAACTACCCCGACTCGGAGGTCGCACTTGCACGCACCCAAGAGTTCAAGGATGGAGTTGCATTCGAGACATCCAACAAACTCCCGAAGAACAGTCCCTTTACAGTGAGCTTTATCGATCAGGTCAAAACGTGTATTATTCGTCAGTACCAGATTCTCTGGGGTGATAAGGAAACCTTTATCATCAAGCAGGTCGCCACTTTGGTTCAGGCATTGATTGCGGGATCCCTTTTCTATTCGGCCCCGAACAACTCCGCCGGTCTATTCGTCAAATCGGGCGCACTGTTTTTCTCCCTGCTTTACCACAGTCTGCTAGCCATGTCTGAAGTCACCGACTCGTTCAGCGGCCGTCCCGTTCTGGTCAAGCACAAAGGTTTCGCCATGTTCCACCCTGCTGCGTTTTGCATCGCCCAAATCACAGCGGACATTCCCACGTTGCTGTTTCAAATCACTGTGTTCTCCCTGGTCGTCTATTTCATGGTTGGTCTGACCATGAGCGCCGGCGCGTTCTTTACCTACTACGTAATAGTCTTTGGCACCACGATGGTAAGTTAAATCTCAGTCTCTATACGATGTGCTAACCTTTCAATCAGACAATGACTGCCCTTTTCCGAGCCATCGGTGCCCTCTTCGGCACCTTCGACGGTGCTTCCAAGGTGTCTGGGTTCCTAATCTCTGCATTGATCATGTACACCGGTTACATGATTCGAAAGCCTCAAATGCATCCTTGGCTGGGCTGGATTTTCTGGATCGATCCTCTCTCGTATGGATTTGAGGCGCTCCTGGCTAATGAATTCCACACGAAAATAATCCCTTGTGTTGGTAACAACCTCGTTCCTCAGGGACCTGGATACACTGACCCCGCCCACCAAGCCTGTGCTGGCGTGGGTGGAGCACCGCAAGGCAGTATCTCTGTCACCGGCGAACAGTATCTCGGATCGCTCTCCTACAAACACTCGCATCTCTGGCGCAATTTCGGTATCAACTGGGCCTGGTGGGCTCTGTTCGTTGCGGTCACTATCATTGCTACTTCTCGATGGAAATCGCCCGCTGAGAGTGGCAACAGCTTGCTCATCCCCCGCGAATGCTTGAAGAACGGCCCGAAGACCAAACCTGATGAAGAGTCTCAAGTACAGGAAAAGGCCAAGGCACCATCGGAGCGCGATGCACAGGATCGAGAAAATATCGACAATCAGCTCGTGCGGAATACCTCCGTCTTTACCTGGAAGAATCTGACTTACACCGTGAAAACCCCGACCGGCGACCGCGTCCTTCTGGACAATGTATATGGTTGGGTCAAGCCCGGTATGTTGGGAGCTCTAATGGGCTCATCGGGTGCCGGTAAAACAACCCTTCTCGATGTTCTGGCCCAGCGCAAGACCGATGGTACCATTCAGGGTTCTGTTCTTGTTGATGGTCGCGAACTTCCCGTCTCATTCCAGCGATCTGCTGGATACTGTGAACAACTCGATGTTTTGGAGCCATTTGCTACCGTGCGAGAGTCCTTGGAATTCTCAGCGTTGCTGCGCCAGTCACGCGACACTCCCCGCGAGGAGAAACTGCAATACGTCAACACCATCATTGATCTTCTGGAGCTACATGATCTTGCCGATACCATGATTGGCCGCGTCGGTGCCGGTCTGAGTGTCGAGCAGCGGAAGCGTGTTACTATTGGTGTTGAGCTTGTGTCCAAGCCTAGCATTCTGATTTTCTTGGATGAGCCCACCTCCGGTCTCGATGGCCAGAGCGCTTACAACACTGTGCGTTTCTTGCGCAAACTTGCCGACGTGGGCCAGGCTGTGCTCGTTACCATTCACCAGCCTTCGGCTCAGCTGTTCGCCGAGTTCGACACTCTTCTTTTGCTTGCTAAGGGTGGGAAGACTGTTTACTTTGGTGATATTGGTGACAACGGCCAGACGGTTAAGAACTACTTTGACCGCTATGGTGCACCCTGCGCTCCTAACACAAACCCTGCCGAGCACATGATTGATGTTGTGTCGGGCAATCTCAGCCAGGGTCGGGATTGGAACCAAATCTGGCTGCAGTCACCAGAACACGAACAGGCCGTTCAGGAACTAGATACCATCGTTTCGACTGCGGCGTCTAAGCCTCCCGGTACTTTCGATGATGGCAAGGAATTTGCCACGTCTCTCTGGACCCAGAACAAGATCGTTTCGCAACGTATGATGACGGCTCTGTTCCGGAACACTGACTACGTGAATAACAAGTTCGCTCTGCATATCGGTTCTGCCCTGTTTAACGGCTTTTCATTCTGGATGATCGGCAATTCCGTCGGCGAGTTGCAGCTCCGCCTCTTCACGATCTTCAATTTCATCTTTGTCGCCCCCGGAGCTCTTAACCAGCTGCAGCCGCTTTTCCTAGAGCGGCGTGCCATCTACGAGCAGCGGGAGAAGAAGTCCAAGATGTATTCATGGGTTGCATTTGTCACTGCACTGGTCATCTCGGAGATCCCATACCTGTGCGTCTGCGCCGTGCTGTACTACGTCTGTTGGTACTACACCGTGGGCTTTCCCAATGTCTCCGACAAGGCCGGCCCGACATTCCTGATCATGCTTCTGTACGAGTTTGTCTACACCGGTATCGGACAGTTCGTCGCCGCCTACGCTCCCAACGCCACCTTTGCCGCCCTCATCAACCCGGTCATCATCGGTACGCTCGTCTCGTTCTGCGGTGTGCTTGTGCCCTACGCCCAGATCCAGGCCTTCTGGCGCTACTGGATCTACTATCTCAACCCGTTCAACTACTTGATGGGCGGCATGCTGGTCTTCGACACCTGGGATGCCGAAGTCAAGTGCAAGCCGAGCGAGTTCGCCGTGTTCGACCCGCCGTCCGGGAGCACCTGCATTGAGTACCTGGGCCAGTACATGCAGACCATCGGGTCTCGCATGAACCTGGTGAATCCCAATGCCACGGCCGGTTGCCGGGTGTGCGAGTATCGGTACGGCAAGGATTACCTCTTTACGCTCAACCTGAAGGAGTATTACTATGGCTGGCGCGACGTTGGCATCACGGCCATCTTTGCCGTCAGCTCGTACGCTCTGGTGTACTTGTTGATGAAGCTGCGTACCAAGGCCTCGAAGAAGGCCGAGTAAGGGCCGGTGACGATGTACGATAGTAAAAGTTGTTGATCTTCATAGACGCATTAGACTTAATTGAAGTTAGACTCAGCTCATTTCCAACTTTCATCGCTGTATTTTCTGATTGGCCTTGGCAGATGCTGCATGTAGATGGGATGGTCAATGCGTGGTGAATCTCCTAGTCTGAGACGCGTTCCCCCGCTACCTTTCCTGGTTATCATACTGATCACCGGCTCGAATGTCTAGAATAGAAGCTGCACTCTCTATCCACCTGGTAATCCAGGTGCGCAGCTCAGCGGTCGCGAAGGTTGTCGGAACAACCGGCCACTTGACATGTGGTCATCGACGTATCGATCAAGTCCCGTACCAACCCAACTTTTCATAGAAAGCAAGGAACCTCGGCAGATTAAATCGCAGCAAAAGTGATTCGTTGCAATAGCCGACATGGTTAAGCGAAGGGGACGGTGCCAAGGTAGATGACGTAGTGAAGAAATCGGATCTCGATCGTGCATCGACGTTGACTTTGACTTCCGTACCCCCCGATTTTGTCTCTCCCATCTCAATCCCAGTCCCAATCTCATCTGCGATATCGACTGTGTATCATGCCGTGGTCCTTTGCTCTCCCGCAGCCGCTGTTCGCGTCGCCGCTGCTCGCGATCGCGACGCCGATCACCACGGGCACCGCCGTCGCGCTGCTCACCAATCGTGCGAGAGAAAGCTCCGCAAATCACATCCTATGGCTGACCGTTCTGCAGGGCGACAAACCCGGGCGACCTACAACCAGCTGCGCCAACCCCCCTCAACCCACCGGGATGGCTCTTTGCGCCCGTCTGGACTGTCCTGTACGGCATGATGGGATATGCCTCGCACCACGCCACCGTGACCGCCTCCCAATCTCTCTCCCTGGCCGTGCGCGACGCCAATGCAACCGCTCAGACCTTGTACACCAGCCAGCTGGCCCTCAACTTCCTGTGGATGCCGCTGTTTTTCGGGGCGGGGAGACCGGCCGCGGCCCTGGGGGATCTGGCCCTGTTAGCCGGCAACGTGACGCTGCTGATGGCCAATTGGTGGACGGCGGATCGCACGGCGTTCTGGTTGATGACACCCTATTGTGCCTGGCTCGGATACGCGGCCTACCTCAATGCCGGCGTGGGTATCTTGAACGGCTGGAGGCTGCCGGAGAAGGAGAAGCGCTCGGAGTGAAAATGGAGTCTAGAGTTTCAAGAGCCGGAATCGCATAGAGTCGAGAACCTTCCGCAAGCCCTTGCTTTTTTCGCGTCAAATGATGTGCCGGGTCCACTTTCGAGTGGCGTGGGAGACCCGGCACGATTCGTAATTCCGATATCCTTTGTGCTCCTGCGGTGGAGCCGTGTTTCTATCAATAACCCGCCGACTGGTCGATGCTCTCCCCTGGATTTCGTACTGTCCCAGTCGTGATGATCAGTGGAGCATCGTGCTGTCATATTGTCCCTTTGTGAGCTGCGACTCAGGAGGTGGCTATCATCGCCAAGGGGCCGTGGATCCCGATCGACATCTCGGGCGCTCCGGAGATGTCGACGATAAGGGAACCTTTCTCTTTGAGCCCTTAAAGATAGCCATGCATTAGTGCGGTACGGAGTACTCGCGGCGAACCAATTCAACACGGGCTCTGCTCGGTCTCGGCCCCAGACTCACCATGGAGAGGAGGAGAAACAAGGGAACGAACCAGCGGGTGATGTCAAACTGGATCGCCACCACGCCCCACCTCCATGATGTACTCCGTATGGGTGGTACGTGTTGCCCAGAGCTCGAGAAGGAGAGAGAAACGATCCTGCAGGGCTGCACGGCATTTTCACCAGGGATGTGATGTGATATCCCTGGGTCCCCGAGGGTCCGTACAATAGACTTGGGCAGCAAGCGGAAATAATTGGGCAAATCACATCCACGCTAAGTGTCATGCGTCTTATCGGTGGATCTGCATCTAGACCGAGCAAAATTCTCCTGTGCATCGTTGCTGCATCCGTGGTTCCTTGATTCCTGGGCCCCGCCGGGTTCGAGTGATTCATTGAACTACTTAGCCATTCTTTCTCCTGTCGCTTTCACTCGTTTGCTATTTTGCTTTCTCTCACGCTCTCTCTCCCCCCGAGGTTCGCTCCGGCATCCCCGGGCCCTTGTGCTCTCCATGTCCGATCCAATCCATATCCCCCACCCGAGCCCCAACGAAGAATACGCCGAATATCCTTTGCCTCCCACCAATCCCAGCAGTCGCCAGAGCTTGGAGCGAGAAACCACGGCCGATGCCCATCAATATGAATCCGGGCTGCATGGGCCCGAGCCGGCCGTCGAACCACGAATCCGCTCGCCTCGAGTCCGCTTCCACTCCATCAGCCGCGGGCTCAGTCAACGATACCAGCCCGCCAACTCGGGATCGCGTCGAGACATCTCCGACAGGTCAGATGCTTCTCAATTCCCCTTGTTGCCGCCGCCCGAGGTGAGCGACGTTCCGTTGCCCGGAACCGTCACCCCGCCCGCCCCCGCACATTCTCGCCACGGAATGACGCGTGGCCACTCGCCCGATGCCGGTGATCTGGAAAAGGGCGAGGGCGAGAATGAGAACATCGAACGGACACACTCGGCTCGTGAGCGTTTCCGGGCTGCCGGCCAGCTCCTGCGCCAGAAGACCGTGCGTCTGACTGAGCGACTTGGTCGCCCGCCGGATGAGGGCGAGGCCTTGAATGCCTCCATCATCCCCGATGACATTGATGGCGGGATTCCCTTGGAGGAGCTGCAGGCCCGTCGTGCCCGCCAGGATGCTGATCGAGCGCGAGCGCTGGAGAATGGCGAGCAGCCGATCGAGGTTGCTCCGAGCGCCGAGGCCCATCGGTTGGTGCGCAGCATGACCCACGTTCAGCAGCAATTGAACAAGCGCAAGCCCCAGAGTGCATACCAGCGCTCTGGGCAGACTACCCCGGAAGGTGTCATCCGGGATTTCGCGACGCGGCGTCGGTCAAGCGGGTTTGGTGGCGGCGGCAGCGGGATTCTGTCGCAGCTCTTGAAGCTTCAGGCCAGCCAGACCAACAGCTCGTCCCGCCCGGAAAGCGTCATCACCGATGACTCGGATAGCGATACGTTGGATGTGTCTTCGGGCGCTACCACTCCCAAGAAGGGTTCTCTCTCCCCGTCCATGCCGGTGTCTGGCTCGGCCACCCCGCGCAAGGAAAAGATCAAGTGGTATAAAAAGCCGGCCCATCGGTCGACCTCCTCGCTTGTCAATGCCTCTATGAACTTGAGCACCGGCAGTCTGCCTTCTACCATGGAACCGGTCGTGCCTGTCCCGGGCAAGCGGCACAAAAAGAGCAAGCGCAAGACTCGTCTCGAGGACGAGATTCGCGTCACTGTCCACATTGCCGAGATTATCTCGCGCCAGCGTTATATCATGCAGCTGTGCCGTGCTCTCATGAAGTACGGCGCTCCGACTCATCGTCTAGAGGAGTATATGCAAATGACTGCGCGTGTGCTGGAGGTTTCGGGTCAGTTCCTGTATCTCCCGGGCTGTATGATCATGTCGTTTGACGACCCCACTACGCGTACCGCCGAGGTCAAGCTTGTGCGTATGGTGCAGGGCGTCGATCTCGGTCGTCTGGCCGATACCCACAATGTCTATAAGAACGTCGTCCACGATCTCATCGGCGTGGAGGAGGCTACGCAGGAGCTCGACGAAATCATGTCGCGCAAGCCGCGATTCAATAAGTGGATTCTGGTCTTGATGTATGGTCTGGCCAGTGCCACCGTCGGTCCATTTGCCTTCCAAGCACGACCCATCGACATGCCGATCATTTTCTTCCTTGGTGCCTTGGTCGGGTTCATGCAACACGTCCTTGCTCCGCGCTCGACCCTCTACTCTAATGTCTTCGAAGTCACCGCCGCTGTCCTTACCTCCTTCCTCGCCCGCGCTATGGGCAGTATTCAAGTCACCCGCAACGGATCTAAAGAATATCTCTTCTGTTTTTCCGCGTTGGCGCAATCTTCGATCGCCCTCATTCTTCCCGGGTTCATGGTCTTATGTAGCAGTCTGGAACTGCAATCGCATCAGATCATCGCCGGGTCCATCCGCATGGTATACGCTATCATCTACTCGCTTTTCCTCGGCTACGGTATCACCGTCGGTATCACTGTCTACGGTCTTATGGATGGCGGTGCATCCAGTGATTCCAAGTGCTACAACCAAGATATCTACGGATCGCAGTACGCGCAGAAATTCCCATTTGTCGCTATCTACGCCGTCTTCCTCGCCATTGTCAACCAGGGCAAGTGGAAGCAGATGCCGGTCATGGTCTTCATCGCCGTCTCGGGCTACATCAGCAATTACTTCAGCACGACCGCGCTCGGGTCTCAGTCCGAGGTTGCGAATACAGTTGGCGCTTTCACCATTGGTGTTCTCGGCAATCTCTACAGCCGTTTGTGGCACGGACACGCCGCTACCGCGATCCTTCCGGGTATCTTTGTCCTCGTGCCGTCCGGCCTGGCCTCCAGCGGCTCCCTGCTATCTGGTTTACAATACGCCAATCAGGTCCGCCACAACCTGAAGACCTCGGGGAACAGCACTGACACGAGCGCCCTTTCCGATACCTCGGTCGCCAGTCTTGGTTTCGGCATGATCCAGGTCGCCATCGGCATTACCGTCGGCCTGTTCATCGCCGCTCTCATCGTCTATCCTTATGGCAAGAAGCGCACTGGGTTGTTCAGCTTCTAGTCTTCTTTCGCCATCTTTTGCCTCGGTCTTTGACATGATCTCTTTCCTTTGGACATATTTTCTCTGTACACGATTTATCTCTCATTTTGATTTTCTTAGCGTGTTATCTAGCGGTTCGGCGTGCATGGATGATTTTAGCGTGATCTACATAGACTTAGATGGTCGGTTGGGATACGATACACGGACATTATAATGCATTCGATATATTGAAGATATACAGAATTTACTTTCCATTTCGACAAGAGCATACCTAGTAGATATCTCGATTCTCCCGTAGACCTTGCGTCAAAGGATGGACAGTGCGTATCCCGGGCCCAAACCCCGCAGGCATGGACACCACCTCACACTTCCACCATGTCTGCAATCAAATCCCCCTCCACCGTATGCGATATTCCAGAACTCCTAGAGCTCATCCTCCTTCATTTGGATCTGCGCACCCTTCTCACCACCGCTCAATCCACCTGCCGAGCATGGACCAGCCTGATCAGGAACTCCCCTCGCATCCAACAAGCACTCTTCTTCGCCTCCGCCAACCACAGGGAGAAAGTGTATAACCCTTTACTAGCGGAGAAATTCTCACCGTTCTTCCCAAACGACAGTCCAGGTTCTGAATATCCCCTGTTCACCTTCACCGCGTGTGACATGTTCAAAACCCCCGACCAGACGAACGCGTTTATGCGCAAAGAAGCATCCTGGCGACGAATGCTGGTACAACAGCCCCCGGTGCCGGGAATTGGGTATATCAAAATTCGACACGCTATGAGACATACTTCATACGCACAGTCTAAAATGACGGTGAGTGCCTCCTGAAGATACTCTGCCTGAAACATCCGATTAAACACGCAATGCAGCCCCGAAAACAAAGTTCCGAGCCCGGTTACGTGCGCATGCAGCATCTTTTCGAGGCGATGCTTTTTGGTTCCATCGGATCCTATATTAATGACGGTGCAGTGCGGATCCGATGGCCCGCGCACGAAGAGATTGAATCTCCGAGGGCGAGACGTGAACCGCATCTTGAGGCTGCGTTTGAGAGAATGGTTGCGCGTTTTGAGATTGTCGTTCATGTGCAGGTTAGCGTTAGTTGTGTACGGGGAATGCCTGCGCCGAAGTCGGAGAAAGAGATGCTGCGGGACATGTTGCGGGCGTTGTATGAGAAGGATGATGGGGATGAAGAGGGGGGTTTGTTGGAGGAGGTTGATATTAAGGAGAGTATCCTTCGGGATGATGCTTTGAAGGAATAGGATGGATAGTACCAGTTGGTCTCTGCTCATGTAGGGATATCTGGGGAAGAGATTGATCAGTTGGGGTTGTTAATATACTCACAACCCATGGCCCACAACTATACACCGAAGAGCTTGCCGTGAATTCTCACTCTTGCTGTATCAGAGGATTGGTCCGAATGTCCCGGTAAAAGATAAAAATATGATTTTCTGGTACTAGGGCTTGATGGTTTCCTTGTGGGTGACACTTCAAAAGAATGTCCGACGGAGTAGACGGGGTAGACCTTCAGCTGGGGTGGTCTCGAGATAGCGACCAGCCATCTTAAATGCTCGAGCAACACTCTCGACAGAATCGGTGAGCAGGCGTTTCAAGGTTGACTTCTTTACGAGAGTATGCATGCTTCAATGCTAGGATGGGTTGATTTTTGCTGCGGACGGGTGAAAAAACGAAAACACATCACAACCCCACGCCTTTGCCCAAAATTCTTCACTCCATATTTCCCATTTCCACCCTTTTCAATGTCCCGTGAATACCACACCCCGAAAAACAACCCCTATGATGTCGCCAAGCAAATGTCAATTCACGCAAGCAAAACCCATCCCGAGCCGTGATCCTACTTCGCGCCGGTATGTTCAGTCCCCTTCTTGGGATCGAAGGTCACGGTGCGAAGGAATGGGAGTTCATTCTCCACGACTGCCGAACCAAACACCTTCAGCTCGCCGCCGGGGAAGTGGAATAGAGTCAGACTCTCCCGATCGAAGTTGACGCCCAGGGTTTTGGCTGCCTGGACGACGGAGAAAATGCTGAATGGACAGCGCGGCTGGTAGAAACAGTCGATGATGATCTCCTTGACGCTCCCATCGGGGAGTTTCAGTGGAATTCGAGCTTTGCCCGTTCCGAGGGCTTTCTCGCGTCGGCCGGTGTGCCACGCCCACTCGAAAACAGTGTCACCCGGTCCGTAGACTCGATACTCCACGAGCAGGGTTCGATCAGCGGCGATGTGGTGGTTGAAGTTGGTCACAATCTCCCAGTCGTGGCGAGAGGCGGTAAAACGAGGACCGTCGATGAGAGGGAGACACTCACGGAGAATTTGCATCTTTCCAAGCGTTCCATCCTTTTCTTCTTCCTTCTTGGGCAAGGGGGAAGTGACGACTGCCTCCTTGTCATGCTGGCTCAGCAGTGATTCGAAGATGCCGTTGCCGCTTCCGTCCGAGGTGATGGGCTTGGTCCACTGGCGTCGGCCGCTGTTGAGCTCGGGCTTGAAGATCCACATGGTGTCCTGTGGCTTCCAATCCAGTGGACGGAGGTAGGGGTTCAGGTAGAAACATCTAGCCGGGCCATGGAACGGGTACATGCAATAGGTGCACTGACCCATGTCGTTCATCTGGGGCTGTCGCTCGCACCACGCCTTGACGTGTTGCTCCGGGGAGATCCCGGGGGCTGGACAGTGCGTCTTCATGTCCGACGAATGGGCAGACACATCGATCAGCTTGTCGAAGGTATCCGGGACATGTGGAGCAGCAAGCCCAGTCGCGGGGGTGTCAACCTTCTTGAGGAGATCGAGGGTTTTCTCGCAGACTTTCTGGAAGTCCCATGGCTTGAAGATACGCCATCGATCTTTGTCGACCGTCTTGGAGTAGATCGTGGCGATGATCGAGGTCACGACGTGTCGGTCATCCTTCTCCAGCTGCTCCAGAAGCATGAGCACCGCAAGATAAGGAGTGATCCCGATTCCTCCCTCGTGCACCTCGAGGTACTTGTCCCGGAAGCGACACACAAAGTCATCAGTGCGGGCAAAGTCACTGCGGCGAATCGAAAGGAGTGTGACGATCTTCTCCATATCGGTGTTGACCTCCAAGCCTTGGAAAACACGGCGTGCTTGATCAACGAACTCATCAGCCAGATCAACTCGCTTGCCAGAAGCCTTAATCTTGCGCATCAGCTCGGGCGAGACTGCCTCTTCGAGCCATTTCTGAACCGTACGGGATAGATGAAGCCACTTGTCGGCATTGGGATCAAGTTTCTTAGGCCGTGGGACTGAAAGATCGATGAGGTTTTGCAGCCCATAGGATTTGAGGGTTTGGGTAACAGACTTGATCCATGCCTCAAAATCGATGGTTCGTTCGAGGGTAACCGTCAGTCTAGCGAGCGAGACCTGAGGCGGCTCTGGAAGACCCGATGCCTGGTCACAAGGGACATTGTCTGGCAGGGTGGACCAGTCACGACTGTTTGAAGCCGTCGACATTGTCCCGTTGCTTTTGTTTCTGTTCACAGAAGTCAGTGGTTAGAATTTACGGATGGTTGTTCACCGAGGCCTTTGAAGTGCCAGGAAGGCGATATGAGTGGCAGGCCTAATTTCTCAAACGCAAAGGATAATACCAATGAAGGTGATTGACATACCGTTGATTGAAGAACGAGATGAGAGTTGCTTGGGGAGCAAATCCCAGATGGAGCGCGATGTTGATGCGGGACAGAGAAGGAGGCGGAGAGACACAGCAAATATCAGGAAGTTGTGACTTTCCAGTGATAATCATTATTCATTTCTCTTTCTATTTGCTGCATTTATTCGATTACACTCCCTCTATTGACGCACCAGAACACCCCGGTATCTCATCTTTCCATTGCGAAGCGTCTCCATTGCTTGCTCAATTCCGTCTTGGGTCAATGGGAATGTCATCTTCGTCGGCGCGATCTTCTTGGCCGCGGCGAACTGCACAAGAGAGCGAAGGGTTTTCCGAGAGGCCACGAGCGAGCCCTGTACTCGAACACCCTTTAGGTTCATGAAGAGCAGGGGCATGGGTGAGTGAGAGAAGTCAACGGTCAAAGGATAGATCGAGCCATGGATATCCATAAGCGGGATAAGCCTGGGAGTTGAGGTCAGTACAGACAGCAGGAGTTGAGCTATGGTAACATACGAAGCATAGTCCACAGTGGCACTCCCGCAGAGCAACAGATGGTTCACCGGCTTGAAACCCTCAAGCTCTTGACCGGAGCGGAATACATGGTATTCGGAGGCACCGAAATTGAAGGCCTCTTCGCGCTTGGCCTCGGAGCTCGAGAACACCACGACGTGACAGCCCATAGCCGATGCCAGCTTAATGGCCAAATGACCGAGGCCGCCGATACCCATCACACCCACGCGGTCCGTGGGACGAACACCATACTCGGACAAGATAGTCCACACGGTTGCACCAGCGCACATCAAGGGCGCCGCATCGGCCGAGTCGTATCCCTCGGGGATAGGCACGACACAGCCAGCATCCCAGACCACGCCCTCGCCGAAGGAGCCTAAATCGTGATCGTGAGAGCCATATTCCTTTTTGTTTTCGCAGTACTGGTCCCAGCCTGATATGTTCGGTCAGTCACGATAACTTTGGCATGGTAGTAGGATCGCATACCAGTCAAGCACTTCTCACAAGTGCCACAGACGTAGTGGGTATACCCAAAACCCACGCGGTCTCCAACTTTGACATTGGTGACATCACGTCCAATTTGGCGAATCACGCCCACGCCCTCGTGACCCAGGGCCTGTCCAGACTTCAAGAAATGCTCGTCCGTGCCACAAAGCCCGGAGTGGGTGGTCTCGATGTAGACCTCGTTGTGTTGCAAGGTGCGAGTGGTCTTGTCCGCGACGATCTTGCCCTCTGGGGAGCCGCGGAAAACTTCAAATGTGACGCTCATGATGAATGTAGGGCTATTGCAATGCAGCAAAAGTGTGCAAACGATGACGACGTCTAAACCGGAAGATTAAAGGGAACAAACGAATCTCTTAAATCTCCCGGTTCTTCACTTTCCATGTTGATTTTTCAGCAATGTCATCAAGATGGGTCGTGCGGCTCAGCAGAGATTTCAGTGGATCGGCGGTGCCATTAGAGTTATTCTAAAGACGTTCACGGGCGTTCCAGAAACCATGACCAGCGATCGCCATTCGATTTATAAACGGTCCCGAGGCATCCGGGCCGAGGAATCTATCGTGCATCCCGCCGCAGAGAGCAGAAGAGTTGTGAGGATGGATCCACTGAACCAAAGATTCAACTGTGGCGGCACAATTCATTTCGCCGAGTGGGCGAAACTCGGTGACTTTTCGTCTTTACCCTCAAATCGGCCCGATTGAAGAGTCCGCCAGCGTGGGAACAGGATTTACTGTTCGGTGGCAAACACCGATACTACCTCCAAGGTTCAGAATACGCAGTTCATATATTTGATCGGAGAGCAACCTTATTCCTCGGCATTACGAATGTGGAAGGAGCTTCTCTACGGTGTTACAATTTTCCATTCATACCACGGTGATTAGTGGTATATGCCAACTGTCGAATGGGAGATGGGCACAAAAAAGAAACAACCAGTAATGGCCCTAGATCTGCAGACATGTTGCAACTATCGAGCCTCCCTTCGTGCCGGCATTTTTTTTCTCTACAGTTGCAATGACGTCATTGGAACCGATCTCGAGTGGTCCGTGTTCGAGCCAAAAGTACAGAACCAAAGTACACTCAGTGTGATTGATCGAAACGTATTTCCATGAGATAGACTCGAATATGCAGCGGCAGCTGCAGCTGCCCACGCTTGTGCCATGTAGATCGATTGGCAACGGTCACCATGCTGCACTCACCGCCCTTTCGCCCTGAGGTATCAATGTAAAAAAGGTGAAGATATTGGATCTCGAGCCTGCGATTCACCAAGGACGTGATCAAAACATCCTTCCTTTTTACGGTGTTGCGGCTTTGCCGACGCACCCAATCAGCCCCGTACCACAATATAAAGAAAGTGCATTGTAGATCCAATGCCACAAAACTGCAGGATTCGACTTGTCCACGATTGGCAGGCTGTGTCCACAGCATGTCAAGCAAGACGATGCATGGCCTCGCATTCTTCAGCCCGAACCCTCGGCTGTGGCAATAGCGCGATTCCCAACCCGACACGCCGGACTCGCTGCGCACCAGTTGAACCGACGCGGTTTGTGCGGCCAACTAACTTCAGGAATCCCAAGCGTAGTTCCGTGGTTGGTCGATCGACCATGGAAGTAAGCCTCGTCCAGCTCCCTTTCTCGCAAGATCCGATGCAACAATGCTAGACCGGGTTCACCCAGATCGTTGAGATCCCCGTGACGGCTGTGGCGATGTGCCGGAAGTATTCTCCAGGGAAATCATCCTTATCCTTATTTATCCGTATCCCCACGGCAAAGAACAAACCCCCTTGGCGTACGTGGGGGCAAGCGGGCGCGTCCGACAACCCACTGCGCCCATTCATCCATGCGCACACGTCCACAAAGGACGGAGCACCTTGTACGCGAAGACGTGCGGTACCGACATAGTGGACGTCATGGATCCCTGGCCCTTAATAAGGCTGGATACAGGAAGGATCGCTCCTCTGTACCGTCCTACGGGGACGGGGGAAGGGAGAATGGCTTCGGCCCACTCGAGACTCGCTCGGAATGAAAAACGATAGCCCACCTTGGTTGATTCTTCCTTTCTTCCAGATCCAGTCCGTCTCTTGTATCTGGATCCTGCCTCGCCATGGAATTCAAGGACAAGGAGGAGCATATCGTGGTTGTGAGTTGTGTATGCGTGCATGACGTCGGTGCCTCGGCTGATTTTCCTAGGATCCCGACTTTTATGATCTCTCCAATTCCTACCAGCCCGATGACTTCCAGTCGTATGCGACTCTGCCTTGCGAGCTCGCCGGATCTCGCTGATCACGCTGACCACGATTAGGCAGACGGAATCTCTGGCCTCGAAGATCTATCGCGGGGTAATCGAGAATGGCCGCCGGTGCGTAATATGAAGCTGGTGGTGGGATGATCGCTGATGGAATCTGCGGAGCAGGTATCAAGCCATTCGCGAGGGAAAATACTGGTATGGAGTATATGGCGGCGCGCGTCACGTCCAGATTGTGTGTTGATGAGAAACAGGGCTCCGGCCGATGAGCGCCAATTTGAAAGTTTGGAAGCTGGGTAAGGCGCAACAACCCCCAATTCGCGTCGCATTCACTTATTGGGACAGACATTTGGTTTGCGTGGTCATGGACTCGGAATCCCAGAATTCACTGTTTTATTCCCCCATAGAAGACCCCAAGGTATGATCTATCCTGGCGAGGACCAAGGATGAAGCTCACACGACATAGCGCATCTTGGATATCGGCACCGGCCGAGGTAGCTGGGCCGTGTGAGTGGCCCAATCCACCAGAATTCCCTGTGTATGGCTGACAGCTTCGAGGGATGCGGCCGATATGTTTCCCAAATGTACCTCCCCCGGATTCTCTCGATCGACTCGCCCATACTAATCCCCTCCCAGCCGTCGTCCGCGGCGTCGACCTATACCCCCCACCTCTTGACTGGATGCCCCCGAACTGCCTGTTGGAAGTGGACGACATCCTGCAGGAATGGACCTGGCGCGACCCTTTCGATCTGATCCACCTACGCCTTGGACTGGGCTCCTACACACTCTCCGAATGGGATAATCTCTACAAACAAGCCTACGATAACCTCGAGCCCGGCGGTTGGTTCGAGCAGTACGAGGGTGGATGTGAAATCCTCTGCGATGACGGCAGTCTGCCCAAGGATAGTATACTCCACGTCTGGGGTTCCAGGCTCTATAACGCTTCGGCGAAGGGAGGCCGCCCGGTGGATGTCATTCCCATCATGCGTCGGGGCATTGAGCGGGCCGGTTTCGTCGACGTCCACGACAAGTCTTACAAGTTCCCCATCGGGGCATGGCCCAAAGATCCCGTCTTGAAAGAGGCCGGGCGTCTGAACCATCACATGTGGAAGGTTGGCATGGATGGCTACGCCATGCACTTACTCACCAATTTCGGGGATCCCGAGCCCTGGACCCACGATGAGGTCCAGGTGTACGTTGCCAAGGCACGCGCGGAGCTCTGCAACCCCAAATATCATATTTATCACGTCTGGTGAGTTCCAGTGGGGCATGAGACAATTTGAACGGATGGCTAACATGATTCCAGGCGACGAGTCTGGGGTCGCAAGCCTACGGAGGATGAATTGGCCGCCCAGGCTGAATCCGAAGGCGAAAAGTCGCCGCCCCCCGAGGCATATCCGCTTTCACCTCAATCGCAAGCGTAAATACATTTCGAGCCTGGTCTGATTTGACTCGGCATTTGTATTTTCTAGTGGCAGTTAGCGATATGCATGTGCTTTGGCGTATATACTTTGGTTCTTGTAAACCGATGCTCAATTGTGTCAACTATTAATTCAGCCACTTGTTAGCGTGGTTTAGGTCGAGTGGGCAGCCCGTGCGGTCATACAGTCGAAGGTGAATGTACGACCGTTCAGATCCTAACCAATTGTATAGAAGGATACGGTCGTTGCAAACTTATCCGACGATGACGATATTCTTGTGTGTCATGTAGCCGGGATTCAGTTAAATAGACTATCCATTCAAAGGAATGCAGAGGCCTTTCGTTGAAATCGATTCTCGAATGTTATAGTTCTCGCCCTCTCCCTGTCTCTCGCATTGCCGTTTTAGGAAGGTGAGGGTCCGTCCTGCCCGATCGAGATCGGCCCTCTTTCCTCTTTCACAACAATATGGGTCACGCGATCGGCTACCTGATTTCGAATAACTCATGCAGCTCGACAAGTGCCATTCTCACTAAGTTGATCTTTTGATATTTCCCTCATTCTCCATCCGACCATGGCTACAATGGAAAAGGTCTTCGCCGCCTACGAGGGGCGGCAGAAGATCCTCGCCGCCAGCAAGAACCCCTTCGCCCAGGGTGTCGCATGGGTAGATGGTGAACTGACCCCTCTTCGCGAAGCACGCATCCCGATCCTCGATCAGGGGTTTCTGCATAGCGACCTTACCTACGATGTCCTTTCCGTCTGGGACGGACGCCTTTTCCGCCTCGACGACCATATCACCCGATTAGAAGCTAGCTGCAACAAGCTGCGCCTAGAGCTCCCTCTACCCCGGGAGGAAGTGAAGCGTACTCTTGTGGATATGGTGGTCAAAAGCGGTATCAGCGACGCCGTTGTCGAGATTATCGTGACTCGTGGTCTCAAGGGTGTTCGTGGCACCGATCCCAAGGACATTCACAACCGCGTCTATATGTTCATCCAGCCTTATGTTTGGCTGATGGAACCAGATGAGCAGCGGGTAGGTGGTAGCGCCATTGTCACCCGTACTGTTCATCGTGTGCTGCCCAGCTCTATGGATCCGACTGTCAAAAACTTGCAATGGGGAGACTTGACCCGTGCTCTATTCGAGGCCGCCGATCGTGGCGCCACATATCCATTCTTGACTGACGGAGACATGAACCTGACCGAGGGATCTGGATTCAATATTGTTCTTGTGAAGAATGGTATCCTATATACCCCCCAGCGCGGCGTTCTCGAGGGTGTCACTAGAAAGAGCGTGATCGATGTTGCGCATATGCAAGGGCTGGATATTCGAGTCGAGCTTGTGCCGGTTCAAAGTGCATACGATGCCGATGAGGTCTTTATGTGCACTACCGCTGGTGGCATCATGCCCGTTACCAGCCTCGACGACAAGCCCGTGAATGGTGGGAAGCTTGGTCCAATCACAAAGAAGATATGGGATGGAAACTGGGCTATTCACTATGATGATACATATAGCTTTGAGATTGATCATCAGGATGGAAAAATGAACGCTGGCCATGGATCCCACCTGTGAGGCCTATTGAGACAGTTCTTTCAAATCTCGACATATTTAGTCTACCCAGGATGGACACAGTCCTTGTTGCGATGTATCAGCCTCCAAGGCAATTACAGCCACCTCTTCTGATCCCCGTTGTGACTCAGAAGTAGGCCGCTAGTCTTTTCATTCAGACCTTCAATAACCTGCAGGCACTTTGTAACACTCTCCTCTGGCTGGACCTGCCCCTTGAGTTCAGGCTCGACGATCTGGAACTCCTTCAACATGATCTTCTCCGCTTGCACCACCTCGGGGGGTTTCTCTCCTGCACATATATCAGCCTCGACTATTTTCACATTAGGGGAGCGAGTCACTTACCTTCCCAAGTATTCACCCACCCGGGGCTCAATGCCAACACATTGATGCCTCGAGGCGCAAGTTCCGCTGCGTATTTGGCGACTTGGACATTCACTCCGGCTTTTGCGACAGCGTACGCAAGAGCATAACTGACACCGGTCTTGTTGATAAAGTCCAAATCAGCCATCGCGCTGGATATATGCACGATCTTCTTCTGGGTGCCCTTCTCAATCAAGGGAATGAAGGCGTTTGTCGTCCATAGACCGCCGTAGATAGCCGTGCTAAGCGACGGGTCGAAGATGCCCCTGATAGCTTGAGCGTCAAAGGGCATCTGGGTTGGGTTAGAGGATACAGTGGCCAAGTCGACGGCATTGGAATTGTGAATAAGCACATCTAGCTTCCCGTTGGTGATGGTAGCTGCAGCCGAAGCGGCCTCGAGAATGGACTGAGGGTCCGTAACATCGCCTTTGATGATGTGCACGTTGGAGTTGGTGGATGCAAGGTCGGATATCTCGCGTGATTTGGGATTTCTCACAATAGCCAGGACCGTGTTGGTGGTGTCGGCGGCGAGCTGGCGCACGAATTCACGGCCGATGCCCTTGGAGGCGCCGGTGATGGCATATGAAGACATTCCCAGGTTTGCTTTTTCGTAGAAGGGTAAATTCGAGCAAGAAGTGTATTGATTGATTGATGGCTGATGCAACTGCGAAATTCGTTCGGTATACTTCCTTTTATACACATCTGGTCGATTACAAACCGCCCCGACCGGACGATCCGGTCCTCCCGATTCCCTCTCCGCAACATCCACCACGTCAATCGGCCGCTCCGTTCATCCCCGCTCCCGATCTAACATCATGAATGCCACAATACCTACCACCAAGAGGAGAGCATGTGCGGCGTGCACGGCTGCCAAGGCAAAATGCACCCCGCAGACCGTCAATCTATGCCAGCGTTGCGCTCGTTTGGGCAAGTCATGCATATACCTTGACCTTCCGCAGACGAAACGAAAGCAAAAGGCTGCACCGAGGTAATTCTTCACTGCACGCATGACACTGCCAGTACTTATCATGTTGCAGTCGCGTGGAAGTGCTCGAAAAGAAGGTCGACCGGCTGGTGTCGCAGCTCGATGTTCTGACCCGACAGAACGCACAGGTATCGCCCGATACTTCGAATCCGCCTACTAACGACTTGGCCTTGTCTCGAGATTCTGAGCTGGATTCGACAGAAATCACTGAGCTACTAGACGCTGCTCAAGACCCGTCTCACGGGCTCGATCCCCCGACCACGTCTGTTCTGGAGGGACAGCCATCTATCGTAGACCGAGGCCTTTTAAGTGAGACCGAGGCTGAGAGCTTAGTGAAAACCTTCCAGCTTGAGCTAGTGCCCAAGTTTCCCTTTGTGTTGACTTCACATGGCGAGACAGCCACTCAGCTGAGGCAACGAGAGCCTTTTCTCTTTTTGTGTGTTGTGGCCGCGACCATACGCAGTGCACACCCTCTGCGCAAAGTTTTCGCCGAAGAGATCATGAACCATGTCACGCTGAGGGTTGTGGCACGGTCCGAGAGGAACCTCGAGTTGCTCCGTGGTCTATTGGTTCACAGCGCGTGGTACTCGTATCCTGCAGAGAGATATCATCCGCAACTTTTGCTGTTGGTTCAACTCTGTGTTTCAATCTTGTATGATCTTGGGCTGCATAAGAAGCCCAATCCAAGTTTTCATGAGCAGCGGGTGCTGCTCGGTACTTATTGGCTGTCGGTTGGGTGAGATTCTCTGCCCTTCACATGTGACTCTGGCTAACTGTTCGTCAGTCTTTGTGGCACGCTTGGCCGGCCAACTATCATGAAGCATGATGGTCAGATCGACGAGTGCATCACGCTTATCTCATCCACCGATCAGCTTTCGGATCGCTGGATTACTCCATTTATCCGCCTGCAGTCCTTCTTGGCAACAATTGATGAGGTCTACACCTCGATGCCAGCCAGTGGCGGGAAAGCGCTTGTCCAAGTGACGCATGGCTCTCTCCAGCGGCAATTCGATAGCGTGAGAACGTGTGTTGAAAACGATCTCTCAAGCTGTCCACCATCAACAGGTGTGTCTTGGTCTTTAAATTGGCTGTTAAAGACTAACCAACCATCACAGGAAATGCAATACACACTGAAGTCAAATACATTGAGATGCGACTGGAGGAACTGTGCCTTCGAGATGAATTATGGACCTCAGAGCCTAACAGCTCGGTCCGGATAACCATGTTGATGGGTATAATCCAACGAAGTAAGGAGCTTGTTTGCGCCATCAAAGATCTACCATTCTCAGAGATTGCCCACATGACAATCATCACGAATGCTCGTATATGTGCTGCAGTAGGCTATATGCCAACGGCCGTATTGACTCTTCTCAGTCTCGTTACTGGTTCCGTCGATTCCGACGCGGAAGCCCAGGCGCGGGCCGTCGTTGATGCAGCAGACTATCCCAACCTTGTCAGAGAGCTAGCCACCGCGCTAGAGACGAAACTGAAAGGAATGTCCGCTTCAGACAAGGAGACAGACGTTGTCGGAAGCATTTGCTCTAAAATGCGGCTGTTGGCACGTTCTTATCCCCATCAGATCAGGGCAGCTGTCGGAAACGTGTCATCCCAAGATGCCAGGCCAAATACATCTCTGTCGGCTGTCCAAGCTAATGAGGCTGTTATTGCACCCCCAATCTGGCCTTCTATCGACACCGATCTGGGTCACAGTTTTCCTATTGACGATATTCAGTGGGATTCTCTCTTGAGTGGCTTTACTGGGTTCATCTAGCATGAATTTTTTTTCTTTTAGGGGACTGGAATAGATCACTTTATACCCGATACGACCAGATACAATGATTTTGAAAGCGTGTCTCACAAGTTTCCATTCTTCCCTTTCATGAATATAAAAATGCAACCAAAGACGCAACGACTTTCAGTAAAGAAGTAAAATCGTGTATCTCAATCTTGATCTAATCAACAGATCAAAAGCCACGAAAACGACGCTAACATAAACGAGCAGACATAAATCGAAGCAAGAGGCGGCGAATAGATCAGTTGGTGACACGCAGAGTGGTACCATACTTAGGGATCCAAACTTGACCATTCACAAAGCCGGCCTTGCCCTTGTCCTTACAGGAGCTGATGATAATATCCATGTAGTTGGAGACGCACACCTTGGGCAACCAGTGGGCAGCATCGATGTTACCAGTGGCGTGTGTCTGGCACACCTTCACGACAGCCTTGCCGGCGTCGTAGTCCTTGCCATCGACCTTGCCGCCACCAGTTGCGTCGCAGCCGTCGGTGTAGACACTCGCGTAGAGATGGTCGTTGTTGTTTCCCCATTTCTGAGGGTCTTGTGTCTTTGGATCGGCATCCTTCTTGCTACCCTTTGCTTCCACGATGGATCGCTCCGCCCAGTAGTCTCTCAGGGTGTTGGCGTCGGCGAGGGGAGGGCCGGGGTTGTCGTCTCCGTGAAGATCACACTTCAGCTTTTCGTAGTGGGCGCAGGTTGTCCAGGGTTGACGGGGCCGGCGACGGCGGGAACGACTGCAAAAGCAGCGGACACCAGAAGGGTAGTAGAAAACTTCATGTTGGGAGTCTAAGAAGACATCAGCACTCAGCAAGACACATTTTGTTGACACTCGTAAAGCAGGATACCCGGACACTCACAGTGGAAGTAAATTTGGACGATTTGACCTAAGAAAAGGGATGGTATTGCTGGAATGAAGAATAGAATTGCTGGGACATGACGAGGTTTTTATATGTCAGTGCAAGGCCATGAACATAGCAAACTATGGAATCATGCTCGCTTCCACGGTCTGAAACCTAAAGATCGACGATCACTTTTGCTCTGGAGCTCGGAAAGTTCCAACTTGACATCCACATCACGCCGCGATGGACCAAGCAAACGTCGACGCACCAGTTCCCCTCCTCAAAAATAGAATACGGGGCCGCAATGAATCAGCGTGACCTCCACTACCGTCCAAGGTATACCACTCTTATGTACACCCCTCTGTGGATAGATGGGTGGATTTCAGGGGCCAAAAATCTCACCCCCACGATTTTCTCCAACAACCACCCGGTGGACATTCCTATTGGACGCCTCCACACAAGGCTCTTTCATGGTTGCTCAAGATTCCCCTTCCGTCAATCGACGTCATATCACGAGGTGAAAATGCTGATTCAATCCACATGCTGATATATTCTTGGCCAACATTTCTATCTGTTTGCTTCACGCCGGATGTCCATCCGAATAAAGGTCCGCTAGATTTTGTAACTAGAGATAGAAAACAAGATGCATCACTGTTGACCCTCAATTCCGGGCGTCATTGCCGACGCCTTTCTCTCGGAATTTATGGAGTGGACCACAGACGCGCGAGGAATGTTGATGATTGGGGGCCATGCTCCGGTTTGCGCATGAGCTTGGTGTGGGCATAGTTCTAGAGAATTTTATGTTTGGCCTGTCCATCTCATGAAAGCATGAAAGCGACTCATTCGTCTTTGCGTTACAGGCCTTCTATCATGAAAGAGACGCTAGGCTGGTCAGGAGTACCTCGAGCGATCCTAGAGGCCATACGGCCACGCGAGGACATCATGAATCTTGCCAGATTTGGTGTTTCATTCGCAACTTTCCTTTGGCATTGATTTTTCTCTATCGTCTGATTCCAACCAACTATGAGACATACTATTGGTGAAAACTTTGAGATATTAAACACCGGGTGTTGATCAATTTGGGGGCGGGTGATGCTGATATGTGGGGAAGCCTGCATAGATGCGACTCCGGAGTGGGGAGGTAGTCGTCAGTCTGGTAGCGAGCCATTGACCCACCGGAGCACCGCAACTCGGGGAACCCTTTGCGACTGTACGGAGTACGGGGTAGTTCTGTAGGGCCGAATCTGACTCTAGTGTTCCTGCCGAGGTGATTGTATCAACCAATCAACGATCTCCATCGATCGAATTCGTCCGGTGAAGGCCATCTCTTTCCGATGCGATAGACCATTCTTGATCTCGGTTGATCTGAAACCTCGTGCGTAATGCCTATGTTTGGCATTTCGACCAACCAAAGATGACAAATAGTCCCGGGTCCGACCTTTCAACTCCACTTTCATTTGCTCCCCGTGGATCTCGCAGGGTTGCGTCGTGTGCTCCAGAATACGACAAACTCCTTGCCTGGTTTGTCTTGGTTCTGTGGAGTTGCAGCATGGTCTCAATCTTGTTCATGATGAGGGTCGCAGTGGCGACTTTGGCTCCGAGGAGTCTTCTACCATCAAGCACGCGAGTGATCGACAGAGACTCAATTCCCAGCTAGGCCCGTTTTGGAATTATCGATACCTGTTTTGATATGCGTGACGATGGGGAAAGGCAGCAACAGATGGGTGGGCACGATACAAATCATGTCCAATAATTACATAGCGACGAAGTGCATCGTGGCCTCGAATCAGTCTAAGAGGGGAAATAATCTGAATACAGTCGAGTTGTACAAGTGACGGTGAGAGACAGATGAGAAGGTCATTCACAAAGAGCGGGCATTCCGCTCCATCTATCCGAGAGAAAACATTTGCTGTAAATGAGTTTGGCCCCCATGCTACACGACATGGTGGGTCTTCTTTCGGACAGAAGCCGGAAGGATGGCTAAGCATGTTTTAGACGATGGGGCTAATCATCATCGAGTTTTATGGTGACAGCCTTATTAAGGGGGCGGAACGAGGGCGCAAATTGAGAAATGAAGGACTCCAAAACCAATAGCATAGTACCTTGTCGGATATTCCGGCAAGGATGCATCTATCAATAATACCTCCAGGTTTATAACTTGTGTCTGACCCGCTCGCGCGCACATGGCCTAAGCCGATGTTGAAATCATGAAATATAGGATTTTCTACCAAGATATCGAAGTGAACAGTATCATGACCCCTCAAATGTTGAGCAAAAACAAGGGACGGCAAAAGCAAGTTAAAAATGAAAAATACACAAATAAACAAATCAAAACAGGCGTAGGTACATTTATCTGTCCTTTTTCCAGACTTTTATACCAGGAGATATTTTCGAGGTCTCTACCTCGGAACCGGAATGGCTCTCGAAAGCCCAGACTACGCAGGTCGCAGATGTCCAGCTCCGGGATTGTACTGGCCCGACACTGGTTTAGACTTGGGGCATTTCTTTCCCCAGTCGATTGACAGCCAAAATTGGTCATTTCACCGCAGTGCAAGCACACTACCACGGTGAAACACCCGGTGGTCAGTGTGGTATGTGTCGATTGTAGTGGCAAATCCTCACACGCCGGCGGCCAATAGCCCTTGTGACATCCCGCGTCCGCATAAGAATTATCCCGGGGATAATTCATATTATCCGAGTCTTCGCTTAGGCTTAGTCGCTATTGAACTCACTCGCGACTGATCCGTGCAGGCGGCGTTTAACCACAACCAACATTTTTAGATTATAGTAATGGGGTAGCGTCAGGAACCAACAAGTTTGCGTGGAAGCAAACTCTGGGCCGTGGGAATAATACATAGGACGCCAAGACCGAGGCTAGAGTCAGAAAACAGCACCAGATGAATCACTCTCCAGTAAAACTGTCATCCCAGTCCCCCTGGACCATAATATGGCGAAAACTGTTTATTCCTGGCTAGTCTACTCTCGGTATGTTAGCCACGGAGTTGCCACTACCTACCATGGGCGCCAAGGCAATCGAACGCCAGCCGACCGCTCTCTCCCGCTTGTTTGCTATCAGGCTTTTAATGCCTAGTTCCCTTGCTTTAGGGTCCGGACCTATACCTCTCATCCTTCGTAGTAAAATACCTTGTGATCTCAACCGGGGTGCCAATCCTCGATTAGTGAGTGATCCTCCGGGGTAGCCTCGGGGCCTTGCCCCGAAGACTCCTCAAGGGCCATAAGAGCCGACCAAGACGGTTTGTATATTGTGGCAGGGGGCATATATACAGGTGAGACGGCCCAACACTAACTCGTCACATTAAGCCCGATTCTGCTTCGAATAGCGAATAGTATATATTCAATTGAACGATATGAAAGTTAGCCAGCGGCCGAAAAGGGCTTGTCTAGTAGAACAACGCGCATATTGTGGCGGTTCCCAGACTAGTCCTGAACTATCATATAGTGGGAATACTGCCGAGGTTATTGTATCTAACCCCAGACCGGTCATTCCGAATCAAGTAATTATATTGTTTTTTTTTTTCCCGTTTGCAGTTTTGGATGCTCACAATCTCTTTTGTGAACTTAGGCAACCACTTGACCCTGGTAAGTTAGAGAGCCTTGCGAGAGAAGACCCTCGATGCTCAAATCAGAGCACATGAAATGCAGCATGTGGCTTAGAGTGGAGCTTGGGCAGTCCCGGTTTCGTAGTGAGATTGACTTGGGCCTAATCTCACTCTGGAATTCCCATTTTCAGAAAATTGGGCCAATTACTATGCAAGCTGTGAATCAAGTTCACTCAAGCTCCAGGAAAGGAAGGAAAATGGCATTAAGTTTATTATTTACCCCTGATATATGTTAAAGAACGGTCCCGATTTCTATATTTATTGACGTTGGATCTCCTGATCTTCCATGAACTATGGGGCCAATTCGTGATAGACACACATATTAGAAGATAAAACACTGCTCTTTCATTTTCATTCAGGACTATTCCATTCGAAAGATACCCACAATGATCAAAATCGCCTTGCCGCTTTCGCTGTTTCTCTCCCTGGTCGCCGCTCGGGGCTGGTTTGATACCTGCCACGATCACAAATCATCTCCCGAGGGAATCGCTTCCGCTGCTTGCGAAAATATCTGGAAACGGGGGTATCAAGGATGCAAAGCTCGAATTGACGAAGCACTGTTACAGAACGGAGCCCGACTCGGGCTCAGCCGCTATTCATCACGGGTAAGATTCCATCCGATGGTTTGACATTCACTCATCAGTGTTCTCAAACTAATATCACTGGGAACAGCGGAAACGGGCTAAAAGGTTGTTGCAAGTTTGAGATCATCAGCGGGACTCTTCAGACTGAATGCGATTTGCCTCATCCTCACAATGGCTCGACAACAGGCTCTTTCCGGATCAAGCGGGCTAAGTGAACTATTGAGCCTACCACAGTCTACCCATACTGCTATTTTTCATATCTCCCTTAGCCTTTATGCCCACGCTGACTTGATACTAATGGGAAATAGATAATAAACCCATGAGCAATCAAAGCGGAAACCTTGATTGCCGATTTGAAGGAATCGTGAAGCAGGGATTTGTACAGCATAACTGTGGTGGTAGTTATCACTCTACCAATACGAAAAGCGTCGTTTTACACCACAGCCTTATCAGGTCAGAATCAGCAAGGTGTAGAAACCCAAGAGATATCAAGTCTCCGATTGTGAGATTCCACGCCAGCCACTATTCATTCGGGGATTCACCGAAGATTAGGCCAAATGAATAATGAATGACCCGCAATATCCATCCTCTTTCTCCGTTTATATGTCAAAGTTGAAATTTCAGTGGTCCCTGATTTCGGCTGGTGATTTAGTTCGGTGACCACGGAACCACGCTAAACCTAAAGTGGTCAGTTTCCGCGATCTCCACAGGCCATGATGTATGGAGAGAAAGAGGGGTTTCGCATGGGATACTTAAATTAGAGCGAAGAGCCCGTTTCTAAATCATATTTTGAGCAGTCTCTGACGGAAAGAATACCCGCATTGAGTGGTGCAGCTGAGCAACACATCATGCCTTCTGACCTCCTTTCTCGTGCCCCCAGGGCATCCTTCTCATCGGGAGAACACAATATTGCTGTTGCAGAGATTATATTATTCTCTCTCGTCCACCTGGTTCAGGTACCAATTCGGTACATGCAGGAATCAAAGTACTGGCATCACAAAAAAAGACGACACCCCGCACGCTGCTTCATTTACTCCTGGTGGAGCATGACGGGCCTACTTGCCCAGAGTGAGCTCCCAGTACCGCACATCCCAAAAGGAAATAGCTAATGAGCCTGTCTGTAGTTCGTGCAGCTAGCTCGGCAATGGTGTTATCGACCTTTCACCCGAGCGAGGCAATGCTGATAGCAGAGTCTGTCATGCAAACCGTTGGTTTGTCGCCTCTCTTGTTCGAAGTCAGTCTTGTTCTTCTGCGGTGGTATGTTCTCTTTTATACATGGAAAGGCTTTTCAGTGATCACAAAAATGCGTATACTGATGTGTTGGAATCAGTGGCCAAGCAGGTGAATATGGACCCGGTAACTCGAAATATTCGACCAAGATGCGTTTCATGCTGCATTTCTTCCGTTTTCCAATGTTCTTGGCGATTGTCCTCGCAGTTGTGGGTAGATGCATTGATATGCGACCCTTAATACAAGCTGGGTCGGTTGTCCTTGTCGTGACGTTTATCTTTGTGTGTGGCTTGGTCGCTTGGCTCGGCGTAAAGACCCGTTCCTCTTTACCCGTGGCTGGTCATCGTGGGGTCCTGTTGACACTTCTTGTACTTCCATTCTTACTCGTCCGGATCATTTATTTCTTGCTGTTCGAAGTTGGGCCCGTCAAATTCAACCCCGGCAGTGGGGATGTTGGTATCTTGGGTGGAATGGGGTTCTCGATGGAGATTTGCATTGCCGGTATTCTTTTGGGAGCACGGGCTGTGATTGAGCCACTCTGGCCGGTTGACAACACGAGACTTGCCAGGGTCAATGGGGAAGAAAGAACTGCGTGAGGGAAGCGATTACCGAGACCAACAGTATAGGGCTCGGCCTATGGACCGAGCTCTGAACTTCCACAAAACAGTAAATGCACAAAGTGCAAATGAAATTCATTTGGAAGTCTCCTGGTAAGTCTCCGGTCGAGCGGCTGCATAAACATTAGAAAATTCTTGTAACCGCTCAATGATCCACGACTTGGTCGCGGGGTCGGCAACTTCGATCGCGACCCGCAGCGGGAATCCCATCCGGTAGGGCCCGAGAAGACCAGTACTGGCGAATTCGATCGACTGGCAAATTTGGTCCAGGAAATACACCACCAAGGCTTCATGTGAGCCGGGGTAGCCAAAGGTTTTCAGGGTTTCGTGGATGATGACCATATAAGAGTAGTAGCCGCAATAGATCGTGGCATCGATCATGTCCCTATATGTCAAGATAATGGGGAAAAGATGGTCATTCTCCGTTGAAACGGCTTCGATCGGGGGCGGAGCAAGTTGTAACCACCCCTGGTACCACAAGTCCAATTTGCCCTGCATGTCTAGAGCCTGCTCCAATGCGTGCGATATGATTTGAGAAGCCTGTGGCGTCGAAACATCGATCTCCCGGAGACGGTACATCTTGTGCACGAGGCTAGGAGCGAGGGTGAAATACGCGAAAAACTGCTCAATGCTGTTGTGAAATTCCGGGGACATGTCTGAAGTATACTGATGTCGCATCATGTAGTGCCATTCTTCGGATGCCAGAAAACATTCTTCGCCGGAAAACATCGAGTGCATGACCTGTCCATCGTTAGAAGGGTGACTGGGGCAAACCAAATTCCTGGAGATGCAACCTACTATCAGCCCTCGTGATGCCTTCAGTAAAGCAATGTCCAGCTCATTGGTATGACGGGCAGGTCCTCTCATCCGAACCAATTGGCAAAGCCCTCTAGCATGCTTCATCCAGGATTCTGGGTTTTCAGTATCCATAAAGAGCTTGGGATTGTCAGCTGAGAGATTACTTGTGAGATGGGGAGGAATATAGACGGTACCTCGTATAAGCAAAGTAAAACAACCGCGCAGAAGACATGAGAGGACAGGCATTCGCCCGGCTTCACTAGCGATTTCCGAAGTCTCTGCAGGGCTTCTCCATAGGCGCATCGAGCATAGACCACCATCTGTTCATTTTGAGTGGTTCTACCAAAATGATGCGCCACAAATGATTTGATTGCTGCGTCCAGCATTGTGTTTTGACCGTAGATAGACGGAAGCAACCCAAACCATTGGGCAACAACATGTCTCTGATTTCCAAGACCTGAATAGGCAAAGTCATTCACGAGAACACTCAGGCTTTGACAAAGATTCATATCGCCCGAGACAACTGATGCGGGTGTCTCTCGATGAATGAAGGCGACGCGGGATGATCCAAAGTCGCTGCCGGGTGGGTTCATCGACTCTGCTTCTTTCGGACCTGCCTCATTCGACGTGGAGGCTAGCTGGCCTCTCCGGGTACGAAATGGTTTTCCTGCTACAAATTTGAATCCTCGGCCATACCCTGGACAAGGTCTGCCATAGGTCTCGCATTTGGCACATCCCGGCAAGCGTTCGTCACACTGGTGCGTGTTGTTAGCCTTGTATACTTGCCAGGCTGCATCAGGACTCACCTTCACCCGGCGCTTGACGCAGAGAGCACAGCCTCGGCTCCGGGGCACGCCAACCATCCTGGACCATTGTTTGCAGTGATCTTGCTCTGGCCAGGTCTCGTATTCACGAGCTGCCGCGAGCTGACATAAACGCACTTACCTAAGTCGACCCAGACTTGGGTAGTTATGGGGGAAGCAACACGAAGTAGATTCTCCATAACTGGAACTTGAGTGAGTGGCGATCTCTACTGCGTTGGACCGTGTAGAAAAGTGCCGTTGATTTGTAGGAAAAATCGCGTCGCTTCGTGATCACCATGGAAAAGCACGGCCTGTCGGGAGATTTTTCGGCGGGAAATATTCCCGGTCGACTAAAGAACCCAATAGACATGATATATTTTCATGGCAGCCATCAATTGGTGAACTTTGGATACCATGATATGCAGCTTCATCTGGAGGGAGACCGCGCTCCACGGAAAAACAAATGACGTCGATGTTCGTGACGCGATTTACTCAATAGGGTTAAGCCCAAGGCTGAGATGGATAGACTCCAATAAGGCTGATGAAGGAAAACGGCACCTCTGGATCCCGAGTATGCCAGGTGTCAATAGACAGTTGTTGCAAACAAAAATAGCAGCTAGACGGATTGGGATTGAAACCTGACAGCTACTCTATGGTTTGGGACATAAATATAGCTACTGGAGCAGCGGGCACGCCCAAAGAATATTACAGGAGGATACCGGGAAGATGCCACAAAATGCATGAACAAAGCAAATCAGAGAAACGATCTAACCCTGACATCGTGGCGCAAGTCTGGTCCCTGGATCTGCGGACCATGGATTCCGATGATCGAAGTTCGGATCGCCGATCCTTGTTTACATGCGGGAGGCCTTGGGCGGCAAGGAGGTTGGATAGAATGACAGGTCAGGTCGTGGTGCGTTGAATCCATGAAATCGTGAACCCCCCGATGCAACGGAAATGATCAGGGGGCAATGAGATCATGTCGCAGACTAATGAGCCCCATTTCCCCCTGAAAACCGACCAAATTGAGGGGGCACAACATCGACCCTATTGGACACGCTAATCATGACTAGCGTGTCTGGATCATCTCTTCACACTTCTCTCCGGAGACCACCCTGTTCTCTCTCTACTCCTCCAATTCCCCGGTTTCCGCCCGATCTACAACTCTCGCGCCCCAGTGCGCCCGCGACTTGCCGTCCACCCCTCCACTGCGCCTATGCCCCTGACTCCAGACCTCTAGACGTGTCGTCACCCCCGAGCTATGGCCGACAATAACGCTCATCCCGGCGTTCGGAGCCTGTTGGCCAAATTCGAGACCAGCCAGAGCCCCCTCACGTCACCTCAGTCGCGTGGCCGGTCCCCCGGTGGCTCGGATACGGACTCGGGCAGAGGTGGCTCTCGCTCTCGCATTCGCACCAACTTCGTCAATGTCGACGAGCCCCTTGGATCCACCCCGGGATCGCCATTGCGCAACGGACGAAGTGGAAGCCCGGCGATTTTTGGTCCGCAGATCAATGCGGAGGAGGTGAAGTCTCGCCGTCAGAATGTCGGGTCCCCCACTCCCGCGGGGCATGTCGGCCTGGACAGTGTCTTGGATCAGCCAGCCAAGGGGTCAGCGGAGAGCAATTCAGATGTCCCGGAACAAACACACAAGGAAGAGGCTCCTTCTCCCAAGGAGGCACCGGCAGCACCCACGGCGCCCGTGAAGAAGGCGGAACCCAGTCCCAGTGCATCTGCGCCTACCCCTGCGCCTGCTCCTGCACCCGCGCAATCAAAGCCAACGGATAAACTGGCCCCCAAGATGCTCTCGAAGCGACCATCCAACATCGGCACCTCGAAACCTCACGCGTCGACCAAGCCAAGCTCAACAACACCTACCGCGACTGGCCACAAATCTCCCACGCCCACCACCGGCACCAAACCTCCCTCCGCGCGCGAGGCAGCCAAGGAACGATCAAATGCCGCGCTCGCCCACAAACAAAGTCGCACCTCCTTGAACTCGGCGCCGAAAACAACCACATCCAGAATGGCCCGCGGCGCAACTCCTTCCCAGGAGACCTCGAGGCGCTCACCTCCTCAGGATTCCAACGCGAAGACTGGCACGAAATCTGCTACGAAGCCCGCTCGCCTACCGGCTTCGATGACAGCGCCGACCCAAGCATCCGCTGCAAAGCTGGGAACCGCCGGGTCTTCCACGGGTCCCACGACCGGTTCTACGGCACGAACCAGTACTACAGGTGCCACTCTTACGAGGAAGCCCTCGTCTCTAAAAAGTGCCGCTGGAGCACCCCAGGCACGGGCGACTGCCTCTGCAACTGGCGTGCGGCGCCAACCGTCTCGCCCCTCTCTGCCTACCCAATCGGCCCACGAGCGACCTAGTTCTCGTACGAGCGATGTGGGCTCTAAGCCCGTGAACGAGGGCTTCCTGGCACGAATGATGCGTCCCACCGCTAGCTCGGCCAGCAAGACCCACGAGAAACCGGACACCAAAACTTCCACAAAGACATCAGCACCAGCCAAGGCCCCAAGGCAGTCCATCGGAAGACCCGCGGAGCGTAACACCGCGCCGGCAAAGCCGAAAGCAGCTCCTTTGAGACCCCAGGCCGAGAACTCGCAGGCTCCCAAGAAGGAGACAGCGTCATCAAAGGAGATGAAGACTGCTCCCAAGGAGCAAAATGTCGAGAAGGAAAATCTGGAGGAAGCTCCTCCTGTCACTCCAGAAGTCGCTTCTCCCGTGGTTCCAGAGGAGTCACCGGCGCAAGATGCTATCGCTGAACAGCCCGAGCTCGAGACCCATGCCACGGCTACGGATGATACCGAAAAGGAAACTGAACAAGGCATTCCCGAAGTCAGCACAGAGCCAGCCGCAACCAAGACTCAATCTGAATCTCCGAATACCCAGGATACCCCGCACGCTGAAGTCGAGTCTCACACAGAGAGTGCCCCCGAAGCATCGGCTCAGGCTGATGGCCCCGTTGATGCCGGTGACAGTCTGGTCGGTACCAAAGAAGACATCCCTTCAGAGGATTCCGTGGCAGCGGAGGCAAAGGATTCTGAAGAAACAACAACGCCGGTGGTTCAGGAAACGGGCAACCAAGAAGCCTTGCCCGAGGTGCCGGCCGAGCCTGCCAGCAAGGTTACTCAAGATGCCGTCCAGGAACCTACCATTCAAGAAGCCGCCGTCGACGAAGCTACTGCTGAGCCAGTCGGCAAGGATGGCACTGAAGATGCAACCGAAGAAGCTACCGTCGAGGCACCTACCGAGACAGAGCAAAAGGTCTCCGTGATTGAGCAAGAGCCCGTAGCAGCTACTACCTCCGATGTACCCGCGGCTGAAGCTGGGGTCGGAGACGAGCTCAAGTCCGCGGAAGCCAACGCACCCGAGTCTCATGTTGTCATGGACAAGAACACCGTGGATCCTGTGCCAGTCGCCCAAACATCAACTGAGAACCGGCCGACTGCGGACGAAATTGATTTTAACAGTCTGGCGTTGACCTAGACCCCGGCCTTGTCTCAAATCCAAACTCATATTCCGCCAGGACCCAATTGTTGACCTTTTGTGCTTATACCCTTGACATATGTCCTTCAAGAGATTGGAACTCATTGCTTCCTGGCTTTGTCCAGGCGGTGTTTCCCCTTTGCTTGTGATGGATGCCCATTATTTACTTATTTTATTACCCTTTTTCCCCGAGGCTGAAATCTCGATACTCTGGATGATATCTAGATGTTCAACCTTGTTGGTCTTTCTGGTTGAGACTGCATATTGTTTGTTTGAGCGATTCTTTTGCATTCTTCGCATTAAGCACATTCTACCTTTCTTGTTATCTACTGAGAGCATGCCGGGCCTGTATTTGATGCCAATGCAATTTATCGGGTTCTACTTTAGTTATCCTCCACCTGCATTCTAAATTTTCGGTCTTGGAGACGAATGGCATTTCCCATAAGCTAATAACTTGCAATGATTGAATTGGCAATATGATCTCCATTGTATATTCTCCCTAGATCCAGGCCGTCCAGCGGTCACTAGTGTATACAGAGGAATAAATAGACGCTATCGGAAATGCAATACGAACCAAACCACAGCATCAGAGCTTGACTAGAGCTTCTTCTCCAATTTCTTGAAAAAGCGATTCACGCCACTCTCGAACCGCGCAGCATTGTTCTCGAGTTTCCGTGGCCGTTCCCCGGGGTTCTTCATGGCTTTCTGTGCGTACTTTTGCGAGTGCGAGTTGAGCTCTGCATCCGTCGGTCGATAGACTTGGCTATGCACATCGTATTCAGAGCTGGGCTGCTGCGACACCTGTGGTTGGTCATGCGAGTAGTTCGACTGCCCGCCGATCGACCCCGAGTGCCCGGCGTGGTGCGAAAACTGTGAATGCTGCTGAGGATGAGAGTAGAGATGCGCATTCGGGTCCTGAGGCGGTGGCGCGAAGGACATAGTCCCCGCTGTGTTCTGGGGCCATTGTTGCCCTGTCACGAAAGACTGTTGATAAGACGGAAGTCCGGGGCTTTGAGGGCCTGGGCTTTGGAGGGGACTTTGGAGAGCTTTGTGCGTGGAGAATGAGTTGGAATGCGTGAGGCCCGCGCTTGGGGGCGGGGAGGCGTAGCCTGTGGGTGCAGTTGCGGAGATGCCTGGGTAGGATAAGCCATTTGTCGATGTTGGAGGTGGTGCGAATGCTGATATGCCTACGCCGCCGGCTACCTGGTGTGGCGGGGTGTAGGGCATGCCCTGGTCTGCCGCCGCCGCTGCCATGAGCCCTGTTCCTTCGGTGCCATCCTCGGGCGGCGGGGTCTTTTCGCGGTGTTTTATCGGCTCTGGAGCTGCGGGCGCGGCTGGGTTATATGGCAAAGGTGCGGCACTGGCGGGTTCCTGTGTCTCCACTGCTGGAGCCTGCCTGTCGGCATGAGTTTGTTGATGCTCGGCTGGTGGTCCACTTGAGGGCGGCGGAGGAAAGCTGGGAGCTTGTGGGGGAGCTTGTGCAGCCGGCGCAGCCACTGCCACGGGGGCTGCTTGAGAATTGGGAGTTTGGCCATTCTGGTATGCCGGATCTGAGACAGCCACATTTTCAAGTTGCTGGACTACTGAGCTCATCGGTTGATCGACCTGACCACCGGTGGCGGCTCGGTCTGTCTCCAGCTGTGCGCTAGTGATGACACGGCTGATGCTGTCTAGAAAGTCTGTGGAATCCTCCTGCGTCCAGAAGTAGATGTCCAATGTATGGAGGCGAAGAAGATCATGCTGGTCATCCCGTCGATCTCCACTGGGTAGGCGCCATTCGTACTGCGAGTCCTGCTGCGGCGAGCTGGCTAGGCCATCGACTGTCAAAGTACACAGAGTTGGGAACTGAGTCGAGTGCTGAATATGAACGTTGCTCAAGCCCCCATGGAATGCATCCTGGTCGGGGGTCCCCGGGTTATTTGCGATCTCAATCCGTGCCTTGTTTTGAATAGCATCGTGGTGGATATAAACGTAAGACCCTTTATCAAATCGATGGTGCGACGGCTTTGGCGTCGGCGCATTGAAATAGTAATGGATATCGGCAAATCTATTCCGCTACCCAGTCAGAGGCCGTTATTTGCGTGGGACTAGGAGAATTGCGGGGAAGGTCAGCATCCACTCACACTGTCAAAAGAGTCTCCTCGCCCGGTCGTGGAGGCATGATGAGTGATGAACAAACAAAGTAGATGGAAGAAGGAACTTACGATATGCAGCTGCCTATAAAAGGAGGGGTTGAAGGCGCGAGTCTCGGCGCTTAAATGTGACGATGTACTTGTCCATCACACTGGGGCCGCGGATCGGCCAAGCGTTTCTCCGAAAATTTCCATCGCAACTCCGAATTCACCACCATCTCGAACTTTGCCTCTCCGTCCAGCGTGCCAATTCTGTGCCTTCCGCTCGACTTGTTGGCGGATTTCTCTCTTTGTTTCTTTCTTTTGCCAGCTCGCGGCCTGCCCATCTTTCTCACGCCGTGTTCCTCCCTCATATTCCCGCCCCAAACAACCACCCCGGGACCACCATCTGCGATTGCAGTCGCCAATCATCATGTCTCTAGTCAATCTTGCCTCCGTGTGCGCCCACTTGAACAATGCCACCAAGGCTCGTCTCGGCCTTACCTCGATCCCCAACAGCAATCTCCACCTGAAGCTCGCCCAGGCTCTGCAGAACCAGGGCTTCATCTCCTCCGTCGTTCGCGGAGGCCCGACTCCGCCCCCGGCACACCCGATTCTTGGATACCCGACGGCAAGCACCGAAGAAGGCGGCGTGGAGCCGATTACGCGTGAGAATGTCGCGTCAAGACGTCTCTGGCTGGCCTTGAAGTACTGGCGCAACGAACCTGTTCTGGGCAAGATGAAAATGGTCAGCAAGCCAACACGGCGAGTGAGCATTGATGTGGAGGGACTGCGACGAGTCGTCCGCGGCGAAGAGGCGAACTATGTCAGTGGACTACGTTCCCCGGGCGAGTGTCTTTACCTCTCGACCGACCAGGGGATCATGGAAGCGCGCGAGTGTGTTGAGAAGAAAGTCGGAGGATTGGTGCTGTGCCGAGTCCTATAACTGGGTGATTCTGGATGGGATTTGTCCGACAAGGAAGTGATCCCTGAAGGCCTCCTGGTTTTCTTTTGCATTTATCTTGGAGTTTGTCGGTCAGTCGCAGCGAGTCTTTGATTCGATTCTTTGGCGACTGTGGGAATATTTCACCTCGGTCGAGGATCTGTATATTAGATGTTTGCGTGCATCGCATTTTGCTATGCTCTGCTCCAGGCGCAGAGCTCTCGTCAAAGCGACGTCGTGTATAGATAACGACTTAAAACGTGCCCGATTTCTGCTCTAATTGATATATGTTGATCGACGTAGCCTCCCATCTTGCGAAGGGGTCGATAAATGGTAGTCACGCGCTTGGCCGATCCCTGGTTGCCGCCACTTGGGTTGCGCACAGCTTTCAATTTGAACAGTCGCACTCACTGCACCTAAACACTTTGCGATGTCGGATGATTTAATCTCTAACAGGATTCTCGTTTCAGGCGGGACGGGATTCGTTGGCTCGGCCATAGTGCGAGCTCTCGTGGACAAACATCCGGGGTGCGCCATCACCGTCATTGATCGCAGTGCCCCACGCCCCCAACATGCTTTACCGAAGATATCCTGCATGCAAGTGGATGTGACCGACGCGGAAGAAGTCCACAAGGCTTTCGAATCGATTCAACCCAATGTTGTCATCCACACCGCTGGAATCGTGCCTACCGTGGCTGACCGATTCGGTCGAAGGCTGGAGCGGGAGGTGTGGAAGACCAATGTCGTGGGCACGCAGAACATGCTAGAGGCAGCCGCACAGAGTGGTGTGGAAGCATTCATCTACACGAGTACGTGCTGTGTTGTGACGGATGATCTGAGTATGCCATACCATAACATTGACGAGCAGTGGCCAACGTCATCGTCTTCTCTCATCTATGGCGAGTCAAAGGTCCGTTTACCAACTTCCCTGAGGCAGGAATTACCAACAAAAATAGCGGAACACTAGTCATGCTGACCAATTGTAGGCCACTGCAGAAGCGCTTGTCCTCAAGGCGTCCAGCAATCAAATGGCGACATGCTCTCTGCGGCCCTCTGTGCTCTGTGGCCCCGGTGATTATCAGCTGGTGCCGGCGATCCATGGCTGCATTGCCAAGTACCAAACTCCGTTCGTCATCGGCGACGGTCTCAATCTATGGGATGTCACTCATGTGAGCAACATTGCCGATGCCCATGTGCTCGCCGTGGAGAACTTGGTGACTTGTCGAACGGCTGCGGGGGAAGCCTTTTTCATTCAAAATAATGAGCCCATTACTTTTCGAGCTTTCTGCTTGGCGATCTGGGCACATTTTGGACACGTTCCGCCGCTCGAGATCCGGATCCCGGAGGCGCTTGCCTATCTAGCCGGATTGGTCTGCGAGATGGTCACCTGGGTGACGGGGACTACCACAACCCTCAGTCGGGGAAGTGTGCGCGATGCATGTGCCACCAGATATGCTAGCGGTAAAAAGGCGAAGGAAATTCTGGGATATGAGGCGCGCATCGGCATGGAGGAGGGTATCCGGTTGAGTTGCGAGGTAGGTGGGCATTACAATTGTTCCAATCTCCTGGGAGAACTGATCATGTTTGCTGATATGGGGAATACAGGACTACTCGCAACGTATTGGAGTAGAGCTGGGAGCACCGAGACCATAAGGGTAAACAGTCAAACTTCCCATGAGCATCGGGGAGAAACCGACCAAGCCCGTGGAAGATTTTCCCGCCGATCGATATAGGGGCCATCGACAACAGAGGCGCAAGTAACCCTCTGTCAATCATTTCCATTTACGGGGCTCACTCTGAATTTCCATGCATCCTATACTCCGTACTCGGTTCCTTGTTCCACCCCCGGACGAAAGCCGGGGCAATGTAAGACATTGGGCTGACCATTGGGCTGCAAGACCACCCAACTTCTACACCCAGCTCTCCACTGGACAGGTGGGTCAAATCTGGTCTTTGAGATGGAGCTGGTCCATGCATTGGGCCCCAAGGCATTGGATGCCCAATGGCGCAAGCTATTCAAATCTTCAAGGCCGCGAACCCTCGACGTCACGGGGTGGCATGTGCTCCGCCTCCACCATCAGGCGCAACCTCAATCTTCCTTTCTGTAGATCCTTCACGATGCGTTCAGGTCCCCATCAACCAACGAGAAAGGAGGCCCAACTCCGATTCCTGCCCTTCTACCCAACTGCTGCCCAAGCCTCTCCCGGAGATGAGCGCCGCGGGATACACGGGCACCCTGGTTTCAATTGCCATGTTCAGTCAGAACCCGTGAAGATCATGGCTGTGGCAAGGCAATCGCCATCCTAGAGCCGCCCCAACAGGTCTCCACCTTGTCGAATCAATGTGCATGATACCACTAGACTCGGCCTTGATCGATCGAGATTCCTTCAACAATGGAAACTGGTGTGTGGCACAGATAGACCGGGAGATTCCTTGCCTCTGGCCTGCAATTGGCTTCTGCAAACCGGCAACACTTCTCGTCTCTGTGTATTATTCGCCGAGTCACTCTCCACTCCTCATCTGAAGCTTCTTGCGCGGCTCCCTGCCCACTTACGGGTTGGCATTTGCCCCAGCTTTCCAGAATAATGCGTCAGGCACACCTCCTAGAGCGGGCCACCCGAGTGTCCGGGGCCATATATTACTTCTTCCCTGCGCTTCTCAACGTTTCTGGGGGCTCAACACTTTTCTTCTGCGAACCTACCTTGTCCTCCTTATTTCGAGTCTCCTCGCGGAAACATTGTCTTTTTCTCCTTCCCATCCTTTCATGTTTCTGCATTCATGGTTCCTGCCTTCCCCTTGACGGCTGTACCAGTGAGCTTCCAGCCACCTTACGTGACTCCGTCCAATTTGCGTTCGCGAGCGGGCTCCATCGGCAAAGTTGATATTTGGTCTCGCTCCAGGTCAGCACAATAACTATCACACCCATCTTTTCTTTCCTAGCCTGTCGAGGTTATGAATCTTGCTCACACTAAACCGCAGCACCATGGCTCAACACCCTCTATACACGACAGGAACCCCTCCCATCATTCATCGACAAAGGTACTTCTATACCATGTATAGTGGTCTTTCTATCCCCAATATTGGTCAAAAGGCATCCTCCATTACCATTGCTAAGTCGTCAAAGGGCACCGTCAGCACCACGCGCATATGGACTCAGAGACAACCGTCAATTAGATCTAGAGCCTCGGCACCACTTTCACGGAGTGCCGACCACTCTGGAAAACCATACGCCTATGATGAATCAATCCATGGGACGACTTTCATACCCCCCATCACAGCAGGAACTGCCCCCGATTCCCTTGTACCCGGAATGGAATTACCCCAGTCACATGGCCCCTGACTTTCCGGGTCATAATGTTGGACCCCTGAGGCCTACGGACAGCCGGGATTACATTGTGGAAAGAAACAGCCGGCGAGCTGCCAATACATCTCGTGGAGGCCCACAATACGTTTCCCAAAGGCGCAATTCCAATCGGGATGAGTTTGATGGCCCGCATCAAATTCTGGATCCACCTGCATCTCGACATCTCCCAGCCCGGGATGAGGAGTTGCCCCAGCTCCCTACTAATCTTGATGCCGCAGAGCAGGACGGGATTTTGCACCAGGTCAACGACCGTCTGTCGCAGTGTGGGTTTGACTTTTTCGCAAGATACGGATTTCCTATTCCCCTGGAGCAGGATAAAAGGCCCGTTCAGGTCCCCTCGGACCGGGAATGGAATGAATGGGTTTACCTCCTGAAGAGACTGGCGACTCGACGTCGAATTCCCCGACATGCCCTGCACAATGGCCAGATTAAGCAGTTGATTACTGTGCTGGAGAACTCCCTGGAGATGCGCCATGCTGCCAAGCATAGTTCCCGCCCCGTCAAGGATGATCGTAACGTGCTTCAGCTTATCTCCGCGGGAACGCAGGTAGCTCGGATCTTGAAAGATGCTGCCGCCATGCAGTTCTTCGATAGCCTGTATGTTCAAACGGAGAAGGTGATCCACGAACGTCGCCGTCGGGTGAGATTCGCGACGCCTTGAGTCCTTTCGAAAATGGCCTCTTTTCCTCTCCATGGATATTGCCCGCCAAAACAGGACTTACGGATACCACCCGTGGAAATTTACCATAGGGCTGGATGTTTTACGATTCCCGAGATGATATGATTCATGATATACCGCATGGAAGCCACTGGAAGATAATCTCGTTGCCTCGGACCTCTCTTAGCCAAGGGCTTGCTTGATTCCCGGATACCATGAGGCGAACCCGGATCCCAAGAAGACCTCGTGGTATCATTCAATTGGTGGTTCAGGCTATGATTGAATTGTGCAAGCTATGCCCTGTGTACCTCACTGCCTTTGGAGTAGCCGCCCTTGCCCTCCGTCATATATCCTTGGTGCCATGGATAGAATCGGTGTCACCGTCTAATTGCTTGTTGGTAATTTCCTGTTTTTCTGTTTTCATGCTTTGCTTTATTATCGTGGTCTTATGTTTCCCTTGTTTTGTTTCGTCCCGGGTTGGCTGTCTCGTATACATTGTATTTTGTCTTTGACTCATGTTATTTTGTTTGGACCTCGTCTCGAGATTAATCATGTATGGGATATTTCTGGCCATCTGTCTGCTTCGTGAACTAGGCCGCTGAATTATACTGATCGTTCTACATTCTGGGGGGTTCTGCCCCGACCTTGGCAGCAGTTTACGTCCTGACCTCGTGGGGACTGCGGAACGAGTGGGTGATTTGTATGGGTCTGATTCATACAATGAGAGCAATGCAATTGGGGATATATAGCCAGTCACGACTCGATGAAAGGCTGTAAGCCTTGAGTCAATGGAAATCTTGGAAGGCCTCTCAAGCCCATTTTCGGGCATGCAGGTTTGACGCATCTACCTTTCCTATGAAAGATTCCGTTGACAGTGGAAGGACAGCTTCATGCAAATTAACACCTGGGCATTTTTGCAGATCAAGTCGCAGAGCACGACAAAATATGAACTTGTGGTGTCGATTGGCAACTAAAGTTCCTTGGCTCGGTGTCTAGGTGAGTGCAAACCTTGGAATAGTTCTATGTCCTCTATCTACAGTTCACAAATGTTCCAAAATGCCGAAGACCATGAAATAACTCAGCTGCAAGCTTGTATTGGTTGGTTTTATATGATATCATTCCTGTTTGAAGCCACGCACAGGATGATAACATGTTCCATGCTGATTATAGCTCAACCTAACGTATATATATATATATTAACAGGCAGAAGCTTTAGAAAGTCAAACCATGGGGAATCCTTCCAAGGTTGAATCATGGAGACTCTTGGCTAAAATACAAAAGAAAGGATCTTCAAAAAGTCGGACAGGAATTGAAAACTTAGTTCCCTTGTCAACCCGATCAGCCAGGAGTATCGCAGGAATGAAATCAAAACGGGGGAAGAAAGTGCTTTTGGTGGCGATAGGTGCTGCGTGCTATGAAATCTCTGCCACCTCGAGGATTATTTTCTTTCTAAAATTCACAGACCAAGTCAACAAAAGGTAATGTCAACTTCCTATTATTGAAATTCACCAAAAACACTATGAGTTGGAGCTTTCTAGTACACACACACACAAACCAAATAGTCAGGATTTATATCGTCGATCTTGGCAAGCACAATACAGCGGTTTTAGTTACGATACCATATTCTAGCTTGAGAAAATCTATACATTTGCGCATATGAATCCCATTGCTGCGGTTGAACAAGTCTACTGTATGTTCGGCTCCGACCGCGGAAGATCACCCGGACCAATGTTCACCCGTCACCGGGTCCAAAAGAAAAGCGCCGATGGCGGAGAATGAAGTCAAGCATTCTGTACACATCGCCATGGCTGCTGCTGCTCGGACACTCCGCATTGGTAAGGCTCCCGTGTGTAATCTCTCTCGTGGTTGTGGATCACAACATTGACCACCTCGCGCAGGTCTCATTCCCGGTGATGGCATCGGACGGGAGGTGATCCCGGTACGTAGCTTTCAGCTCACTCCAATTGCCTCAATGCGAGACAAAGACCGTGGATTAATAGAATACAGGCTGGTCGACGGGTTCTCGAGTCTCTCCCCTCTTCGCTGAACCTCAAGTTCAACTTTGTCGACCTCGATGCGGGTTTCGACACTTTCCAGAAGACCGGCACCGCCCTGCCGGACAAAACCGTCGAGATCCTGAAGAAGGAGTGTGATGGTGCGCTCTTCGGTGCTGTCAGGTATGCGAAGACCTGCGACTCAATTCCCTGAGAGATCGAAGCTAACTCTTTCTCCACCCTAGCTCCCCGAGCACCAAGGTCGCCGGCTACTCGTCCCCCATTGTTGCGCTGCGCAAGAAGCTCGATCTGTACGCGAATGTGCGCCCCGTCAAGACAACCGTCGGCAGCAGTAACGGTGACCCAATCGACCTGGTTATCGTCCGCGAGAACACCGAGGACCTGTATGTGAAGGAGGAGCGCACCACCGAGGGCCCCAACGGCAAGGTCGCCGAGGCGATCAAGCGCATCTCCGAGAATGCCTCCTCGCGCATCTCTACCATCGCCGGTGAGATTGCCCTGCGCCGCCAGAAGATCCGTGCCGCTGCCCCCGGTACCTCCACCCGCACCGAGCCCATGGTCACCATCACCCACAAGTCGAACGTGCTCTCGCAGACCGACGGTCTGTTCCGCGAGACCGCGCGCAAGGCTCTCGCGGCCGAGAAGTTTGCCTCTGTCAACGTCGAGGAGCAGATCGTCGACTCGATGGTCTACAAGCTCTTCCGACAGCCCGAGTACTACGACGTGATTGTTGCACCGAACCTGTACGGTGACATTCTGTCGGACGGCGCCGCTGCCCTCGTCGGCAGTCTGGGTCTTGTGCCTAGTGCCAACGTCGGTGACGGTTTCGCCATCGGTGAGCCCTGCCACGGTAGTGCCCCCGATATCATGGGCCAGGGCATTGCCAACCCCATCGCCACTCTGCGCAGTGTCGCCCTGATGCTTGAGTTCCTGGGCGAGGAGAATGCCGCGGCCAAGATCTACTCTGCCGTCGACGGTAACCTGGACGCCGGCAAGTTCCTCTCGCCCGACATGGGTGGCAAGGCCTCTACCGACGAGGTCTTGAACGATGTCCTGAAGAGACTGTAAGAGATACGCTGTACATAGATTCTGCTGCGCGGCCGTAGATGTCAAAATCTAGATTCGATTCTTTGTTCAGGGCTGTATCATTTCTTTAGCCCGACTTTTTCTTCCGAGCCTCTTCCTCCGATGCGCTCAGAACCGCCTCGAAGACCACGACGAGGTACACACAGCCATCCTTGTCTTTGAGAACATAACGTAGCTCGTGGTTATCCTCGTCAATGAGATTATGCACGGGGACATTGATCCCGGGCAGCGTGACCGACATATCTAATTCGAGTCAATATCTATCGCATTGACTCGAAGAGTTGGGCAAGACATACCGGAGAAGTTCAAATACTGGTTTCCAAAATCCGCCATATAAACCCGACCGGCCTCAAACTCAAACTTGCTGAGCGCCGTCTTATTCTGAAAGTGCTTGCGCCGACCAGCTGCATCGCTGGGGATGTGAAACTCCGTACGTATGCGCGTGTCGGCCGCGCTGTCCGCGCCTTCTTCGACCACAGATCGTCGTGAGAGCAATTGGTCTTGTCCTACATTTTTGTCTCCGATCCGGAATTGGTTCCATGTTGCCAACGCCGGACTGTAGAGGTATGGGTGGTCGGCGTGGGTGTCCCCGTCGATGCTGGGGTCGAGCACTGTGCGGACTACGCCCAGCGCCATGTTGAACCCCCAGGGCAATTTATCACGAATGGGATGATCGAAATCATTGCCGAAGAGGAGGCGATCGGCTTTCACGGGTTGCTTGAAGATTATGGAGAAGGCAATGGAGTATTTGTCCTTCTTATGCAAGGGGTGTTGGAAGTAGTCGCTGGTGCTGGGCGAGCCATCTGGATACCCTGAAAGAATGTCAGTTGCTATCCACGGGCTGTATAGAATGACTATTACCTTCATAGTCCTGGATGCGAACGTTGAGGTGGATTATTGCATGGCTGCTCTCGAACTGCAGGGGGTCGCCGTTGACTTGGACAATCTGATGCGTTGCGGCGGCATAGTCCGGGCCTGCCGTGACTTTTAGGCGAAATCGTGGCTCTGATGAGTGTTGGACCATGTTGTGATATTGTATTGAGGAAGATGAAGTTGAGAAGGACCCAAGGTCGACCGATGATCAACTACCCGGTTTTGACGTCGCCGATCCATCATGACATCAAGCTCGACACAGGAGGCGCACTTTTGCACCTCGGGACCAACAGTCCCTGCAGGAGTATGATCAATGCTCCATCCGCGCTCTCTGCGACACCGTTGAGGATCGGGCTCGACAAGATCTTATCTCGGCGAGTCCCCGATGCCCGATGGGGAACGATGTCAACAATCCACGCTGATTGGCACGACTTTGGCCCCCAACGTGCCGAGTAAAGATGAACCGCAATAAGGAGCTCCAAGATCATCATAAAAGCCTGCGCAAGGGGCTTCTGTCAAGTTCAACCCGACTGCCTTTCCTCGCGCGCCATCCCCCATGGACGCCTCGTCGCAACCCCCGGCGCCATCCACAGCGCAACCCTCCACACCCCCGCGACTGCGCCTCGACTTCCAATGGCGCAAGTGGAGGACATATATCAGCAATGAGAATGAAAAGGACAAGCCGCGATACACCCTGCACTACAAACTTCTGGCACCCCAGCTGCGCTTCCGAAACAACGTGAACAACGAGATCATTGGCAATGGCATCCTTCACTTCTTCTCCATCGACGCCGACTGGGATTTGTACGGCCGGCAGGATATAATGGTTGCACAAAAGCGCTGGAAGTGTATCTACTCCTTCCGCTCCATGGCCCTGTCCACCGACGGCCAGCCCGTCACTTTGAACTGGGTCAGCGAGAGTGGCTTCAAAACCTGGGACTTTGTCTGCGTTGACCCGAACCAGATGCCCCTCGCCCGCTTCACGGCGAACACATTTGGCCTGAAACACCTCGCGACTATTGAATTCACGGGCCCCGTCGCCAATAGCCAGCTGTTCCAGGAGGAAATCATGGTCACCGGCGTGACCCTGGCGTATTGTGCCGCCGTTCGCTTCAGCAGCCTCTCGGGCGTCGTCAATTCCCTGGCCAGTGACCCGGGACATGACAAGAAATACCCGCCCGCCTCGCTGCCCCCGCCCCAGCCCCAGGGGCCAGACTATGGACAATATGAGGCCTATGGTCAATCTGCAGCACCGGTGGCCCCCGCCGGAGCTTCGTCATCCGTGGACGCGTCCGCTGAACCCCGAGCAGCTCCTGCCAAGGGTCAGACAACTGCGGATGGAGAATTGCGGGAACGACACACGTCCGAAGCGCACGCCTAGGATTTGTATTTGCGCGTTGAGTAATGGTCCGATGATTTACGTTAGATACCTCCGCCGAGCGGGATCGATTGTTTGGTGTTAGCAAATAGACTTGTGTTTCACTTTCCCCATGGCTTCTGGACATGCCACGATATTTCCAGAATGTAACATTCCGAGTGCGCCCCCAATAGCCCGATATGTGTGGCATGGTCCCACGCTGTGTTGCCGGTGATTGCGACCGATCATGCGGGGGATACAGGAACCCGTAACAGTCGAGGGGACCAACTCCAATCAAAGCACATCACAATGGGTTCCCATAAGCTAAAGTTTGTCTGGTCTCTGCAGCAGGCTGGAAAATAGACGAAGCTCCACTGTCTCGGTCGACCCAGACGTGATCGGTGGGGAGCAGAGTAGCCAAAGCCGATGCTTATGGCCGACGTCATTTGCTGAAGTATACAAGGCCTCCACAACAGCATCCTTTTTTTCAGCGACTCCCAAATTCCCAGTCCTCGCCTTTGCGGGACCCCGCTAGAAGGCTTGTATGTATTCTTTTGGCCATGATCGGCGCGATACGAACTCTACTTCCCCGCCTTGAGTGCTTATTGGATCGGCGCTATGTACAGGCCAGGGCCATCCGAGCAGCAAACGCGACCATTGATCATTGCGCAACAGGGATTCACGGAGGACAAAGACGGGACCAGGGACTAGACAGGGGCCAGACCAGACGGGGCCAGTCATGACCTGCATTTTTTTCTCGACGTGGAGTCAATGTGGCCACTTCATTCGAAGTCATCGGCATGTCTCCCATTCCACCCCCCAGAGTTCAATAGCGGCCGAGATGAACTGGACTGGCCAAAGGATCATCCTCTGGGGTCAACTCACCCCAGAAAAGACAAAGAAACTGCCCCTATCACACGAGTCTGAGCCAAAAATGGGCGATCGTGATGACCCGCAAACCTTGGCAGCGGGGGTTCCGTGGTTTAGGGCGCGATTGACCAATGGCACCCGGTATACATCACCTTATGACCACAACGTCTGGAGATGGATCAGCTGGATGACATCGAAGGCTCATCATATTACCTAACTGGCTGCATCGTATTACCCCCGCATTCCGTCGTCGTATATAACCGTTGCAACCCACGGGGTAACCAGCTCAGGTTGTTCACCTTTGATTTATATCATACTTCTAGTACTCACAGGAAATTCTTCACCATGGACGTCATGGACACTCTGGATAACTACAACTCCCAATGGGTCTCCTTCCACATCCGAGACCATCTCGAGAAGGGCGAGATCTCCGTGCGACACACGGTCATTGAAGGGTATTTCGATCCTCGACTCTCTACTATCTTCTACTAATATCCTCTCTCCCCCCTGTAGTGGCGAGTTCCACAACCCCGAAGACCGCCGCAAGTCCCTCACCGAGGATGAGATCGACGACATGAAGATCACCTCGGACGGCATCGGCGAGATCAGCGCCCGCGGCCGCCGCGGCAGCGAGGGCCGCCTGGATCTTTTTCATGACGATGATAAGATTTGCGAGCTTCATTGGGAGAATCGTGGCGGAGAGTATGTCAATCTGGTCGAGGTGTTGGATGAAAGTGTTAAGTATAAGATCGTGCATGGGGGATGGAGCCCAGCGGCTGGCCCGCTGGGACACGTCTACGTTGACATCTCCGAGAGGAAGCACGAGTAGGGCGAGGAGACTTTGTGGAGTGGGGAGATGCTGGGCTGGGAATCCCTCGGTCTCGCTCCCTTGGTTCTTGCGCTGGTTTTTGCTGATCTTTTCGACGAATTTCTTATCCAAATTGACACAGTAGTTGAATGAATTGTTATGATATGATTGTGTAGTTCCGTGGTGAGATCTGGCTCATGACTGTAATCGTGCCCGTTCAAAGTGAGGCGTACCTATGGGGATGTGCGGGGTATCGTAGCCTCGGTTCTCGACGCGTATTCCCTTGATCAATGCCGATTATATCACGGATCAACCTCATAAAGACCGAAATAATAGGCTAAAGGAGGGAGAGCCTATTCCTTGACAAGTCCCTGAATTGAACAAGATCGGAATCTTCCAGAAGGATGTCAATCATGAACATGAGTTCCCTGAATATCTGTAATCCACGGTCATGTAGAAAAGCGGTTTCTTGCAGTGCCTCGTTTGGGGCCTCGAAATACCTCTCAACTATATGATGTGTATAGAGCTCAGGTAGCTCTTGGGTGGACCAAAAACAAATCGATAATGTAAGAGCCACACTTGTCATGCACTGATACAGTATGACACTAGCCTAACTTTGCGCTCACTTTCAATTCCGAACGAAGTCACATATCCACGCAGCCTGTGCTATAGGAAGTGAATAGATATAGTTTACGAGAGGAATAGCATGTGATCTAGACACCCCTCTAGAGATGAGAAGTTAATTAGAAGTAGACAAATCTACACTCGGTAGTAAAAAGAAGGCGGCGAACTTTGTTGAATTATTCCACAACGAGACTGCCCTTCCTTCCGTATCAACTCTCGATGGGCTCAAGGTCAAATTGTGCCTGCGCGCTGCTATGCCGTGGACCATTCCACCATATACTGATCCTCGCGATGCGGAAAGTGCCCCGCTCAAATGCCCCGAGGACGATGGCAGCCACCATTTTCCCAATCGGTGTCCCGAGGAGCGCCCTGTATTCCCGTGTCCCATGCTCGACAACTTTGACCGATGTTGGACAGCAGAGGCGGATGATCAGTGCCCTCATCACTGTGTTCTGGACATTGATCACAAATATATGCTTCAAAGTGGCAAGATCGTATGTCTCACGGTATGCGGCGATAGCGAGTTCTGAGGTGTATGGCCCAATGATATCTTCCTCGCGGTGGACTTCTTCGACAAAAATGACCCCTCTAGCAACGCGGCCAATCCATGCCATGTCTTCCACCGTCACACCATATCGTTTAAGCTCCACAGCGCGATATTGTCTTGTGGGAAGATCAAGTAGTCGCATTCTGTCGGTGCTGTATCCGTCAGGTACGCTCCCGACGGCGCGATTGACAACCCAGTATTGGAGGTCGAGGTCCTGGATGGCCAGCTCAGCTTTTTGAACTGGGCATCTTTTGGCACTGGGGTCGTCGATCCATCGCTGGAAGCTTGTGCCCTTTTCAAGCTCTTTGAAATAATCTTCTTCGAAGGGCATTTCCAAAAATATTGATAAGTTGAGGAGATATGGTTTTGAATAGGGAGCTGTAAGTAAGCCAATTAAGGACTGAAAGGGTCTCAATAATTAACTGTCAAAAGAACAAATTCTTTCAAAAAATATGAAAATGCACAATGGGGGTTAAGACACGAGGCCTATAGTGTGATAGCTATGCTTGAGGATAAACATTAGATATTGACAGTGTATTTTTTATAGAATTACTACCTTCCGCAAGATAAAAAGAAGCTTTCGAAGAGAAATTTAGCCTACAGATCAAATAAAATAGTTCATAAACAGAAGAGAGTGAATCCATCCTATTGAATTGAACTGACCCTAGCCCCAAAAGGGTAAAGCGTGGGCGGCAATGCAGATCATTCAATGCAACACGATCAAAAGAATCACGACAGCTTTAGATATTGATTTATAACCTCCCTGACTGTGATATCTGTTCTGCAAATGTTCCAGGTCTGGTGACCGTGGCGGACTGCCTCGTCTATCACTCGGTCCTACCGATTCCTTTGTTTTTCAACCTCCATAAACCAGAGTAGCACACGATGATCATCGCTCCAGCCCAGAATTTTTGGTATCGGAGGAGATATTTTGGATCGTACTAGAGGCACACAACATACGTCAGTCAGTATCTCAATCAGATTCTTTTCGGTAGGTATGAAGAGTCATCCCTACAGTAAGCTACCGTTGCAACTTCAGAATTGGTCGTCAATCTTGGCGGGCCAGCAATATCCAGCGGGCGTTGCGACGAATCTTGGTATTTGCTGCGCCGGGATTCAGTGCTACACTGACAATTCCTGCATCGCCACATCGTTGCCCGTCACGAGGTCCGGGGTGAAACTCGGAGGCAGGGGGGAGGACTTGGGCGCATTGGATACCCGTTGTGTGAAGGTTAAGAGTCTGAGACTGATATATAAGGGAGAAAGAGGCTGGGAAGTGCATTTTTTCAGTCCACGGTGCAGAATAACGAGACTTCCCTATGCTCCGCGCTGGGCATGAATTTATGACGGACTGTTATGACCAAATCGCGTAACGGTTGTGTCTTCATTGGCTCCAACAACTCGACAAATTCAAGAGTATATTCCACGTCTTCATCTACCTCCGGTCATGCGATCACCACTCATCCTAGTTCTAGTATCCATCGGCACGCAGCGGTTTTATTTTCGCGCCAGGGTCACAGTCAACTCGGCATCAGGACCGAGCATCTCGGTTTCCTCTCAACCTCAAAACCATCATGTAGCCAAGCTCACTCGCACGTCCAACGGCTTCTTTTCCACAAGCAAGAACGTCCGTAGGCCCTCCCACTTCATGCCCCTATCAACGATTTGGAAATCAAACGTTACCAGCAGCTTCGCGAGAATGAGTTGCATCTCGGCCCAAGCAAGATGCTGACCGAGGCACGCACGCGGACCAATGCTGAATGGCTGTACTGCACGACGGTCATCGTTGTAAAAGGGTGATTTGGGGTTCGTCGATGCATCGGGCAGCCATCGCTCGGGGAGAAATTTGTTTGCCTTGTAGAATCTCTTTGAGTCACGGTTGAGGCTGTAAGTTTGGAGAGAAACCGGTGTCTGTCAAATTGTTAGCGTGTGATCTCCACCAGAATCACTTAGGCTTACCCTCGCCGGTAGCCAAACCCCGCAGACTGTATCGCCTCCATCCGGAACGCGACGTGGAAGCATCCACGGAACCGGGGGACACATTCGTAAGCCCTCATAAATCACTGCATTGAGATATGGGAGATCTTTGGCTAAGCTCATTTTTATCTCAATGCTGTCTTTGAATGTTGTACGAACCTCCTCGCTGACGATGGCGAGCTTTTCGGGATAATTCACCAAGTAGCACATGATGCCCATGAGAGCGGTGGCTGTAGTCTCACTCCCGACTGTTGTGAGGATGCCAAAAGTCGCGTCGAGCTCGCCTCGTGACCAGGCGACCTGGCCATCGTCGTCGATGAGGTGCGACATGATGTCCGGTCGTTGGACCTCCCAGCTCAAACGACGGTCTATCTTCTCCACAATCTGTTGCCGATGACGCTGGGCCTTCTGCATCAATGATGCCGGAATGCATTTCTTGAGGAGAAAATCCAGCAGAGGGTAGTAGCGTGTGGCCGCAACGACAGACGCTGCTTTCACACTCTTGAAGAGCAAGTCAATCCACGGGTGGTACCGAGAGTCCTGCAGACAGTCAAAGGACTCCCCGAAGCCCAGATCGCCGAAGATGTCGAAAGTCGTATAATTGAGCCAAGGTGTCAAGTTGATATTGGCCTCATCACCGCTATCGACGACTCTCTGCCTTATCCTGTCCACGAGTAAAGTCGTGTATTTCTGCAGGACCGGTTCTTGCGCGCGGAGGGCCCGCGGAGAAAATGCCGGCGCCAACAACTTTCGCATGCGCGCGTGCCCGGGGGGACTGATGGCACTGAGCAGCGAGTCTGGTTCTCCCGGTTGGCGTTTCCACCAGATCGGGTCTTTGAGGAACTGGCGGCTCTCGTGGCGGTTAGCGTATATATCGGTCCACGCGTCGCCGTCGGCGAAGCTGACTTCATCTGGTGCTGTGCGGACGATCGGGCCATACTTCTGATGCAGCCGCTGGAAATCATGCACGATTGTGCCTCGGAGCAGAGCCCAGACAAAAGGTAGACGAGTGGCGGCCCAGGTACGTGGACCCGGTAGATGAGCCAGCGGATGGAAATACGCGTTGTACACAATCCTGCCGATGGGGTACTGGATGAATTCGCTCAGCAATGCCCTTGTGGTTGTATCGGAGGACCTACCGCCAACACCGTCAGCAGGGCTATCCCCAGTGGGCTGGAGATCATGTCAATTCCAGCGCTCATGCTGAGATAGATTCGAGATGTGCTGGAGACGCTATTGGGCTTGAATTGGGGGGATGCAACGCCATATGGCCCCCACCATAAATCGTGGTCAGGTCACACCTGGGCGCAAGATGACGGGAAAGCGCAAATTGATAAGCAATGAAGCCCAAGGCGGAAAGCAAGGCATAACAGTCCCTCAAGCCACAAGAGCAAAACAGTACCATAGTTGGTTGGGATTCTTTACTGTTTATCCATGCATGTGAGGCTGATATCACCGTCAATCTCAGGCTTCGTTTGAAAACATTCACGATCAATTCAACGACAACATGCCGATTGGTACGACCGTTCCTTACACCGCACATTGAGCATCTCAGATCGCAGATCCGGCTTCCATAATGTCTATCTTGAATATATCATATCGGACCTAGGCGAGATCCCCTGCTTCGCCGAGCGGCAACCTTTGATATTCTCAATGATATATGGAATGGTCAACGCTCTCATCGACTTGAATTATCAACATCCTCATTTGCCAGATGCAGTATGACTCGCAATGTGCCCGCCATGACTCGAGCCCCGGCAAACTCGCCGATGATTGGTCCAGCTGGAAATCTCACCTCGCCCCACGAATCGCGTTGTTGGCCGAGCTGGGAATTCGATCGTCGAGCCAATTGCGCACGCGAAAAATAACGGTCTGGTTTCCCGCGAGGCTCTGGAAAGCTTCGACGTTCCAATACTTAAAGGCCTTGGCCCCGGTGGGGTTGCCTACAAAGCTTTTCAATTCTTGCGATCAGACATGGCCTGGATGCAAATCATTGCAACAGCTGCCATCTTGTTTATCCTTTGGACTGTGGCCGAAGCGATCCGTCGCTTGTTCTTCCATCCTTTAGCCCACATTCCGGGTCCCCGGTTGGCCGCGTTAACCTGGTGGTACGAGTTCTATTACGATGTGATTTGTCCGGGAAAATATGTCTTTAAAATCCAGGAGCTCCATCGTCAGTATGGTGAGAGAATCGAGACATCCGCTCGCTGAGTAATCCGAGCTGATACGCGTCGCAGGGCCCATTCTCCGCATCACTCCGGACGAGCTGCACACCAATGATGTTGGCTTCTTAGATGTGATACATGCCCCGGGCATGGCGTCTCGGGATAAATACGACTATCCACTGCGGGCTCTCAGAGTACCTGGTGGCGTGGGCACGACAGCAGATGCCAAGCTTCACCGACTGCGCCGGGAAGCCCTCGTGCCTTTCTTCAGCAAACGCAACGTCTTATCATTAGAGACGCTCATCAAGGAAAAGGTGGACCAGCTATGTGAGAAGATTGCCGCCGTGGCACGACAAACAACCCCGGTGAATCTCTCAGATCTCTTTTTCGCATTTTCGAATGAGTGAGTTATCTCAGATCATGTTGAGATTGTCTGATACAATCGACTAACGGATGTCAGTGTGGTCACAAACTTTCTATTTGCCCACCGGGTCGACATGTTGGCTGATCAGCAGAAGGCTGCCACGTCTCGCCAAAATAGCAAGCAGTTGCTCCTGGGGATCCATCTCAACAAACATTTCCCCTGGATTCCGAGCTTCCTCGAGGCACTTCCACTGGCCATCAGCAAGCCGTTGATGCCCCCGGGACTGATTGACATGCTTGCACTCTTTGAAGTGGGTGACATAATGCCTCTGTAAAGTCATCCACTGACCACATATGACAGAAAGTTCGCACGGAGATTCTCGGAATCATGAAATCCAACGAAGCAGGAACTGGAAAACCCGAGCGGAGCCCGACGGATAAGGAAGCCGTATACGAATCCGTCTTGGTCAACGAGTCTCTTCCGCCCCAAGAACGAAGTCTCACGCGCCTGGAGCAAGAAGGCTCTCTTCTCGTGTTGGCTGGAACCGAGTCTCCGGCACAATCCCTGAATATTATTTTCTACCACCTGCTCTCGAACCCATCAATGCTTGCCAGATTACGGGCTGAGCTGGAAACCGTCCCTCCGAATGCCCGCTGGGCCCAGCTCGAGCAACTGCCTTATCTGTCGGCGGTGATCGAGGAAGGCAATCGTCTTTCCTTCGGGGTCACGGCACGCATGGCACGTATCTCGCGTGAAGGCCTGCTGTACACTCCATCTTCGCACGCAACCACATCAGGCCCCGGCAAGTCTTACAAGATTCCAGCCGGAACACCAGTCAGCATCTCTACTCTTAGCGCGCATACGGCAGAGTCTGTCTTTCCCGATCCATTCGCCTTTGATCCCAAACGTTGGCTCGGTGATGCTGGCCGGGACCGCAAGCGGTTCCAGCTGGCATTCGGTAAGGGGAGTCGAAAATGCTTGGGGGTTGAGCTGGCCAATGCGGAATTGCAGCTGGTTATTGCTGCGTTGGTCCGATCCTTTGACATGGCTCTCACAGACACGGACGCAAGGGACGTGTCATTCGAGCATGATTATCAAGTGGCGATGCCCAGAATGGGCTCTACAGGGGTGAAGGCAATGGTAGTGGAAAGAGATGCTTAGGATCTCAGCTCGAGGAAGGATCTGAGCTCACCTATGACCTGGCATAATCAATCTTAAACTCATCAAAGGTAACAAACTGATCGTTCCTCTTTAAAGGCGTATGTAGAGTTTCTCGATGGCTCTAGGAAACAGATGAAAAATTCTCAAAGCAGACCCAAAAATTCTTCTCTAGTCATAAACCTCAATTTTGATCGCTTCGAAGACAAAGTCAGAGTCTGAAAACGGACACCGATCAATGCTTTAAGCTATCAATATGAAACTAACATCGCTTTTCTGTCCTATGAGCTTCTTCGTCCTCTTCAATGACTCTTTGTTCAGGTATCTTCTCGGGCTGTAGAAGCTCTTCGATTTTGGCCAGAGCCACCAAATCGCCTTGAAACGTCTCCATCTGAGACTTCTCTACCAGCCCTCTGTAAAACCGCCTCCAAAATCGATCACCCAGGCATCACTCTTCCCACTATCAATCAAAATGTTGGCAAGATTAGCATCGGCTCAAACGATACCAGCGTCATGCAATTGTTGGATCGTCGAGGTAATTTGAGTCTTCCACTTTTCTCTCAACGACAACAAGGGCGTTTCTGAGCTTAGAATGCAGTCCAAGTTCTCGGTTCCACATTCAATCCATGAGAGAAGAAGCCCAATTATCACCGAGCTATGCTCGTCACGAACAACCCCGTGTAAGAATGGTACATTGATCTCGCTCGGAGAAAAAACCTCATCCAGCCGATTGTAAATGCTGATTTCTCGGAGAGTAGCGGACCGATTGCCTGTATACACAGGTTTGAAATGATACATCGTTCCGACAGCAGAGACTTTTCTCGGGAACCGAGAAAGTGACTCGTCGATGCTGGAACGTTCGATTGGGATATCCTTTGGCTGGAAGGAAAGCCATTTTGGTGATAATATGTTTTCGACGATGGCGATGCCATCCGATACTGGCTTGGAGAGAACAGCGTAGTCCAAGAACGGCTGCAATTTACCGTCTTCGCCATACATTTGATATCGATAAGTCTCGGGGGTGAGGTAGTCCTGGAGTGTCACGCGATATTCACTCGAGGCGGGCTCCATTTTCTCGAAGAGATCAAGAAAGGGCTCCATGATCCAGTCTTGTAGAACTTGCTCTGCCTCTTCGGAGACATCCAAGTCGTCATCATTATTTGACATCCTCCATCAATTGAAGATATTTTTGAAGAAGATCCGGCGTTTGATCGAAGTTGCCCGGGGACATGTTAATACAAAAGCATTTGCCCTTGTAGTAAATAGCACTGCATTCCCGTTTCTTCCTTACACCTGACCTGAGCGATAAGTACCAACCTGTAGAATTCACTATAGTAATTTGAGTCGGGCTTTAAGCGTACGGACCCACTGTAGGCGGTAGGGAGTCACTTGAGCCAGAAACGAGGTAAACCAAAACATCAAGGACTCGTAAGATGCAGATCTAGCCTGGCACGGTATTGATCCTTCCGATATTTCATGATCAAATTTTAATAGTTGCTAACCCAACATTAGTGAGAAAATGAAAGTATTGTCAAGTTTCGCACATACTGTGGTAACTGGGAGATCACTGCCTATCATGACGATGTTTTTCTTTCCGTGGTACCGACCTTTGAAGCACACATTCACTGCCACCAGCCCTGGAAAGATTGTTTGCTATAAACTCTGCATTATCCTCGTAGGTCGTTGTATCGGATGTAATTTGAGTTGGAATGTTGAGATACCCTCCGACCAGCGGGATCCGAAGAAACTTGGTTGTCCAGTCCGGAGGATACCCACAGTACCATCTGTAGGGCTAGAAGGAGTGTTTTCGCTGCGAGTGCGCATCATGCCAGGACAAAGGATCGACCAAAAGATGGCAGAGGAAGGCAGAGCTTGAAGCTTTTTCCATGTGGTCGCGTGTTAGAAACATCGGTATACTATTGACATTAGACAGTTCTTCATCCTTGAGATAAGAAAGATGTACACACTAGTCTGCGATCGTTTTCTTTTGTGTTGGAGTATCCAAAATCCCTTGTCCACCGAGGAACCAGACTCTCATAGGCGCATTGCGCTCTTGGTCAATCTCCAAAGCCGCTTGGATCACTACGCTCATGATCGTCGGTAGGTCGCTTTTCCCCCAGGATGCCATAGCAGCATGGCCCGCTGCATTTATAATTGCATCGCAGTAATGGCGGGTTGCGACGCCCTTGATATCGGCCGCTTTTTGGCATCTCCTTGCTCCATGAGCAATGGTTGCTGATGGGTACTAAAGGCAACCTGTAGCTTTGACGGGTTCCTCACAAATGCAACAACGGCGTGTCCTTTTGTGCTAGACCGGATAGGAATCGGGATCCTAAGTTCCCCGTTCCAGCTATCACTAGGACACGCATTTTCTCTGGTAAGACTGGCTGATAGGAGAGGGAGAATTGTGATTTGGAGAGTGAAGTCCGATTTCAGGTTGAAGGCCCTACTTATGCACAACCCCGAGCCAAAAATACTGAAAATTAAAAATAAAAAACAAAAGATTTTGATCACCACGAAACAATGTGGTTCAATGCGGTAGTCTGATCTGCCGCACATGACAGAAAAAGCGAGTGGCGTTCGCGGAATTCCATCCCGGTTGCGAGACTCACAACTGGTGGAGTCGAGCGGGCGAATAGACTACCGGCGCTAAACTTTTTCCGGTTCAACCGCGATGAATGATTAATTCAACTTGATTCTCACCTGAACGAGTCTTTTACCCCCGATGATGGACTTCCGTGTCCGATAACTAAGCCCCTTCCCAGAATATAGTCCCTTTTCTCGACGACGGCGGTAGGCTACAGAAACGATATCGCGTCACCAACTGCAAGTCTCGCGGAGATGTTCAGCGGACTCTATCGCATTTATGCGGGCTTTATTAGTCCACCGCCGGCTGAGAAACACAATGATGCAATTCGATTTGGGCTCCTTGGCGCATCGAACATTGCGTAATAATGCCCCTGGGATGTCATTTCGTGTCGACTATGACTGACAAGAAATAGCCCGATTGCCCTGATTACCCCTGCAAAATCGCATCCAGACGTCCTGGTTGCTGCAGTCGCAGCCAGGGATCGGAAACGCGCTGAAGTATATGCCAAGAAACATGGTATTCCGACTGTTCATTCAACCTACGAAGGTACCGAAGAACCAAGATGCTCAAGAATCTACTGCGGCGCTGACATATAAACTAGAGCTCCTGCAGGACCCCTCAATTGACGCCGTTTACATTGCACTCCCAAACAGCCTCCACTATGAATGGAGTCTACGCTCTATCCGCGCCGGTAAACATGTCCTTCTAGAGAAGCCATCCTGTTCAAATGCCGAAGAAGCACGCGCCTTATTCACCCACCCGCTCCTGAAAGCAGCCGGTGCCCCAATTCTTCTCGAAGCCTTCCATTACCGTTTTCACCCGGTGTGGCAGACCTTCATGGCGCGAATCCATCGTGACCCGGAAGCAGGCCGAGTGAAAGAGGCTTTCGTGCAGCAATATCTTCCCAAGGGCATGATCCCCGATAATGATATCCGGTGGCGATTCGATCTTTCCGGGGGCGCGATGATGGATTTTGGTACGTATCCCATGAATTGTCTGCGGCAGATCTTCAATCAAGAACCAACGGAAGTTCTCTACGCCAATCCTCGGGGATTGAAAGCGTCACCAGAGATCGACCAAGCGATGATCGCGAGCTACCGGACGGGAGACGGTGCAATAGGGACGCTGGTTGCGGATTTGTCTACGTCTGGAGGATGGCCGCTACTACCGAGTTCATGGTCTCAGAACTTTCCGCGACTAGGCTGGCCGAAGTGTGAGGTTGAACTAGAGGAACGCGTTCTGGAAAACTCACAGGGGCATGTGCACACCGTGAAGAGAAGTGTGGCTCTGTGGAATCACTTGATGCCGAGCATTTATAATCGACTTGATGTGGAAGATACGCATACGATCCGGGTTGGCGAGCAAGTGGTGAAGTCGTGGAAAGAGTTGAAGCGGGAAAATGTGTATAAGTGGTCATCCACACAGGCTAATCCTGGGCAGGAATGGTGGACCAGCTATCGCTATCAACTCGAAGAGTTTGTAAACAGGGCCAAAGGACGTGCTGGCTCGGGGGTTTGGGTTGATGCAGATGACAGCATCAGGCAAATGGAGGCCATCGACGAGACGTACCGCAAGGCTGGGCTTAAAGTCAGACCGGGAAGGAATGTCAGGATTTGAGTGGAACACGCGAAACGATACAAGAATAATACACGCAAGGATCTCTCAAGGCCGAGATGTACACCACATAGAAAAGACGCACAAAAAAAATTTTTGTAGGGTTGAGCGTCACCGAGTCAAAGTACCGTTAACACACGCCAATGTGTATACACGGACAGAAGCAGTTATCTCATCGACTATCCACATGGTTCAAAAGGGAGCAATGGCAGCAGTTCATCCATAAACTCCTGCGCAGTGAAGCGTTCCTTCTGGGGACAGAGCGCCTTGGAGAGAACATTGGCCATATCCTTCGTCATGCCAGGCAGGAGATCCGCAAAGTCATCATGCAACAATACTTTTCGTTGGATTCTCTCCGCAAAGGTCTCTTTCCGAAAGTTCGGCCATTTCGGGTTTTGCGCATCGAGGATCGCCTTCCATAGCGCTCTTATCCAACCCAGTGGTGGATGGCGTACTTGCACTTGAGTGGAAAATAACATGACCATCACCGATATAGCTGCGGCAAACACGTCACCCTTCTTGCTATCATACGACGGGCCGAGCATGTATTCTGCGTGGTGAGTTAGTACGTAAGATGAGCCTAGACCTTCGTGACACTTACCCAGTGGTGTATACCCCTGTGTTCCGGCTCCTGTCGAGAAGGTATCGACTAGGTCGGTAGCTCTATCCAGATCTGCAACAAAGGCCTGCATTTTTCCGTCCTGCTTTCTAATAAAAACATTGTCCGGCTTGAAATCTCGATGCGCAAGCCCTTTCTTATGCATGTCCACGAGACCCTGCAGCATCTGCTGGGCAATCGATTTGTGATATTGCTGATAATCGCCATCCTTGGCCTTGACGATCCAATCCACCAAACTTGAGTCCATAAGCGGCGTGACTTGAAATATCTTGGGCTCGCGGGATCGGTCTTTTGCAGTCTGGAAGTTCTCGGCTCGGAAAAGCCCTAGCTGGTCGATCACGTATGGACTGTCTTTCAGATCATCCATATAAGCCCCAGCTTGGGCAAGACTTAAATCCGGTGACAACTTCACAGCCACGGGCATGTCGTCGAGGGTTCCCCTGTAGACGATACCATCTCCGCCCTCGCCCAGAACAACATTCTTCACCTTCAACGACCGGCCATTGTAGGTATAAATCTGGCTTGTTGGATCGTTTGGGACCGCTTTACGGCTTGCCTGGATTGTACTTGAAACGAATTTGGCCGATATTGATTCCTCTGGTGCTTTCTTTCCACGATTCTTGTACTTCTGGTAAATGTCCCAGTTCTTCAAATCCGCGCTATCTCGGCGGGAAAGAGGGCGCTCCGTCTCAAAGTGATACGGCTCGCTGGGTAGCGCATAGTCAAGCTGAGCAGGGAGGGCATCGACGGGGAGACACGTTATGAGATAAATCAACAACCACCAATAAAGCCCGAGGACGGGAGAATTGACGCGTATTCCACGGGGGAATTGCATTTTGTCAGGATGAGCGAGTAAGATGCGCACGAGAAAAACCCGTCTCGTGCCCTGCAGCTATATATGAGAGGTCCTCTTAAGTTTACGGGCAAAAACTCCTCGGCGTCGAGCACCTCGTATTGAACTTCACTATATGCCGCACTGGGACTAATTCTGGGGACGGGGCGACAGTGTACCAATTCTTCACGTCGGGATTATTGTTTCAAGCGGAGGAAAACGTGAAAGAATCGTTCGTCAGAAGATGATCTATTCTAAATGGAGATTCAGACACTTGCAGGTCTTGGCAAAGCCGCCCAGTCGAATAGAAGCCAATATAATCTTCTCGGGCATAAGAAATCCCCGACGCGATGGATCTTCATCTGGACCCTTGAATTTTCTCGAACTCTTTCATGCTTACACCTTCGCTTGATGATACGAGATGCAATCTATGCAATCCCCTGAGTCCTTTCGGGCATAGTTCGAAGTTGAAACATTCCTGCTTGTTTTCGCTGATGAATATCCAATATGACTTCTCGGCAAAGACAATTTAGAATTAGGGCAGAAGCCCTCAGACACACTGTGAATACTTGGTTCAGGCCTATGTACGCTTTTACAGATCCAGAAGCCCGAAGTTTCTGGAATTGCGAAGTATTTCTCACAATCGCCAAGTCTCCGAAGGAGTGAGGGCCTGACACTTTGCTTCATCTTCGCGGGGCGTTCTGTTATAAGTTCATTGTAGACGTCACAGCGGTAGAGAAGCAATCCCGGGGAATCTTCTGGACATTCTGGACTCCAGGGATGCCGCGTGTCCGTGGTTCCTGCAACCCAGTCTCGGATGAACCATCCAGGATATCTTTCATTCTCCCGGCCACCAGTGCCAATGCCGAGTTCAGGATGAGGGGCTTTTTCATACGGATGTTTTGGCTATTCTCTGCTTGGCCAACTTCACCACATGCGCCAAACACGGTTCATCCCACTCGAGAAATTGGTTGCCTGTCATTCATCAAATCACCATGAAGCTTTGGTGAATGATAGTGCTCCGGCGAGAGGTCCTTCTTGTCTTTGCGCGCGACTATCACGGTCCCGATGTTGGGCTATCTTTGCGGAGGCTCCAGTCCGGACGTAGGCTCGTTATTGATGTACGTGATGGGCTGGTTGTCAAGACATTCAAAGGAACCGTTGTCGCGTGTTCCGACTCGGCGGATGACGATGTCCCCCGGGAAGTCGAGCATCGCGGGGACAGGTGGGACGGTGTTCTTGAAGACGGGGTGATCGGCGGGAATGCTGGTTTCGGACCAGGGGGCAACTTTCTCGCCACTGCAACTAACAGTCACGGCCTTGATGGTGGTGTTGGTTGAGGGCGAGGGAGAGGATGCAGTGGTAGCTGCAGCTAGCGCGGCACGGAATCCGGTTCAGAATCGGAGTCTGTGTCAATATTGTCCCATTTGGAGTAGTCAATTGAAGGCATCGTGGATTGATGTTCCTAGGACCCTTTGGATTTGATTGATGGAAGAGTCCAAGTTGTTTTCGGAGGCACGAAGCGGCCTCGCTAAGCGAGCTTTTTTCCTCGATCAAAAATGAGAAACTAGAATTGGAACACGACAAAAACAAAATCGACAGCGGATATACCACTGGCCAAATTCAGCTATCTCTGCCTCTTCGACAAAATGAATACCATCTCAGGGAGGTCTTCATCGATGTATTCCTCCTCGTCATCATCCCAACTGACTTGTTGGTAAACCCGTATCTCTGCAATGTTTTTGCGAAGCGCGCTCATGTGGTCCTTCAGAATATAGTAACCCCCGTTGCCATTTGGGGATCCAAAAAGCGCGAAGAAGTATCGACTCGCTGGATCCGCCTCTTTCTTAGAATCATCACGGGGCTTCAAGGTGTAAACCAGATAAGTCCCCGAACCAGGACGCTCGGTGGTTTCAAACTCGTTGTCGTCACGCATTTCATCAATGATTTTCAGCGTATCAGGATTCACGAGGTTCTTGTGAGCCAACCACCATAGGCCCGCCGCTTGGTCTTCGTTTTCACAATTTGAGCTCCATAAAGCCCAGGTCACGTTCGACCATGACGTTCTGGCTGAATGTTTCTTCCCGTTTTCGTCCGTGGTTTCTTTGTAGGCTTTGATCACCTCCAGGCCTCCGTATCCAGGACAATACTTATTATGGAACACGATCCCATCGGTGGAATCATCACCCGGGTGATCCTTGTCCTGAACCAACATATCAAAGCAAAAATCGCCCGATGAGGTGCTGGGATCAGATTGTAACAAAACAGCCAGATCGGATTCGCTCGGCATCGCCCCGCATGCATTTTGTATATTCCAACCGCCTTGTCTAAGTTGGTCTGGGGAGAGGGTTGGTAGGTCACGGGGCAGGTCTGCCTGCAATCTTTGATTCAGATCATCCCACTTTTGAAGGCCCTTTTCATAATATCGTTTCACGCGATTGCTTCGTTTGATGGGGAGTCTTCGAGTATGCAGCTTCGTGTCCATTCTGTAAGGAATCGAAGCAACGGCGGTATGACTGATTGCTTTGAAAGGCTCCGGCGAGGCGTTCCAATCATCATTATCTGCGAGTGCTACCGGTCCGACCTGTTCAGGGTCGATTTCTCGCCCAGCGATCTATGATGGAAACGGAATAGAATTAGAACTGTGTGCTAATCTAGTCAGTTGCCATCAGGAAGCATGAACCCACCTTTCCTGCATAGCTCACCAGCCATATGATGAGAAATCTGAGAATATGGATACGAATCATGGTTGCTTGAGAAAATGATAGGAGAACAAAGGATGGGTCTGTTGGTTTCTTTGCATATGACCTACTAATTCGGTACTCATCATGTGCTCGTACTTGACTCAAGAAGTTCATTTGATATTCCATTCATATTACGTTACATTAATCTCTCTGCTATTTCTGAAGTGGTTACCTGACGCGCAAACAGGTATGCCTCGTACGCAGTATTGCTCTACTGTTTTTACCAGCATTTCTTGGCAGATTGTACAAATAGATCCACTTTGCACACCAACACCGCCAGGTGTTGGTCGCCAAAAGGGCACGTCTAGGGGGCCGCAGCTTAAAGTGAAGGTAGTTAATTAACTAATCAGGGGTCTTGCGAGACAGGCATCTAGCTTGAGAACGGAACTGGCTCGACCGTATATGCAGCACGCGTCATAATACCCACTTTCCCTTTTCACCCCGGCAAATCGGTACCCTCGGGAGTTTCGGACGCCCATGAGGACAGTTAGAGTGGAGAAAGGGGTAGGTTTTTTGAAACAACGCCAAGGATCAAGGGCCAACACAGACTAAGTTTACCGTGTACACAGAGTGGTGAGGAAGGAGAGGCATGGTCGGGCAAGGAATGGCCTGACTCGGCTGCTAATTTCAAATTTGTATCGCTGATACAAACTAATGTTAGACAATGACACCAAAGAGAAACTTCCTCTGTCAAGATATAACTCACCACGAGCCATATATTCGATCTGATATTTCTACCGATTTGGCTTCAATTGAATCTAGATGCTATACCTAGTGGGGAGCGAGCGTAGATGTTTGACGGCCTAGCAGGTATTGTACCCAGTGCCGTATCATCATAGCAACCCTACAAAGATTGTACATAACGATGATAGGCAACACACATTCCTTCGTCTTTCTGTTTTACACTATAGAGACAGCTGTCTTCTCCTTTCCATATGAAGGTCGTGTCGCGTGGGCCGCTTATCGATAGGAATTCAAATTCCGCTTCCGTTGCATGGATGCCATGATCTCATACACTTTTCGATCGAACATTTAAATACCACGAATTAACCAAAAGGTTCCTACCTTTTGCTTCTCGTATACCTAGCCTGACTGAACCTTCTTGTGGTTTGACCTCGCGCCGACTCCCGTCATGTCTCACCTCCAATACTACGCATACAAAGACCATGGGCTACGGCAAACGAAATCTTTCTGGTACCACCAGGCCGTCCGTGTTGGCGACCGAATCGAGTGCGCAGGCCAAGGTAAGAGCCCAAATTTATCGCCAAAATACGACTACATCAAGTGTCTCGGCTGACTGAACTGAATCAAATTCTCTTCCGGTGTGTAGGTGGTTGGGATCCCGTCACAGGCGAGTTTGAAAAGGAGATCAACGCTCAAATCGATCTTGCATTCACCAATGTCGAGCGCTGCCTGAAAGACGCCGGAGGGAAAGGCTGGTCGCAGGTCTTCCGAGTGAACTCGTACCATGTCCCCATCAACGACGAGGCCTTGGCTGCGATGGTGCGGAATTTCAAAAAGTATATGCCCGATCACCAGCCTATCTGGACCTGTGTCGGCGTCAGTCGTCTGGGTGAGGATGATATGCGCGTGGAAATTGAGGTTGTGGCACACGACCCTGAAGGAGCCAAAGCTGCTGGGAGCATAAAAGGGACTTTGCGATGAATTCTCTATATGCTCAGAAAGTCTGACTTTTCCCCCTTCACACCAGAAAATTGTATGTAATAAAATGCAGGTCCATTCGTGGCTACACGGGGTTTCCCTTCATCTAATCTACTGGATATCGAGTTCCTCCTTGCCGTCAGATCTCATCCATGATTTCCATCACTCGGATTGTCTCCGCCTGAGGAATGATAGAGCTTTCCAGTTTGACATCCAATACATCCAGTGCAATGTTATCTGGTTGGTACTGGAAGCTGCGTCCCGGGGCTTTGAAATCGTATGTTTTGCCCGGTCCACGAGTAATACCGTCCCCCGAATCCCCGCCGAATGGATGATAGACCGTGAATGCATGTGGAAGCGAGGGACAACAGCCGTGGACCTCCACAGACCCGGCAATACCATAGATACGAGCGAGCAGGTCAGGATTGCAGCTTGCCTTTGTCGTGGAAGTGACGATGCCCTGCTTGCCAGTGGAAGGGTACTGAAGAATCACACTGGTTGTCACCTCAACATCCTCCCAGTGAGTCTGTGCGGCCATAATCTTTGGCTTGACAAGATCCGCTGCGAATTTGGAGTCGAGACTTAGTATATTTTCCAGCTGCGATTGCGTCGAGATAATTCTTTTTGTGGAAAGCGTGTGGCGTTCCAATATAGACAATGTCGACATCCGGGTCCTGATAGACCTCATCGTAGTTACTATAGATTGTAGACGTCTGCTGTGGGCAACACCGCTGTACAAAAGCTTTGCCTCTGTTTACGTCCGAGGTCCCAATGGCTTGTATTATGTGGTGAACCTTTGCATCCGGCCGAGACAGAGCTAGATCGGCCACATACCAGGAAGCGATCTTGCCCGTCGCTGTTGTGAGCTGGTTAGTAGCGTTGCGTATGTTCCGGGGTTTGAATCACTTCACACTGAATTTACTTGAAGCTCAACACTTGCCCCGCAATCGTCGGACCGGACATAATGGAGGCCGGGTTTGCTATTTCGTCATGATATGGTGTGTCTTGTCGACAAAATCTTCGAAACAGTCTCCAACGCGTGATCACATCCTTGACGCGTAGGTCCTTGCTCTCGATAGCCTCACCCACCTCCTTTTTCTCACTGTCCTTGTTTGTCAGGCCTCGACACACAACCTCGATATCGAAACCGTCGGCCTCGGTCGCATGGATCTGTTAATACCATCGGATGCATCGGTATGATCCGGGATAGAAGTATCGTGCTTCCTCAAGCTCGCCATGGAAAGTTTTTGTGATTACAGGAAAGATTGTGAACCCGCGAAACTGTCCGTTTCAAGTACAATGGGGAACGGCACTTTCATAAAGATTTCCAATAGGTGGATCTCTAATATAAACGGTAGCAGAAAACAAAGCAAAAACAAAAGTGACTCGCTCCAGAACGTCTCTTCAATCAGTCCATCCATCTTGCGAGGTACTTTGCACCCCTTCTCCGTATCATGCTGCACTCCATTCTTATCAGACTGAAGCCGTGGGCTCAAGGAATCATCGATACCGGATCTCTGGCATATCCACGCCCTTTGCTGCCCTTGGTCGAGCCTTTGCCTCCCTGGGCACATTCCTCGGCGGAGGTCGCGTAGGGGGTGCATATATGCCCGGTGGAGTAGCCCGTGCTGACCAAGAGTATTCAGGTGCCAATCGCGACCGGTGAGAGACCGTTGGTAATTCCTGTGTTATACTGGACTTGTTATCTGCGACACAGAAATCTAGTCGCTCGTTGGGAACCGTGGCGGTATACATGATGTATCTTAACCATGGACCAGCCGGACGCAAGGATTCCCCCGGTCGATAATCTCCATTCGTCAGGCTGACTTGGATTCTGGTCCAGGGGGCTATTCTTTCCCGGTTGTTGTTCAGCATGGTGACTTCCAATTCAATGATCTCTCTGGTCACATTCCCGGCACCGGTGGCGAATTGAGTGGTCCAAAGAACGCGCGGTGGGCGCTGACGGGGTGGACCGAAAGGGCCCATGAGAGTTCGGATATCACCGCGAAAGATGTTCATCATGCCTGCTCCAGTGTCGTGGAGAAACTCGAGCTCGTCCCACCATTCATATCCTGGAATGCGAAGGGCAAGTTTGTACTGAAGTAGAACACGGGGATAGTTAGCATTTCCACGTGAGAAATTGGGTCCATTCAATCATACCAGAGTCATATGCTGCCACCTTGTACTAGCTCGAGTAGACATAAATAGCATATCTGTCTGCGGTCGGGGCACTTCGATCTAATTCGTCGTGAGCTCACTTGAAGGCGAATGTAAGAAAACAAATGCCATACCCCTTCAGTCCAGAAGCTATTATGGCCATCGTATTTGTCGTAGATGGCTTCAAACTCATCCCAGTGAAATGGTCGTGGCTGGCAAAGCTGTTTTCCTTTGGACCAGTACGTAACAAATCCCTGCCTCCAGTCTAAACTCCCATCCTCGTAGGCCTTGATCACGGCTTTGATATTTTCCAGCTGTCTTTTCCTCCGCTGTCGACGGGGATCCTCGTACTCCGGCTCTTCCTCGGTCACGACCCTGTTCTCTTCCGGAGGCTCACTCTCTTCTCCAAGTTGGTTTTTCAAGACCGGCTGGTACAGTTCCGTGATCTCTTCGAGATCCTGGCTTTGATAATCCTCCTCCCCCTCGTAGGCTCTGATAGGGTCCTTTCCTTCATCCCCGGCAAGGTTATCAACGTGATCATATATCTCCTTGAGACTCATAATGCGTTGCACATTCTCCCCTTTCATGCCTGGATACAACGCTTCCATGATTCTGGGAAAGTGGGTTAGCTTGGATCCGGGCCACCGGGTGGTCAATCAACACACCTCTCGTCTGATTTTACAAGTTCATATTCCTTAAGCCTTTGTCGAAATATCATCGGCATGATATTCGCTTGGATTCTCTCGTGGCATCTGGCAATCTGCCCATCAATATCACTGCCACGATCTGTTAGGAATCTGAAATATTTATTGTCGACCAATTACTCACTAAGGATCGAGATCGGGCTCATTGGTAGTCCAGCCGTCAGGGAGCCTTGCAGGGTCCGTCATGGGCCTCATGCCCGTGTGCTCCCATCTTGGATTTGGTTTCGGATCGACAGTTTTTTTCGGGTTCTTGGAAGATGGTCCTGCCTCAGAACTTGCATTATCCGTCCCAATTCCCCTTTTGTTGTATGGCTTATCAAGATTCAATTCGTCGGGGTTGACGGTAATGCGGTGGCATGGGTCCCATGGTGAGGATTTACCCTTTTTCCTTGTATTCATAATAGCCCAACCTGCTTAATCATGTGTCTGATTATGTGTTCGTGGGGGGAAAAATGGAATGCGATTATGTGTTGTGATTTCAAAGTCGTGTTAGAATGTGAATATCTTCTCTTCATCAGAGACATATAGGCAGATTCGAAACAAAGCGCATTCACCAAATATCCTCCTTCGAATCTGCTAAAGCACATTCATTGACAAGTATGTTTCGAAGTTGTGGTGGTATTTTCTTTGACTATTCCCCTCTTCTTTCACTACACTCGGTGGCTCTAATTTCAGATTTTTCAAAGATAAGCATCGACCATCCATATCGCCATAGAGAAGGTACAAAGAGTGCCATCAATGAAAGTCTGAAAATTCAGGCGACAAAGACCAGCAACCGTACCTACTGGTGGTCTGCTACTTTCGCAGCATGGACTGGGACTCGGGCCATCCTCAGATGACCTCGCCGATACTGTGTTCACCAAGAACTCGACTCGCTGGGACCCGGGAGACCAAACATTGCCCGGGTTAGATCTGAATATTGTCCGATACAATGCCGGAGGATGCTCTTGGAATACCACCAACGGCTCCATCAGCATGTCAGCCTCACCCGAACATCCCGACTGCGAAGCAAATCGCCGCAGACTTGAAACGGTCCGGGGTGGAAGTATGCTTTGTGTCGGACTCTTCTTTCAACAACCTCTCTTCCCCGGGCGCTATTCCTGCATTTCAAGACTGCAGTGCTGCAACTAGATGGTGCAGGTTCGATATGGCCCGTCGGAATTCTCAGACTTCTCGTGAGATTAAGACAGAAATCGACTCAAGAAAAGAGCGGGAAGTGATAGAAGTCTCTAACAGTGGTGCGGGACAGGAAGTGTGCGAGTTTATAACCGGGAATCTCTCCTGCATACCTGCACTAAAACCTTTAGCTACATGACATCCCAGGCGGTTCAATGGACAACGAAGTGGAAGCTCGTCACAAGTTCAGTCTCAGACCATTACAGACTCACCAAGCTCGACGCCAACGGATGAGAGTGAGACAGACTTCGACAGTGATGTTTCTGCGAAAACAGAAAAGGCCACGGCGGGCGATATCATTTTTATTCCCCCGCAACAGACCTCGGGTGAAAAGATCCCCGTGCTAGTGGCGAACCACCCATCGCAAATCAAGATTTGGCCCGAGAACTCTGCAGCGGTTGTACCTGCAAGAGACTCCTATCATGCTTCCCTGCGGCTTGAACACAGTGGCCGCCGCAGCCCAGATCCAGTCTGGGTTGTTGAGATTGTGAGCCCTTGCGTCTCCTTGGGGTCCCCGGGGTCAGTAGAAAAGGCCTGTCGAGATGCTATTTGGCAAGTGGTGCTACAGCTTCAGCTCGGGCATTGAGTGTTGGTTTAAGTATCGGGTCCATGAAAAAGTACAGGGGAAAGACGCGTACAGGGGAAAGACGCAGGGTTGGTTCTTGTCTACATAGACGACTTGAATTAGCGCTCTTATATATTCTCGGATAAAAATATGGGGTCAACCTTGAATATATCCAGTGTAGGTAGACCTTCACTGGCCTCCCTTTTGCGTGATGATTGCCTATGCCCGCGAGTCTAACAGAGAAGAAAGAGGCTTCCCCATATTGTATCCAAGGTGGTCGTGGAAATGGATGTCAATCCTGAAGATTTTCAACGCGTTTTTGAGCGTCGCTAAAATCTTGAAGGTGCCCTAAAATACAGAACCGGCTTATTCCCTTAAATCTAGAACCACGCTTATGCCGGTTATCGATCCCAAGCTACCTCATGATCTTGATGAACACTGCCAATATATATCCAACTTGGCCTTTTGTTTACTGACAGGGGGACCTACAACGGATTAAATGCGGGGTCACGGTAGTTTTCTAGTAGGGCAGCCACTTTCGATATACCTAACCAGTCAAACTGGTAGAGTTGAATGCATCAAATCTACTGCGCATTAGATTCGTCCGTTGCCGGGGTCCTGTCTACACCGTGGAGTTGCTTCTTCCGCTACCAAGACTACCCCGATACGACTGCGAAAACCTCTGGCAGAGCGACTTATGATCCAAACGCAAGTTCGTTGTCGCAAGAGAGATGGAGACGGACGAGCCGTCTCTATAATGGAACAGCGATAGAACGAATCCACGATCCCCAACTGCAATAAACGAGATGGCCTGCCGTTATAATCGCAGTCGATCATTTGCGGATATAATCCAAACTAGCCAGACACTGGTCGAAGCACCGGGGATGGGAGGAAATAAAGATTTTCGTTTTTCATTGTATCACGATGCACCTATTTGCTGCAGGTGAATCCTGATCATAGGAGATTGATCTCGTTTTTCGAGTCTTTTCGAACTCCCACGCCATCACAGCCATTGAAATATGAACATAACCCCAGAAAAACCCGCTTAAGCCGACTTGCTCTTGACAGCCTCACGACCCTGGGCGATGCGCTGCAGCAGAGACTCACGGTCCTTGTCGAGCTTGAGCTGGGTGATAACGACCTTGCTAGCGCTGAGGGGGATGGGGACGGATTGACCGTTGCTCTTGTCGCGGGTGAGCTCTGTGGGCGGGGTTAGAATGAATACATCGGAGCGAATAGGCCGGTTCTCTTACTCTCAACGTGGACGGCGAACTTCAGACGGTAGACAGCGCTGACGCGGCCCTCACGGCCCTTGGACGAGCCCCGGGTGACGAGGACGGTGTCGTCACGGCGGATGGGGATGGAGCGGACCTATTGAATACGAGATTAGTCTCGTGAATAGTCCTTTATATCGTCGGTGCTTTTTCCGTCCACAGTCCCCCCCCAGGTCCGATGAACGAGCGAGGGTAACCTCGATTGGTGAATGCCCATGCCAATTCCACCCAAACTCCAGGCGGTTTGCAGATCGAAGCGTGGTGTCAAACATACATTGTACTTCTCACGGAGCTCCTTGCTGAGGGGAGCGCTCATAATCGTGCGGCGCTCACTGGAGGGGGCCGAGAAGTGAGCCTGTAGATTGGAAGTTAGGAATCGATCGTGCGAGCGGGTTATGGCGTCAAAGTACCTTGCGCGACTTGCGGCGCGAAGAAGCGAGACCTAAGGAATGTCCGGTCAGCATACCGAGTCAAATTGGGTGGTGATGGCGGGTGCAGATGAGGAATCGAAAAGGTCGTGGGTGATCATGCGGTTCGAGACCACAAGACGGCCAGGATTGTCAAAAGAATGACGGGGGCAGACGTTGGCGACGTGCAGATTGGCGACATACCGTGGTTCATGACAGTCATCTTGCCGTGAATCGACTCGGGGGGTTGTCGGTGTCGTTGGCGTTGGGGTCGTTGCGAAGCGTCGAAGTCCACAAGAATCTTTTGTGGCCGAAAATGTGGGTTGTGCGTCACATGACATCGATGTTAGACGAGGGCTGCGTCCGCCGCCATGATTGGTCATGGTCACCTGATATTGATGAGTCATTTGGTTTTTAAATCGGGCAAGCACCACATAACTAGTTTTTACCTTCTTCTGTATCATTGATGCTTTGGTCAATCGATTATCCTTCTCTTTCTCGCACGATGATGGCTTTCCCTCACCATGCTATCGCATGACACGGAGGATGTTTGCCCGATGGGCTTGCTTGTTCCAACTCTCCAACTCCATGACCAGCATTTCCGACGATGTAGAAACGGCTTTTGGGTCCTTCCCTATAACTGTTCTCACATGGACAGTTCGGTCTTAAATTGTTGGCTGGATCTTGGCTCGGATCCGACCGTTGTCCTTACATGTAGTCTTCTTACACAAAAGACGAGCCCTACGTCTGAAATGTCTATGGAACATCCCACGATGATCAATGAAAAGTTCGATGCTAGTGTCTCAAGATTACCGGACGATTTTGATAAATTTAGTCATGAACAGGGAGCTATATATTAAGTATGAACAAAACACAACCCGCATTCTAGGTTTTACCCTCACGGATAGATCTTACCCTCTTCACACACCCGCTGGAATACCTCCTCTGTATGATGCACCACTCTGTCGCCGGCACACTCTTCTCTTACCTTGTCTAGTTTCGAGTTTCGAGGAAACGCTTCCCCATTCCAGTTCAACCAGTAACTGCCACTCCCCCTTGTGCCATCGCTGCCCACCGCGATGTCTCTTCCCTCGTTCATTCCCTCAATTCTCGAAGGAAACCTCTCGCTCGTCGCCGCGTATAAATGCCTCTCCCCACTTTCCTCGATCGGAACAATAAAAGGTCTTGCCAAGGTTTTAAGAATACCCGAAATCAGACTTCCACCGGGCATGTCGCGCATTAGAGACGTCGCCACGCCCGATGGATATGCATGGATGAAAGAAGTGTGCACATATTGCCGCGCCAAGGATTCCAAGAAGAAGTTCCCCATTAGACTGGCATGTGCACCGCATCTCCCAAGACTAAAGTTATGCTTCAAGCTGAGATCCGAGTAGTCCAGGGTGCTGGAGCCACCGGGGCGGACCGCTACAAGCGGGTCGAGCACAGAAATGACTCGGGACAGTCTGGCGCTAGGTTCAACGGAAGCGTCTTTCGCGGCTGCACTCAAGAGCGCAAGCATTTTGGTGATGAAACGCATGCGTGCGTAGTAATGTAGAACCAATTTGCGGTCCAGGCCTTCCGCCGTCTCTTCCCGCCCACTTAGTGTCATATAGCCGGGTGTCATGAAGAGCAAGTTCAGCTTCTTTTCTCTTGCTGTTATCTTGGCACAAACTTTGTCGACATTCTCAAGTAGAGATAAGTCGGTCTGGAGGAAGTTTGGCTGAGCGGATGGGTTGATGCTTTTCAGAGATGCGATGGCCGCATCGGCGGCAGACTGGCTGCGACCAATCAGAAAGATTTTGGGTGAGATGGTATGGCGAGCAAAAGCGAGTGCTGTAGAGAGGGAGATGCCCGAAGTACCACCGACTAAATAATATTAGAAGGCTTGCGCGAGAAAAGCAACGAAGTCTTGAACATACCGAACACAGCGATGAGGCCGGGGCCAAGGGACTCGAGTGTCGCATTATGGGATTTCACAGCTGTGAGGCTAACCATGGCTTTTTGGAAATGTTGAGATCAGCAATTATAGGTTGTAATTGACACGTAGAGGTGAATACATCATTAAATAGTTTCTGCATGTCCATGGTGTCGAGATGCAACCAATCATGTCTCGGGATTTGAGATGGCTGACGTGAACCACAAATTTGGCTGATGAAAGAACTTGTAGATCATGATCAACATGAGATTATTTGCGAAATACATCCAAAGCAGAGTAAATGCAAGGCCATATGATGTCAGAAATGACGATAATCAACAAGTGTACAATCTCGGCCACATTGTGCATCGCGGTCAATCTCTAGAAGTACATGAAAAATGAATGTGCTGGGAAGAACCAGGCATATGAACACAAAGAAAATCAAAGAAAGATCGGACTACACGTCCATGAAATCTGAAGTTGGAAGATCAATGTCCGAGTCAAGGCCACGACGCAACTCCGAAAGCCCTTCCCTCTCCAAAACTTCATCCTCCGTCAGAATGCCAATCCCGCTGTCCATGCGGCGACGGTCCTTTCCCTGCCCAATTCAACATCAACAAATCGTGTCACGCTGACGGGGGTGATGGGGTCGCTTCCCATCGCAGTGCCATCAGACATGAGATCGTCGGATTGAAGTTCCCAGTTTGCCGCGCGGACTTTAGCTCGCCGGCGCTCAGAGTTGACTGCGTCTTTCATAAATGAGAAGGACCGTGCCTGCTCTGTGGCCCATTTATCCAGCATTTCTTCGCGAGCGTCGGTTTCCATCTGTAGTTGTGTTTCCAGGCCGGCATTTACCTGGCGGAGTCGCTGAGCCTCTGACCGCGCACTTTCCAGGGATGTAGTGAGCTCTGAAATGCGGACATTGAGAATGCCTGCATCCTCCTCGTGTTCTTGGAGCTGCTCGCGGGCTCTCTGTTCACAAGCATCAAGCGACCTTTGGTGCTCCTGCTCCAGTGACTCGACTTCGGCAGTCAAGTCGCAAGCCCGGATCCGATTCTGTTCGACGGTCTCCTGCAGGTGTTGGATACGCGACTCATATTCTGCCACGGACACTTCGATCGAGGATCGCTGTTGTCGCTCCTTGATCACTTGTTTCTTGAGCGCAGAGACCTGTCGGGTATAGTCCTCCTTGGCTGTGAGGTTCTCATCTTCCAGCCGACTCACAAGCTGTTCGAGACACTTCACATCTTCTCGGTATTTAGTGAGGGCGTTGTTTAATCTGTCAATCCCCAGGGATTTTTCCTGGTCTTCATTTTCGAGGTCTCGCATGCGCATGCGGGTGTGAAGCATATCACCCGCAGACGACGCAATGGAGTCCTCCAGGTTGCCGACTTTGTTCGCCGCGGCCTCATATCGATATAACAAGTTGTCGAATTGGCCTCGAAGAGCCTTTTCTCGGCCAAGGGAGCCATCGTGATATTGGCGTTCTGTTTGGAGGTCCTTCACAAGAGAGCGCACTCGTTTCACAAGAGCACCTAGCGTGGCCTTTCCATCCTCAAGACCTGCATCGGCAGTCTCGCCAGGAAGGGCACGTTCCAATTCCAGGCGTGCGGAGCGGAAGTGGCTTCGCATGTCAAGAACCATGTCTTTGGCATTGTTGCCGGTGAATCCTAGGTTGGAGCACTCTATATTTATGCCTTCCAGTGCCTGGGTGGCTTCGGAGGCTCGAGACAGGGCGGTTGTCAATATATTCACCACATTCTCATCGAAGTCTGGTGGGGGTGATGACTGGCGAAGAGTGTCACCTAAGCTGGAGTGGTCGAAGATAGAAATGTGCGAGCGACACGCGTCAAACAGCTCCCGCTTCTCATTGCGGGCAGTCTGCAGGTCGATCGTGAGCGTTTGGGTATCTCCGGGGTTGTCGAGAACAGTGGTCTGATCGGAGACATTGACCCCTGACTGATTAGAAAGCGCAATACTATCTGGCGCTGGGAGTTGGTGATGTCTGACGGCACGAAGATCCGGCGAGTTTGAAACAATAACATCGCTATCGTTCAGAGTAAACGTATTCTCGTCATTGCTGGCTAGTGATGCTGGGACATTCATGTTTCGACTGGAAGCCACGGAAATTTCGTCCCAAAGGCTCGTCGTTGCGTTCTCCAATTCACGGATGCGCATTTGGGACGACATCCCAGTTGACTCGACGGACCAGTGGCCATCCGTTTTACTTTGTTGCTGTTTCATGGTACTCAGCTCTTGCTGCAGGGTATCCCTTTCATGCCGGAGTTGGGCCAAAGTTCTTTCGAAGCTTGACACATTGCGTTTCTCCCGCTCGATATGATTGATCTCATCGCTCAGCCCAAAACGTCGGATCCGTCTCTGGGTGCGGGTGTCTAGGATCTGGCGCAGAGGAGTAAATTGCATTCGCTGCTCCGAGCGATCTTCCTCAAAAGGCTCAACTGGATCAAAAGATCGACGAAATCGCGGCGTTGGTGCCGATCGTCGCCGAGCTTTCCGACTCGGCGTGCGGTCGCCGGATCCTGCAACCCCGGCAAAGGACGTACGTTGCATAGCCGGGGTTAAACCAGTGGAGCAACCTTCAGTGTCCTGCAGTAGAGGCCCGGGGTCAGAGAAGCGCACGCGCTTTCTGGACTTCTTGGGAGTGGCTGATCCCGTGGAAGGTGCGATATACTCTGAGCTAGCGCCATTTCGAGTTCGGTGTGAGACGGGTGACTCGTCCCTCGAGTGGGAGATGGAGCTATTTCTTCGCTTTCTCGCGGACTGTCGCGTCTCCATGATCAGAACAGATCTGATAACCGTGCTCAAAGTACTCCGTCCGTATGCAAAGTGAATTTAACAAGGATCAAATAACCCGTGAGAATATGTGTGTGCAAATATAGGCAAATAGAATAATAAAGCGCGTGAAGAATTGTTGAGAATGAATTGATTGGCACACGAAGGGTTAATAAGTAGATCACAACATAAACAAACAAGTGAGTCAATGCAGGCAGACACGCAGGCAGCAGAGGCGCCTTTGCGTGCCTCAGCCAATCTGCTTGCCCGATCCGGTGATGTAAACAAGCTTCTTCTTTGGGTGATCACGTGCTGCCATCGCAGGTTAGGGTTCGAATGTCCAACTTCACTTATGTTTCAAGCCCTTGGATAGGCTACGTGATGGCTTATTGTTCTCCTGCAAGAACCATGTCCTGCAATTCCCACCTTCACAGGCTATGCGATATTTACAGTTTTCATGGCGGTGATATTTACATTGGATCCTGGCGGGTTGTACTCAAAACCCGCCGCCAATAATCTATCCCGCCACACGATCGGGAGCGCTCATTGTAAAGAACCTCTATGTGAATAGCAAGACCCCCCACCCTTTACCCTCTTACCCTCCATACTTCAAAGCTCAAGGACGCTTCAGGGGCGCAACGGTCAGCAAGATTAAGTTCGGTTTACCCCGTCATCGGCTTATCTTATCACGAAGATCCGCCCCTCCGACAGCTCCTCCAGATTCTTTGACCACCTGCTCGGATTCCTCCCTGGACTGAGGAAGACAGCTTGCCGAGTGGTCTGTTCTTCTTGTATCGCCTCAACAAGCTCTGCTCGCTATGTTTCTTCCTATCCGCTGTTCCCTGTGACGCTATCTGCTTCCCTGGACTGAACTCAGATGCTCCCCGTTGCATCTACAGCCAACGAAATGCCAACCCCATCGATCATGGCCCAAGTAAGCCAATCTAAATACGAGTCGTTTTGAAACAGCTGGCTTACATTGTATATTCATGGCTTTAGAGCGATCGCGGCCTGGAGGAGCACCACCAGCTGATTGAGGAGATCTTGCATGACCATCCAAATGCTCGCCACGGACGCACCCTTGCACTGGTCGAACTACCCCCCGAAATCCTGTTTCAAATCCTTTCGCTCTTGTCCGCTCGGGACCTTGCTTCCGTGTCCTTGGTATGTCGGGCCCTCAGAGAGCATGCTATCGACGACCGGCTGTGGGCAAGGTTGGTCAATTCACACCTCCCCTTCCCCGTCCAGGATCCAGAGCCTTTTAATTCATTCCGCCGCCTGTATCTTGCGCATGTTACTTTCTGGTTTATTCCACAGTACAAGATTTGGTTCGCGGACAATGAACACACTGGCAACCTCATCGTGGCTCGATATGACCACCGACGGGGCGTGATCGAGGCATACCGTCTACTGGCAGACCGTGTCCACCAGCCCGAGCTTGTTTCCTGGTCGGCGAACCCAGACGTCATCATCAAAGCATTTAACCCGACAGTTCGTCTGTGGCTCGACGACCCGGTCTTGCTTCTCAAAGACCCGGATCCCTCGTCCGACATGGCGCCAATCCAGTCATGCAAGGAGGAGCGGCGGATGCATATGCCGACAGAGTCACAGCACGTCTTCAGCTCTTTTCTGCTCTGTTCCAAGCAGCCGCTGAAAAAGGAAGACATGAACCCGGACAATATCTGGCCACCCCCAGCGATTCCGAGCGACATCCGCACCCCGAGGAATCCTCCACGAGAGGAAATGGTGCAGCCTGAATCTGCTTCGGACATCTCACACGCAGTATTTCGTCTCCGTCGCTGGGCCCACTTTCGTCTTCGACTTTCCCCGGGCAACAATGAGACGTTGGTCACCTATGCCACCCTGGATCCGAGCCTATACACGCCCACGCCAGAGAAGCCCTACCAGGGAATCTGGGTTGGTGACTATTCGGCTCATGGATCTGAATTTCTCCTCTTTCTCCAGCGGGATTCACTCGATACAACCGAAAGCAGCGAGGATGATAGGGATGACAACACTAGAGGGGTTATTCATAAAGGCGGTTTGGCAGCTATCAAGCTGACGGGGGACCCGAACGTTCCGCGTGGTGAGGTTTCATTTGCCGCCGATGACATTGGCTCCCGAGGGCTGATCCGCGTGGCCAACGAGGAGCCATTCCGAGGTGCACGCATCGTGCGTGCCGCCGGTCTGGTAGCGGGCCTTGGTTTTCACGATGGTAAGCATTGACTTGAGACGATGGATCCGATTATCGACCAGCGGCTAATTATTTGACCCAAAATAGCTTCGGCGATCGATGCTGAACTCATCCTCATGTCGCCAGACTACATAGGCCTTTACTGGAAAGGGCTGGGGCACGCTTCTTTCTACCGTCGGGTGGACATTGATGCTCTGATCAAAATTTGATCGGCGGCTCAGTCACTTCGGGGTCATTTTTGATTTTACAGAGCCTGATAGGCACTTGTTTCATGTTCAGCGATGGTGGATACCCCGAAATGCTTTGCAATGAACATGCGTATGTACCATCGAGAAAATGCACAAACGATCTTGGGCATCTAATGAGCTCCACGTACCTGTATGGTCATCCCAGAGCACAATACATGTTCTACATCCGTTTAAACCGTAGGAGTGTTGACACCACCATTACAAGGCCGAGGTAACCTCTGAGCGCGGAATTTCAAAACTTCGCCTCACCATTCCAAAGATGACTTGGTTGATGATTCATCGATGCAACTTGAATTTCATGTGAAATCGAACAGGTACAGAGGTATCGCATAGAACGCAAAAGCCCAAGACGCCGTAGCTCTGAACATTGGGAAAAGAGTTGCAGTAGAGATGTCGTCGTCACTCATCAATCCAGCCACGAAGGCCACCTTGGTCCGGGCAATGCAAGCGGTTTCACGTAGAGAAACATTTGTACAAAAGGATGGCTCTCGTCGCTCGCCTTGAACTCCGCAGGGTCTCTATCCCGCTTTCCACGCCAGCCGCGCCACAGCCGGATACCACTTAAAGAAGCATAAAGAGACCGTCGGATGGGTGCATTTATCGTCTCCGCTCAAAGTAGCTGGTCGAGCCCATCACGGCCACGGACTGGTCCATGACCCACTCGCCGACACCGAGGTACTTGTCGATCCATTTCTTGATGTCCTGGCTGTCGGTGATCTTTTCGGAGTTGAGACTGGGGCTGTCAGCGGCCCCCGCGCGCAAGACCCGGTAGGGTGCGCGGGGGTCAATCAAGTTAGCAAGGTTGTCATCGTCGATCGAGTAGCGGTAAGGAGGGAACGTAGAGGGGGGAAATGTACGTGAGACCCGTGGAGCGCTTGACACCGGCTAGAAATGCGGAGACTATTGTGAGAAAGTATGTTAATTATCGTTCTTGCTGATATCGTAGGAATGAAGGACTCACAGAGGACCGCATCGAATGCGTAGTGGGTAAGACGACCGAACTGTTCCAAGGGCAGTTAGTCATACTGCTACGATCTCTTGATTGCAGGAGTCCCCGGCATCGTATCAGCAGGCTCCTTACCATGGTTGTGATTCGGATCAAGACTGTAGAGAAAATGAACGTTCCGAGCATTGGGAGCGGAATCCGCGCAGACGATGCAGACCGTCGGGGAAGCTATCACGTGCCGGACAATGCACATGACGCAGACTTAATCGGTGGCTGGTGTGGCTGGTCAGGTGGCTGGGACAAATGTGGCTGTTGTAGTGAGGCCGCGGGCTTATCGATAAGGTCGATCCCACCGAAATCCGTTTTCGACCGGAGACCGACAAATTGGCTGTCGTTATTTGTCACGTTTATTCGATAAAAGGACTCCGATTTACGCTGCGCAGGCCAGCACGGCCCCCAGCGGTTTTGGCGGGGCGCTTTTTTTTCTGCCTTAAGGATGTCCCGCCACTGCCGACAGTGACCAGGGTGTGTCGGGATGATTCTTGGAGGGGTAGTAGATGGGTTATAATAGGAGCAGCGCTTGTAGGGGAAATTATCAAAAAATACACTCGGGTCGATTTATCTCATCTCCCCTTAAATTCAAATCAATTCTCCCTTCCAAGGTACCTGACCAGTTTGGGGCACCAGGAACGTCTGGGCGGAGATAGTATCGGTGGCCGACATTTTCCCTCCCGCCCCTCACCCAACTTCTTTCGCTCCCCTCCTCACTCTTCCCCATTCCCCCATCCTTTCAATTCCTCTCTCCCCCAGATTCTATTAGTCTGTTCACAATGGCGGCTAGCAACTCCCTCGATCACCTGTCCAACCGGATGAAGCTGGAGTGGCACTCCAAGCTCAACACCGAGATGGTGCCGGCCAAGAACTTCCGCCGCACCTCCATCATCGGTACCATCGGTATGCTAATCCTTGATTCTGTGTGCAATGCGAACAGCATTTGCGGAGTCAATAAATCCCCGGAGAAAAATATTCGAGCTGACCGTGATTGCTATCCAGGTCCCAAGACGAATGCCGTCGAGAAGATCAACGCCCTGCGTACCTGTATGTGCGGCCGCATTCGACTGGAAGAATTTGGTGAACTAACGAGGATCCAGGCGGTCTCAATGTTGTTCGTATGAACTTCTCCCACGGTTCATATGAGGTGAGTTCTTGGCATCCAGATTCTGCGCGGGGTAGTGTTCATTGACTTGGACGCCAGTACCACCAATCCGTCATCGACAATGCCCGCGAGGCTGCCCGTATCCAGGTTGGCCGCCCCCTGGCCATTGCCCTTGACACCAAGGGACCCGAGATCCGTACTGGAGAGACCCGGGATGGCGCCGACTACCCCATCTCGGCCGGTGCCGAGCTCATCATTACCACCGACGATGCTCACGCCAGCAGCAGCGACGACAAGAAAATGTAAGAATTTTCCCGGGGAATCGGATCGGTCGGCAGATTCGTCGCTTGAGCGGCTTTCGAGTCCAGGACTAACCGCCGTGGCAGGTACCTCGACTATAAGAACATCACCAAGGTGATTTCCGCGGGCAAGCTCATCTATGTCGACGACGGTATCCTCTCATTCGAGGTCATTGAGGTGGTGGATGATAAGACCCTGCGCGTCAAGTGCTTGAACAACGGCAACATTTCCTCCCGCAAGGGTGTCAACCTGCCGGGCACCGACGTAGACCTGCCCGCTCTCTCGGAGAAGGACATCAGTGACCTCGAGTTTGGTGTCAAGAACAAGGTCGACATGGTCTTTGCTTCTTTCATCCGCCGTGGTAGTGACATCCGTCGCATTCGCGAGGTCCTTGGCGAGGCCGGCCGTGAGATTCAGATCATTGCCAAGATCGAGAACCAGCAGGGTGTCAACAACTTTGACGAAATTCTCGAGGAGACCGACGGTGTCATGGTCGCCCGTGGTGACCTTGGTATCGAGATCCCCGCCCCTAAGGTGTTCTTGGCGCAGAAGATGATGATCTCGAGATGTAACATCAAGGGCAAGCCGGTAAGTCAACCGTTTGAAATGGAGCGAACAAGGGTTCTCTCGGACAACCGAAACTGACGGCATCGCAGGTCATCTGTGCCACTCAAATGCTGGAGAGCATGACCACCAACCCTCGCCCGACTCGTGCCGAGGTTTCCGATGTTGCCAACGCCGTCCTCGACGGTGCCGACTGTGTCATGCTTTCGGGTGAGACCGCCAAGGGTAGCTACCCTTGCGAGGCCGTCAAGATGATGAGCGAGACCTGCCTGCTGGCCGAGGTCGCCATCCCCCATTTCAGTGTGTTTGACGAGTTGCGCAACCTGTGCCCTCGCCCGACCTCGCCCCCGAGTCGATTGCCATGGCTGCCGTCAGTGCCAGTCTGGAGCTGAACGCCGGCGCCATTGTCGTTCTGACCACCAGGTATGTGTCGCGCTGGTTTGATCATTGTAGACCGTGGAGAGATAAGAAGCGCTGACGAACCTCCAGTGGCAACACTGCCCGCCTGCTGTCCAAGTACCGCCCTGTCTGCCCCATCATCATGGTCACTCGCAACGAGACCGCCGCTCGGGTAAGTCATCACACCGATGGGATCGATTGAAGAGCTGTGCGCTGACCAGACATGACAGTACTCGCACCTGTACCGCGGTGTGTGGCCGTTCTACTTCCCCGAGAAGAAGCCCGACTTCAACGTCAAGATCTGGCAAGAGGATGTCGACCGCCGTCTGAAGTGGGCCATCAACAACGGCCTGAAGCTCGGCGTCATTTCCAAGGGCGACCCGATCGTCTGCGTCCAGGGCTGGCGCGGCGGTATGGGCCACACCAACACCGTTCGTGTGGTGCCCGCCGAGGAGAACCTCGGTCTGGTTGAGTAGATCTGTGGCACCGCATGATCAGCCCACAATCTCCAAAATTTTCAACAATCTCTTTCCTAATGTCGATCGCTGGTGCGAGGGATGGGATGGATAACACATACCTTTTTTTCATGTTTCTCATTTTGCTCTTATTTTCTTCACGATTCAAAGCCAAAGCTCGTTTTGTTCCATGGTCTGAACCCTCGCTGGGAAAGAATTAATGCATTGTTCATATAAATGAGACGAATTTCCTGCTCTTCTCGTATCAGCGGAATCGGTCATTGCGACCTGAATTAGACGACCTGCTGCGCTAATGGTTAATGGGTAAGGGTTAGTCGTGCAATGGGTACAGCGATCATCTAACACTGTGCGTCATATGGCAGACTGTCGCGCATCACTCTGTCAACGCAGGCAAGACCAGCTTCAAGAGAGAAATAGAAAACAAAAAAAAAAAGAGCGAGCAGAAAAGCCAGAGGATAAACGGGATTGCGGGGTGCGATCACGAAAACGCGCATCCCGAGGCCGAGGCTCTCCCGTGCTGCAGCCTGCATGCACGCCGGGACATTGTGCGTGCTGGTTTGGGGGTGATCTTGGTTTCTTTTTCGCATTCTTTTTAGGCGCAGAATCCCAAGACCATTAGGATCATGAAGGAAGTGTCGAGGGTGAAAATGGAAAGTTGGTCAAACACCTTCCCGATGCCGACCCGATCGGTCCCGGTTTCTGCCGATGCTTCGGGTGGGTGAAGGGGTTGGATTCGGGATGTGGATCTTTTTTCAAGGAAAATGAGGAAGTCGGTGGGTTGAATTGATAACATTGTTGGCATTGGATTCTACAGCCAGGAATTGGGATAGAATAAATCCATACATAAAGACTACTCGAAGGATATATACGAGCCAATGACCCGAGGGTTGTGACTGATTCGAATAACGCCGGGTAAGCCATGTCCAACTGGTCACGACCAGAGAGACAAATAGCAAAAGTTGAGAGATGCTGGAAGATATATTTGCTTCTGTGTATCTTGTACTCCACGTCATGCAAGTCTCGGGGCAAGTTGGACCCCAGTCTGTATGTGCAATGCATCTGATCATACCTTGCTCGCTTGGACCAATGAGAGCCAAAAGCATGTCCTGAAAAGGAGATTCGTGGTCATCGAATATGTTCATCAAGTCGTAAATGGTCGTGGGAAAAATATCTGCTATCTATCATTGAAGAGTGCTCGTTCCCGCGCCATCAAAGGTCTCCAATTCCATAGCATTGGACCCTTTGCTGTCTTCCTGGAGCAGCCGGTACATGGCACTGGTTTGAAATTGATGCCAGCAGCTAATTTAATTAGTATTCACCGGAGTAACCAACGGAATGGACCGACGTACCTTGGTGCTTGGAGAACGTATCGTGCCATGGCCTCCCTAAAACGGCTCTTGTACTCCTTGGGGCTGGTCACTGTCGGCCGATTGCGACCACCTCCAGCGAAGCCTCGATCCTTGATCCAAGACTCGAGCTTCTTGTCCCATGTGTATGTACGAATGCAGTCAATGATCCCGACTACCAGTTCGCTGCGCTTTTCGTCAATTGCGATCATAAGCGAGTAGTCCATAACAGTCTGGCGTCCAAGGAAAAGAGTATCGTTCCACACGCTTTGGCTTAGCAGTTTCTTAGAATGCTCTCGTGCAAAGAGTGGGGTCTCGTAGATGAAGTCCACCATGTTCTCATCCAGAAGAACTTCGTCGCTTTCGCCAGTGCTCTTCACTTTGCGGTTCCGCATTGAGCCCTTGAGATCAAAGATGTGGTTGGACTTCCGGTCGTAGAACAGGTTCTCCATCAGGAGCAAGAACCAGTTGAATTCCGTGCCGGTGACCGGGTTCTTCATAATGACCTGGTAGAAACCAAACATCTTGGCAATTGCCGACGGCAGCTCATGGAACAGCGCCTCGGACATGATTTGGAAATAGCCCGGCGCAAACTTGAGAAAAGCCTGGGTCTCGACGGGCGACAAGGACTTGAGGACAAACCGGTCGTCCAGGGTCTTCAAGAAAAGGGATTTGGTCTTCCCACCCTTCGAGTCCCATTTCGCACACCGCGACAATGCTTCCACGATGCGGTCCGCAACGCCACACTTGATGCGGAGCGCGTCAAACTGTTCGGCATAGAATACCTTGCAAAGCATCTTAGCCTGGCCTTCCTGAAACTGGTATTTCAGGTGGGTTCCAGTTTCTCGCAAGAGTGCACGCTCCAACCAAGTCTCCTTGACGAGATCTGGATCATGTCCGGAAATATCCCCGTCTTTTTCTGACTCGTGGTACTTGCTTTGAATGCTTGCTAGCTTTTCCTTGTAATCGAAGGAATCCAATGCGAATGCAACTAGAGAGCTGGGCTCGTCTTCTCGCACGATGATATCACAGTCGGCAAACACATGGTCCACGGCGCTAAGTGGATAGTCAAGAGCTGCCCAGCCGCTTGCCGAGCGCTCAGACCAAAAGTTGGTGAGCATTTTCAGCAGGGTTGTGCGTTCATGCTTCGCCAGATCCTTGAATTCGATTGATTCATCGTCGGGCAGAAGTCTGACCTCTTCTTGGGAATCGACCGGATGAAGATCCTCCGCTGTATTCCGATTCTCATCGCCAGAACCCTCTGGCTCGCCCTCGGAAATGAGATTAGAGTCGATGCGACGAAGGCCGTCTGATTCGAAAGACTCCAATAGCTCTTCTTGAGGAGCAGGCTTTTCCATGTGTTCATCATTTTCCAAAAGGTCATTCAACTCATCGCTTTTGCGACCTGATTCATCCCGTGGAATTGCCTTTGTTGCAGACAACTCTTCGCCATCGACTGGGGGCTCTCGTTCTTCCACAGCTTCTTTGACATTCCGGTAGACTTCCACGATTGGCTTGGAAGATGCCAGCGGGAATGCACGAGATTGGGTACCCCGAGCAGCACGTTGGCGTCTCTCCCGCTGTCGTTCCTTTTCGAACTCACGGCTCAGTTGCTCGAAATGCTTAGCAAGATTCGAAACACGGGAGCTACCCCTCTTATTGGGCGTTGACCGAGGAATGAGAGAGTGACCAGAGGTAAATCGTCCATTCTTGAGAGCACTTAATCCAAACCGCTCCGAGAGCTTCTTTTCGGGTGATTTGGTCTGCTCCTCCCGGGCGTGATACGGTCCATTTGGATCAGATGGCCCTAGTTTCAACCCACCCACAGGAATGCTGCCCAAGCTTCTTTCCCGAAGAAGATGCGCTGGTTGAGATTGCGCACGAACTAGTGGTGGGGAATGTGTCTTCCCAGACCTTCGGAAAGCTCCTTCGGCAAGCCTTGGGATCGCTGATGGCCGACTGGGAGGTGTACTTGGTTGGTCGGAAATGATACTTTCCTCCTTTGCCTCGGGGTTGCTCTCCTGAGTCATGTCGGTGGTCATTGGTGATGGTCGTCGTGGTGATGATAGCTCGCCCATGTTTTTATCAGCGTCTTCTGCAACGACAGTTGACACATCGGAATTGGACAAGGGTCGGTTTAGTGAGTCCGACTCAAGAGGCATTCGGTCAGATTGAGCAGAAGGAACGGCTAAGTCAAGGTGGCGAACTTCCTTTTGCGAAACGGCTTCGTCTTGAGGCGATGCTTTTTTGCCATTGACAGCGTCAATAGCAAGCTGTGAATCTTCGTTTTCGTTTTCGGGCAACCGAGGCTCAATCTCTTCAACTGGTGTTTCTCGCTGGTTTTTACCAGCATGCTTCTCAACAACAGACACCAACACATCCTGGGCTTTCTCAGGAGAAAGTGTCATACGTCGCATCATTCGGGGCTTGTCGCCTGCGTGGGTAGCTTCATCTCCTCCTTCTGCCTGGTTCTGCAGAGCCTCGTCCGAGGCGACAGATGTGGCATCCTTGTCAAGGAAAATCTTCTTCAGCTGCAATGTCGCGAGCCGTTTGATGTCCTTCTCCGACGGGAAGTAATTCCTTTCGAAGTCAGCGAAAGTAGTATCCCATTCAACTACTTTCTCTTGGGCTGCGCGAAGGACTTCGTTCAGTGGTATGATCTCCCAGTAGTGTGACTCGGTGTACTTTTCCTGCAACTGGCGTTTCAAGGAAACGTGATCCTCGTTGACTTTTTTGAGCAGCTCCTCGATCTCTTGTCTGCATTCATCCAATAGCTCAGGCACGACGCTTTCCACGTTGATCCCTTTCAAACGCGCTTGGACTGACATGATGAACCTGCCAATGCGGTTCTCGGTGCGCGTGTAAGAATCATTGCGCAACTTCAGATCGTTGTCCACTTTCCAGGTAACGCGAGGTCGTGGAACAACAACCTCCAGAAGATTGATCTTGTCGTACTGAATTCGAAGTGCGACATTTTTGAATCCAAAGTAGCGCAAATGGTCCCGCTGAACATCATGAGGGCAGACACCTGCACGAGCATGCAGATTTCGACCCCAAAAGGAAACTTCCAGGTATTTGCCAAACGAGTATTTCCACGTGTTCTCTGACATTGGCATGACCTGGGTTTCGTTGCCGCAGATTTTGCAACAACTCCACATTAAGACTCTATCCTGAAGGCCGCGAAGTTTGGAGGGATATGGCTGGAGAAGGAAACTAAGCTGAGCATCCCCATGCACATATTGCCGATGGTGTTCAAACATATGCTTTTCACAGCCATTGGCAGTGCAGATAGATGCTGCTGTATGGCAAAGATCCTCGACGTACTGTCCAAGGGTGCAATCTGGCTCGAATATTGACTCGTCGTCCCCATGTTCGTTGTAGAATTCCAGAACAAAAGTATCAGGTCCGGAACAGGGGACGGATGTTGTCGTGCATACCAGACTATACAGAACAACGATATTCTGGTGGGCATATGGGTCAAACATTGTCGAGTTGCCTGACACGTACGCTTCCCACTGTCTTTTTTGGGTGTGATAGTGGTAAAGCACTCGGTCATACTCTGCATCATGTGCTGCTCTGAGAACCTCCTTAACCTTTGAAGGAGCATCATGTGGCGACTCGTGGACCATCTCGGGTGTTATTAGAGTGAACTTTTGGGGTTTGGACTTGTCTTCAGTGCTTTGCTCGATAGAATCGTCTTGGTCACGGAGACGTTTCAAATAGGCCAATCTCCGCTCCATCTCTCGAGTGCGCATAAGGAGATATGGTGTCTCGAACATGACGAAAGGCGAGGCCGACAGGATTTTAGTCTTGTGATCATGAAGCATATCTTCGCCGTAAGTCGCCATAGGAACATCATCTGGAACCTCGATTGCTTCATTTAAAACCAGAGCCTTGCCATCCGAGTCCACGTTCGTCTTGTCGTCATTGCTCGTCTGGGAGCTTCTCGGCACAATCGAGCCCTTCTCGGTCTCATCTTCGACGTTGGGAGGACTGGATTTCTTTTCTCCGTCGCAAGCTTCAGTCTTCTGTTCATCAAATGATGACGTGGGCAGCTTCACGAATTGATCGCGCATCAAGTTGGTTTCGAGTCGCAAGTTATACACGACATAGACCATAAATTCCGTGATTCTCTTGACCTTTCCAAGTACCCCCTCATCGCTACCTCGTAGGACGATGGTGCATCCAAGTTCCTTGGGGCAACCCGAGATGTACATATAGGTCTTCCGCCGGCCACCATGCACATAAGTCTTGACGTCGAAGCTACTGCAGTCATTATGCAATTTAGTGGTCAAGAGCTTGTCCATGGAGGTCACGATCCTTGTCTGGGTACATCTTGACACGGCCTCAATAACGGATGGCTTCACATTGTAGGCAACTGCGATACCGGCCTTCTCGAGAAGATCAAGAGCCAATCCAGAAACATTACTTTCAACGAGTAACAAATTCGGATGTAAGGCCGAGATTCGACTGACCAAGTTTTCAAGAAACTCGCGTTCCTGGCGAATCACGGGCTCGAGGCTCATGAAGTGTTGTTGCTGACGAGCGTATTCCAGGGGGAACGTGATGATCAGAATTTTGGGGCGCAAGATGCTTCTCGGCATGCTTTTGAGTGCCAGATTTTTGGTAAAAACCAAACCTGAAACATAGGAAGTGTCGCTAGGCCGTCCACCATGTATCTTCTTCAGCTTAACATAGTGTCGAATATCCATATCGTCTCCACGTTGAACGTCGGGGTCCACCTCATCAGCGGTTTTCAACAGAATTGGCATGAGGGCGCTTTCCCAACTGTCGCTGTGTGGTATCTCGGACTCGATCAGGAGTTGACGCAAGAGCTTTCGCACGTGCTCCAAGCTGGCTTTGTTAAGTTCAACCGGGGGTGCACCAGGACCTCGCATCGATGAGCTCCTGGTTGTTTTGAATCCGGATTGGTTCAAACCCATGTGGACTGGTGTGTTTGGAGAATCTTGATGAAACACACTGTCTCTAGAAGCTCTAGGCGACTGGCGATGTACACTGCTAGCAACACTCAGGTTGCGGCGTCGAGAAGAGCGAGGTAAATTCACAGCCCTTGAGCTGCTAACACTTGCCTCGTCCGCGTCTCTTATAGATTGACTGATGCTTGGAGCGCTCCGATCCCCAAATGCAGACCTTCCTTTTTTCATAGCCGCGAGAAAGCCACCGAACGTGGCTTTTTCACTCTCGCCGCCACTCTTGGACAAGTGAGCGTCAGAAGCCACAGACAGAAGGCTAGGTTGCTGCTCATCGCCACTTGAGGCATCGTCCGAGAGATATTGAGCGAGGTCGGGGTCGATGATATTATCCTTGTGAAAAGCAGGTAAGCGTGACTCGGCACTGAGATCATCGGCTTGGCGACGCTGAAAAGGCGCTCGATCCTCGTGATAAGGCTTGAAGCCTCGAATATATTGTTGTCGAGAATGATGCCGTTTGTGTGTGCCAGTATGTGGTCGCCCTCCAAGTGATGACCTTAATGATCGAGAGGACGTGGGCCTTGCCAAGGGACGATCAGAATTGATCTCAAGAACAGCAGAGCGACGATTGTTTCCATCGCCGGTAAGCCGTGTAGCCGGTATAGCCATCGTAGGGGTCTTCAGGACTTGATCGATTGATTGAGATACAACAGACGAAGAATCATCGTCATCAACAGATGGACGAGCACTGTTGTGCCAGCTGAGATCGGCGACGCGAGGATTCACAACAATGGGACTCTGTTCGCTGTCCGAGAACTCTGAGGAGTCATCTTCGTGGGCATTGATCATGGCTTCGCATGGCTTGCAAACGCGTATGGAGCCGGGCTGATTAAACCGGGACCCTGGGGTAAGACTGGTACACTTCGAATCGAAAATCTGGCCACAAGTACGACAGTGATGTTTTCTGCGAAACGTTGTGAATGGTTCGCCACAGTGAAAGCAGTCTTTGGCACTTTCATCCCGCATCCAAAAGTCCTTGCTGAGCAACTTGCTACGTGATTGGGGTACAACACCATCGCCCCCAGCCACGGGATATCGATAATCTTCCGGGATCGGGCTCGGGACTCGCTCGATCGCTGTATTCAATGGGGGGAGGGACGAAATCGTTGTAGTTGTATCAGCCGTGGATGTCCGTGAAAGTGCATAGCCCGGTAGCCGATTCCGACTGGTCGATTGATTTTGCCAGTCGTTTGGTTTCGGTGGGACCGACGCTGCGGGCTCCTCTTTCATAAGTTTTCCTTCAGGAAAACCCCCATGATTATTTGGGGCTGTTTCTGCATGGTTTGAGGCGCTTTCATGGGTAGTAGACTTAGGATGCTTATTCAACGAAGTACCTGGCACCAAAGACTTTTCATGACCAGTGGATATTTTGGAATTTGATCCCTTTTCTTGAGATTGAAGTACCGTTGCTGTAGAGATCTCAGAATCTGTATTTGAGACGCCCGGCAGAGAGACATCCGACAGTCTTGGTAGATCGGAAGATCCCGATTTCCTTGGTTTGTGATCCTGGCCTGCTGCAGCGAAAGCTCCACTGTCACCTTGTGGGTCGTTCTCTTCGTGAAAACTGTCTTGCGTCTTTGTGGACAAGACTGGCGAATGAGCGAGGTTATGGTTCAGGAAAGAAGATGATTGGCTTATTGGCATGTCTATGGGGCCATCACGACTGCCAATACTTGAGGACTCTGGATTCTTAAGGCCTTGGGGACCGCTGACAGAGCTACTTCTGGAGCGGCGAGCTTGCCCAAGGGCGTTCACATGTAGCTGCGTGATCGCCGGATCTGCTGCGGTGGAGCTCCCCGAGGATTTTGTCAAGGGGGTGATGTTGGGCTTGATCCCAGGCGATGCAGAGACAGAATCCTTCGAAGATATGCTTGGAGTCTTGGACGATACCTTGGGGCTTTTTCCGGTAGCCGGCTGCGGGGCAACATCCTGTCCATGTTGGAAATTCGCCACGACCGGGGAGTGGAGTCTTGAGCCCTGCGACGAGGTGGGATGTGAAGGCAGGTGATCGGCTAGGTCTGAGGCAGATTTCGTCATTGAACGCTCTGAAGACGGGCTCTTTACTGCAGGAATTTCTGCCACGCCTTTGTCTGTGGATTTCGCCCCGCCGCTCACGATGTCTCTCATGCCTCCAACCGAGGTCCGGAAACGACTGTATAACCCACTAAGACCTCCTTGAATCTCTTCTGACAAGCCTTTGTCTTCAGCCGATACGGGTGCCGGGGGACTGGTGAAGTCGTTGAAAAGTGTCAGCGAGTCGGACTGATAAGCCGTAGAATGGATCTGGTCCAGCGCCGCGTTCATGTTGTCTCGTTCGGTCCGCGTGGTGGCGAGAGAAGCTCTCGAGCCCCGTCGTCCAAGCGGGAGAAATGCAGACGACGCCGAGGGGCTCGAGGTTCCGTGCGACTTGTGTTCCATGCCTTCGATGCGATCAAGTCGAGCGTCTGCAGATCGTCCCTGCGCCTAACTGGGGCGCTGCCAGAAACCGGGCCTTCGGATGTAGCTGGAGAAACCGAGACTGAATCATGCTACCCAGATCCGAGGGCAGAGTCTCAGGTGCCATAAAGAACCGAGCTGAAAGAAAACCCATGCAAGTGATCGTTCTTTCTCTCCGCGATTCCCAATGACGTGGGGTGGATGAGTCAGCGCCGCGCGTGTCCCCGGCGCGTCTTATCGTTATCGGCGTTTTTTGCTCCCGGAAACACAAGCTCGACTCAAGCACGACGTGACGCCCTCGAATATGAACGGTTCCGTTGACTGGGGGGAAGCTCCAAGATGAACACTAATCCAATTGATCCCTGGATCTCTGGATTCGTGCACCAGTGTTTGTCCTGTTATCTCAATGCCCAGAAAGCTGGCCCCGAGGTCGACAACGATGGGACCGCGTTGCACTTCAGGGTCCCCGGGCTTGCAAGACAAGCTGTGATCGCGGATGTAGGCTTCCCTGTTCGCAATCAAATGTTAAACCCACTAATTGGTTGGCGATGATCTAGTGGAGTCCAGGACCTTCGCACTACAAGGCTATTTTGATGGACCGCGGCAATCAGATCAATGCGACCCTAACCCCCGAATCTTTGGCCGCATCCAACCTCCCATCGGGGGGCGTACAATCGGACAGGAATGGTCCGAAAAAGCACCGCATCGAGCTTCTGGATTTTTGTCTAGTTCTTACGTACTCAACCCCCGCTCCTGAAGTTCACCTCCATGTTGACCGGTTTCGGATCGATTGGGACAAAGGATTGACAAGATATGTCCCGTCTAAAAAGGTGCAAAAAGTTGAATCAATAAGCTCCCTACTGGTGAGCACATATCAGGCTGTCAAGTCTTCTCAGGTCCGGGGATTTAGTGGAACAAAGAAGCACACGAGAGCCTCCGGTTCTCTACTTGAAAATGATGCTATGCTGGAAGGAGCACAAGGAATACACTTGGGTCAGAATGCGTCGCAGCACTTTACTTCTCAACTCCCTGTTCAAGAGGACAGGGCATTAGAACGAAACTCTAACGCTGCCTATCCTCAGCTGCATACTTCAGCTGACCTTCTCCAACGCCTCGCGCAATGTTCACCATTAGCCTCGGGAGAATCGACGCGACAATATCACAAACCGATGCCTCCATCGAAATCGAATGAAATGCAATCGGCCAAAAGACAGCCTAGTCCATTGCAAAATGTGAATGAGAATCGCCGGGAAGATTCAGTTTTATCTCAGCCGAGAAACGAAGCCTTTCTCGAGGAAAACGATGTCTTGTCTACTCAGGTCCATTATCCTGAGGCGGATATTGCGGCTTTCGAGACACAACCATCGTCCAAATGCCTCGTCAATCCCCTAGGAGAGCACTCTGGGCCCAGCGGCTATTTAACCAAAAAAAGACGGCGTGAAAGTAGCGCTGGGATATATTCTTTGGGTCATGATGCGTCAAACAGTGACTTTCCATCCCAAAAAAGACATCGCGCCGCGGGCAATGACGCAGCCGTGGATTCCAATTCCAATTCCATGCATGGAGATATCCCAATCACAGTCAACCCCTGGGCCGGGCTGACCAGAATCGCGGAGAATGATGTGGTCATTCCAAATGACCAGATAGAGCTTCTCGAAAATTCCGAGATGCTCTGGCTCCCTCCCAATCCCGGTCAACAGATGCCCCAAGGGCATGTGCCACCCTCGCTTTTGAGACAGTGGAATAAGATCGCTGAGCAAAGACATCGCTTGCTTGGTGCTCAAGAAAACCGACTAGTATCAACTGGGATTGGTATTGGATCAGAAAGACCAATCACCCCAACTCAAGATACTATGGAGACGTGTGGCTCTAGTCCTAGCCAAGAAACACCATCTCAGTGGTCGGCTTCGCCTGCAAGCCATTTTGCTCGTACACCAAATCGTCTTCCAGATAGTAGCCCCGTGAAACAGCGAAGTCTGACTAGCAGGGATCAATCTCGCAGTCAGAGTCCGATCAAGCGCCATGCTACTCAAAGGAAACGAACGGATTCCAAGGATTATATGCCTGTCACCCAAGGAGGATTGCCACGCAATAATGAACCCTCTGCTCATACTACAAATCCTTTGGGGGAACTATCAACGCAGGCACCCTTGGCTCCTGGAGAAGCTAAAACCAGGAGGGGCTCCTCAGTGTCTTTGAATCGAGTTCAGCACGAACAGCCGCCAGAGGGCGATACAATGTTGGGTAATAACGATATTAAACGCTCAATCGTCAACCATGTTCCATCTAGTGATATCGCTATGGTGAAAGAGCCACCCTCACACCCTCCAAGCCCACGGTATGATGTGGGGCAAGAAGATGACTCGGATGATGATTCGATGATGGATGCCTCTGTGCCCGTGGCTCTAGGCGAAATATTACCAGATCCAAGCCAGCCTAGCCAAGCAGAGCATGAGATTACATGTCCCGGCTCCTCTCTGTCAGGCATGCTTAGAGAGGATGTTCAAATAAATGAAACGCCGATGGCAGGTAATAAAGGGCTGCATCAGGATGGATTGGTTCAAGAACAACAGCAGTCATCATTTCAAGCTCATCGTTCATCTTCGCAGTCCCGAGTCCCCGATACTTTTCCTACTCGCGGAAGCCTCGACAAATCCAAATCTTCTCAAGGAACGTCAAATGCCTCCGAGCAGAGCCAAGAGAGTCGGGCGTCGAAAGTGGATGTTCCTGGAACCCAACCTCATTCTGCCAGCATAAACTCCAACTCTCAGTCCCAAAGTGGTTCGCATCACTCTCAGTCCGAAATTGTTCTTGACTCCTCGGGGCCAGCGCACCGCCACGAATACCCTTCCCACGCAATTTTTGAGCCGTTGACACACGACTTTGCCATCTCTCATCAGCCATTCTCATCCCAGGCAAACGAATCAGCGCCTGATTCTCCGGCAGGGAGACCCTCTCCTGGGGATATCTCCAGTTATATCCCAGTCACTGATGTTGATCAGTCACCATCCAAGGGTTCCAAACTCTTGCCGCCGGCAGCCCCTCGTCAATTTCTCGCGTTTCAATCAAACGAACTACCTAAAGACTCTCAAATCGCATGCGCCTCTCCAGATGATGCTGTCGGTTCAGCGCCGGCCGGCAATCCGGGTCAATCTCCGGCCCAGAACCCCCGTCGTCTGTCAGGGGAAGATGACGCAACAGGTCCAGGGCGACTAAGAGCTCCACCTGCGAGCTTGGTGCCTCGTCTGGGATCGGCTAAAGAACTAGAGGGGCTTTCCGAGGCCCAAAAAGCATTCAAAAAATTTCGCAGTTATTACCCGGTGTACACGGGTGATTTCGAGCACTTTGCAGAACTATGTTCGAAGCTCCAGGCGCTTCGTGCTCAAGGCGAACTGCAAGATTCAACGTTGTGGGATGACTTCATCATCATGCATATCCAGCGATATCTCCCTCACTGCCAAACGCGCGCTCCCCATGATTGCCCGAGCTATGAAGTGTTTTTTACTTTAAAATTCTCTCAGCCTTCATGTAGGAAACGCAGCTTGACGGCTCGGGACATCGATCATGTCACGTCTCAGCATGCACCTGCTGTACCGTCTCCGATCACCCGTCCTTCGAACTCATCAACCACATTCGGGGTGCAGGGCCAACATCCGGAACTCTCTTTCACGGCCAGCCTTACGGAAAAATTCACCGACCTCAATGCGCATTCATTTGGCGATGAGTATCAAAATGAGCGCTTAGGCTCGGATGAGCAGACGGAACCTGACGTGGCGGACCTCCCACGCTCACCCTCTGTTGAAGTCAAGCAAGAAGCAACTGAGTCCGACCCTGATGAAGCACCGCCAAATTGTGCACACCATGCTGGCTTCTTTCCAGATTCGCTCGTTTCCAGCGTCGAGTCCACCATGGACCAGAAACTTGACCCTCGCACCTATGATACCGACCAGGCTCGGGGGCAAACGGAAGCCCACATATCTGAGGTCGAAGAGACAGATACAGAAAATGTGTGGTGCCCGTCCGACGAGGACTCCAATGGGGAGGATCATTGCAGAACTGCCAGTGTTGAGCTTGGTGACGAGACTTTTGTCTCGACCAACGCTCAGTCACAGACCAAAGCCACTCCCGAAAAGCCCGTCGAGCCAGATAGTGAGGACGACAATTGGTTTATATCGTTTCGGCGCAGGCAAGTCCCATCCCGCACATCATCGGCAGGTGATAGGTGGTACGACGATCGCAACACGCCATTCAAGTCTTGGGCGATTGCGGATCAAAATGTGCTGAGCGAACGTTATCGTCGAGGGGGAGCCCCCATTCTTGTTAATGAGAGAGGTGAGATTCGACGGCCAATTCAACGATGATTGCAAGCCATGGTGGTCAGTCTTTCAGAGCGGCTTGAGCGACAACTTTGGATTTACCTCTATTCGTTTCTTTCCCCGGCTACGCGGGCAGTAGCCACCTACAATGAATAATATCTCACGAGATGAATTTCAACGGCATTGAAGTTGTACGTCATGCCCAGTTGCAAGTCAGCATCAAGTCCCGTGGCCCCTTATGGATATGCAACACTGCTACTGTAATTTGGCGATGTCTCAAAAAAGTCCAAGTATCCACGCCCCCGATTCGCTAGCATGACATACAAAGACCTGAAACGTGAATTTCCGCCCTCCGCTTTGGCGCACTATACATCCGCATCGGGTCGGGGGCTTGAACGATCTATTCTCGCACCACCCACTGTCCTAAAGCACCAGCCACACCCTCGCAACCCACAGACACTTCAATACAGACTCTTTTCACCGAGGGAGTAGTACGGAGTAATTCCTCCCTGATTTGCCCCGCCGGCATGCCAGGCCACAACACGGGACGCCTGACAAGGCTGTCATCGCAACCCAGAGTAAACAAATATTGAGATCGGCGAATCCTGCCCCCACCGTATCGTCTGTCTGGCACCAATGGACAAAGTACAGAGTCCTCCATACCCAGGTAGTTGTTGCGCGTGGGCCTTCTTTCAAGTTATGGCCCCAGTCCTCCGTACTCCGTACACGGAAGGGTCGGCGACGTGCGCCGGGGTAAGCTGTCGGAGGCTAGAGCGATAGGATCGGATGGGCTTCTTATTGAGCCTCAGGCACGCTGGACGGTATGCAGCTCAACTGTCTTGGAATAGGCGGTGTACGATGCCTATTTTGCTATTATAATCGAATCAAGATAGGGCGGATGGTAAAATAGAAGGAGGCTTTACACGGAACTAGTATTTTGGATATAAAATTTCAATTGTTTTTGTAGGATTGATACGGTTTCCAAGGTCATTCCTCAATAGAGGCGTAGGCGTAAAAAACCATATACAGAATGCATATCTTGCCAGGGCCAACTCACTGGACAAGGATTAAGTCATCAAAAAGAAAAGGAGACGGTCGTCAATCAGATGCCAAAGGAAAATCAGCCGGCCCATTATAAAAAACCCAACGAGAACGCCATGGTATTCCCAGTCTAGGAACGCTTCACGGAAGAATCAAAAGCATGAACGGGGGCTTTTAGAATGCTCAAACATGGCGGAAAGGCTCGTACGCGTTCGTGCGACCGTGGGTGTTGGTCATCGGGTACTCGTTGGGGTGCGGGGGAGGCGGGTAGGAGGTGCTGTGCTGGTGGCCATACGGTTGGGCAGCACCGGCACCCAGGGGCTCATAGGTGTAGGGGGCCTTCTCGGCGGTGATACCACCCTTGTGACGGCTGTTGTGGTTGTACGGGGAGCGGCCCGAGCAGCAGCAGACACTGAAGGTCCAGAAGAGCACCGCGCCAAGGGAGAAGGCCACGGCCAACCAGGTGGCCGCGAGCATGTTCTTGCCCAGGTCCAGGTAGATGCCATAGGCCTTGAGGGCGGGACCGAGGCTGGACTTGAAAATCGAGAAGAGGACGGTCGAGGTGACGGAGGCGGCGGTGGTGAAGAGGAAGGCGACCACGGCAACCAGGGTGGTGACACAGCTGCCCCAACGGCTGCAGATGGCGAAGGCACCGACCAGAATCTCGACTGCGGTCGCAACAAAGGCAATGACGTAGGCAATGAACTGCCACTTGGAGACGGCCTTGTACACCTTCATCACCTTGTTGTAGTCCCCGGGCAATTCATCCTTGATGCTCGTACCGTTCAGGCCCCAGACGGCGAGAGGGTCAAAGTGGTACTCGGCCTTGGGCTTCGAGCACATCTTGGTGTTGTATTTGCCGTTGGTGATATCACCGTCGCAGTAGCCCCAGAGACCGATGGAATAGAAATCAGCCAAGGTGCTGTCGTCTTGCAACTTGTCCAGAACATCCTTCACATCATTTGAGTTGACATTGGAGATGTGCGCCTCGTTCAGAACATCCTCGACTTCCTGTACTGTCTTTGTCCCATCGCTCGTGAGGTTTTGGAGGTTGACCTGGGAACGGATCCGTTAGCGAAGGTCCTTGATCAAATCGAATCACGAAATACTCACTCGAATAAAGTAAAGGTTAGACAGATTGCTATCACTGGCCTTGGTGCAACCCAACCCGACGATGATGATGCAGATCAGCGACGCAATCGTGAGAACATAGGGTGTAAAGATACACGCGATGCGACCGGCTTTCCCCATGATGGATGATAGATGAGCTGACGGTGGAGGAGATGGAAGATGGAATGAGGGAGGTCAGCCCAGGGGAGGTCGGGTGGTTTTTAACTGGCATGATCGGCATGGGCAAAGTGGTGTACAGCCTCGTAAATGACAACCCTCCAGCCTCCTGGAGAGGCGCAGTGAGGACGCGTGCACCAATGGCTGCCGCCCCTCACCGACTCCACCGCCCACGCCACGTTAGTTTCTATTCGTGTCGACGCTAACCCATTTGGGATTTCCATTTTATTTCGGTATTTTTGGTTGATAGATTCAATATCGACTTGGTATATATCACATATACAATCATGTTGAACAAACTCATACGATGACTTCAGCGCAACACAATGACACAGGACATAGCCCTGGGTTTTGTAGAACCCCGCCAATACACCGCTCCCCTCAGGCACGTCTGGGAAGTTCCATGGTCGAGCGCAGGATCGCCATACCAACGGGCCCAATCGGGAAATCCATCCTGTCGAGCCTCGTCATCTCACCAGCCCTGTGGACCGCCGAAATTTTTTTCAATACCCATACACCCCGGGTCCCCTTGCCCTGTGTAATCGCGTCTGGTGGTAACCGAATCCCTCGGGCAGGCTTCATCATTTTACTCTTGGCGCAGATGCTCGTCGGGGTCGCCGCCTCCACACTGACGAGTCTCGGACTGGGATGCTAATTTTTTTTTTCTTTTCGATGATTCTATATTTGGGTGTTGCAGATAAACTTTTCCGGGGCACTGATGCCTACGGTGACGAACCTGTCTTGGTGATTCCTTGGGTGCCTCTCTAGGTAACTATATTTTCATCGGGGCGAAATCGCCCTCCATACCTGCCAAGCCTCCCCATGTTATGATCCCGTCCATGTCGCATGATCGCATTCATGGAAATGCATTAGTTGATGGATGAGGTGTGTGGCATGGCAAGATTCTGCGGGCGGTCCATGACTGCGCTTGATTTTTCTCGCTATGTAAATCTGATCTCCTCATGCCAAATACGGCTCCAGCGTGGATAACATGCCCGTATACGCCGATCCAGTGGTCGGCTCAAGGCTAAAGATATAGTTCCCCCACCAAGGCCCCGCGGCCCACCACATCACCCCCTTCCACACATCCGTGTTCTCGGCAAGATAGTCCAGCATACCCGTGATGGCCGTCTTGCACGGGTCGTTGACGCCACCCGCGAATTCGCCCAGGACGCCGACCTTGCCGTTTTGCTTGAGCCACTGCGTCGCGGCCGTGACGCACTCCTTGCCAATCGTCGTCGACACGCACGTCGCGCTCGTGCCAGACCCGTCCGAGTCGAGATATTGATGCATTTCGTACACGATCTTGTTCTGCGGATCCGTCAGGTCCTTCATGTTATCGTTGATCGTGGTCCAGGTCCACGCGCCACTCCAGGAGTTGCCCTCGACGAAGATGTATTGGGACGTGGCACCGGCTGCGCGTATTCCGTTGATGGCAGCTTGATTGAGTTGCAATACGAGACCCTGGTCCATGTCGTGATACTCGTTATCTGCACATGATTCGTCAGAAGGACTGCAACAAATGATGGTAGGGATTCCCATGCTCACTCGTGTCGAAGATAACCCGTGAATTCGATGCGAATTGACCTGCGACGTGTTGCCAGAAGCTTCGGAAGTCCGAAGTACTAGTGATGATCGCCCCGTTGCTGGTCAATCATTAGTCTTGGTCCCGATCGGGCCTGCGCACTTACGACAAAACTTACTATCTGCCACGGTTATGCGGATCCAGAACATGTATTTCACAACCTAGGCTATCAACTCAATCCATCGATGACCAACCCTCTTTCCACTCACCGAGGTCAGGTTGTTCAGATAATCCGTGTTGAAGGACCCCAGTCATGGAGCCCGGTGCCAGTCGCTCCATCATGAACTGCACCCGGAAGATATTCATTCCCTTGTCGATCAAGGTCTGAATGGTTTAGATATCGGGCCAGATATAACGGGTTCCCTATTCAAGTGCCATGTCAGCATAGACGCACCAAGTTCGCCGTCCCCCTTACATATGTGCCTGGAATCGTATCCTCTCCAACCTCAGCACCCGACTCGTTCGTTCCGAACCCTGGCCATATCAGTCTTCGCTTGGCCTGTCTATGAAAGAGAGTTTTGACAAACATTGAAACTTGGAACTTCTCTTTGCCTGTGCCTTGATAGGGCTTGCAATGGCAGACCCCGCCGCTGCAGCGAGAAGAAGATGGTTAAATCGCATATTCGTAGATTCAAGTTCAGTCTTTGGAATCTGGTCGACTCGATCTCAAAAGGACTGGGACCTCAACACGCCTCTGTTCTTACATGACTGGCTTTTTATGAGTTATCGACTGTCAAAAACGAGCGCAGCATAGGCGAAGTCGAATCAGACACGGAGTAAGTAGGGCCATTATAGAAGCGAGCGTATCGTGTGATTTTTTTATTCTGCTACTTAGAGGGTCGAATGTCCCAGCAGAATCGGGGTGTTGGGGGTTTGGCCGAAGGGTGACGATAGTCGCCGCTAACCTGAGAACCACGAAAAAGTCCTGCCGGTCCCGACTCACCCAGCAAGTCGCGACTCCTTGCGGGGTCTACGTACCGGCTAGCGTACTGAATCCTGCCTATGAAAGAAAAATCCCTTTCACTCTTGTGGGGATGATGAAGAAAATGTCTCAAATTCTCCGTGTTCGGAGTATCGGAATATCAAGGCTGTCGCCCGCGACCTTGCCCCATGGGGCGTATATTCTTGGCCCTATGGCTCGTATATCGGCAGCATAGTAGGGAAAGATCGGCAACATAACCACAATATCACCAATTTCATAAGGCATGCAAGTCTATAAAGCATGCTCATAAGACATTACTATATTAGGTGTCATATATTATGCTTTGCACCACTACACTAACTAGTCCATCTCTTTCTTTGATTCTTCAGGCGATTCTACATTGCCCCTCTTTATAACCTTCTTGGCTACCGCAAGGCTAGCCCATGCATAGTCATTTTAGTGCTATAAAACAATAAAACAATATCCAGTAGAAAATCGACTTTGTCTACCCTCGATGAGACGTCTAGTGTAGGTGTCCAATGGTTTTTTTAAGCTCGTCTAAGGCTTCCGGTGCATACGTCAGAATCGGTAGACCCCGCCTCCGGCCCCAGGATTTCGAATGGGCTTCCAAGGCACTTGGCGCTTTGGCAGGAAAAAGACCTCATATAGGAGCCGAAGAGGGCATGTTTTCTGTGTGCGGGTATACATATAAATACGGGGTTCAATCCTCCCTTTACGACTCCTCTCAGAGCCAGACACTACACGAAATCCGATCCACTCCACAACTCTTTCTGCACTCTTCCATCATGCAAATCAAGTCGAGCACGGGCTTTGCTCTACTTGCCACTGTGGCTCTCTCAGCTGCCGCTAGTATCCCAGGTAAGAATTTCTAATGCCAATAGCTCCGCAGCTCTCTCTAATCCTAGGCTTAGTCCCTAGTGAAGCTGGGCGCGAGAAGAGAAGCGACCCCGTCGAACCCGGTTGGATGGAATCTCCCGGATGGAGGTATGGTGGGACTGCGAAGGACGAAGAGTTCGCGTGGGCAAAGTGCAGCGCGATTGACTGGCCCTACGGTATAGGTTTCGCAAATGGAAAAATGGTTTCGGGAAACTTGCACCCTGTGAGCGACGACGAAGACGAGGAGAATAATCGTTGGTGCTGGCTTACCTTGGATGGTGACCATCGGGTCTTGAGGGCGCCTGATAGCGGGGACAAGCCCGACCTTGGACCCGAAACGGACGATGCCTACCCCGATTCAAAGTACTCTTGTCTGACTTATTATCCATACCCCGCCAAGTCCGACCGGTATTATCATGGAGGCTGTTTTGTAAGTAACTGAGTATAGCTACTACGAAGGTTGATTATTATCCAATTCATATCCAACTATACCCTAGTAGCATTCACAGAAACATCGGGCCCCTTATGCAATCATTCACATTCTAGTTCGTCCGTTCTCAAAATCCCAAAGGAGCATGGAATAGCTGGCTGCCGCTTAGGATGAAACGACAAGACTGGGCCTCTCGACCATCGAGAGTTTGCTTGCCCATTTAGACCGTCCGTCCCCTCCGAAAGCCTGTTCTGCAGGCACTAGTGCTCGGGGGCTACGGCGGCATTGGTCAAGATTTCGGATCCATCTCCTGTCGGACGATTTTACACTACTTCATTGGTGGGAACAAACGTGAAGAACGCTGTGACTAGTTGGGAAGTCGATCCGCGGGGTGCCAAGATCGTCCACGTTGGCTCGAGCAGAACTCGAAATGAAGCTGACCGCTGCATCAGGGTCTTTGTTTAATAGATTCGCTCACCTTATGGATAGCTGCTTCGTTTGATTGATTGTATGGCAGTATGTATGTCATGAACAGTGAAGCCTGCAGACTTGAATTGGTCATGATCTCGGGGTCCGAATGAAGCACCATCGAGCATGAAAATCAGGTCATCAGAGACCAAAATTCGATGTGGATATTAATTTATGGGGCATGACGAGTCTAGATCTCTGTTTGAAACATGTGTACATATCGCGATTGAAAAAGGACATCTCCACCCAACAATTTACAATTTACCCGGAGCATAGTACAGACCCACCAGCACCCAAAGTACACGGTAAAGAAATTGCAAGCAGACAGCCCCTCCCGTACACCCCAAGCCTGTTTGTCACAAGAAAAAAGAGTACAGAAGAAAAGAAAAAGCCCAGCAAGGCTCTGCCGGCCTGCCTACCATCCGCCAAAAGCCTCGAGATGTTGCTTCATATCCTTGGCCTGTAGCTGGTGGTATTTCTTCCCCGGATGATAGTCATTATACCACACACAGCTCACCCCATGTTTATCCTGGCAGACGCTATCCTTGAATCCATGTTCCTGGGGACTGTCCAGGATCTTGGACATGAAACTCCAGGAATCATATACAACTACCTTGGCCTAAAAGGGAGTCAGTATCAGGATTTGCCCAACCGGATGCAGTGCACGAGAAGGAAACGCACATCTTTATGATCGTCGTTGAATGATTTTGCCATCGTCTTGAGGGCGTCATTATAGGCCGACACCCATGCTGCGTGCTGCTTGGTCTTCCCCTCGCCAATGATCTTGGGAGTCCGGGTGGTGGCCGGGACATTGAGGAAGAGGAACTTGCGCCCACCCGTAGCGTAGACCTCGTCGACCACGTTTTCGTAGTGCTTGATGAGCTTGGGGACTAGGGTGCTGGAATTGTTGGTTTTGTAGCTGCGACCGATGCTACAAGCTCTATGTTAGCGCGGCTAGCCATGAGGGTGTGGAAAGAATCACGTACTCGTTGATACCAATCCAGAATGCAAATAGGGTGTTGTCGCCATCCCAGGGCCCTTTGCCGTAGGCCGATTTGAAATCCGCGACCTGGTGGGTCATATCCTTGACTTCATCATTGACAAGCTCGTTGTCGATGGTGGCACCTCCGACGGCGAGATCATAGTTCAGGACGAGCGACTCGTTATATGTGGCTGTCAGGTAGCCGACCCAGTTGGGTCCGCCGCTCGAAGTGTTGGATCCTGAGTGTTTCTTGTGAGTATCATCGGAAATACCCACGCACGCGCACACTCACCTATGGCGGGATTTCCCATGGGATTTGCGCGCGATGGCTGGTCGCCGGTGATATCGAACCCGCTCTTGGTGTAGGAGTTGCCACTGTCATCTTCAATCAATACATCTCTTTGCAGCCGAGTGTAGTCAGCGGCCGTACAAGGTGAAAAAATAAGTGGTCGACGATCGGGAGATCAAGGGCGTTGCCGAGGCAGTGGCGATCCCCGCCACCAGATACAAGAGATGGGCCTTCATTGCGACAAATAATAAGACCGTGGAGCTTGGATTTAAAAAAAAATAGTGTGTGAAGCGCTAGAAATGTCTGGATGCCGCTCGCTTTCTACCCGTACCATCTTTTCAGATGCTCGCGAGGTAGGTGCCATGTCCCACTCGACTGATATTAATATCTTCAAAGCCAAGCCCCCCTCCCCCCTTTTTTCGGACATTTGTTGCGACTGATTCGGGCTCCGCCTCGATGAACCGGTGGGCCTTGGGGAACTTCCGATGCCTGCGGGGTCCATCCCTTGCGATCGCCACGGAGATCGGATGTACACCTGCCATCGAGTCCGTCGATGGGGGGACAGTGCGACGACGCCATGATGAACATAAGCTTAGCCATCGTCTGCATGTCAGACTCGAATTCTTCCTGGGCGACGGAGATCTGGTCGTGGCGTGTGGCTGACACTTTGACCGCTGATTTGCATGACTCGAAATCGATTTAGCCCCATCGTGATGTCAATGCACCGGGACTATTTTGGTCCGTCAGCTCGTATTAGTGCCGGATGTGGATGGCCTCGGGGAGATCATTTGGTGTATTACACATGTCATTCTACAGGTTCAAGGTTCATCGCGCTGACTTCTTGTGCTTCTCGGTGCGAATAGAAGGAGTGCGACTAGGGCTTCCTGGCTGGGAGTCGGGATGAGGTATCCACTCAGAGCCCACCTGGGCAATTTTAGGAAGTACCCTGGTTTTCCTTGAATTGTTTCGTCGGCAAAGACTCGATGGTACCTATCCTTTGCGCCTTGATTCTCTTGGGTAGTGGAAAGCCGTAGTAACCTTGGAATAGATATATATAACGCGGACCAGATATCTATTTCCACTTCGAACCTTGAAATGAAGGTGCGGGGGAATCCGAGGCCGCCTCCAGATATATATAGTGCTATATGTCTGGGTTCTTGATCTCCTACACACCCGTGGATGGTGATTCCGTCTAAGATTCCCAGTTCTCCCTTCTTTCAACACCTTGAAAGGTTTATCGGAGTAGACCTCGGGATCTCCCAGGAGTTTATTGTTGGTATCTACGATGGAAGCGTCACGACACAAAGTCCCGTTAACAAATTTGAGGCAGAATTGCGTTTTGAAGGATGTAAAGTATTCCGATGGGTTTCTAGACCGTACTATACTCAAAGAGCGGCGATGCGGTTGATGAGACGCTTCGTTTGGTTAAACACCCAAATTTCATCGACCCTTTGCTACTTAGGTATTTGAGGACTTTTCCAAAAATCTACTTCATGATTATATTGTAGCATTCCACACCAGGCGATTTGGAACTTAAGGATGTGACCGTGGAGCTGGGACAAAGATCGAGGAAATGTTTTTGCTTTTTGTGCGGATACACATTCTTCAGCAAGGTATCTTGGACATTGAATCTCGTAAACTATCCAGATCCTTTTTCAAAAAACTTCTTGATATCCACTTTCGAACCGCTTCCTTCGCCATTGGTCCTTTCCGAGCGCCCACATTCTCCATCCACTTAGAACTTGCTGAAAGACTTGACGGCCTTGCCGGTACGGGGAAGGACGCGCAGGACGTTGAAGCGGACCTAGATGTATAAATTAGGTCCTGACACATAAGAATGACGCGCAGCGTGCCCATAGCACACAGAGGCCAGGGGCTCGAGGACTTACAGTCTTCGAGATGGGACGGCACTGGCCAACGGTAACCCAGTCACCCTCCTCGACACGGAGAGCCGGGGACACATGGGCGGACAGGTTCTTGTGGCGCTTCTCGTATCTTTGGTACTTAGGCACGAAATGGACTCGAAGGATGTTAATTTTTAGTCTTGAGGGGGAGTAAAGCAAGACTTACGGTATTCGCGGCGGATGACGAGGGTACGGGTCATCTTGGTGGACACAACACGGCCGGTGAGGATACGGCCACGGATGCTCACGTTGCCAACCCAGGGGCACTTCTTGTCTAATCGAGAAAGTTAGCGACTGGTTGACAGATCGGTAGTTGAAAATCTTCGATGTGGCGAATCTTCCGAGATTGGGACAGAAGGGGTCGATCGAGGCGCAAAGAACACCAAATCGTTGGTGGTGGCACGGGGAACCATTCTATCCTGCTTGCGTCGTTCACATAGCAAATGGTCACCCCTGGTCGGGCCTGTCCTCATGCTGTTTTTTCCCAATCTCGGAAACCCCATCACAAGTCGTAGATATTGCAGCGGAGCAGGAATTCATCGCAGGTCGTGCATACCAATGTATTGGCCCTCAATGGCGGTCTTGGGGGTACGGAAACCCAGACCGACATCCTTGTACCAGCGGCGGGTCTGGCCGACCTTGTTGCTCTTCGACTTGGTCTTCGAGTTCTGGAAGATGTGAGGCTGCTTCTGGAAAGCGCGCTCAGACTGGACGGTCAGCTCGGTGGCCATGGTTGCGGTGTGTGTCGACGAGGAAGCGGGTGTCGAGCTGGGTTGAAGGGATCGGGTCGGCGGTGGTCAAAGATTGAGGAAGATTCGCTAAGGGCGCAAATGGTTGTGTGTGTCCGCTAGTCCGAATTTGGGTTAGCGCGGGTCCATTAGGGCTTCCGTGTTGTTTACTGTCACGTGAGTCCGTGGCATCGGACGCGTGAGGGGAATGCGACAAGCTTCAGAGTTCCGATCCATCTTCCCCAGGCGAGGCTGGGATGATTGCGCTTTTTGTTTGCCGCCATGTCTACTCGAGCCGAATCTGCGGCCACGCGCCCGCGGTCGCGCCGCTCAATCGCCCATGTTCCGCGCTCCAAGATGGCCGGACTCGATAAGGAGAATGCGACAGCGGACATAGGCGCGGTGCCGCCATTCGAAAACAACGCCAAACGTACGATCAAGGACAAAAAGTCGAGGAGTAAGAGTCTGGGTCCTGGAGGGCTTGATGCTCTCCAGAATACCAATGGCAATCGTCGCAAGGTAGCTATCATCCATACATCATCTATACCTCGAGGCACCACTGATCATGGCGCGCATTCAGTCCACGGCGTCTGCTCCTCTGAAATCGATACTGAAGCCTACCATTCCTGTTTCACCGGTCCGAAACATCCCATCTTTCGAGGAAACGCGCCGACGAACCCCGGCTCGTGGCGCGTCCACCTCGAATGCCGACATGGATGGCGTTCAAAACCAAGAAGGGCTTTTGATCGATTTTGCGACACCGCCACAGCCTGCTGCCTCAGCATCCGAGGAGACCGCCAACCCGTTTGACACCTTTAATGCGACATCTGCCATTCGCGAGGAGATGGCCGCAACGAAGGAGCGAGATGACAAGGAGCGTCGTGAGCGCGAACGCCAGAACATCCTGGAGAAACGGGAAGCACGAAGGAAATCCATGGGTTCGTGTGGGAACTCTGATTGAGAAGCGACAGTGCTAACACAAACTACTAGCGAATCGCCGCGTGTCTTTTGCTCCAGAGGCAACATTGCATACATGGAATGTGGTGGAAATTCCCGATGACTCGACCGCATCATCTACGTCAAATTCGACAAGACGAGCTTCGGCTTCAAATGCCCAGAAGCAGCAAGAAGCACCCTCGCCTGCGAAAGAGACTCCATCATCGCCCTCTGTCGATGGAGAGTCGGAATTTGGCTTCTCTCCTGTTCGTGAGCAAGATCTACAGCAAATGAGGGAACGCTCGGCGTCTACGGGGGATGAAGGCAACACAGAAGTTTCGTCGAGCCCTTTCAGTGGAAGCTCGGTTGGAAGTGAAGACACGGGCGCCCAAAGCATAGTTGAGGATGCGGAGGAGGATGATCACTCCTCCGAATCTGATGATGGCTTCGATGCCGAAAGTACCGCCATGAGCATGGATGATGAGACTGCACAGTCCAGTGCTACCGTGCAATCGGATGCCTCTGCCAGCTCTAGCTCGAGTGCTCGACTGAATGAAGCACTTCGCCAAGCTGCGCGAGAAGCCGGTACCCCCGCACTTGATGAAGAGGATGGCGAGATGTCTATGGAAATAGCTGGCGATGAAATCACTGGCGCGTTTCAACCCTGGATTAAGAAAGGGCAGACTTTTGAATGGGAAGAAGCCAGTGCTCGGTTGGACCAAGAGAACCTCGAACCCTCGAAGACCGCACCGACGAATAACAACCCAGGCTCAGACGACGTCAACGGGGATGAGGATCTCAGCATGGACGTTACGAATGCAATCGGCCGCATCTTGGGCAAATCCCCGGGACGCCGGCAAAGTGTTGCTCGTCGAAAATCCACTGTCCAAGAAGCCGCTCACGATGATCAGACCATGGAAATAACTGGCATGGTGGGCGGCATCATGCAACCAGACACTGCCGAAGCCCCAGACAACGATGATGATGAGGAGATGACTATGGAATTCACGTCAGCTGTTGGTGGACTTCTGGGCAAAGAATCCCAAGGCCATGGGGACAACAATGTCGGACAGATGGCTTCCAACTTGCCCATTTGGGATCATCAAAACGATGATAACGGCAATGAGTCAGATGGAGACATGGATATGGAGATGACGGGTGCCGTGGGTGGCATTCTTCCGTCCGGCCTGGAAGCTCAAGACAAGTCTCGAGCAAAGATGGTCATGGAAATGGAAACTGAATCTGGCCAGCTCGGAAGCTCACCATTCCAAGAGAATGTCAGACTGTCGCCCGCGAAGTCGCCTGCCAGATCACCGGCCAGATCGCCATCAAGATCCCCAGCAAAGTCGCCTCTCGCCTATCAAGTTGCTGCTGTTGCGTCTGAAAATGGCAGTCCCAGTTTGGCGAGCGTTCGTTCTCGACGGCGCAGCTCTGGCGCAGGGCAATCCAGTACTCCCGGGACTCCAGGGTCAGCTACACGACAGCGTTCACCGTCCAAGAAACCATTGACACCATCCAAGCAACTGACCCCTCAAACGAAGCCTACAACACCCAGCAAGACGCCGCCTTCTGCTAACGTGTCCTTCCGAAGCGCTTCGCCGAAGAAGCTCTTCAAACCCGAGATCCACCAGTCAGCTGAGAGGCAGAAATCTGCCCGACACAGTATCTTTGCGCAGGACACTTCAACTGGTCAGTCAACTCCACGAATTGTTTTACAACCTCGCGAAGCACGTCGGTCTTCTGGCCTTGGGATTGACAAGGAAGGTCTCGGGTCACCACGTGTAGTCGCCATACTCGATAAACGCCAGTCCCTTGGTGAGCATACGCCACAGTTTGTTCCCCAGGAACAACCACGCGCGGGTGTCCGCTTCGAGGATCCATTGAAGATGCAAGCCGATGAAGATCGGGATCGCGAGGAGGAAGAACTCAGAGAAGATGGACATCTTACTCAGGCCGATGCTACTTCAAACTTGAGAGATATGATCTCAAACATGAGCCCCAAAAAGAGCAAGATCAGCAAGGTCGGCAGCCGCAAGAGTCTTCACGTCGGTGCCGCTCGGGGCATCCTCGGCAAGCGCCCCATTGAATTGGATTTGGAGGAAGAGGAGGCAGAGAACTCACCCAAGAGATTGCGTGGACACAATGTCAGCCCGGTCAAGAGCGTCAGGTTGCCTGCACCAGCTCGAGACGCAACAGCCCGCCGGTCCATTCTTTCGCCCGTTAGCCGAGCCCGCAGCTCTTCGCCTCTCAAGGGCAGCTCTACTCCCACCATGGAATCGAAAAGTGCTCCAAAGACAGCAACTACGCCTCTGAAGAATGGAATCGATGCTCTACACATTGCCTCCGACCCTCAGCAGCCGGAGCTGGAGAATGAAGCACCCCCTCAAGAGCCAGCTGCTGATATTGAGCCAATTCAACTTCAGGACTTCCTCAACATGACCAATATTCATTTCATGGAGCTCACGACGACGAAAAGACGCCATACCACTGCGCCCGGAAGTGCCACCAAGAAACTCAGTCGGCCATCCATGGATAATCTCCCCAAACCAGGCACCATCACCTTTGATGATTGTGTGGCTGCTGGATTCTGCACCGTGCCAATGCTGGAGCTATACCAACATGTATGTTTCTTCCCCTGAATCCCGTCTCTATTTTCAAACCGCTCACCAGTCTCTAGTCTTGTCGTGAATTGAAATCATACATCTCGGAAGGCCGGCAAGTGATTCGGTCGATTGAGACTGAGACATACGCCGACAACCCTCCCCTCTTCCGAGAGTATGTCACTGCACCGCCGGATATCCGGGTCATAATGGACAACCAGTTTCGCAACGTCAAGACGCACGCTCGGCTTCTCAGCAAGGCAACTTGGTATGAATGGCGTATGAAGCTCCTCGAAGGCCTGAAGGAAGGTCTCAATCGTCACAAGGAGGACATGAAAGTCGACGAGGAGCTGCTCTCCAAGCGCGAGGCGCTCCTCAATCGGACCGTGCCACCTTTGGCGCAGAGATATGCTTCGCTGGAAGAGGAAGCTGGCAACTTACAGCAGCTGGTGGAAGAGATGGAGAGTTGTGATCAAGATGAGCTGCGCAGTGCACGCCAGAAGCTCTCGGGCGTCGAGGACGAGATCGAAATCAAGAAACGAGAGCTGCTGCAGCTAGAAAAGGAAGCGCAAGAGAAGACCGAGTCAATCGAGACCGGAACGGAGATGCGTGAGGAGTTTATGGCCCAGATTCAAGAAGCCGAACGAGTCATAGAGGAATGCCGCGGGTGGAGTGCTCGCGACATAACCAATCTCAAGGGTGAGTTGGTGATCGAAATTACTTACATTGTTTGCTAACAAGCCACCAGCCTCTGTTCACCAAATCGAGCGTCAAACTGGCTGGTCAATCGCAGCTGCATCGAACACAGCAGATTCATCAACTGATCCGATGCTGACCATGACCTATCGAGGCCAGCTGAAACTCAAATTCCACCCCAGTGCATACTATACCAAGAACTCCAACAACCTCGAGAAGACGAACCTTCCTCTTGAGTTGAAGCCCATCAAGCAAAAAGGCATGACGCCTATCGCCTCACTTGTCCTGCAATCGCTTCAGCGCCATTTATCTACGATCCAGCAATCCAAGATCGCACCCAAGCAACTTCTACACTTCATTTCCAGTTCCTGGGACCGCACCCTTGGCCTCGAGAACGAGGCCCGCATGCTCGAATTCTGCGGTGTCACTCGTCTGACTCTGACCCAACCAAAGGTTGCTTCGGCCTCACTCTCCCTCCGCGCCCGCTGCACCCTCCTTGGAAATGCTGCCGTCTCGGCTACTCCAGGCCGCAAAGGTGCCGCGGCAAAGAACAATGGAGCCAAGCGGATCGACGTGGACTTTACCGTCCGCACCCGTTTCGCCTCTGCTGAGGACAACGCGGACATTGGTACCTTGGACTTTGACATCGACGTTCTTGCAACGAAGGTCTACGGATTCGGCGCGGGTAACAAGTCCGGTCTATCGGGCAAGGAGATGCAAAATATCCTCGGCAAAGGTCTCGGTCAGCAGGGGGGCGAGACCCTTGGCAATGGCATCTGGTGCAAGGCCGTCCAAACGCTCACCGGCTCTGTATTCTGATTTGACTTATTCTTTGACCGCTCTCTTGATGTGTGGTCTGGGTGGAAGGGACTATTTTTTATGATGGAAAGGCGTTTCTATGGCAAGTAGGAAGCAGGTTTGATTCCACACTCGTTACTTTGAGCGTTGGCCTTTTTTTTTTTCCTTCGGATGTGAAGGCCTTGGCGTAGCTGGTCTGGTTTTTGTTTGCGATATCCCATCTCGACGTGTTTCATCTTCAATTACATCTATTTATTCTGCCAGACTGCCTAGCTATGCATGTTTGTATCGGTTAATTTCGTAAATGCAGATTTCCGTGTATTAACAACCATTCGCCGAGTGTGATCGAACAACAGAATGACAGAACTGACATCCGCATCCAAAGACATTAGGAAAAAGAGGGGAGAGACGAGGAACAGAAAGACAGGATCAAATTAGAGGGTATTATCTAGAACAGACTCATGAATCCTTCTGGCCAGGAATCTTGATTCTGGGCTTGAGGTTGCGATTGCGGCTGTGTTTGGTTTTGGTGCATCAAGTTTGGATCTTGCAGCATTGACGGCGCATAGTCGTATCCCATGCTCTGAGGGGTATACCCCATACCACCCGAATCGGCCGTGGTGGGGATAGATGGATCAGGGGCGCTGCCGGGGTAGTTGAGGTAGGATTCGGCGGATAAGATGGGGAAGGAAACGGGCTGAGTCTGGGCGGAGGCGGCCATGGCTTCTGACGGGAAGAGACCGCTCCATAGCTCGTCGCCGAATTGCCAATCAGCTGTGAGCGGCACTTGCCATGAGTCTGGGATCATGGTGTTGGTGCCAGTGCTGCTGCTTTGGGAATAGGGGGATTGTGTAGTGTCCAGAGGGGAGGATTGGGTCGTGGAGTATTGCTGGTCTTGGGGGAGTTGCCAGGTTGGGATGTTCGGGGTGGAGAAGGCCGTGCTGGATGTGACGTTCATTCCATTGAGGTCATTCAGGCCCAGGCCGGGAGTGTAATTTGTGCCGGATCTGGGGACTTGGCTGGATGTTGTTGGGTCGAAGTCGTTGGTGCCCTCTGGACTCAGCGGCACAACGTAGCCGGAAGAGTTGATTGGCGGGAGGCCTTCGATTGATTCAGGGATGCCGAAGTTGGGCATATGTGATTGTGGCGCAGAGGCTGTTGTCCTGCTGAAGGAGCTTGTGGTGTTGGATAAAGGCTTTCGGCGAGTCGAGGGTCGGAGCTGTGATCTGGCGTGAGAAGCCGGGGCTGCGTGCGAATGCAATCGCTTCGGACCTGGCGGATCATGATCGTCCTGCTCATCTGGGCTGCGGGCCCGTTTCTCATCCTTGGCGATGGCTATTCTAGCAATGCGCTCAAGGGTGGCACTCATGCGAGTCATGAAGCCAGCATAATTGGCGGTTTCGTCGCCCGGCACGAGAGTTGCAAAGAAAGTGGCAGCCATGTTGAGAGACTTGAGGTCGCTTTGGACCTGCGGGCTGCGAGTATCCCGGATGATGTTGGAAAAGATGGTCGCCGCAGCCAAAAACACGTAGTAGAGGAGAGACCAGACCCACGCAATATCGCCCCATGGCATGTTGTTCACCATCGACAGTGTATCACGCGCAGCCTGCACGCAAATAACACCTGACTTGGCGGCCTGTGCTCTGCTCAGTGCCTTCATCTCCTCCGGCTCATCCCGAGAAGATATCAAATAATTGAGGACCAGAGGTATCCGGTGGATCATGATCAAGGCATTATAGTAGATGAAATGCAGGCCGATGGAGGCAAACCCAAAAAGGAACTCGCTTTCTGCAGCCTTTCGCTTTGGCTCTTCGGTAAAGGGGTAGTCTTTCCGCCATTCCTCGAGCTCGGAGTGCAACTCTTTTACTGTCTGATATGTCTCATCTGGCGGCTTGAGTAGTGCCTTGGCAGCATATAGACGGCAGTAGATGCGAGTTTTGATGAGAGCCATCTGACAAAGCTGACGGAAGAACAGAATATTGCTTGACATCTCCGGGTCATGATCGTCCTCTGTTTGCTGAGGAAGAGGTACATCGAAGTCATCCGGATGTTGAGAAGGGGCATTTCCCGCTCGCAAACACGTGCTATATATGGTTAGCACTTGAGACAGAGTCATCATGTTGATGTGCATACCTTTGGTCAACGGTAAAGGCAACCCAAAACACACGTCGTCTCTGCTCTTGCTCAGCCGGGCTCAAATCCGGCCGGGCCATATCCCGGTGAAGGCCCATCCGTTGGCATGAGCGCATGGCCGCTGTGATGAAAGGCAGAGCTGCCTGGGTACCAGAGTTACCCCGAAGAAAGAATCCCTGTATTCTCCGCGTTAGGAGAAGCCATGCATAGCTGGATGGATCTACATACCATGCTTAACAAAGCTTGGACACTGAGCAAGTCAGTCCGCCGCAAGGCCAGCTCAGTAAACACCGACATGGCATTTTTAAAGTAAAGCCGGGCCTTTTCTCGGTCCTTTTCCGGCTTGAGGCTATTGGAAAAGCGAAACTCATAGGCAAGGCAGATGACCATGTTGATGCTGGCCCAGATGGCTGCATCGTCACAGGTCTGCTGCGTATACTGCCATTCCACCAGTTTCATAAAGGTCGCTTCATGGTAGATTGGAAACAGGCGATTCGCAGTCCGAAAAAATCCTTGATGAGCGAAAAGACCTCCGACCTCGGTGGAAGGGCCTTGTAGACCTGCGAGGCAAACAAGTCATGGAATACATCGGGTCGCCACTGGTTCCAGGGGCTGTCATGGATGGAGTCGGGGGAGACGATATTCAAGAAGCTGGTGTCTCCGGTCTTGCTTTTGATCCACTCAATCCCGCCCCGTGACAGGATTGAAAGGGAGCAGCTCCGGCCTGTCGTCGTTAGCTACGGAATATCATTGAACGTCAGAAAAGTCACGAACCAAAATATCGAGAGTCGTCGCTTTCATGTGCCCTGAAAATGGAGCCAACCTCGAGGTCCCCCCCGCCGCGGAAACAGGCTGTTCCAGAATGGTCCGGCGACGCCCCGGATGCTGACGAGAGGGTCGATGCATGGCCCGCTGATTTAGGCCGTTGGTCAGCCTGGCGGTCTTCACCGAAATCATCATCCTCTTCCACATCCGAGAGGTAATGGCCCATGTTCCCATCTTGCAAAATGCCCGCCGTCCGGAGCAGGGATTCGACCCTCTCCAGACGATCTTTCAGGAACCTCACATACTGATCGCTACTCCAGATTAGCGGGGGCAAAACGACAGAAACTCCCGGTCAACCCTACCTCGAATCATCCTGCTCGGTGTCATCCGAGGTGGGAAAGATACACTCGGTATGGCGACGAGCACACGGGACGCAAATGCGGTTCGAGCCATCGACCTCACATTTGGTCTTCTTGCGGTGACACATCGCACATGCCTACGAGCCAGTCAGAGAGGGGCGGGCACGGGGACCAACAAGGGACGAACATACCCTCTGGCTGCGTATTCGCTCCATGAAGTCGTTGGCGCGGGTGGTGGAGTCGGGGTGTATTGCATGGGGGGTTATGCCGGCCGTTGGTGGCATTGCGTTGTGCATTTCCTCAGTGCCGTCATCGAGGGTTCATGCCAAGCCTTGCAATACCAATGACAAAAGACCTGCGTGTTTTGCCCGGGGTCAACGTAGATTTTGCGATCCCAAACGGATGAAGATGGAAGTGCAGAAGTTGCCGGGGGGTTTCGGGAGTCGGCAACTCCGATTTCCGCGTTATGCTGGTGGTTTTGGGCGGGGTTCAGGGGCTTGGTAATGGAGTAGACAGGCCCCCAAATCTACAATGACACTCGTTATTCTCACTGATCACCGATCTACTGGATCCGTAGCATCCGAGTTCACGTTATGCATCGGGGGTGAGAAAAAAGGCGGCGACGAGGCACTTGAGTGCAGGCGATCCTGCACTATAAACCACGGAGTTCAGGCGATCGGTCAATCGGTCAATCCACCGGATCAATCAGTCTCTCACCGTAGAGAATCAAGATGCCTGGCTCAAGGGATTTTTTTTTCGAATGAAGATATAAGCTTAACGCAAAACGAGCTAAAATCGCCACTCCAGACGCTGGCTGACTAATACCCCCGCAGTCATGGTTGTTTACGAAAGGAGGATTCTGATCTATACAATTGCCCGAGATTCACCTTGAAAATGCGAGCCGTGACCGTGGGAATCGTGTCAATTGGGGACATGGGCCTGGGAATGGCCAAATTGTTACTCTCACATGGGTATCGTGTAGTCACAGTGGGCGCCGGCCGAAGGAACACAACTCGTCCCAGATTGATCATGAAATCCACGGCTCATACTTTTCTAGTGAACATACGTTGGCGCGCATTCAGGCTGCCGCCATTGAGGCATTACCTTCCGACCATGAGCTGGTCGTCCACGCGGACTATATCTTATCGATCGTGCCCCCGCGGAGCGCACGAGCTACGGCGGAACGAATCGCAACCACCTGTTCACATCCCGACACGGCAAGCCGAAGACAGAGCGTCGAAGATGTGAATGGTCATTCAGATCGAAGCCCGCTGTACTACCTCGAATTGAATGCGACCCCTCCGCGACAAGCGGAGGAGTTGGCGGGCTTGTTCGATGGCACCCTCTCGACCGGGACTGTTCCCTGTCACTATTTTGACGGTGGCATCATCGGAGGCCCGCCATCCCAGAACGTGGATGGTAAGTGGAAGCAACCTAGCGTGGTGTTGTCGGGCTCGGTGGAGCTGCCCTCCACATGGGCTTCGTTGGCCAGTGTCCTCCACGTGAAGCTGGTCTCCCCTCGAATCGGCGCAGCATCCACCCTGAAATTGTCATTTGCGGCTCTCACCAAGGGTCTCACGGCATTGTCCATTCTCTCGGTCTCCACGGCCCAGCAGGAGGACCTGCTCCCGGAATTGCTGGGTCATCTCGATGAATATTCGCCCCAGACGGCGGCGCTGGCTCGAACCGGGGTGGTGGGCATGAGTCCCAAAGCATACCGATGGGTGGAGGAGATGCACGGCATCGGCGAGGCCTTTGACCGGGAAGGCGGATGGGATGGCGTCGGATCGCAGATCTACGGGGGCATGGCGGAGATCTACCGACGGGTGGCAGAAGAGACGATTCTGGGACAGGAACGAGTGGGAGCACGAGATCGCGGGACCAGCGTGGAAGATGCCGCCACGATCATTTCTAGCACGACATCGCGGACGATGTCATCGGGGCACTGCCAAGCTTCCCATTACCCAAGCTCGTAATCCGCGGCCGCGACCGCGTCATCGGGCTCAGATGGAGCAGTGGGTCACGACGAAGCGGAAGGGACAACGGGACGTGGGGAGAACAAGCAATCATGGCATGAATGATAATACATTATTGTCCTTCACTACTCGCTCCATGGATTGTTAAACATTTCCTCCGTACGGAGTACCGTCTCTCTGTTGTCCTCTTCTATACTTCGTGTCTCTGGCCACAAGCGGTGAAGCCGTCTGGACCAACCACAGCGCGCGATCACGACATTTCTCCATTCTATCAGATCATCGACTAACCTCAACAGCTTCGTCCCTTTACCCCCTCTTCCCCCGTCTCCCCCCCCCTCTCTTGACGCCTCCCCCTTTTTACTTACTGGTTTTTTGTTTTTTTACCTTTCGGGAAGGCGTGACTGCTTCTGATTCGTGATCCCGCGTGGCGCGGTAACTCTCCGTTATACGGCAATGGGGTAAAGGCCTTGTAAAAAGACCGAGGCCGAATTCCCACCCCCCCCCCCCCCAATCTCCGACAGCTCTTGCTTTTGTCTGGCCGTTGATTTGCTTGATTCCTACGATCATCCAATCCACCCCTCTTCTGATCTGGGGTTACCGTGGAAAAAGTCCATCGTCTTACAGCGAGTCCACCCAAGCGGAGCCCTAAGCGCAACAGGGCAAAGAGCCTTTTTCTTTTTTTTTTTTTTCCCCTTTTCTTCTCGGTCTATTTCTACTTTCCTTGTCCCTCCCGTCATGCCGGAGGAAAATCCGTCTCATCCATCGGGGCCAGGTCTTGACAAGATCGAAAACTTCAACTTCCTGCTGTCGCGCACCGATCCCGCGGCCAAGCCTCGACAGTACTCCTTTGACGCTGACACCGGGCTGGGCCCGTTTGCCAACGTGAATATGGATTACGACCAGACCGAGGGCATGGGCGGTCTATCCGTCAGCTCCTACGATAGTATCGACGATGACCGGGCGTCTCTGGACCTCCGGGGCTATCCCTATCACGGTACGTGCAAGCTTTGACTTGTTGCCAGATATTGCATCTGTTGCGCCATCACCTTTGTTCTGATTTGATGGACACCGCATTCCCCCGGGTGATGATGTTCTGATGTTGAATTCCATTTGCTGTATTATGTTTTTCCCTTCCCCCCTGCATCTTTTCCCCCTCTTGTCCTTCCCCTCAAAAACTGGCGGTGTCCATGCGATCGTGAGGTTGCTATACTTGCCCGACACCTGTCAAAATCGGGGCTTGCTTTTGTGTCCCATTTTTGGGTTTCGAGCTCCACGAGGCTCCTGCCGGTGCAGGCCCGGCCGATGACGATGATCTATCGGGTTTGTGCGAGATCATCCATGGCCCTGGTTGACTGGCGAGCACGCAATCCCGCATCCAAATGACACGCGGGCCAGCGCTTGCCCCCGGTGGTCATGGCTTCATGGCTTCATGCCATCGATCCCTCCCCTTCTTATTGTGAACCCTTCTCCCCGAGTTTATTTGCTTGACAATGATCTGCATCTTGCGGGAGCCTCCGTTTCTGGGGTTTCGCTTCCACTCCCTGCCGCATGAATTCCTCCATGTATTTTGACCACGCTCCGGATCGCGACCGCTTACTTCCTCCCCTAGGCCCGCCGGGTGACAAGTCCATCAACTATTCTATCCCCGACCACATCATGCCCTACTCGGCGCATTCTATCTACCCCCCGTCCCCTTTGCGCCCGATGATCTGGGTCATGCTCCTGGACAGCTGACCCCCTCGGATGTCTCATCGTCCATCTCCCCGCCCAATGGTCAAATGGGCAACACCAAGTACAGCACCTCCATTCCCGGGGACCGCATCGCCGCCGCCCTGGGCCAGGAGGAAGGCGTCCGCGTCGCCGCCGAAGAGGACCGCCGCCGCCGAAATACGGCCGCCAGCGCCCGCTTCCGCATGAAGAAGAAGCAGCGTGAGCAGGTCCTCGAACGCACGGTCCGCGAGACCACCGAAAAGAACGCTTCTCTCGAGGCCCGGGTCGCCCAACTTGAGATGGAGAACCGGTGGTTGAAGAATCTCCTCACGGAGAAGCATGAGGTGAATTCCTCCCGCATGCCGCCGCCAGACACCACCGTCACGGAGCCGAGAAGCAGCCGCGCCGGTCAGAAACATATCCAGCCCAAAAAGAAGGGCGTCGGCACGGACGAGTGACCAGTCAAATGAAAAAAAGAACAAAACCCCTTAAAAAAAACACCATTTGACTGCCGGCGTTGCGGTGTGCTGTGCGTTCTGCTTTCCATGTACCAACCTCCCGGACCCGCGTCCTTGACGGGACACTGAGAGTTGACCCACCCCTCTCGATGTTCCCTATCCACTGTTACTCTACTTGCCCTGATTCGACAGGATCTGTCTCTCCTGCCTCCCTATTGATTTCATATCTCCTCCCGCTTCTCATATGGACTATATACGACGCCATGATACCGGGCAGGCAGGCAGAGACAGACTCCACGACGTAACGACACTTCTCCAATTCTCGTCCCGATCCCGTTCTTCCGACCGTGGCTTCTCCGATTCTCAGGGATGGTCTCTACTGCGTTCTGAATCTAGATAAGATCGCTATCTCTCGACTTTGACTCCGACCTTGACTCTTCACTCTTCCCTTCCCTGGGCTCTTATACCTCGCCCAGGCCCTCCTTGACCTCTCCTAGAGATCCAGCGAGCTCCTTTTATCATTTGTCTGCTGTTTTCTGTCTTTTACGGGTTTGCGAATACAGCCTCGGCCATCCCCGGCTAGGGATGGCGAGTGCTTGGCTTTGGAATGATTGGTGCGGTGTTGTGTTCGCGAGTGCGCGAGATGAAGTCGGGAAACGACTGGGTTTTGATTATTGATTCCTTGTTCTGGGTATTGCGCTGGGATTTATTCTTCCACAGATATAACGAGATCTGTTTGCTGGACCTGGTTGTGTCCTAAGTCTTTCAACTGTATCTTTTTGTAGTTTACCCTTGATCGTGGGTACAGAGGTGCTCTTTCGAAACAGTACTATTAGACTTTCCCTAGCATACGGCCTCGGTTTCTATCCCTCAAGGAATACTTTTGATGCCAAGGTCTGATCTGATTTCAACTAGTATTATGATCTTTCTAGGTCCATAAGTCATTGATAAGATATGATTATTCCAAAAAGCCCGGGTGGTCTAAGGGTCATGATTCCTGCTTTGGGAGAGCACTCTAATGCAGGAGGTTCCGTGTTCGAGTCACGGCCTGGGCCCCATTTTTTTTTCCCTTGACCGTTTTGTGCCATAACTACATTTTTGTATCTCAACCATGCAAATGTTCACATAACAGCCCGAACTAGGTTTTGGCATAGCTAGATCGATTCTTATCGGCCGAGTACAGTGATCACTTCATCCACGGCAGGGACTAGGGCAGGATCTACAGATCTACCTCCTACACAGCTTAGCCGGCGCAAAGACAAACAGTCGAAAACACCACATTTATTATCAGCGGGTAGAATTAGCTCATCCAACGAACGACTCGTAAGGCGAAGATCGAACTCGGCCGAAATCCACAGAGCACGAACGCGGACTCAAAAAACGAGAAAAGCCAACAACCAACAAGATGGTATTACATTAAGAAAAAACGGCACAAACAGAAACAGAAACAGAAAAAGAAAAAACGAGAAAAAAGTGAGAAGAAAAAAAGACACTAGCGTTGAGCCCAGAATCCACAGACCCGGTCGTATTCGTCGGATCGTACGCAGTATATCCTTGCCACACTCCCCCCAACCTCTAGTCCATGCAGGACAGGAAGCAAGAGGCAATAGCCAGAAACTTGCAGGGAATCGGGATCTCCGTATGGCCCACCGGCGCAGGGCAGGGGCCGAACTGGAGGAGCAGAGCTGGTCAGGATGAGCACGATCCGTGGGGACTGTATCACGACATCGCGAGATCGTTGGCGGGGGATGTCATCATGTGGACTGGGCTGGGCACGAGGGCAAAACGCAAGGGTTATTTCTAAACCATAAAAGAATTCAGGCAGGTTGCAGGAAGGAGCCATTGCGTGACCACCTGGGGCAGTGATAGGTTATTTCATAGAATGGGTCGAGGTGAAGTTGGTGGCGATGCGGCGAAGAGGCCAGACGGTTTTTTTGCTTCTTTTTTTCCCGGAATTTCTTTTCTTTTGTTTTCTTCGCTTTTTTTAATCGTCGGACCACATTCTTGCCACAGTATTTGAAATTCCACTCGATTGACTTGCTCCATGGAACCGTATCAGGAGTAGGTTGGTGGAGACCGCGGGTAAGAGAGCGTGGAGGTGGAGGGAAACCAGTGGATTCCACAGGTCAATGGCGTGGGAAGGGAAAAAAAAAAAAAAAATTCAACGCCGTCGTATTCGTGAAGATCAAGGGACGCAAAACAGAAGCACGCGAAGAGACTCAATCAGCTGCGCATGCACGCTTATGCGGCAATGGGCTCTCGCTCTTCCTCGCGGCCTCGTGCCTCGCCTTCCACGATGCTGACGCCATCCTCGCCGTCCTCGTAGCTGGGGTGCTGATCCGCCGGCAGCCAAGAGTCGCGGTCACCGGTCATGGGCTGGTCTTGCGCGGACAGATCCACGCCCTCGCGGTTCTTCGAGACGTTGGTGCGGTGGCGCTGGGAGAGAGTGCGCGAGCGCTGCGACAGACTTGACTTCACCACGGCCTTGGAGGTGACCCAGTTGCTGAGCGCATCCTCGCAGTCCTGGATGATGGCCTTGCTGGCATCATAGCCATCGTATGCGTGGCGGGTCTCACCGGGCGTGACGGGCGTGTCGTCAATGAGGTCCAGCAGGTGCTTACCGTACCCGGCGACGATGGCCACCTTCTCGCAATGCTCGCGCAAGGCATCGAACTGGTACTGGAAGGCCGCCTTGACCTTCTCGCGCGTGATGTTGGACAGCTGTGCCTCCGCCACGAGCGACTCGGCCTCGGCACGAACCAGCTCCTGCTCCAGGACCACGATGCGCGGCGAGTTGGGGTCCTTGTACTTGAGCTTGGCGATCTCATCCGTGATCTTTTGCTTGCCTGTGAAGAGTCAGTTGCAAGAATCTTGGATTTGTTCAACGATCAAAGTGAGTCTCACGGTCTCGGCTGGGCTGCACAGAAGCCTCAATGTTACGGATGCTCTTGATGGTGACACGGTACTGATCGTAGCGGTCGACGAACAGGTCCTCCAGCTCTCCGATCTCGTAAATCAGGACTCCGAGCTTATCCGTGACATCCGACACGTCCTCGTCGCCGGCTTCACCCCAGATGGACAATTGTTGCTAGAGATGCAAGATTAGCGGCAAGAACATGGAATATTTCTACGGGGGCTCTTCCACATACGGCGACCTCCATACGCTCCCGCGCGACCAGCTCCATGCTGCGCATAACGTTCTTCTCCATCTTGACCAGCTGCGACAGCTTGCGCGACAGGTCGGGGCCAAAGGCACCCGCGGCGTTCTTGCGGAACGCATGGCCTAAGATCACACGGTATCAGTGACTGTGATTGCGTGAGCCGGGGGGCAATCTCTTGTCTCGCCGGGGCGACTCGAGAATTTCGGGGTCCGACGGCGGCCCGACCAGGCTGAGGCTGGGTCGGACACACGTAGCGAGGACCGCGCGCGCAAGCATGCGCCGGCAAGACAATTATTGACTCCCCCGAGATATATCACGGCATTCAAACTCACCCAATCCGCCCTTTCCTAGCCAGCGGTTGGACTTGGTCGAGGACAACGGGGGCGGGGGGTTCTCGACCTGAGAGGCGGTCGGGGCGCGCGTCTGGCGCATAGAATAGGTGCGATGCATGGCGATGGGGATTACGGTTGGACGATCAGGGGTTCGAAAGAAACAATTCTGTACTCCGTACCTGCAGCTGTGTCAGAGAAGGGGGCAGGAGAGAAGAAAAGTGCCTTGCGCAGTAGTGACGTGAGGGAAAAAGGAGGGGGTGCTGATGGATTTGCGCATCCTTCTTTTTTTCTCCTCTCCGATCTCTGCTGCCTACTCACCTCGATCACGGCAATGCAACGGAAGCCTGCAACAGCGATTGAAGAAAAAAACTGCGAAGCTCGAGTGCTGGTGACGTCGACGAACTGCACGGGCACTTTACCCGTTTCGTCTGGGGAAGGATGAAAGCTGCGAGGAACACGAGCCCAAGGGTTCGGAGGCGTGCGGATCAAGTGCGCCCCAATATTTCAGGCTGAAGGTGGATCGAGAGAAGCGACTAGACACAATTCGAGCCAAGCGTGCAAACTCAATTGGGCGCTAAGCCCGCGACATCCAATAGTCTCGTTTTTGCGTTGCAATCATAGCCGCGATCACCGACGTCATCGCTCCCGATGCTGATGTCATGGCTGCGTTGGATGTGGTCCCTGTCTCTTCGACCATGTCATGAGTGGGTTTTGCGTTGCATTCATTTGCTGCAGAGGAGGACCCTGAACCTGGGAGAGGGAGGAGGGGAGATGGGTTCTTGGAGTAGAGATCGGCCGTGGGGGAGGAAAATGCCAGGACACTGCTTATTCGGTGGATCAAAGCGACAATCCGGTACGCTAGACGACCTAAGTAGGTGCGGTGTCGCTCCCAGGACTTCATACATCGCTACATTGCTGGCTATTCTACTAGACGCGTCTACACCTCAGGATGCCTCGGACGCGGTGCGAGTCTTGCGTTTTTTGCTCGCCCCCGTGGTGCCCGGACGAGTTCCTCGTTTACCGGAGCTCGGGGCTGCGGCAGTGACATCCTCTGCACCATCCTCGGGTGACAAGCGAGAGCCTTGATCCGTCTGGGCCTCTTGTCGAAGCCGGCTAAACGCCTTTTCCATGCGACTAGCACCCCCGGCCCGCGCGCGTGGCGCAAAGGCACCGGCGCCCTGAGGTCCCTGGATGAACTGCGTGATGTTGGACTGCGTGCCTTCTTGCTCACGACGGTTCATATCCCGAATGACCGGTACCAAGATCTCGTCCGTCCGTTCCTGGCTCCAGCCGATTGTCGTCATGAGGAAGTGTCGAAGCCCGTTAAGGTCAGGTACTCCCCATTGGAAGGGGGATGGATCCGAGTCGACTTCGGGCTCGAGGTAGGCCGTTTCAACTCGACTGTCGGGGAATGAAGGGGGCAGGAAGATCTTGGATGCCTTCTTCCGGAATTTCTTCCGAAAGGCCAGATGGGTGTCGTCCGGGTTGTTGATTCCCATTTGGACTTGTGTCCACCAGTCGCGAAACTCTTCTAGGCTCGAAAACTCGGTGACAATCTCCAGCGCCGTGACGGGGCCAATTCCGGGAATTCCCTCAGTGTAGTCACTACCCAGTAGATGGGCGAAACTGATGAGCTTTTGCCGATACAGGGAATACTCCTTCTCGAAATCAGATGTCAGGTAGCATTCCACGAACTTGCTCTGGTTGAACATGTTCTTGTAGACCCGCGTACCACCGAATAGAAAGGTATCACTGTCGTCGGTGACAATACCATCAACCAGACCGAGTGTCACCAGCTCGGCACACTGCGCCTCGGCCTCCATCGGTGCGGTGACGTACGGCAGTCCGAAGAGCCTGAGGAGCTGTTGGCACTCGTTGATCATGATCTGTGTCACTTCGTCTGCGTCGCGCCGATCTTTCTGTTGTTGAGCTCGGAGTTGCTTGAGCTCTTGCTCGTAGTCAAATGCGTCCTGGCTCGGTGCTGCCGAGTTGAGGGTCTTTGCAAATCGAACATGTTCTTCACCCTCGGCTGCCAGCTGGCGGAGAAGCTCCTCGTCTTCTGGGTCGCTAAACTCGCCATCGTCCTCAACCATAGTTTCAGGAATGAGAGGCTCAGCGTGTGGTTCGAGAGGTCGGTCCGTGCCCACTGTAACTTCAGGAACCGGAGCGGATGGTGGGGGCAAGACATCTTCAAAGACTTCCTCGTCATCTGCTTCGGGAGTGGACTCTTTCTGAGGCGGTTCCTCCTGGGCTTTCGCTGGACGGGGTTCATCGACTGGAGTGTCAAGTTTGGTGGGCTCACCCAAAACCCGAAAATCGGAGTGCCCCGGGTCCCTTGTCTCAGGGAGTGCGGGATGGAGCTCAATCTCGTTGGGTGTTGGCGTGACCTTGATGGGCGTGTTGACTTCATTCTTTTCCTTTCTTTCCTCGTCAGCCTCCAGATCAATCACCTCCTTGGTATCGGGCATGTCGTCATCAAGACTAATGATGCCCGGTGAACGTCGGTTGGAGAGGAACAGGTGGTCAGGCTCTCTCTCGTCGTGTTTTTTCTCGGATTCATCACTGACTGGATCAATGATGAATTCCTTGTTCGACCGCTCGCCAACAAACCATGGAGGGAGAGGCTCCGACTTCTTAGGCGCTTTGGAAGGGTCCTTGACAAATCCGCCTGCATCTGCCGGTGCTTCTGTAGGTTCCTCGGCCTTCTTGGTTGGCTGACTGAGATTGATGGACTCAAAGGGCAGAGGACCGCTGAACGCATGTTGGGTTGGCGGTTTCTTGGTAACTCTTGTCTGAGCCACGGCGGCTGCGAAATCCATTTCATCGTCATCACTCTCGTCTAGCGGCATATCTGGCGCGGGTTCCGGGGGGTTGCCTTGAGTACTGGCCGGTTGATAGGTATTTCAGGTACATCCTCATCTCGAGTTTCGTCTGGCTGCAAGGAGAGCGCAATGGCTTGGTGGAGTTCGTCCTCTTCGCCATCGTCGAAGATCTGTTCAAGATCTTGGTTCTGGGGCCGGGGAAAAGCGTCACCATGATCTTGAACGAATAGGGAATCATCAGCTTCCTCGGTGTGAGGCTGGCGTAAGTTCTCATTTTCCCAATCCCTGCGGGATTCCTCAAGAGCTCGTTGCATGTCCGAATCGCCATCGACGTGCTGGTGAAGTGCCTGGTCGAAGACGCCCTTCTGTAACATCGGAAGTTTGGGCAGCCTGTTCAAGCCTTCGATTGGGACATCTTCAAATTCATCATCCTCCGATGCATCATCAGTCCCGGACAATGCCTCTGCCATGCCATATCGGTCCACGTCGATGGGCTTGTTTTCCTGGCCTTCATCCTTATTGCCCACCACGCCCAGAACCCAGCCTCCTTCATGTTGACGGTCCTTGACCAGAACATACTCCTTGCCACGTTCTCCCGCGATGCGTTGACCAGAGTTGTGAAATGCCTCTTCTCCATTCATGCCATTGATGTTCATCAGTCGTTGGGTCAAGTCATTTCGTTCTTTGACCCGCTCAATTTGAAATTTTGAAAAGGCCATGCGGTCCTGGAACATAGTGTCCAGCTGTTCTTTCGAGTATCCCATCCTTAGCCGACTGCGGAGCCGTGCAGCATTCAGGATATTGTAGCGATCGCTCGCCGGAAGACTGAGGAAGAAAGGGCTGTCGAAATCAATTTTGGAAAAATCATATAGATTGATATCTTGGCCTTGGTGAAACTGTCTGGCATACTGCTCCAGTTCTTCTTGCGACATGATGCGGGGATCATTTGGCGCCCCCATTTCTTCTAGCGACACATCCATGTTTGGCAAGTGATAGGCATCTTTCTTTTTGAACTTGCGGGTTCGTTGCCTCTCCTGCTCATCCATAAAAGTTTCATCCGCGTAAACCGGTGTTTCCGTGATGGCTTCTTCTTCCTCCTCCTGGCGTTTCTTCGCTCGGCGTCGATTTTCCGCTTCCTCTTCAGCTTTGCGCTGCATCTGTACCGCGAGCAGCTTCCCGGCAGTCTGGACAGCATCCTCTCGACGGCCTTCGCGTCTTTTCTTCCGAGCCGCGATAGTCTGCCGTTTGAGGACAGGTGCCCCACCATCAAATACAAAGACAGGTCGAATCCCGAAATAGAGCAGCTTGCAGATGCGTCGGAAGAACCCAACCACGTGAGAATTTCGAAGCGCATTCCCCTCCTTATCGCGCACGGCCTTCAGGAACTGATAAATCCAGATGGACGCGTCGACGGCCAGCCGTTTCTTGTTCAGGGTCTCGAGTTTGATGGGCCGAGCACATGGCTGCACTACGGTCCAGAGACCAGTGACACCCATGGTGGCTTCAAGTTCTCATTCACGGGGTACTTTGCAGTGAGCCCGGCTCACAGAGGGATGGACGGGTGGGACTCATGAGGTCTAGGTCGCTGCGGATCGATCCAGATCTCAGCCGCGTTGGTGGTCGCGCGGTCACGTGTGCCATTTTACTGTTTCGGGCTAGCGCTGTGCATGACCATTCCCAATCTGTGATTCCATTGGGAAACGGTACATCTCCCCTGGTGGAACAGCTCTGTCGGATCAAAGAGGCGAAAACCACATATAGACTACATCTTGTCCAACTTACATCTCGGACTATGATGATAGCTATGATGAAGTAATTCGGTCACATTTGATTTATTTTAAGCTAAGCCATCCATCAATGTGTACACACAACTTCCATTGATAGGTAAAACCCGTCCCGCATGTTCCCGCCGCCCCCCATTCCCCGCACGGCCAAGAACCAAAAGCCTCCCACAGTCTTTCTTCAGATGTCGCGATTGGCCCCATTAATCGGAAAAAAGCGACTTCTGACAGGTGTGTCCATTAAGATATCCTCTTCCGAGGGCCAGTCCCGCTCCAGGTCGACAGTCCGCTGGGCGGGAGTTGGAGTGGCCTCGAAATTGGCTTTGACTGAGCTGCGGGGAGCACTTGCCCCCTTCTTGTGGAAACTGCCCATACTGGTAGGCGTCAAGGGTTGGAACCGATATCTCTGTAGATGTTGGTATTCAACTGTGTGATGCATACCGTGCCTATCAGAACACACACTCGATTCATCGTCGACGGAAAAGCCGTCGCTTGGTGTATCCCAACGCGGACATCTGGCCTCCATGGACTCAGTCGAGCTTGGGGCCTCCTCACTCGAAGTCGACCCCAAGGAAGATTCCGATCCAGACGGTTCAGGCACGAATGAGCTATCGGAATCTGACAGAAAGTGAAATCCACCTGACCGAGGCATAGGCCTATCATCACCAACAACCTGTTGTTGACCCTCGCACATTTCCATGAATCTGTCTCTCATAGCCCAGGACTCAAAGAATCCCTTGGCTACCAAGTCACGGTAGTCCTCGGGCACGCCAAGGAATTCACCGAGATCTTTGAGCATCAGAAGATAGCTCACTTTCTTTTTCGGTGACAGGTTGCTTGCCAGGGCCCGGTACAGTATGCCGTTGCATCGTGGAAAATTCCTGATCACATCTAGCTGCAGGAAGTTTCTGATGTCGAGGCCACGAATAACCTCCAGTCTAGAGATAGGGAAGCTGCAAATAATCGCTTCAGCCGGTACCCGGCCCCAGACCTCGTATTCCCCATATCCCCTCCAGCTGAATGTGGCCGTGTCCGTAACAGGCACCAAGTCGTGTGCTTTGAAGATGGGATGATCCACCTTCGAGGGGTCGATTATGCTGACCATCGCCCCTTTTTGCTCATGGAGAGCCCTGTGGACCGGTGCTAACGGGTAGGTGAACGTCGAAATGAAGGGCGTCTTCACCTTTGCTTTAGTCACATGATTCCAGAAATGCTCTAAGAACGTCTGTGTAGAGATAGCACTGGGCGGGTACACCTCCGGTCTGTTTTTGAACAGTTCAGCCTCGAACAGATTCGGGGTATTCGTTCCCTGGGAGTCTCCGTTCGACCATCTGTAGACCAGCGGAGGTAAGTCGCTTGGGTTGCAAGGCTCCGGGACGAACTCTGTGTTCAGATCCTGCGTCAAGTTCACGGGATCTCCCAGAAATTGCGTGAATGGGTCATCTTCTGGCGCATTGTCTGGGAAGTTTGGCGTGCATTCTCCGGAGATGTCGTCGTACTCCGAATTTTCATCATCAGCGATTGGGAGGTTCCCTTCTTTGTAGCACCAAAGACAACATTTGCCATCGCCGTTGACAAGTGTTCCAGGCGTATTGTGGTCATCCGGGGCACCTCGATCTGCCTGAGAATGCTTGTTGACTGTGTCTTCAGTGACAATTTCGGATGTGTCCGAGGAGCCATTCATCGGGTGCATTCTTGCTGCTGTTGTTGGCACATCAAGTGAATGTTCCTGTCATGAGCATCAGATATCCCCTTTCTTTTCTCCGGTCGTCTTTCCCTCGTTCCTCCTCTATTTGTAACAGCCGGGACAACTTACCGACAATTGGACAGATTCCAAATATTCGGTGGCAGAAAGTTCATTAGACGATGAATTCTCGTAGGTGGTGTCGTGAGCTTTCGGGACAAGTGTAAGGCTCAGGTAGGTGGCCGCCGACTCGATTCTTTGAATGACAGATTGCCACTGGGCGTCGACACGAAAGCTCGAGTCAAGATGAACTTGACACCACACAGTATGTTTGTTTAGGCGCATCCACGCCCATTGGGTATGGATTGTTTTGAATCGCAGGCTGCTCTGGTTGCAGCACTTCATAAGGTGTGATCCGAACAAATGGCCGAAGACCATCTCGAATGCGTTCTTGTCGGCACGAGTGTCCCATTTAAAAAAACGAAACAGGCAACACAGGACATGGCGCATTGACGTATTCCATTTTGCCCTCTTTTCCTTCTTCTTCTTCCCTTTGGCTTTCTTTCCCTTTTTCGTCCCCTTGGGCTTTCTTGGGCTACCCTTCATCTTCAGATGAAAGTGCCTCGATGCACGAGGATGAGAGGAGTGGGTCGGATGAAGGAGAGATCGATGAGGCAGGGTGAAAAAGAGGGTGAGAAACGTTGGAGAAAGGAGGTGAAGGTGGAGAAGATAAAGAAGGTGAGATACAGATAGGACAACAGAAGATGAAGAATAAGATTGGGAGAAGGAGGTAGGGTGATGGTGATAGGGAAGAGGAGGTAGGAGGGGAAAGAGAAAAGTGAACGTAGCTGGGGGACTTGAAAAGGACATTGGGATTGGAATTGGAGGATTTTACAGACACCAGTCGGGATATTTCATATTGGCAGTTCTGTCGAGGCAATGTCTATCCTGCACCATAATGGACCAATATGCGGAGGCTCCAATGGTTCGACGTATCCAGTGGTCCAATTGGACATGATTGATTTGATATTATGACAATCCTTCAACTTTCTCAGTAGAACCATTTAATGTCTTTAAACAAATCCCTCGAGAGTCCACGCTGTAAAAACTCGACAGCATACCCTGATAGGCCTACTCAGAATCCACCAAGAAGTTTTTTGGAGATGTAGTGGAAATCGTACATTGGCTATGTCTGTAGATAATCATATTCATGCACTGTACGCGTGGCTACGCACAGTCGTTGATGGGAGTTTCTGTCACTTCGTATACTTCATCCGCACGGTGACCAACCGCTGATGTATATATATCTGCATGGAGCCCCCCCTAATGCCTACTTCCATTCCACCTACTCCTCAGAACAGCGTAAGAAAGTAAAAACAGCAGACACCATCGCCAACCAACCAATCGCATGTCCCGAGGTCTCTTCCAATCCCCGTCGCATTCGAAATTCCCCGATTCCATCGCAAACACGCTATACCCGATCGGGCACCCGCGAGCCCGACGTGAAGCTCCGCCCACGGGCTCGTCCTTGACCCTTGATTTTCTCCTATCCTTAGCCTTGCATTTCCCCCGTCTTCACGGGATCCTCCCCGGCCTTCCTTATCCAACCCGGTGATTCCGATCGTCTCCGTCTCTCCTCTCTCCTCGTCCTTCATCCCGCCTCCAGGCTCCCGCGATGGCCCAATGAGCCATTCCATGAACGAGCCCAGTGATGATTGAAGATCCACGCAAACACTACGAAAGCATCCAATTCTGAAGCAGGCCCTTCAGTTTCTTTTCGACAGCCCTGCGGATTCAACGTCTTTCCCCGAGTGAACCCAGCCGAGGAGTGGGTGTCACTCGCAGCCCCGGAGACCATGACCAACTTCGAGAAGTCGATCAAGGGGGCTACCAAGCTCAAGGTAAGTACCATCGGGCATATGCCACGGGGATGTGGTGACGCTGACAGTTATTCGCGCACAGCTTGCGGCCCCTAAATCCAAATACGTTGAAACGATCCTGGTGGCGACCCATACTGGCGAGGCGGGCGTCGCAGAGGTGTTCCGAACCCTGCAGCTTCGACTACGTGACTCCGCATGGACAATTGTGTTCAAAGCCCTGATCATCGTCCATCTCCTGATCCGAGAAGGCCAGCAAGATGCTGCACTCTCGTACCTCTCCGACAACCCGAAGAAGATCGCCCCCAGTAATTTCTCCGAAGGTGAGTCCCTGCATCTCGGCCTAGAGGTTGTAAGTTGCTGATGACCTCGGACAGCGCAAGCGCAGGGACGGAACATCCGACGCTATGCCGAGTACCTAATTGCCCGCGCAAAAGCGTTTGATGCCACGAAAACGGACTACGTACGCAGCGGACCCGGACGATTGAAGCGACTGAGCGTGGACAAGGGCCTCTTGCGAGAAACGGAATTTGTACAGAAGCAGATCCGTGCGCTGCTGCGATGCGATGTGGGTATAGCCGGGTGCCACAATGGGGTTCATGGACTGACCGGTTACGCAGCTATTGACGGACGAGCCCGAGAATGAGATCAGTTTGACTGCATTTCGCCTCTGTACCCTCGATCTCTTGGTCTTATACTCGGTGATGAATGAGGGTGTGATCAACGTATTGGGTAGGTCACGATTCCCTGAACAAGCAGTGCTGTGACTGACTGTGGATTTTAACAGAACATTATTTTGAGATGTCAAGGCCGGATAGCGAACGTGCCTTGTCAATTTACAAAATGTTCACGCGGCTGACCGAAGAAGTTGTGCAGTTCCTGGGAGTCGCAAGGCACTTCCAGTCTGCCACTCGGTTGGAGATCCCCAAACTGAAGCATGCATCCACCGACCTGGCGCGCCTGCTGGAGGATGACCTGAATGATCCAGACTTTGACCTCCGGCGACGAGAGTACCTGGCAGGCAAAGGTGTGAAGACGCAAGGGCGCGACCCACCTCCTGTCGCCCCCCCTCGACCAGCAACGCATCTAAGCCGACGTCGAACCCACCGAAACAACCCGAACAGAAGAAGCCGCCTCCGTCTGACCTGATAGACTTCTTTGATTCTATTGAACCGCAAACCATGGCGCAGCCGCAGCAAGCTCCAGTACCGTATCACCAGACAGGCTACCAGCAACAACCACTGCAGCAATTCTACCCCCAGCAGACAGGTTTTCAACAGCCCCAGGCCACTGGATACGGCCAGCAGAATCCATATGGCGGGGCTTTCCTGCCACAAAATACGGGGAATCCGTTTGGACAGCAGCAGCAACAGCAGCAGCTACCTCAGCCGCTCCAAGCCACCCCGACCGGTGCTGGCTTTGGGGGATACACCGCGCAGCCACAGTCCTATGGGCTTCAACCCCATCTGGGTCCCATTCCGCAGAATGGGGCACCTTCGTTCCAGCAGCAGCAGCCCATGCAGCAGCCTATGCAACAGCAGCAACCGCCATCGACACCGACAAATCCATTCCGACAGTCGATGCTCGTCAGCCAGAATACTGGGGGAGCACCTCCCGCGGCTCCGCTCGCTCGACAGAACACCAACCCTTTCGCAAAGCGGCTTTCGATGGCACCGCAGTCCAGCGTCCCCGAGGTGCCGCAGATACCACCGATGCCGCCGATGCCGCAAATGCCCCAGCAGCAAATGCCCCAACAGCAACCGCAAGCGCTGCAACCACAGCGTACGGGTACCAACCCTTTTGCACGGAGCTCACCCGCACCAAACCCCGGATTCCAACCCCCGGCTGCTCCCCTTCAACCCACCCCGACGGGAAGCACGAATCCATTCCGGCAGAGCCAGTTCATTAACCACCAGACAGGACAAGGGTGGCATACCAGCGGGCAACACGGGACTATGGGAGGGTTAGAACAGCTGGATACGGTGCCCATCTTCCCCCGACCAGGCGCATGATGGCGTCTACCACTATCTTTCTTATTGTAATTCAATTGACTTCACATTCCCCCGTCCAGCGTAGTTGCCATCCATGGAGCGGCTGAAACCACTCGGGACGATCGACCATTTAGGGTAAGGGCTCTTACGTGATATTCGATCCACGCCGTTGCACCTTCGACGATCTCGGGGAGATTCCGCGTTGGATTGGAATCTGCACGTTTGTCAGGGGTCGTGCATGGCCGGAGGATAGACCGGGTAGAATGCCTCCGACGGAAAGTACATTCAGTACCCCCTATTGGTCGCGGGGACCTCCACCAGCTTTGCAACCAAGTGGAACGTGACTTTCCACCAGATAAAGTGATCATTGCAGGGAATGGGCTACAATTACTGGACATCTTACTCATCTCCTCCCACCCATTGGTCGCCCCGGGGATCGTGCAGGGCGCAGCCTCGCAAGCCGACCAGTTTAGCGGTTTAGCGGCGCCCATGATTCGTTCCGCTGTGAAGAATTCCCTTTCCTGCAGACCGGGAACATCCTGGATCTTCTTCCCCGCCAAACCTCGGGAGGAATTGGACGTTCGAATCCTCTCCTCCGCATCATGGCAGCCAAGCAAATCTTTGCCGGGTACGAGCAGACGCTGCCCGTCCTGTCTCGGCCGGCCGAGCCCATCCCCACGTCTTATCCCGCACCCTCGACTCATGCGCCCTCCCTCCCCATCCCTGCAGGCCCTCCTGCACCGCAACCTCCTGCCCCATCCAAATCGACCGAGCGCAATGCTACCTCGAAGGTGCGCAAGCCGCGCAAGAACGCCAACGCCTCGGGCAAATCTACGCTGTTCTGGGTCAACAGCGACCCGCAGACGGCATCAGGGGGCACAAAGGAGGAGACGCTGAAGCGCATTCGATCCCATGTCATGTCCGAGCACAATCGCAAAAAGCGGCTAGAGAATAAGAAGCAGTACAAGGGCAAGACGTGGAAGCAGCCGGCATTCCAGCCCTCGGAGACGATCCCGGGCGGCGTGGGCCCGCCGCGCCCGCCCTCGACAGACGAGAATGAGGTCGGTGCCGCTGCGAGTGCCACGACCCAGCCCGTGGAGGATGTATATACGAAACAAGACCCGGTGAAGCAGGGAGTGGCGACGCAAGAATTGGTGCCCGTGTCAGCGACCGCGGACTATTCCAACGCCGTGCCCGCGGATGCCTGGCACGAGACCGGTTACGACGGCGTGGTGGGCTATCAGACCCAGCCGACGTCGATATGGAGTTATCTGGGATGGGGAGCCCATGATCCGTTTAATACTGGCCATACGCAGCTTACAGATCGGATGATGCGTCATTTGCAGGATTGTCAGTCGTGACCCGCAGAGTATTGTGGATAACGAGAAGCTTGCTAACGTTCCATAGTCCTATGGGATCTCACACAACAGGCACATCCGCTGCAAACACGATATAGACCCAAGTTGCAGGCGCATTGGGCGAATCTGATCCAGCGCGATCCAGCGATTCTACATGCGACGATCTGCATGTCGACATCGAACGCGGCTATGCAGAGGGGCGAGTTTCCCATTCGAGATCCGAATCAGCCCCGCAGTGCGCTTGTCCTTGATACCTTTCACCACCGAGGGGAGACAATCCGCTTGGTCAATGAGGGATTGTCGGATCCGGTCAAGGCTTCCAGTGATGAACTGATCGCTGCCGTGTCGACGTTGTTAACGATTGAGGTGAGAATGATCTGGGCGGGATTCTGATCTCCTACTGACGGGTGTAGATTGCATCGGGCAACCCCGACTACTTGAAAATCCATCTGGCTGGATTGCGGCAAATGATCGGACTCCGCAAGACCTTTGCGGACGTGCCGCCCGATATTCGCTTCCAGATCTCATGGTCAGTATCGGTCGAGGTATCCATACGGTAGCCCGCTAACCCGGACTTAGGACCGATGTACGAGTTGCTTGTATGGCTCTCGCCAGACCCATCTTCACCTTTGTCCGCTCCCCTCGCCCCATCGGGCTCTCTCTTGTCCCACCGAACGACGAGGTTGCGCTCCTTGCCACCCGTTTCATCCCTCTGATAAAGATCCCCGGCATCTTCAGTGACGCCTTCTCCACCCTCATATATGACCTCCTTGAACTCTGCTGGTATGCGGAGTGGATCAAGGGGGATAGCGGATTTAAAGACTTTGACGACGAAACCGAAGATTATTTTAACTTTGAAGTGCTGTATATCGAATACTCGCTCCACATGGACCGATACACACCCACGGGCCAGGTCAAGGGCGACAATTCGATCGAGGGCTGCTGCCGCCTGGCCTGCCTGTGCTTCCACAACAGCACCATCTGGACCTTCTACCCGAAGATCGGCCCGCTCCTACCCAAACCCGTGCTGGCCCTGCGCGCGGCGCTCGAAGCCACTGTGCCCACGGGCCTGTACTCGCTGTGCCGCGACCTGCTGATCTGGATACTCTTCATGGGCGCCGTCTGCGGGCAGTACCTACCGGCCGAACGCACGTATTTCGTGTCGGAGCTCTCGGCGGCCACGCAGCTCCACGGCGTGTCCTCTTGGCAGGAGCTCCGGTCTCTCCTGCAGGGCTTTTTCTATGCCGATCGTGTCCACCTGCCCATACTGCGCCAGATCTGGCAGGAGACGCGGTCGTATGTGGAGCCGGTGCCTGCGTGATTGCACTTTCCTCTATGTACTTTTCGGGGAGCGATGTAGATATCCTGTAGGAATGCAATGAATCATGACCCAACCTTGAATCTCGACCAGTCTTTGACTTTCCTGGAAAGACCATCGCCGTAATAATCAATAATCGATGATGTCAAATCCCTCATACTCCAAGATAGTATCTACTATCCCGTCTCCACCGAGCCATCGCCGTCTTGCACGTCCGAGCCTGGGCCGAGTCTGGGCCGATGCACATCGGCGCAAGCTCGGCCGTTCAGGGTCCAGGTCCAGCTAAATACCCTTCTTTTCGCCATTTCACATAAAAAACCATCATCTCTCGGATGTGCTGCATGGATTTCCGCACGGTGTCCGTCCTGGATTGATACCTGTTCGGAGTGGATGTCACATGGGATGCTCCTATGTTGGACACATTTTACAGTTACTCCCGGTTCTGCACTAATCTTTGTTCATACTCACCTTGATCTGCTTGCAGGTAGGGAACTGCAAATCGTTTTTACTAACGGGGCTGACATTAATGTAGTGAGTGATCGTTCTTGTGGTCCGCGTCGAGGATGCTGGTATAGATCCAGCTACGGCCCGGTCTACGATCTGCGGACGAACCAACCAGTCGAGTGCTGCTCACTCTAATGCCTTCGGGCTTGCTAGGGTTGGCCTGGTCGGCTGCTTGTGCCAGATCTGACACGAACTACCCATGGCTGTCCGTCTCAACTCATGGTGAGCACGTCTACAAAACACCCCATCATAAGGCCATCTCTCATGAACATCAGGATTAATTATACGGGCATAAACAAGGAGACTAGATACAAGGAAACAGAGAACCAATCGGTCCTCGATACAAGCCCGCAGCCACCGAGATCATTCCCGATGAACCACGAGCCTATACATCCCCACGCAACGATCTTGGACCGTCCGGGAGCCAACAACTCTACCGCCAGACGAACGCTGCCGGACAATCTGACCAACACCGAGTCTACTCCCATCGCCCAAACGCGACGAGTTTCGAAATTTCCCGTGTGGTCGGTGCAGACGCCAAGCCAACATCGTCCACTCGACGGCAGATATACAACAACGCGGGGTATCAGAAACATTCACAAGCGCATCGACCGTCCCACACTTATGCGACCTCGCGGTCGGTCTTGCCGCGACGGCTCAGGCCGGTCGGGGACCAGGGGAAGTGGGCGACGGGGATGATGAAGAAGCTGTTGCTGCTGTCCAGCATACCGGCCACGGCGTTGTACCAGGCGGCAAAGGCGGAGAGCAGACCGAAGAAACCGCCGGCCTTTTGAATCTTGACGTTGGGCTCGCCGTCCTTGTGCTGGAGGTAGGCGATACCCAGCAGGAGGAAGGTCAGATCCAGGAAGAAGAACAGCAGGAAGAAGGCCACGGTGGAGCGCAGGGTGCAGAGGACCATGAGAGTGGTGAAGATGAACCAGCCCTGGGATGGTGAGTATGTGATTTCATGTGGGTGCACCCCCCCCCAAGGGTGAAAACTTACCATCAGGAAAATACCCATGGCATTGACAAACTGCAGTGCGGATCCTTCGGCGACATATTCGCCTTTAATTTCGAACCCACCGGGGGTCAGGACGATGGCAAAAGCCAGCCAGAAACCACCGTACGAGGACAGAGCAGTGGCACCGAATGTGTTTCCCACGGCCATTTCCCTGCGATGATCAGCACCGTGGTCGGGCGGGGTCTCGAGGCTGCTGAATACTTACCACATGCCGGCGAGCAGCTGCACCAGGCCACCGTAGCCAAAGGCGAGACCGACGACGATGTTGGGCACGGTGATGTCCTTGGCACCCATGTTGATGGCGCTCAGCACGAACGTGGTGAGGGCGAAAGCGCACAGGCCCAGGGGAGCGGGATTGGCAAACTTGCGGTTGGCGACCGACTTGTACAGACCGGGCTGGAATTCACCACCAAAGGGGGCAGCGGCGCCTCGGCCGTGTTGACATGGGCCAGAGGGCCGTAGCCGAAACGCGCGGCGGCGCGCGCGACATCGTGTTCCTCGGCCGACATCTGAGCAGCGACGGGGGCACCGTTACCACCGGCGGCACTGACGTCCTTTTCAAGGGCGCCGTTGTTGTTTTCAGAGGACATGATGGGAGAGTTGAGCAGGTCAAAATGTCACAGACAAGGGAAAATCCAGCTCGCTGGAGAACAGAACCCAATAACACTGTTATTCGGGGGGGAAGGGGGGGGGAGGAAAGAGCCAATCAGCACCGCTGGGGCAGGAATGGAAGGACAGAAGGGATGGGGAAATGCGACGCTATTATACCCGGCCCAGAGCAGGGGCGAAGGGACGAAGGGAAGTGGAGAGACGAGCATCAATAACGCACGAATGATGTGCAGCCGCAGGAGCCGTCCCACCCACGCTAACGGAGGTTAATTGGTGGAGATGAGAGAGAGTAGGGAGGATGTACGGTATGCTGAGGACTTTGTACTGATTGAACCGACGAACTGACTGTTCCCCCCGGAGTTTCACGGATGCTCCCTCCATTTCCCCGTGGAGAGACCCAATCGCGAGCTCAACCGCAGTTGGGGTCACTGTGGGGAAACCACCGGTCATTTCGGATCATCGGAGGTCCTGGTCGTGGCGAATCCCAAGGTGGAGAGTTGCTTGTTGATCCATCGACAACGCGAAGCCGAGTCGACTGCGTCACGAGTACGGAGTATCCTTGTCCCTCTCCGGTCGCAACGGAGTCTTTTCGGGGACTCGCTGGTCCCTTTTTTGAGTCGTCGACCCACTCCAGTTCATCCTCATTTACGCTCTGCCGTTTCCACCGTTGGTCCCCGCTAAACTGAGCCGAGCCATCTGTCCGACTCGAGCGGGGAACTGGGATCGTCCTAGGGGATTTTCGTGTTTTTCGTGTTTTTTTTTTTTTCGTGTCTTTGTCTTCCCCCTTTCCGTGGACTGGACAATCCAGCTCCACTGCAGAAAACAATCCTGAGAAAAGCTTCGCCCAGGCCACGGTCAACCCATCAGGATAGCCCGGGCCCGGATTCGGCCCGTGTCAGACCCCTTTTCGTGTCAGGTCGATTCACTCGGAGAAGGTGACTCCCGATCGCGATGGAGACTCGCACTGCATCCCTGCACCCGAATCCTGGAGGGGAATCGCGACGGCTCCCCAATTGGCATGATAGACCCGTCCCAGCTCTCACCCGTCTGCAGTCGATCCGTGGCGTTTCACTAGCCGCAGGAAGCTGTCTTCCCCGACTGATCACGGGGCAGCGCGAGCCGAGCGTAGCTATACTCCGTAGGTACTCGGTAGCCCGGGTCGTACGGAGTCCCTTCCCTTCCCCTGAAAGCGCAGGATAATACCGTTTTCCTTGCTACCCCGTACTACCCCGTATTATCGAATATACTCTCTCGTCCCAACTCTCCCCAAACCCTAATCTTCTCATCCACGTGTGTTCAATAGTTCGGAGAGTGCGGGGAAAGCTCTCAGCCCTGTGTCGATCTCGGTACTCGCGCAGCTCGAGGTACTTTGTACTCTGTAGATACATACCCAGCTCGGTCCGGAGTGCATCTCACCTCCATCACCTCCAACAACCACCTCCAATGATCTTCACTCCCTCATCTGACCGTGCGGGGGATCAGCCCACGGCGCAAATCACATCCCGGCCTGGCGAGATCAATAGCGCGGCGTCCCGTGGTCGCATTCATTCTGCACTAAGGATCTAGCGTCCTTCGGCTTGTCTCGTTGCAGTAAACCCTGCTCTCTGTACTCCTAGGCTTGTACTCCGTATGGCGTACGGAGTATATGGACTCTCGACTCCGTATAGCTTCCGACCTTGGAGCTCCTGCTTGTCTAAAACCTTACATGAATCAGTCTCGTTCCTGAATTCTCCCGTCTGCTCGTACCCCAATCCCAGGAACTCTCGGGTCGGCGGAGCGGATGTGTGGCCATCTCCTCCGTCCCTGATCCGGATCCGAGGCTCGGGATTTACCCCGGATGACGTGGGGGTGCCAAGGTCGAGGTCACCGACACTTGGCAGATTATGGAATGGGAGAAGAGAGAGGGAGTACTCCGTACGCCGTAACTCGATCCCGTTCAGCGCAAGTCGAGGCTCTTCATGGGAAACTCAACCGATCCATTCCATCGAGTACATGTCTAACCGCGGTGAGCCCTTGCCGCTCCCGCAATGATCACTCCTCCGCGCGCAAAATTTTGCTGCGAGATCGGAGGGCATCAGATGTGCCATTGTTTTCAGGTCATACCACGGAGTATGTACTACTATTAATTTGGAACTCGCTGATTCTGTCATATCACACCTCCACCTCCTTTCCCGATGTAATTATTGCAGCTGCACCCGGCTTGGAAGGGTCTAGAAGGCTATTTATTGGCCAAAGTGGCTGCATACACTCACCCACTGGTCCTAAATCGACCTGTAGGATCCTCGTGAAATGCGAGGCCATGGCCGAACTCCGTCTCTCTGAGCTGGCGTGCCAAGTCAGACTGTCAAGGCTCGGCTTCTGTCAAACGCGATCTCCGAACCAATCAGGCGGGACCGCTCGACGAGGGAGATGGCAAGGTATCAATCTGCTACAGAATACGTTTCTGAGATACTACAGACAGCCAATAATCAAAGGTGAAAAGAATATTAATCGCAGTCTATCAACGCTATGCAAAAATCCAATCCAATCTCCTATGCAGCCGCCTGCACCGCCCGGAATTCCGCACTAAACTCGTAATCAATGTACCCCTTGGGCGACTTGGGGATGTAGAAAGAATCCCGCTGGTACGGCTCCAGCGCCACGTTGGCCCGGATGCGGAATGCCAGGTCCGGGTTGGAGATGAACGGGCGGCCGATGCCAATCACAACGTCGTGACCCGCGTACTTGACGTCGGTCGCCTGCTGCGCCGAGTCCGGCTTGTATCCGCCGGCGATGACGACGGGGCTGGCGTCGCCGTATGCCTGCAGGAAGAAGTCCAGGGACTCGCTGCCCTCGACGTCGGCGTTGCCCGCGATGCGCGACTCGACCAAGTGTGTGTAGGCTAGCTTGAAGCGCGCCATCTCGCGCGCCAGATGCGTGAACTGCGGGATCGGGTCGGCCATGCGCATCGACTCGAAGGTGCTAAAGGGCGTGAAGCGGATGCCCGTGCGGTCTGCGCCGATGGCCTCGGTGACGGCGCGTGTGATTTCGATCGCGAAGCGCGAGCGGTTCTCGACGCTGCCGCCCCAGCGGTCGGTGCGCGTGTTGCTGACGTCTTGGTTGAACTGGTCGATAAGGTAGCCGTTTGCCGCGTGGATCTCCACCCCGTCGAAGCCCGCTGCCACGGCATTGCGTGCGGCTTGGGCGAAGTCGGCGATGTATGCCTCGATCTCCGGCTCGGTTAGCGCGCGCGGGGTCTGGGCGTCCTCGCGGACCGGCACGTCGCTACTGGAGACAAGGTCGAAGTCACCCAGGGCCTTGAGATAATCTGGCTTGGCGACCCGGCCGAGCGCCCACAGCTGCATGTAGATATAGGAGCCCTTGGCGTGCACGGCGTCGGTGACTTCTTTCCAGGCCGCGATCTGCGCATCGTTCCAGATGCCGGGGATATTGGTGTATCCACCGGCGCGTGCGGAGACGAGAGTGGCTTCGGTGATGAGGAGGGTTCCCGGCACCGAGGCGCGCTGGGCGTAATATTCTTTCACCATGGGCAAGGGCACATGCTGGTCATCGACGCGGAGACGGGTCATGGGCGCCATAGCAATCCGATTGGAAAGCTCCATGCGGCCGACGCGGAGGGGTTCGAAGAGTTTGGTCATGATGAGAGTGGGGATGAAGGTGATTCAAGAATAGAGGGATTGAATTGAATGTGATTCAATTGAATGATTTCAATGCGTTGTTGGATAGCCATTGTCGGTGTCGACATCCTCACCTTTATAATGTATAGACTGTGTGGCCGACATCCCTCGATTTCCAAGCAGCAGAGGACAAAGCCGAGCGCGAACGGCAGAAGTGTCCGAGCCGAAACGACTAATTCGACGAGGCTGCCCATTGACAAACCTGGGCTCGCGACGCCGAGGCTGACAAACTCGGACTCCAGGAATTTCTTGGCCGCGACGGAAGATGTCTCAATCTACTGCAAATTCGGCTCAGTATGATGACACTGGGTCCATTGGTAGTATATACATGCCGCTGCAAAGTCGACGGAAACAATTAAGGTTTTTCTTAGAAGAACCCTTACATCATGCCGGTCGCAAAATTTCCAGTTTGTTCTCGTGTTCGGCCTCGGGGGCAAAGCGCGGCCTTATGTAATTCGGCCTCGCGCCAAACTGGCCCCAAGATTGCCGATCATCGCGTCACGGTCTCTCCAGACTCCGAGCCGTACTCTCCAGCTGCGCATTGAAGCTGCGAATCTGGTGAAGCAGACCGCCCTGGGCCCCCGGTGCCCGGCTACTCACATCGTCGGCGACGGTGCGAAGCAGAAAGTCCAGGTCTACAGAGATCGGCTCGGAACTGGATGGAGCCCGGTTCTGGCTGCGGTCAAGCGCCAGTTCCAGACTATGGAGGGAGTTGTTGATGCTCATGCGAGCCTGGAGCTGTTAGTGGCATGCGGGACATATTTCGACGACGAAAAGACTCACTGTTTTCGCATTTTCCTCTTCCATATGTTTGGCACGAACCGCGTCCATCTGAAGCGCGACGCTCTCTCGTTCCCTGCGCACTTTGTAGAGGTGGCCTCGTAGATCCATCAGGTCCCGCTTGGCTTTCTTGGCTTGGACACCCAGGACAAAGTTACTGTCGAGCATCTCACTGAGATCGAGCAGGCGACCATCCAGTTCAGTACCATAGGCCTCGACGGCTCGGCGCTTGCGAGTCCATTCGGCGCGTTTGTTCTGGTTCGTCTCCTTGTCAATTCCGCTCTTGAGAGCCGCCAGCGTCTTCTCAAGAGTTTCACGACAAATCTGTCCCAACACGTCGGCGGGATTGACACCGCCGCGGTTGGGTAACTTCTTCTGGCGAGCCGCAACGTCGTCCGCATCATCCTCGCCAGCATCGACAAGCGATGTCTCAAAAGCAATCGTGTTGGCCAGCCGGTGGACTGTGACAGGAACCGTCTCTCCACGCGGCTCTCGGGGTCTTCGTGTTGACCTTCGGGGGGCAGCGTCTTCTTGTTCTGGCGTCTCTTCTGAGCCCGTGGCTTGCGTCTCTGTCTGGTTGGACTTTTTACCCTTCCGCTCGGATTTTGAAGGGCCAGCGGGTGCCGGCGATTCTGACTCGGCTTCGTCAGGCTCACGTGGCGTTGCCGTTGGTCTGTCTTTTGTGGTTTGCGTCTCAGTGGTACGCTTGTTCCTACCACCCGCTTTACCGCGGGATTTCGAAGGAGCTGGCTTTGAAGCTCGTCCGGACTCCGGTTGCTCTGGTTCAGCCTCAACTTCGACTTCAGGCTCAGGCTCGGCTTGCGCCTGTGCCTTCTTTGTAGATTTGCGACCCGGGTGTTTGCTTGCTTTGGGTGCCTCCGAAGCTTGAGCTGGCTCGGTCGGACTACTTTCTCGCTGACCAACTTCAGCTTCAACTTCAAAATCTGGCTGCGCATTGGCTTTTTGTGTAGCCTGGCGCTTTCTCCGGTTTCTCGTCCCAGACTTGTCAGCTTGGCTAGCCGATTCAGTGGGAGAGCCTTGTTGGCTTTCCCCTGTACCGGCTGGATCGCCAGACGAAGCCCTGTCGGGAGATAGCTCCGGCGATATTTCGGCATTGGCTGTCACTCTGTCCTGCCGTTGAGACTTCCTTGTATTCTCTGATGAGCGTTGATTCTGCTCGTTTTGTTTGCCAGTGCCGATAGGAGCTTCTTCAGTCTCTGGATCATGCCTGCTAGCAGATACCTGTTCTTGGCCAGTTTCGGGGGCATCATTCGAGGCCCAGTGTTTCCGCGTATCTGCCTTCGATTTTTGGCCTCTTTGTAGCGGCGGTGACCTAGTTCTCGGCGAAGATCTCTTAACTGACGGGTCTGGAACCGCCCTGGTTGATTTGTTGGCTTGGAGTGAACGGCTTTTCCGGTTTTTATTGCGCTCCGAGGAGTCATGTTGCTCAGCTGGCTGGGTTATCGGCGGTAATTCGTGGGACTGCGGAGTTCCATTTGAAGTAGCTTGTTGGTCTGAGGCAGGGGTTGTATGTGCTCTCGACTCATGGGAAGTGGCATCCGCTGCATCGGCGACGATCAGAGCTCTTGTTCCACTATTTCCTTCTGCTGCCTCTACGGTATGAGCATCCACAGGCGGCTCCGGAATTGATTGCGTAGAGACCGGTGGCGCATTCTCTGCGGTTTCTCGTTGTTGCGCCTCAGCGGTCTTGCCATTCTGAATAGGTGCTGGGTCGCGATTTGGGGATCTTCGGAGGTTACGACGAGAGGGGCTTTCGACTGTCTCAGTCGGAGGATCTTCAATCACGTTAGCATCGGCAATGCTTGATAGCGTCACACCACGCACTGAGCCTTCTCTTCTTATTGCTTAGTAGTTCCCCGGGCCCCTCGTCCGAGGGTATATCGTATGTCGAAGGTCGCTGAGGAACTTGATTCCGCGCACTTCTCGGTATGCGCTGGGGTCTTGAATCCCCTTGCGCACCCGGTTGCGCGGCTTTCGAGGGAGGTGTCGCAGTGGCCAACGCGGCGGGTAATTGCGGTGCTTGCGCGGGCTCAGGGATCAAAGGTATTGAAGCAGAGCCCGGGGCGCCGGTCTCAGGGCCTCCAAAGGAAAATCCAAAGTCAACTTGCTGGATCTTTCGCGTCCTGTATGGCACATCAGCACGGAATTCTTATGTTATGGTTTCGCGGGGTAGAGGCGCGTACCCAGCACCGCGCTGTCGCATCTGCAACCGCTCCTCTCGCGCTGGATAGTATTAGCAACGGCGGCGCATTCCTTCAAATGAAATTCACATACTAGAAGCCATTTTGGAGGAACGGCGTCGAGATAGACGCGTCGTGTTGATGGGAGAAGTAGAGACGCCAACGGCGGTCGGGGTTAGACCGGGGCCGATCATTTCTGTCCCGATTTCTCCGCAACCCCGTCACACTCTCATCGCCGCGCATCGACTTTCAAATGGGCTGGTTCTGGGGCGACAGCAAGAAAGACCCGGTCAAGGAGCTTGACCCGGGCCTGCGCGATTATCTCAAGCAAGAGGCTCCTGACAAGTATGTGCCGGCGCCGGATCTGAAGCAACCAGCACCCGCCTCGAAAACCCCCGGCGCACAAGAAACCGAATCCTCCCAACCTGCAGTTCCCGCTGCCTCGCTTTACCAGGACGGTCGCTATGCCGATCTTTGGAAGACATACAAGCCACCGGGTGCCGTGGATGAGAACACCGGAGTCCGCGGGGCGGAACGAGTGGTCGAAAAGTTCAAAGAGCGAGGCGCTACGGTGCAGAATGCAGCCATGGAAAACTGCGCGCTCGAGATGGAGGCATTGACATACTGCTTCCAGACGGGGAATTGGCGGAAACAAATCGAGGCCCGGTTGACGATGTGCTCCAAGGAGAACTCCGCCTGGTCGCGGTGTTTCACCACCCAAAGTGTGAGTGCAGATGCATTCTCACCAATATGCCGTGACACTAATGTCTGTGTAGAAATTCCTGCAGGCGCTGGGCTACGCCGCATCCTTCAACTTTGACGCCGAGAGGGAAGAGCGAATCCAGATGCACGCCGATAAACTCTACCACCAAATGCTGGACTTTGAAAGGAAAGTCAAAGAAGCCAAAGAAGCCGGGGTTGAGCCACCACCCATCATGTCCCTCTTTCAGCCGTCCAAGGCACCGCGGGCTCTCGCTACCGACCAGCAGGGCCAACCATCCCTCGAGATCCCCGGCGGCGAAGCCATCCCAGCCGGCTTTAAGCCGTCCAAACCTTTACGTCAACTTACGCCTCACGAACGGGAATTGGAGATCCGGGCCCATAACGCTCAGCTCGAACAACAGAAACTGTACGTGGACGAGGCCAGTCCGTTCATGAAGACGCAGGGGGATGCCCGGGAGAAGCGACGTGAAAAGGCCGTAAGCTGGTTTGGCGAGACGATTGGGAAATGGGTGTCTTAATTTATGGTTATCCTTTTGTATTATATTTTATTCAGTTGGGAGATCATGGTGACGGCGTTGATGCTTCAATGATACAACCCTAAATATGTTGGCTCTGTCACAACATACCCTAAGATTTACATTTCATTAACATGCAAACCAATCCCAAATCCCCAGTGAGTATAAACACCGCACAAGTCCTCAATGGACCCGATCCTCGTGGTGAAATCCACGCCCGATGACTGGCCGGGGCTAATCTAATCGTGCCTCGTGCTCGGTCGCGTTCCCGCGCAAACAACTCGAAGCATCATCGAAACCCACGCCCTTTCCTCCCCCTCTCTTCCACCTCCCCCTAATAATCCCCGTCTTTGTCCTTTCCCTGCCGACTTTCCCTGCTTTCTTCCTCCCCTCCCTCCTCCACGAACCCCTCAGCCGAGCCCGGCCGTCCGCCGCATCCAACCCGTCGTGGCCTTCATTGAGCACCCCTTGGACCCAGAGATTGTGGCAGTCGGGATAAGCTCGCTGAGTGGTGCTGCTCAGGATGAAGGCCTCTCCGTTGCTGATTTCGTGGCACAACGATAATGCTCCCATTTATTCCGTGCACTTCGACCCCAATGGCAAGGGTCGCCTAGCAACTGCGGGAAAGTACGTGCCACTCGAGCTCTATGAACCATGGAAATCTGAGCATCAGACTAACGCCGCTGTTATAGTGACAACAATGTTCGAGTATGTTTGCATCCCGGCCACCTGAACCTTCCAGGGTTCTGTCTGACACCCCATAATAGCTCTGGCGGATCGAATCTACGGGGGATGAAAGAAAGGCGACCTACCTGAGTACCTTGATCAAGCACACACAGGCTGTCAATGTGGTTCGGTTCTGTCCCAAAGGTACATTCCCACGCAACATCTATCGGGTGGTAATCTGACGTGGGCTAGGCGAGATGCTGGCATCTGCCGGAGACGACGGCAATGTCTTGCTGTGGGTGCCATCGGAACTGCAGACACAACCTGGCCTTGGAGAGGATCGGTCGGACGACAAAGAAACCTGGCGGGTAAAGCACATGTGCCGGTCGTCCGGCGCGGAGATCTACGACTTGGCCTGGTCGCCCGACGGCGTCTTCATCATTACGGGGAGCATGGACAACATTGCTCGTATTTACAATGCCCAAAATGGTGAGTCGACCGCCTAGAAGCCGGTGGCCTGAATGCGATCGCTGATCTCGATCCCACAGGACAAATGGTCCGGCAGATTGCGGAGCACTCCCACTACGTCCAAGGTGTCGCATGGGACCCGTTGAATGAATTTGTTGCAACGCAGTCGTCCGATCGCTCGGTTCATATTTACAGTCTGAAGACCAAGGATGGCCAGTTCACTCTGACCCCCCATGGTAAGGTCCAGAAAATGGACCTACCGGCTAAACGGATCTCTTCCAGCAGTCCGGCTCCCCCAGATGTCACTAGTCGGCCGCAACACAGTGCGGGCAATTCCTTTGCAATTGCTTCCCCTGCGCCCTCAACCCCGGGCACTCCTATGGCATCCAACCTGCCAATGGACCCACCTCCAGTTTCTCACAGTCGGCGCTCATCCTTCGGCTCCTCGCCATCCATTCGGCGTTCCGCGTCTCCGGCTCCGTCTCTACCTCTGCCCGCTGTGAAGCCTTTGGAGGTCTCATCCCCGAGTCTTCTTGGTGGGTTGGGCTCCAAGAACGCTAGCATCTATGCGAACGAAACCTTCACTTCCTTCTTCCGTCGTTTGACCTTCGCCCCCGATGGTAGCTTGCTGTTCACCCCAGCTGGTCAATACAAGACTACGCACGTGTCGCCGACCGATCCATCGAAAACGACAGATGAGATCATCAACACAGTCTACGTCTATACCCGAGCTGGCTTCAACAAGCCTCCCATCTCTCATCTTCCGGGCCACAAGAAACCGTCCGTCGCGGTGAAATGCTGCCCTATATTCTACACCTTGAAGCAAGGAGCCCAGCCTGCCAAGAATATCACACTGGACACCTCGTCCGGAGAGGAAATGTTCCCACCATTGCCGGATTCCGTTGTCCCCGCAAATACAGCATCCACGAGTCAGCTGCATATGGACCCGCCCTCGTCGACGTCAGCCGGCAATGATGCACCAAAGCCTCCCCTATCATCCAAGGCGAACGAAAGTGCCGGTAGCGAAGCTAGCCAAAGCACGGCACCGATGTTTGCACTTCCCTACCGGATTGTCTACGCAGTGGCCACGCAAGATGCGGTCAATGTTTATGATACCCAGCAGCAGACTCCCTTGTGTGTTGTGAGCAACCTTCATTTTGCGACTTTCACTGACCTGACCTGGTATGTTGATTATTCTGGTGACCTTGAGAGACTATCATTAACGCGAAGTAGGTCGGACGATGGATTGACGTTGATCATGAGCTCCTCCGATGGCTTCTGCTCCACACTGTCATTTGCACCTGGGGAGCTGGGCCAGCCCTACACAGGCTCGACCTCTGCTGCGTCGAATGCCGCCAGCACCTCCGCCAACGTTACCCCACTCCCAACACCAACACATGCACCATCCCCCGTCAAGGCTGCCCATGCCCCTTCAAACAGCAGCGGCTCTGTGGCGCCCACTTCTCATGCGCCGCCGGCTAGCCCAGCGCGGTCCAACTCAGCTTGTTCCATTGCCACGCAGTCTTCGACTCAACAGTCGGCAAATGTCGTTAACAACCCGACGCCCACCCTTGGATCAGTTCCTCTGGTAACAGCAACGCATTCGGCCCAACCCTCGGCCCTCCCGCTTACGACACCGCCCCAAACCCCGCTGCCCACAGGGTCCCAAGGCGGAGCCAGTTCCAGTACTGGCAGTGTCCTGGGAAAACGGGATATGCGAACAGCGAGCGAGTCAGAGAAGGAAGAAAGCAAAGGCCCCGAACCAGCCGACTCGTCTCAACGGCCGAAGAAACGCCGTGTTGCGCCGACTCTAGTCTCGGTCACCATTCCACCGCCCAAGGATAAACGTTAATGTGGGGTTTGAGCAGCTGGGCGTGCTCAATAGGTAGGATTCATCTCCGTGGGCTGCAACCGCGGTTGTCTTATGATTCATGTTGAACAATATCCACGGTGTTTTGTGGTTTGCTTTGTGTTTTGCCTTGTATTCTGATTTTTGGTATTGCTTGCAATTCCCTTGTCTTTCTTCCATTCTCAGGTCCTGACACATTCAACCTTTCTCGGCGGCCTTTCTAACTATATTTCTATTCCTTCGCACTCTTGCGGTGTGCGCTTTCCGGGTCTGTGACATCCAGGCTGGTATGTTACTTTTGGCATTTTCCTTACTTTATCATATCATCGGCGCAGTGCGTGTTACCCTGGCTACTTTTTGATTTGCTCGGGCTCTGAATGTTCTGTCCCGTCCCCGCTTGTCGTGGCCTCGTCTGATGGCTTTGCACAACAATGTACTCGATCTCGAGACTGCACCCCAGGCCCTTTCTTGTGGAGCCATGGCTATCTTGAGACAGATTGATGCAAAATAAGAAATTCAAAGACACTTGTAACCCTGCGCGAGTGATGGTGGGCCACCCGTTTAACCCACCGCATTTAGTGCCTTTGGTTGAAGTTGAGCCACATCCGGGAACAGGAGAGGTGTATGCGACCAGGGCGATGGATTTGTTATCGGCATCTGGGCAAACCCCCAGTTCTCGTAAAGCAGGAGACGCCAGGGTTCATCGCCAATAGGCTACAGTGGGCCCTATGTACTGAGGCGTACAGTCTTGTCGCTCGCGGAATCATCTCAGCAGCGGATTTAGGTGAGTTGCAGCCCAATGTGTTTGTATCCTTGTTCGATATGCTAAGGTATCTGCAGATGCCACTGTGACTTCTGGCCTTGGCCTTCGATGGTCTCTGACGGGGCCGTTCATGACCAACATTCTAGGGGGCAGTCTGAGGCATTTGCTTGAGCATTATCGGCACCGCAGCAAATGTATGGACGGCGGATATGAAGAAATATGCGTTTCAGCTTACGCCGGAAAATATTGACCTCCTGGACTCTGGCATACAGTCATGGACACAAAGGATTCATCTGAAGTCGCTAGAGAAAAACGGGACGAGACATTGATGGAGTTGATAGCGGTTAAATCTAATCTCGGGATGTATGTTGAACATGAAACCATTATTATTTTTACGCTTTGAAACGAATTTTAATCCAAACCAAAGGACAGGAAGTGTAATGTTAGCCTACAACCTGTGACGGAAAAATACCCCATAGCATACACGATTACTTCGGAAGGAGGCGTAAGTGCTACGTTATTTGATATGTGGTGGCCATTGCCGCTATCTTTTCCTTTTGCAGCGACGTTCTTGAACACGGGGTTGACTGCAAATTATCTCCCGAGCCGTGGAATCCGATGGCGTTTATAAGCGGTTTTCATCCTGGTTGGTTAATCGTCTATAAAGCATAGCTGGGACAGAATAAAAAATAAATAGCACGGCTCGGGGTCGGCAACCCTTTCGGTGGGGCCCCGCATAAGTCCTCGGGAGGCCCAAACATGTCAGTGGGTTGGCATGAACCTCCCGAGGTATCTACTTCCGCGGGTCCTCAACAAAAAGTTGATCGCCTTGAAATCAGCAGATAACGACGAGGAAGCGAGGTAAAGCGAGCTATGTCGCCGTAAGGAAGACGCGATACAGAGCTGACCCACACAAGTCCCAAGGAATCGACATGCAGGGGAAAGACAGCAAGGATCCTGACTACTTTCGCAGCGTAGGATTTAATCACCCTAGCTTCGAGGGCCAGCAGTCGCAAGACCTCCATGAGTCGTATTTTGCCCCGGTACACCATACAATGCAGTTCCAGCTCACGCTCATTTGCCGCTCAATTGGAACGTTGTGCGGGAGCGTCGCACAAGATGGGGCCTAAATCCCGTCACTGAGGGTATAGTTCGCCATTCTCGAGCCTATCTCCACAAGGTTGTGAACAGGCCCGTCGAAGAGATAGGGGAGGAATGGGACGGCCAATAGGCCAAGCTAAGAGTGACCAAATTAGCCATCGACCGCTGGAGCAGGGCGGGAAAACTCACTCCGAGGGGCATACAGGACCGCGCCAATAAAGTATTTCTGCTCTTGAAATACCCTCCCGAGTACTTGACGATCATGTGCATCGTGAAGGTGGGCAACCCAATGCTTGCGAGACAGTGGAAGATTGCTCGCTTTACCATGACGACGCGGTAGTCACCGATTAGCGGAATGTGCTTGAACGGCCAGGGTTCCAGATTGTCCACACTATCGTCATCTTCCCAGCCGACGGGCGGACTTCCAAGCGCCGGTGCCGACGACCTCGGTGCATTGGGAATCGCGCAATTCTTAGCAATTGACGGAATGTTCGAGTCGCGCGCGTCCCTATATGCCTTGCTCGGCGGCGCAAGAATGTCACGGTTTCGCAAGTATGCCTGGTGACCTTCAAATACTACATCGTAGATTGCATACGCCCACGAGATAGCGGATACTCCACGAATCAAGTACGCGCGCTCTGCAGATCGGAAATGCTCTGTCATACTGCAAGCACGAGAGGCATATCGCCGAGCAGAGTGCAGTATCGTCCCAATCTGGGAAGTATAGGCGATATATCGATATGGAGTGACGGGTGTACTTGGGGAGCTGTCTATTGTTTTAGTAAATGTACCATAGCTATGGTGAATCCAAGCGCATAGGGACGTAAGCAGTGGGGATTGAAACCAAATTGACAATATCGAAAACGGCTCATCCCTAACGAGTCATCCCAGTCTTATCGGACAATACTGTATAAACTGGGGTAGTACCCAAGATGCAGACAGATGATAAGGAATTCTCTTTGAGAAGATTTATTCCTCTGGTAAGGAGTGATAAAGAAAACTTACTTAATAGGGCCGGCGTACTCGTGATATTCATCATTGTCCACCAGCTCTTGCAGCTCAGGCGATAGAGGCTTGCGTGGTACCGACTTTTCGTTGGAAATTGTACTGCGCCTGACGACGGCACCCTTTTCTTGGCGGTTTGCTCCGGCCATCGTACTGACTGTTCTGTGACGATGGGACAAAGAACCCGGTGGATAACCCAGAGCGTAGACTGTGGTGTCGTACAGGTCGGAATACTGGTATTATTTGATCAAAGAGACGTCTATGATGACTCTTGAAGAGATAACCATTTGGGGTGCGATAGCAGCGAACGTGACACGACATGTGGGCTGAACGTATTTTAATGTAATCTACACCTCGATGCATTCAATATTTTAGTGCATTCTCTTCCTCGGCACATTCTATGTTTGGCTCATTCTGTTGGAGGTGCAATACACGCGGACGACATTCAGTTCTCCTCTGCGCAGTAAATACAGTACGACTCAAATTCGGACTAGACAATGTTGCTCTTGCTCGACTTTGGCGGCCACTTGACTCGTCTCTCCGCCCGCACGTAAAGGTTATTTGGCCGGATCAGCTGGAACATGGGGTCATATTCGATCGGTCCGTCTCCCTCTCGCGAAAATTTATAGCGGTAGATGAGCTTGGGCAGGAAGACCTTGATCTCTTGAAGAGCGAAGTTGAACCCGATACACATCCGGGGGCCCATAGCAAATGGAATGTAAGCGGCCTTGTGTCTGTTCTTCACCTCGTCCGTGTCCCACCGGTCGGGATTGAACCGGGCAGGGTTGTCCCAAATCGCCGGATTGTTATGGATGTGGTGAAGCGCAGGGATAATAACGGAATCCTTCGGCAACTTGTAGCCTCCAGGGAGGACCAGGTCAACCTTAGCAGTACGTCCGGGCTGGAAGGACGGGTTGTGCCGGCGCTGCGTCTCCTTGATATACTTATCGAGGAAGTCCAACTGATCTGTGAGCTCCGCAGTCATCTGGGTGTTTTCATCAAAGCCGTGATCAATTAACTCCTGGAGGAGTCGTTCTTGCATGCCCTCATACGTACAGAGCCCGTAGATGAGCCACGAGAGGAGGGAACTCGTGGTCGTAAATCCGGCACCGGTGGCGACGACAAGGGCCCACACCAGGCTGGACTTGGGCAGCTTCTGACCCTTGTTGTCCGTGGCTCGAACCGCATAGTCTAAGACGGAAATTAGTTCTCCTGCCGGCCAGCGCAACCCCGTCGCCTCTATTCGGCTCCTTACCAACCATGTTGCTTGCGGTGAGGGCTGCATCTTGCAGAGGGAGATCGTTCACTCCGCCTCGAGAGGCCTTCTGGATCGATTCATCCACCATCTCTTCGATTCGAGCCTTCAAGGCTTTGAGGCGCTTGGGATCACCAAAGGGTAGAGAGCTGTACCAGTTACCCTTGGAGGTCACCTTTTTGTTCAACGAAAGGAGCTCCGCAATACTATGCACCATTTCATGAACCGGGGCGTCTGCGGAGTTGAAGTGCTGGAAGTCCAAGCCCAGGGTGAGCTTCCCGACCGCCTGAGAGCCTAGTTTCAGCATATGCTGGTAAACATTCCAGGCCTCGCCTTTTTCATCTAGGTGATCGAACACATTGAATGCATCTTCAACTGTTTTCTGCATGGTCGGAGCGTAATGGCGCACAGCCTTAGGCCCAAGCGCTGGAGGCAGAAACTTGTGGGCCAAGCGCCACTCCTCAGTATCGGTATCGCCAAGGAACACTCCTGCAGAGGGGGTCTTCAAGGCGAACAACGGGTGCGACTCGTTGATCTTCTTTGTGAAGAAGTCGGATTCGGAGAAGACCACGGCCGTAATCTTAGGATCATTGGTCTGGTAGGTGACGCGACCCATGTTGCTTGTCTTGATTACCGGCCCGTACTGATCAAAAAGGCGCTGGTGGTTGCCAAGATGGTCGGGATAGACTTCAAAGAAAGTCCCAACGAAGGGCAGGGTCCTGGGGCAGGGCGGATCACGAACAGCATGTCCGTCAATGGTAATGGGGATAGGACCGGCCGCAGTAGCGATTTCCGAAGTCTCGGTCAGAACAGTGTCTTCCCCCTGGAAGCCGATACCTGAAAGGACACCAAGAAGTCAGAAACCGGAAGATTACAGCTTGGGAAGGCCGCCAGGTTCAGTTTATATTCCCCGTGAGTCACTCACCACTTGGATCCACAATGGCAAAATGAGCAGCAATCAAGAGTTTTACTTCATCAATGCTCTGTGACGGATTGATATCAATGTCCTTAGCGGTGGAGACATCCTCTCCAAGGAGTAAGAACGTCTGGGAAGACATGGCGGAGTTTCCTGCGTCGTAGCCTTAGGGAAGAGTAGTTTGGAGCGGATAGGGCGCGATGGAAAAAAGATCACGTCCAAAGCGGATCTTTATATACTACGTAATAGCATATGCGCTTAGGCACTATCCTTTGACCATGGTCATTATTGGATGGAGGGAAAGCCTGCTTATGGAGAGATCCTCGGTCTTTCGTACTTAGACCACAAGGCTACTGATTTCCGATTGGTAGGCTTACCTCGGAGAACAAAAGTCTCACGACGGGGAACGGGGCTAGAATATTGCCACCTGTTCCGAGGTATTATAAAGATGAAGGGGCGTCCTAGCTCTAGACCCCATGCGGCTAGCTCTCTCGACGAACCGCGGAAGAGGAGCCAGCATATTGGCCGGTGCAACTGGTCTCCCGAGGATTCCCCATTCGCTATACCTGCGTGGTCTTATAAGAAGGATTTGCGAACCCTGGTCATTTTTTTCCTGGATAAAGTATACTCAACAAAGCCCGACTTCAAAATGACAGAATTTAGTCTGGACGATGTTGCTGTCCATAAGACCCGACATGACTTGTGGGTTGCCATCCATGGAAAAGGTAAGAGATGCTCTTCCCGCTTTTCGTGCGTCGAAAACTCCCCTTTAACCCCCGTGGGCTTAGTATACGACGTGACCAAATATGTGCAAGACCACCCGGGTGGAGCAGATGTGCTGATTGACGTCGCTGGGCAAGACGTAACTGCCGCATATGAAGATGTTGGGCACTCTGAGGACGCGAACGAGATCTTGGAGACATACTTGATCGGGACCCTGAAGGATGCTGCCCAGTACAAGCGCCCGACTGCTGTGCGCGTTATCCAGCAGACACCCACCAAGGAGCCTGAGACAGCACGGCCCCGCGCTACTCGTATGCTTGCGGTCACAGCCGGTTCCCTCAGCGGAATGGGTTCGCTCTATCTTGCGTCCACTTTCGCCCGAAGCCACATCAACCTGCAGGATCTCCTGAATGCACTTCCCCGTCTTTCGCAGTTGTCGTCAACCAAGAGTACCGTCCCTCACTTGCCCCAGGGAGGTTTTGTCCATGGTTTCGCCGCCGCGGCTCTGCTCTCTGTCGTAGCTGCCACCGCGATTGGATCGGGACTCTCCAAGTTCACGCAGATCGATTCTGGCTTCACCAAATATCCGCCGCGGATCCACCGGACCACAGTCGCAAAGGAGAACCCTCACCTCACTCCAGGATTCCTTCATCCGAAAGAATATAAGACTCTTCCTCTGGCGGATAAGGTCATCTTGGCCCCGAACGTCTATCGCTTTGTCTTTCAACTCCCGAACAGCACGGATGTGATAGGGCTCCCTATCGGCCAGCATGTCGCCATTAAGGCGACCATCAAGGGACAATCGGTCTCTAGATCCTACACCCCTACTTCTAACAATCTGGACCGTGGAAGACTGGAATTGGTGATCAAGTGCTATCCCGATGGCCTGCTTACCGGCCAATACCTTGCCAACTTGAAACCTGGCGACAAAGTACAATTCCGGGGTCCTAAAGGGGCGATGCGCTACAAGAAAGGCATCTGCAAGAAGATTGGGATGATTGCTGGCGGGACTGGCATCACCCCCATGTACCAGCTCATTCGCGCTATCTGTGAAGACGACACAGATACCACCGAGATCCACCTCATTTACGCCAATCGTGCCGAGGAGGATATCCTGTTGAAGCGCGAACTCGAGATCTTCGCTGCTGCTTATCCGCAGAACTTGAAGATTTGGTACATGTTGGACACCCCGCCCCAGAAGTGGGCTTATGGGAAGGGCTATGTCACAGCCGCTGTCATGCGTGAAAAACTTCCAGGTCCCTCCCCGGACACAAAGATCATGCTGTGTGGTCCCCCAGGCATGATCAACGCCTCGAAGAAGGCGCTGGAGGGCTTAGGCTTCCAGGCCCCGGGTGCAGTCTCGAAGATGAGCGATCAGATATTCTGCTTCTAGACACTGCCCTCCCGGTCGGGATTGTCTGTTTATTGCGTGCCCTTTGCCTTGTGGAGATCAAACCTCTTACCCCGATCATTTTTGCATAGACTTCCTTCTCTCCCTGTGATTCTTTTGTCATCTTTGATAGACCTTGAACTAGATCCGATGAGAGTTTACCCACTTTTACTTGGCAACCTTCCCGTCGATTTGGTAGATCCAGTAAAACATCTTGTCGGTGCAAATCAGAGGCTACGTGCAAGTCCAAAGATCTAACAAAGGCAATCGCAATTTCGGAAATTTCGTGGTCTATACGCTTTGCATGTCCACGGTAAATCGAGACGCTTGTATATACGAAGGGTGTCCCCACTTGGCAGTAAATTGTTATCCTACGGCTGCACCGTCTCTGTTACTCCATGGCTTGCATTAGGAAATTGAGAATAGATGGTCCCGTGTGGCCAGTTCTTTTCGTTTCGTCTGGGGGTGTGGATGTGGGTTTCTCTCCAAAAGGCGCCGGGGAAACGGTAGAACCCAGCAAATAACGTGATTTACGCCGATTACAAAATGACAGTTTCCACCGTAATACCTGATCTTGCCATACCTGGTCCCAAAATTATACCCAGCGTTAGGGAATGAGGTCGCATTATCGATATTACGACGGGGAGGGTGCAGGGGGGATCGTGAGTATATAGGAAAAGTTTGTTCTTGGGGTAACGTTCTTCCAAAATTAGACAGGACTAATCAACAGTCCGCTCAGCGCCTCTGATACCAATTGGAACATGGGGAACAGCCCATGAATAACAGACTTCGCTAGGGGGTGGCGTATTCCAATACAACAGTAGTCGTAGTCTAATCAAGGCTTACCTCGGTGTTTCTCATTAGCCAATCGGCAAGCTACCTCGCAGTCATACCTCGGGACTTCCAAGCCCCGAGTACAGACCTCCATCGGCAAATTATCTACACGCCCATTTCCGGAAGATCCACCGGGTCATGCCGCGGCTCTTCTGCGGAGCAGTGGTAGGTCAATCGGCCCGATATCTCCTTTCCCACGACGTTGGCCCTGCCGAAGCCACAACATGCCGTGATGGGTCCTTGGACTATATATTGATGAGGACTCCTGGTACCTCTTCTGACTTACTGCGGCATCTTCTCCCCCTTTCACAGTCAATCAGAAGCTCCGTCTTTCTGGGACCTTTGTACACCTTAATTTACGATCTGATTCTGGCCACTTGACTACGTTCAACATCCTCGCTTCACCATGACTCGCACTTGGCAACCGCCCACGAACTATGGCAAACGTCCTGTTGCCATTCTAGGCGCGGGTGTGCTTGGGCGTCGTATCGGTAAGCAAACCACTGTCGATAAACGGGGACACCATGCGTGCGATGTCCATATTCTCTGACACCTCCTGAACAGCGTGCATTTGGGCATCGGCCGGATACCACGTCCACGTCCGTGACCCTAGCCCGGAACAACGCGCAGACTGCGTCGCGTATGTTGAAGGCAATGTAGCATCATATGCAGAGAAAACCGGGAAGACTCCTGGGAGCATTGCAGTGTTTGCAGAATTAAAGGATGCGGTTGGAAATGCATGGCTTACCATCGAAGCTGTTCCTGAAAAGCTCACCCTGAAGATCGCCACTCTTGCCGAGCTGGACAAGCTTGCGCCCAGTGACTGCATCTTGGCCTCCAACTCCTCTTCATACAAATCCTCTGAAATGTTGGTTAAAGTATCCGATTCCACCAAGCGTCGTGTTTTGAACATGCATTACTACATGCCCCCCCAGGTCATGGTTGTGGAACTCATGACCAATGGGCTCACGGAGCCGTCTATCTTCCCGTTCCTGGTGGACCGTTCGAAGGAGGCCGCCACTATTCCATATGTTGCTCGGAAGGAGTCCACCGGCTTCATCTTCAACCGTCTCTGGGCCGCAGTTAAGCGGGAGGTTTTGACCATTCTCGCCGAAGAGGTCTCGGTGCCGGAAGAGATCGATTCCATGTGGACGGAGATGTTTATTAAGGGGGCCGTCACCCCTTGCAAGACCATGGACGGTATGTGCCGCACTTTATTATTCATTCCCCCGATTGTCTCTTCCGGCGTCTTCCAGTCTCATCCTTTTCACTCGTCTTTCTGCGCATTTGATATTGCCTATCTTTTGACTTCCGCACTCCTATCATTGAAGCTGACAGCGCCATTTAGACGTCGGTCTGGACACCGTTGGCTTCATTGAAAACCATTATATCGCTGAGCGTGGCCTCTCCGATGAAAAGACCGTCAAATTCTTGCAGAAGAACTATTTAGATCAGGGCAAGCTTGGGTCGAAGTGTTCCAAAGGTGGTCTGTTCCCGCCTACAGGGTCCGGCAATGGCAGTGTCACGAAGCCTAAGATCCTTGTCCTTGATATCGGACTGTCGGCACGAACCCCAAGCACGAGGGGGGGCGAAATCCTCGAACTGTCTGCCGACGGCCGCGAGCAGAAGGTCATTGCCACGGCCCAGTCTCTCCCCGACGGCCTTGCTATCGACCCTGCGGGCAAGCGCATGTTCTGGACAAGCATGGGTGTACCTGGCAAGGATGACGGAGCACTCTATTCTGCCAACTTGGATGGCACCGACATTCGTACCGTCCTGGCTCCAGGTGCTGTGAACACCCCGAAGCAGCTAGCCTTGGACACCAGGTCCAAGAAAATCTATGTCTGCGATCGCGAGGGCCTTCGTGTTCTTCGCTGCAACTTTGACGGATCGGAATTTGAAGTCTTGGTCCAGACTGGTGACTACCAGAACGCCGAGCATGGTCAAGATGCCACCAAATGGTGCGTTGGCGTTACCGTCGCTCCCAGTCTCGGCAAGTTCTACTGGACACAGAAGGGGCCGTCTAAAGGTGGCAAAGGTCGCATCTTCCGGGCGAACATCAGCACCCCGGAGGGTCAGTCTGCCACAACACGCACCGACATTCAGTGTATTGCGAAAGACCTGCCCGAGCCTGTCGACCTTGAAGTCGACGAGGAGACTCACGCTCTTTACTGGACCGATCGCGGTGAGATTCCGCTAGGAAATTCCCTAAACCGGCTTTGTCTCGACCACTTTGGCCTGCCCGTGCCCCATATGTCCTCCCATGGATACGACATCTTGCTCAGAAACCTGAACGAAGCCATCGGCTTGAAGCTCGACCTGGCGAATAACAGTATCTACCTGACGGATCTCGGGGGCAATATTTACAGATGCAATGCTAAAGGCAAGCAGAAAGTGAGACTATTTGCGGATGACAACCGGGCGTTCACCGGCATTGCCCTCGCCTAGGGTTCGATTTCGGCTTGGCTGCTGAATATTGCCAGAACATTTCGTTCGGCATTTGTTGCAATGGTTGAAACTAGATAGAATTTAGACTAATCAATCTTGGACGGGCTTATAACCTCATTGATGAGCTAAATCCATTGACGAGCTAAATCCACCCCAAATAGTCCAGAAGTGCGCACAGCGGCTTTGGAGCCAAAGCCAATACTACCAATAGTACTTCAGACTTCCTAGGTTACGCTTTGGCTAGTGAGCCTACAAGAAGCTGAGCTTTTTGATACTAGACATTGTATACTCTGGATAGAACTGAACAAGGGGCTACTCGACCTCAGCACCGGTGGCTCTTGCCCTGCGGATGCTCATTGACTTCGTGCATCATAGTGATGAAGATGCCAGTGAAAGTCATGGATTTGGCTCATCACACCACCCGTAGTGTCCTGAGGTTTCCTCCTTTCTCTTGGGACGAAATGTCTGTATCTTGATTCAATGTGAATTTGCGGACAAACCTAAGATCGTAATATGCTATACCATTCCGGGGCAGTTTCTCTGGTTGAGTGTGAAATTCATTTTTCAGTGTAGCACAGCCCAGCTATGCCTTTTCTTGCTTTATACTGAAGATAGCACAACACCACGCACCTAGCAGCATACTGAGAAGTCAGGAAGACAATCTGAGAGGAAATCAATCGTGCTTCAAATCTGGTTCCACGTCTGCCAAAGGTCAAAAATCGAAGCCTCGTCCATGACGAAATTCGCTAAATCAGGTTCGGTTGCAACTGTAACCCCGAACTCATCCGACTGATCATTTGTGCTATGATTAGCGCCAAGGTCACCCCTTTTCAAGATAACACCTGGGGTGTAACTGTCAACAGCGGGAGCAGGTATCACAGTTGCTGCAGGGCTAATACCGATAGTGGGAACCGAGTAACCTGGAAAAATCTGTTGGATCGCCTTTGTGAAAATCCCACGATATATTGAGGCGACGGTGTAAGTTTTTTGAAATTCTTCCAAAACCAGCATACACATTTCGAGCTTATTCAGTCGGATACGTTTTGAGATAGAATCGCCAAATTTGCACCGAAGCAAGTGTGCTTGCATCGCTGGAACCAGGAGAGGAGGCCTTAATTGTTTCAATAGGTTAACCCAGTGCAAAAAACAGGCGTCTCTGACTCGAACGAACAGAGAGACTCAGTGATTAATTATACTTACGTCATAGGCCCTGCAAACCCCAGCAACTTCTCTTGAACGAGCATGTCCAGTATTTCATTAGTTCTCGAGGCCGCAGCATCAGTCCTTAGACGGATTCGATGTTGCCAGTCGTCCTTTGCCGTGGGAGTCAGGCCATCCGGGGCTTCCGTTTCCCAGCGGCGATAGAAGGTAAGAACGATTGCTCTGTGGGATATGTCAACACACGAAATCTTCAAAGGCCGTAGAACTGACTGGTAATGCAAGTGGACGTGATGCGAATAGAACCTTGCTACGCGCGTCAGACCGACTTCGTATTGATCTGGAAGTCCGCTCTGTAGTAGCCGCCTTTCAAGTCCTTCAACTTCGTCTAGCGACGCTTTGTGGCCAGCGGGCCGACGATTTAGGGTCAGGGTGTTCCCCAGCAGGCAGGTGAGCTCAATTAGCATGACCCAGTATTCAGCCAATCTGTTTATGTCGCTGGGTAAGTAGGACGCGATGGTGGACCCATCGGACTTCAGAGTGTCGAAGAGGAGGTCACCCGCCCGTGGCATACGGATATCACAGTCATCCAGATTGATCCGCAGTGGCCTCCCTAACGTTAGACCGAGCCATCGATCCCGGAAAAAGCAACTCCACCAAAGCCGGCACCACAAAGATCGCTGTCGATCGGTAATGGAGAGGTCATGATTGGCGACACCAGGGTCGCGATGCAGGCCAAGGATCTGACCCAGGCTTATCGCGATGCCGGACCAATACCATGGCTGTACATGTTCATCCTTGTCCGAGTGCCAAAATCCCATCAAGAGTGACGATTGCAATAGCACGACTTTGTTCCTTTCATTTCCATTGTTGTACAAGCACTAATTACGGACGGAAGTTAGCGCGGAGCATTTTTTTTATTTTTTTATTTTTTTGTCAAGAGGCAGGGAATTCACTTGCCTTGGCTCGAGAGTACATCATAAATTTCATTGCCCGTCTAGATGCAAAGCCTTCTTGCTCGTAAACGGTTGCAGGGATAAACTACAAAACTCGGTTAGTGTCGAAAAATACAAACACTCCACATCGTGGCATACATTGACAGCGACAAAGAAGAGACTCCACAGGAGCAGCAGATTATAGCTCTGAAGCTGCCCAGCCTGGTGCTGATTGACAAGCACATCGGCTTCAATCACCGGGAGGATGGGATGAACATGGACAAGGTATGCCTCGATCATACTATCACAAGCACTTTTGCCTGGGAGGGTAAACACGCCCTTTCTCCGTAGGAAATCCTTGTCCTCGTCAGATAGATGATTACGGTGCAATGGTATAAGAAAATGCTTCGGCAACGAGTGATCGAGTGAGCAAATGTTCAGGGCTGAGGTGGGCCCAGTCTGTTCTCCTATCTTAAGCATGAGTCCCCATCTTCTCTTACTCTCATTGACTGGGGAGTGGGATTCTATACCAGTATAGAAGGGAATTTCCCCGGCACTCTCCGGTTGGCCGAGCGCCGCCGATGCTATTTCAAGTCCATTGCGCTCTTCATCGACCATATTGTGCACCTCAGGGTCCGACGGACTCCCGTTGACAGTACGCGTAGTATTTTCAGCTTGGGAATCGAAGGAAGGAAAGCCTGGGGGTCTAAAATCATCAGTCAGACATGGGGTCGGGTGCGCAGGGGCCACGGAGGTCGCCAAGTTTGAGTCGATTGCCCCAGAATGACCCTGACGGCGACGGCGAGGTGTGGAGGAGTCGATCTGTTTAGTGCTACGAGGGTTCTCTAAGTCAGTATGGTTTTGGTATAGTATCTACCGAGCGCTCTCTCACCCTTTGCCTTGCCTTGTGTTCACAATACACTCAATTGAATCCTGGGTACATCCGGCGCAAGGCACACCAGTGACAGTCAAGCTGCATCGTACTTTGCGTTGGCGACAAGCCTGGCAGGCAACGGTAGACCTGTGGCGGCGGGTCCGAGGAGTTTGATCCGCGGATACCATAATCTCCGCGCAAGGCCGCTGCTCGTATTCCGAAAATTATGAAAAATTGGCCACTTGTAAAACAGTTTAGAGGCGGAGGCTAGGAACCTGGATACCTTGCAATCGATTGCAAGGTCATTGCCGGGGTCCCATTTGGGCGGCGGATTGCCAGATTACTTAAGCAATACCAACTCCCAGAGGCTTCCAATTCCCGAGGTTAGTTTCCCGAGGTTAGTAAACACAGAGAAACCTCCTGTTCCGATCGGAATTAGGTCGGGTATAATTCGCAGCGGAACTTCGCATTTCCAAAGGTTCGCCATTTTCGAGTATTGGATAATCAAAAATAGCCAACTTCGCGTATAACAGGGGGATATTGCCAACCAAGTGAAAACAACCTCGGAGTTTTCAAAAAGCGTTACGTAATCGATGGCAGTGGTTTACCCCAGTTTCCGACACAATCACGAAATATAGTGTCACAAATGATGATATTTATAACTTCGATAAGACAGGATTTGCGATGGGTATAATAGCAGCAACCAAAGTGGTCACTAGATCAGACTACTATAGACGCGCCTAAGCTACTATAACCTAATAACTGCGAGTGGGTTACTAGTATCGAATGCATTGGCACGTGTAGATATATATCTACGCCGTATATTATAGATTTCCCTCTATATAATGGCCTTGTGACCACTAAAGTCATATCAATTTAGGGCAAGTTGCCTGAATATGCCCGTCTAAGCCCACTGTGTATGGTAGGGAGCCAATTGGGCCAAAGATGATGGTAAAATTCAGGATCTAAACCGTCGAAAACAGAGGGTTACAACGGTTATGTGTGCCGTGTAATCAGCCGATAGCCTTACGATATCAGGCATCTAGTATGCATGTCGGAACAGGATGAACCGATTGGTCCGTACGGCCCTGATAATACCCACTCCTCTTTCTGACACAAGGCCATAACGTTAATCCGAGATGAGCGACGTAATGATCTCGATACATCGGACTCGGGACACTATACTTTTTATACGGACTATGTAGGCATGAGAAGAAGGCCAATGCGGATGCGATGGAATATTAGCTGTCTATAATATAAATTGGAGATATAGGATTGTGTATCGCTTCGCTATCTATAATCCCACGATAATAAAAGGACAGACCGGGCAATGCACCTAGTACCCGTATCTATCAAAGATACGCCCCTCCTATTTTCAGTCATTAGCGGGATCCTCCAGACAAATCAATAGACTTACACTATGCGTATTGGGATGGGAGGCGACAAGGCGAGGGTCAACGTTATGCATAAGTCGTTCTGCGTTCGGATCGGTGGGATGGTCCTGAGTGTCGCTGCGTATGATTCGTTCTTCGTTCGAATCACTGACCTGATTCCGACGGCGAGAGAGCGCTTGGATCATTTCGGTAAAATCTCACGACAGATTGAGCTTTTGATCTTGGCTTGGTTACCCCCGGTTTCGACGGTAGAAATCCGCGGTATCCCGGGGTAGGGCGTCCAGAGCGATCTGCCCGAAGTGCAACCTCTCGATGACCCCGACGTCGATCTCATAGAATCTACCGAGATCTCTGATGTATGAGATGAATGGCTCAGATATTAACTATGTAGTTGAGCTCGACTCGGCTGATCTAAACACCAAAACCCATCAGATGATTGCCCTAGGACCATTCTGCCACAGGGTTGCAACCAATTACAAGTTGGAAGCTAATACTCGGACACATACAGAAGGACTACGCAGCGTGTTTTCCGACAGGGCTCTCACTCGGAAAGCCTCGTCTCATCTTAAATCATCGAGTCAAGTCATCAATGGACCCGGATATAGGCAAACCCGAACACAGAAGATTCAGAAGCCCCGTGGGACATAGCGCAGTGACACTACGCCTTGCCACGAACATGGTCAACAAAGACTCGATGACGATCGACGAGAATTACGTCAGGCATTCCAAGCACGCTCCGACCACAGCATGCACAACCGAGTCAACTGTTTCAATCCCATTAATCATGATTACCCTTGAATTGTCGGTCACTGTAGATGGAAAAAAAGGTCGGTCAGGAGCCTCAACAGAGGATGACGTGGAACCTCGAGCCAACGCGCGGTAGCGCATACGAAAGTGGATCGGATAACTTGATAACCCCCCGACTCGGTTCTTTCTAGCCACGCTCGTTGCGGCGCTACGTCATTTCTAGATAGCAACGATCCATTCGAAGTTAGTGTTGAGTGGAATCGAGCGACGGTCCCCGTCGTCGGCGTTGGCCGTGTGGAGGCTAGTCGGGTGAGTTGTCATGATCTCCAGTCCGGGTCAGCGGTCGGCGTCATCTCCGCTGCGTACGTGGATCTCTATCTTGGCCGATGTTGACCAGTGTAGAGATAGAGGGAAGCTACGCTGCCTCGTTGCAATGCGGGGAAGTACAGCTGACGCTATCCGGATGCTTGGCGATCGTGCCAAGCAAGTCAACAACGGAAAGCCGGAGAGCACGATGAGCTTCAGTGAAAGGACGCGAGGAGCGCGAATGGGGATACGCCACAAGCTCCGGATAAGCAGTCCCCTAGCTGCGATTGGATTTGGTCCATGCTTCTGACGACGAATGACGGCTCTTGGCACCCTTGGCGTGGAGACCGCTCAACCGAGGCCTTTGCCCGTTGGTTCATTTGCTCGGCAAGTAGGTCTAGCATAAACCTGGCAGGCTCGGTGAATGCTGTCGGGCTCACGGGGAACATAGGCGAAGGGGGTGGTTGGAAATTGGGGCGGTTCCTTGCATTCTGCATGTCGCAGGCCAATCCGGCTAGACTTCGCCGAAACTAGCGTCGGTATGAGGAAGCATGACTGTATGTGTTCAGCAACGTCAGGACAGTAGGCACATTACACACGGTAGGAACGGGAGAAACGGCAGAGAGCAGTGGCCCCCATGTGTGAAGTGTTGCGTGAATCGTGACTCCCTTGACACCATCGGATGAGTAAGCGAATACATGGGATCGACCGTTTCATGGCTATGAAGACGAGAGAGAACACCGATCGAGGTTGGAAAGACACTGTCAAACGGGAAATGGCGGTATAATCCGCATATCGAGGTCCCGGTGATTGTCAATAAATGAGAATCTCCGCGGGACTGGAGAGGGCAGCTTGATCCCGGCGAATGGAATTCGATTATCCATTCCTACGGCAGATGATGGGGCTGTATATAAATGGGGATACATGATTCTATGTATACTTCATACATTTTGTATTGATGGTGAGGCTGAGCCACAAGGATTAGGAAGCATAGCCCCTCGGGAAGGCGAAGCCTGAAATACCGGAATTTAACCGACGCCGAGTCATGCAGAAACTCCGCCTGATAAGCTTGGCCTGCACTGAGCTTAACAGGATCCAGGATACGTACGGTAGATGGATGGAATACATCCCACTGATGTGAAGTAAACCTTTTCATGTCATCCGCCTCGACCATGGCCGGACTCGCCGCCCTTCCCCCTGGGCATACGTACACCGCGGGTCCAGTGTGAGAGGTCGACGTGTCGGCGGGATGAAGCGCGGCTTGCGAATCAGTCAAGCTATGAGATGGGGCATGATAGTGGTTATTTTTCAGGGTCCATGACCGGAAGGTTTCACGCGGTGGTGATTGGGCGACAGACCGGTTTGTCGAAGATTGCGTAAGAGATCATCGGTCGCATCGCACCCCGCGTGTTGAAGCAGAGCGTCTACGTGTCGTCCAACTTGATCGACAGGAACATCGAGCCATACCGGGAGGCCGCCAAGCCCCCTTGGCTTTGGCGACCAGCACATCAACGATTCGCGATTCTTTTTTGGTCATCTTATGTTTCCAGACCCTCCTGTCCACATTGTCCATCGCTGGTCGGAAAAGGGTTTAGGGCTCACCGTAACGGGGAAAGTGGAGTGGGTCACGAGGCTCTAGCCCGATCGTGCCAATGCCAAGACGGACGCTTGCGCGTCTCCCCCAGCATGGGAGGAAAAAAAAGGCTTCGAATGCGTGTCTTGAACGCGTGATCGACAGCGGACGAACGGGGTGACGACGGGGGTCAAGGGCATCGGAGAGAAAGAAGAAATGGTCGAGAGGCGAGAGAACAAGCGGAATACCATTTAGAACGAGGTCAATTCTTTTCCCCGACCGCGAGAAATACCAAATTACACGATTACCGACACAGGGTCTTTTTCTTGGCTCCGTTTCGTACACGCGGCTTGGGCGCGGGGCCCGTGATTGGGGCGAGAGGCTGACGACGCTCGTAATACGCTGTACCCTCACTCCAACTCCATCCCCCTTCGTGCTTCTCTCCCCTTTAACCTCTTCACCTCCTCCTCATCACCGTTCCTTTTCGGGTCCCCCGCCTTTTCACCCTCCCTGGAGTATTTCATCCGACGAGTCTGCCGCCGGTGATTCCCTCCCGACCATGGCGGACGGCAGACCACAGCACCGGCCGACTGCCCAGTCGGCCTCGACCTACGACGCTACCGGTCTCAGCCGCGAGTTCGAACAGTTGATGCGCACCAAGCGATTCAATCAGCTCCAGGATTCTTCTCGATCGCGACCCGGTTCTCCATCGCCCGTCCCGCACGCCAGCCCTTCGATTCCGCCACCATCGCGAGCACCTCCCCCGCCACCGACGCTGAGCGGCTCACCGCGCCCGTCACCGCAACCATCGTTACCTGCGCTGCGCGGCCTCCCCATCATGCCTTCGCCACCTCACGACGCCGTCTCATTGAAGTTCTTTAACCTACTCAAGGGTCTCTCGGTGACTCCGACCAAGTACGAGAATCCCGGGTTATTGGATGAGGCCCTGTGCGTGATCCCGCTCGATCGGCTTTACTCCGAAGCCGAGGAGGAGAGTCAGATCATGCAGGCCCAGGCTGCCAGCGTGGGTGGGAAGGCGGAATGGGGCTACCAGGATTGTGTGATCCGCGCATTGTTGAGGTAGGTGGACCCCCGGGTCTAGAAGCCTCGACATTCACTGACATCCCTTGATTCATAGATGGTTCAAGCGTTCTTTCTTCCAATTCGTCAACAACCCTCAATGCTCACAGTGTTCCATGCCCACGATTGCCCAGGGAATGACCCCCCCTTCTCCCGACGAAACTGCCCGTGGTGCAACTCGCGTCGAACTGTACCGTTGCTCCGAACCGAGCTGCGGCGCCTACGAGCGATTCCCCCGGTATTCGGATGTCTGGCAGCTGTTGCAGTCTCGACGGGGTCGAGTGGGCGAGTGGGCTAACTGCTTCAGTATGCTCTGCCGCGCCGTCGGGGCTCGGGTTCGTTGGGTGTGGAACTCCGAGGACTACGTCTGGACGGAGGTGTACTCGGAGCATCAACGGCGCTGGGTGCACGTGGACGCGTGCGAACAAGCGTGGGATCAACCTCGACTCTACGCGGAAGGATGGGGTCGCAAGATTTCTTACTGTGTTGCCTTCTCCATCGACGGTGCGACCGACGTCACCCGCCGCTACGTCCGCAACTTCCCCAAGCATGGCAGCCCTCGTACCCGTGCTCCCGAAGAAGTGGTGCTTTGGTCGATTCACGAGATCCGACGCAAGCGCCGCGAGAACATGCCCAAGACGGATCAGCGCCGCCTCTTGAAGGAGGACGAACGTGAAGAGCGGGAGCTCCGCGCGTACACCGCGTCTGCCCTGGCGGCCGAAATGTCTAAATTGTTGCCTCGAAGCCTCCGTGCCGACGAGCAGAAGCACGCGGAAGCACGACAGGAGGCATCGACCGAATGGCTCAGTGCCCGCGGTCATGGTCACTCCGGACCTGACCGATCACCCGGCGGACGGTAATCTGCCCGACACACCCTCCCGGGACTATTTTTTCCCCTTCTCTTGAGGTCTTTCAGGGTCATGCACTCTGGTTTTCTCCCGTTGTCGATTCGGGCGACCCCAAAAGCCAGCCTCACCGAGGACTGACGGGGCGCCCGTCGACGACTTCCACGACCTCGTGGATCCCCCCGGTCGGAAGTCGCGCCGGTCGCGTCGAGTATCCTTGGACTCTTCGCCTGTGGTCACGCAGTGACTGCCCGACCCGACCTCGGAGCGCAAGCGCGAGGCCAGTCGCACGCATGCAGTTGCCTGCTGGCCTCGCGCCCGCAACCACTGGCGTCGATGAGCGCACGGTCGCTGTTTGTCTATATTGATCTTTTGATCACTCTTCTCCCCCTCTGACGGATGTCATTGACACGACTACATTTCCTTTTCCTCCTGTCCCCTCATACCCCCGAGATATCCTGGCGTGGAGCAAGATCGGAGCATCTTGTCGTCTCTATTTCCTGTTTTGTTGTTCAAGTTTCGCATCATGGCATTGGCTTGGGCATGGTCTTTTTTTTTTTTTGCACGGCGCCCGTGGTGACGATTTTCTTTCCTTGATCATTTGGGACTTCTGCCTGGACGGCACACGTTGTACGAGACACGGTTGCAGCCACCATCTCTTTTATCCCACCACACCCTTCGGGGTTGTGCTATACTCCCTTGGAGCTCTTTCTTTTCCACCCTTGGATTACTTCTACTTGAATACTATTAATTCTGGAATCTTGATCATCGAGTGTCCGTACTGTACTCCGTAGGCATCCCCCATAAATTACGATAAAATACCCGTTAAATTGGGATCCGCGCTCATCCCCCGCGACTTCTCTAGCGCGACCACTTCTAGCGGGACCCTGGCCAGTCTCACCCACCTGACATGCAAGCTTTTCTCATTTCTCGTCACCACGCCTGCTACTTTTATCTTTTCTATCTCCATGTCCTTCGTGCATGCCCCGGTGTATTCTTGTATTGCTGTATTTCTGTATTTCGGTATCTTTTTCTGTATTACGTCGCCATGCCCCCAGGCGTTTGTGGCGGCCCGACAAGCACGGCCCAGTTTCTTTTCTTAGCCATGGATCGCCCCGTGGGTCCAGGGTCTCACGCCGCGTTAGGGCTGGGGCCGCGTGTTTCTTGGCGGTTAGTGATCGGCGTACACGGTATTCGATGTACGCCGTAGATATACACCGACTGGAGTATGTATCTGTGCATGTGTGGATGTAGGTACTCCATACGAAGTCGTCTGAATATTGGAGCGGTGGATGTGGGTATGGATGGGATGGGGATAAATGACCAGGAATGGGGGTGACTAAGCGGGTCCTATCAGATGCCTCGCTGTGGTACATGCGGTGATCGAACATATTTGCTTGGTAGGGGTGAGTCGCGAAGATGAACACATCATGAAATCATACATGACAATGTGCGGATTCCGCTCAGACATACTTCGTACAATTCATTTCTTCTCCGGAGTCCACCGTCTTCTCGAATAAACATCGTCCCCCCATGCCCTAGTTAAGCTTCCGATTCTCATGCAGCACGCCCGACGTCGATCCGGTATCCAGGAGCTGGTCGATCCAACTCGCCCTGCGATGTATGATGTGGGGATCTGCTTCGTGCCGATATTCCTCATCTTTCTCACCCCCCCCCCCCTCCCCTTTTCACACTGTCCGGATGTAACAGTCGATCCCCCTCCGCCGCAGGTCGTCGCCCATGCGCCGTAGCTCTTGCGCATAGTATGGCTGGCCCTGCAGCCGCAGCTCCCATGCGGCTGTGGAATGTCCCTTGGAAGTGGCTAATGCGAACGGTCTGGATGGGCCGAGAGCGAGTGCGGCGCAAGTGTGCGTGTTCGATGCTGGGCTGGTCGACCTCGACCAGTTGGCACTACTCGAGCGTGATTCTTCGGAAACGTGGTCCGTGATGCATCCCTGCTTCACTCCGGGTCCCGACCGTCGGTGATGGACGTGTAACCCGCGCAGAGCGTCGAGGAAGATGGGTAATTTCTCGACGGGCTCGCTGAACCAGCTGCTGCCGAGGGTCAAGACGAACGATTGCAGTCCTGGAATCTGGCGGAGAGCCCGACACGTCTCAAGCCACTGTGTGCGCCCCGCCGAAACGTACACGGCTCGGACGGGGTCTTTGCTCAGCAGCCAGTGGCCCGGAAATGACCAGCGCAGTTCGACGGCGCGGATACACTCCCAGAGCTCGGGCGGGATGGTCGGATATAGGTACGGCAGAGACCAGGGATTGCTGAACTCAAAGGTGTTGAGGGTGTACACAAGGTGGATGGTTTCATGGTATCTGTGGCTGGTCAGAGGGATCCGTTGCAGAGAGCGTGGTGTCGCATTCTGGATCTGGTCACTTCATACATTTGTCGACACGTTAATGACAAGCCTAGCAGCATGCCCTCCCCTCGCCTGCGCACGCCCTCGCCTTCTTTCACGGGCTGGGGGATCCCTCCGCCGTGACAGATCTCGCACGTCGCTTGCTTTGGATCTGATGCGACGGAGAGGCCGAGTGGGCACACGGTATGGCCCAGTCGCCGCCCGCTCAGTTGAATGATATGCAAGCGCATACAACCCACGACCATCTCCCATATCATCAAACGCAATTCCGGCGACAGACGCGAGAGGAGCGGACTTTGAGGCTGCGGCGTGGCCGGAAGTGCTCGGCGACGTGAGCGCGACAGGGGGAGAGGCTTGTTGCCTGTTTATACAAGAATTAACCCATGTCAATCCCGAGTTCGCGCAAGATACAAGACCGACTCTGGAACCGCTGGGCGAGCACGTCGTCCCAGGAAAAGACGCCCTGCCTGATGCGTGCCATGATTCCGGGATATCAGGGCGTGGAACGAGACAAGTCCAAAGGTATTATAAAGCCATTGCAGCCCGAGGTAACCAAAATCAGATACATGCCGGGCAGCCACGGGGGTTTAAGGAGTAGAAGTACATCTCGTGGAGTCGGTGAGCGCGATAAAGGAGAAAGGATGAGATAAGACGCGGGATCTAGATTGGCCCGCGCCTTTCATTGTCGACTACATCTACGAACTCGTGCTGCTTGCTTGAGTCGGGGATGAGGTCGTCAACCCTTGGCTCATCAGGGCGTATCCATCCGGCTGGAGTCGGTCCACCGTGGTTGGCGCCGGTAATGTCCCCACATACGCATTGAAGTTGTAGATGCCCCGCACGCAGGTGTCCTCGATCTCCTTCGCGCTGGTCCCGGACAGCACGGTCGATTCGCCGCGAGTGACTTTAAACGACTGCTTCCCAACCCCCATTGGCGCAGACCATGCACTCACCCCCGCGGGTGCTTGGAAGGTCTTGGGGGATTCACTGCCAGACTGCACCACGACCTTGGCCGGGCTCTTCAGCAGCGCAACCACAAATACTTGGTCTTCCATCGTCTCCCACCCGTTGGGCCGGCCCATCGTCGTGTCGGTGGCGTCGCATTTGACGTCTCGCGGAGTCGGCCGGTACCAGTAGACCAGCTTCTCGGTGGTGATGTATGGCTTCGGGTCCGAGGCACCGGCCTTGTATGCCGCAATGAAGGGCTTGGACATCTCCAGCCAGCCCGTGTGTGGCCTGTCTCACGTCAGTCGGTGGATGCGTGGCATGCGGGAGAATACCTACATGTCCATCACCCACTTGGATGCCCCGTCGTCGGTGTGCGGCGAAGAAAGCGGACCAATGTAATGGGACTCGCCGTAGTCGTTCCAGGTGATGATCTCTACAAAGCGAGGCTTTAGAGCCAGAATCTGCCGCCAGCGGTTATACCACAGCAGGTCGGATGGGAAGACCCAGTTCTTGCTGTAGGAGACCTCGCCGCCGAAATGCGTGAAGAACCAGGGCGATACCGCTAGAAGGGAGAATTAGTATTACATGAACTCAACATTTGTGTCTCTTCAAACCCACGCGCAATGTAGTCCTTGCCACCCAGCTCCTTCACGTACGTCTCATCTCCATCCGACACGGTGATATTCTGACTCGCGGTCGGGGCCTTATTAGCACCATTGTTCGGCCACGCCATCCAGTTCAACGCCGCATCGATGGCCTTGAAATCACCCTGGCCTGGTTGCAAGTTAGGTGCGAAATAGATCTCCTGGCCGGCCGCCGACTTGATCGCATCCACATCCACGCCATCCCCGGCAAACGTCGACACAAACACCTTGCTATCGACCTTGAGCTGCGCGGGCGAGTTGGCATGAACCTTCACCATAGATCCCACCGCACTGCTCTGCTTCGCGCCCCACCAGTTGAAGTCGAAGGAGATGAACACTTTCATGCCGATTTTGGCGGCGGACTCGTACGCGTACCCGAGCTGTTGGCCGGCGTAGTCGTCGTTGCCGACATTGAGGGCAAAGGCATCGATGCCTAGGTCTTTGGCGCGCTTCATGTCATCGTCGTAGTCGTCGGCGCTCTTGCGGTTACTGACGATGCCCATCTAATGGGTTGGGTGGTTAATGGGTGTAGTTCTGCCTTGGGGTCAGGTAGACTCATATACTCACCATGAAATGACAGAAGACGAGCTTCCCGTTCGAAGTACCGGAAGCCGTCGGGACCGCCGAAGATGTGGAGGATACCGGACTGGCCATGGTAGATGGAGCCAGTAGGCCGATGATGGCGAGCGAGAGCGATAACAGATTCCGCATGCTGGTCACGATGAGCCCGATAAACAGAATACCGAAAAGGGAGACCACGAGAATAACCCACCGTTAGAACCGCGGGAAACACCAGCGACTTAAGTCAAATAATCATCCAGGAGATCCGATGAAACAAGGACTGGAACAGCCCCAACTCCGGCCCTTTCCCTCCAACCAGCTTCCTTTCGTGCCTTTGATTTTCCTGCGCGGGCCTCGAATGCGCCCGAGAGCGGCCGATCTCTACCATGCTGGGTGGAAATCCAGTCAAACGAGAGTGTTGGTGATCTGACTCGACAAGAAGCGTGAATATTAAGCGCTGACAGGATCCACCCGTGCCATCAACCCCCAACGCTAGCGTGGTGGTGTGGGGAAGAAGGAGGAGTGGGAAGTTTCAGATCTAGCAGAGACCGGGGGCAAAAGGTACTGAATCGGGGGTTTCAGCCTTGCAATCTCCATCCTGCACCTGAATTGCGTACGTGAGTTCTTCTCTTGGCGAATCCTGTCTATCCTGGCCCCAAATTTGACGTCGGTGTTTCATGAGGGGAGGTCGACTTGGAACGTAGTCGGAAATAATCACACTCCGATCCATACAAGAATTCTCTCGTCTAATGACTGGTTCCGACGTAATATGCAGGGCCAATCTAAATCTCAACTACTCGATAGTCCAATTCAAAAGTGTAGCAATGGCCTTCATTCATCCCAAGAATAGCTAAATCCTCTACACTACCGCCACGGCAGACACATAGCTCACGGAGCTGTCCGTAATCTCCACCGCGTCGGAGCTGCGCTCATATCTCAGGAAATGGAATCGACCTTGCTTATCGGCGGGTCGGTTGGCCGTGACGATCTCGAGAGCCGCCATGATCACTCCGATCGGATGGCGACCGCACACGGTATTCCCCGTGTGCTCGATAATGTCCAGAAATGTCTGCGCGGATCCGGTCGTAATGGCCGTCATCGTCGCCATGTCGAATGCCGAGATGCTCTCGTGAATCGCTGGGCCTTGGCTAGAAATCTGGGCTCGTCGCTGGAGAGGTTGTCCCTCGGAGATTTCGTATAGATCCATCACGAGATCGTCGGTGACAATACCTGGCTGTGGAAGGCTCTGGCTGGACAGTGGGAGCTGTGGCCCGGGGTTGGGAGCTTGCGGGACATAGTACGTATAGCGGAAGCGCAGTCCCCAATGGCAAAAGTCTGAGCTGATGATGAAGACATTCGAGGGATCAGCTAAGTACGGCGCAAGGAGAGCCCCAAAGGCCTGTTCGTTTTCGGCAGAGGTACTGCCGACCAGGATGGGCACAAGTGGGGGGTATTCCTTGGTAGGAGTATTCGGGCGCTGGAGCTGTAATAGGCGATGGATGTAGGGTAGGTGCATCTCGATACTGTGCTCTTCTTCGTCGACAGACTGGGTCATGGTCGTGAAGATGGCTTTGGACCCATTGGGCTTGGTGGCTTGTGTTTTCAGGAGCTTGGAGATGAGTTCGGTGTCCAAGGGAAGCGGGTCCTTCGACAGCGGGGTATAGTAGGAGGTGACCTGTGGGAGGGCCAGGGTCGAGAGGGGATAATGATGCGAGGGACCTAGGATAAAGATTCGCTTGCTATCGCAGAGATCAACAATCATTCCAGAAACGAGACTTGCCAAAGCTCACGCTTGGGAGATATCAAGTGCCTTGTATGCATAGGCCGCGCAGGGTCCCGAGTAGGCATAACCCGCATGTCTATCCAATCAGCGATCTAAAGCCACGATTTGAGATAGAAAGGATACACACGGGGCGATCACCACTCGAGCGCTAGGAACAGGCAGCGAGCCAACGGGGTCTAGCGAGTCGGGCACCTGCGCCAGCCACTCATCCAGCTGGCGGGTCAGGGTGCGGGTACTGTCCGAGTACCACGAGCCAGCGTGAAAAGCTTCTCGAGAAGACATAGTGACCGGAGAGTATGGAAGTCCGGGTTGGCCGAGGTGGAGGTTCGATATGAGTTGGTGAGGAGAAGTGGGGGAGACATCGTCATGGTGGAGGCGGGATGCCGATCACATCTCATCAGCCGGGATATGAAAATAGTATAGCAACCTTGATACCATATTCTCTAAATCTTTTTCTTGTCTCGTTCACTCACTAGAGTTTGTGTCCTATGTGCTCGCCTGTGTCATGTTTGTGAGATACTATTCTAATACAATGACAACATTAGTGTAGATTACATACTGGCGAAAGATTTAGAGTAAAACAATCGGAAGAGAATCAACTCGATTGAATGATGGCTCATGTTTGACCTAGGACATCGGAATTTACATTCACTCGTTGGAGTATACAAGAGAATTGCTGGAGGAAACACTGCAATGCTTTGCGTCCATTCTCTTCGATTGATGAGCGTTATTACATACTCTTTCCAAAAGGTTTGCGTAGTAATAAAGCTTCTATGTGCTACAGAGTGTATTTTCTCTCTCGGATTGCTATAAAAAACTTGCTTTTACTCTCAGTTCCTTGATCTTGTCTTCCTCCATTCCATATACTATGCGAAACGGGGATAGCCATACTTTCTTTTCCAGTTTCATTATTAATCGCTTCCGCCATTCAAAATCGTCCACCCCGGGAATTGGAGGATAAAAATCAAACCCCGGGGAAACGGAGGGTTTCGTCACGATCCAAAACCGAGGGTAAAATCCCGCGGCCTCCCAGTCAATGATTGTAATATCTTTTAATTTGAGATGATGATATTACTTGGGCTAAGGTCGGGATGCTAAAGGTAGAACTGATCTCCGATATCCGGATTTGGATGCAAATCTGCTCGGAAAAAGTACCTCTGACATTCGGAGGCTGCCATAGGCCCCAATGCATCCTTACCCGAGTGGGTAAAATAAGGCTCTAGAACGGGGCCTTCCCGTATATTCTGAACGAGTGGCGAGGTGATCGAGGCCAAAACACCGCATAGGTCGACAACTTCATCCAGGATAGAATCCTGCTGAGCTGGAGACAAGGTCTGCCAAGCATCCCCAGCGTAGTGCCCGATACTCTTCTGAGTACCACGGATGACTGATCCCCGTCAACCCAGGAATAAATCATCTCAGGAGTGGGTACCTGGGGTGCCTTTTGCCGAACGAACTTGATGGTTTCACTCTCAGAGCTCGTGTCCGAATTCCAGTCTTTGACTTTGCAAAACGCCTGGTTTTCAATAGCCCAAACGGCTGATGCTGTGCCGCCTTCATGGACTAAACAGAAATCATTGGACTTGGCCGCGCGAATCTCGGATCGTTCATCAGGTGGCGCCGCTCGAAGTGTATAGAACGAGTCTCCGTCTTTCCAAATTGCGAGGCTCGACTTGCCCGTTTCCGCAACCGTTCACATTCCACGATGGAACCAAGTCGCCAGAGAGAAGGAGATATCTAGATGATAGATTCGTTGCTTGGCACAGGTACTGACTGGCATTGTCACGAAAGGGCGAAGCCGTGGTGCTTGAGCTGGGAAGGTAGGGAAAGGAGCAAGTGTAGAATTTGATGTTGGAAGACGGGGAGCATAAGGTATTAAATATCTACTCCGTAAAGCGACTCACCGCTTCCTCTTGAAACCCTTGCACCAAATCTAAGTCCGGGCTTATCCTCATCAAGACACGATGGGATTCTGAACGTTCTGGCCCGAAGACCTACTTGCAATAGACAGAATCGACCGTAATATCTGTATTGAAAAATACTGTAACTACCTGGCGGGGGAAAGAGGTTATTGTTTAAGAAAGCAGTTAAAGTGTGCACCGCTATTCCACCTGCGATCGTATAGAAGTACAGTCCACAAGTCCCGCGTCAGCGGTGATACACACTATACTATCCCAAGAGTAGTGCAGTTTACACTTCTGGTGAAGCAAGACTTGAATACTAAGCAATCGGAGAGCTCTGTTGTGGGATTCCGCGTGATTTATCATGGCATTTATTACTAAAGGCGGCTAAGTGCGAAACGAAGCTACGTAAAATTACCCAGGGCCGAGGAGGCAAATACAGCAAGAGGTGCTTTGCTACAGAGTACACTTGGCAATCAAGTCTTCCAAGATGAAGCGTTTTTATCTTCCAGAGTTTTCCAGCGGCATTTAATATCGCACGTCTGCAATGAATCAATCATTACGTCTATGTTTGTCTAATTTCCAGTTCTATTATGCATCTAAATATCGACGAAGCCAAAAGGGTAATAACATGGGAAACGGCGTGGGATATAGCCCTCGATCCGTTTTATTAAAACTGTTTCCACAAGGCGAAATGCTTCAAAGCGGTAGGCAATCCGCCATGGTCTCGAAACTGGACATTCATTGCTCACAGTTTGATCCATCGGCCCATCCACCGCTGGTTCAACTCCTTCGCTTCGTCCACGAGGCCCAATTCCAAGAGAAGCTGGACCGACCCGCGCACCGAGGAATGCAGCGACGAGCTGACCCATGCTTGCGTCGGGGCCGTGTGCTCTCCGATGAAAATCGTATTGTGCTCGGTCTGGTGGTAGGCCGGGATGTAGAGCTTGTGCTGCTCAATGTCTGGTCGGCACCACGCAGTGGCCGTGTGTTCGTCCTGCAGCCAGCAGAGCCGCTCGTAGTCGCCCGTGTACAGCTCGCGGGCCTTTTCGCCGTGGATCGACACGATCGAGTCCAGCACTGTCTGCACGTGTTCCTCGTCCGAGAAACTGACGAACCGGTCGCTCCAGTCGCCGCCACGGTAGTGCATGATCAGGCCCGGCCGGGTCTCGTTGATCCCGTACACCGGGTAGTATAGGGCGCCAACGGGGTCGCTGGGCGGCTTGGAGTATCCACCGAAGATCGGGCGGACACCCTTCTCCCAGAAGCGCTCTCTGAATAAGAGAGCTACTTTGCAGGCGGACTTGAACCGCAAGCCGGCCTCGCTGATGGCGCGGCCCAGGACGGATGAGAAGGTGGGTAGATCCATGAAGCGGGTCATGGTGAACGGAACTGCCATGATTGTGTAGTCGTACTCTTTGGACTCAAAGGTGCGGTTCTTAACGCTGGGGTACCAGGACAGTCGAGTGCGCGTCGTGCCCTTCGGTCCCTGGACCGACTCCAACTTTCGAATCTGGCGGTTGAGAATGAGCCGGTCACGGACATGAGGAAGGAAGGCATCGGATAGACGACTGAAGCCTCCGTCGATACAGCGCCAATGGGTCAATCCCAGGGAATCCTTGCTTCCGTCCAGGCCGAGGTTGGAGTTGTGGTGCATCTCATCCCAGAAGACATCGTAGTCGCCGTCCGTCCAGATCTGGTCCGTCACATTCTCGCTGGCCTTGAACACATGTCGCATCATGGCTTGCTCGCTCCAGTCATCGAGTCCCTCGTCCATGGCAATCTTGTGGGCTCGCCAGACATCTTTCTGAATGGACTTCAGAGTGGTCACATTCTTGAGAATGTCGTTCATGCTATCCTTCGTGTGATTGTACTCGGCACTGCTCATGTCCGCCGCTTCTTTCAGGCTTGAATCGGCCTCGATCTCGCCACGGGTGGGAATGCGACCATCGGGATGTCGGCGAGTACCTTGGGCAATAATCTCATTGGGATGATGCTGGATCCAGGGGATAAAGTCGATCTTCCATTTGGGGTCATTCTTGTTCATCTTGTTCAGAACGTCGGCAAGCTGAAAGGTCAACTGGTGATCGGTGTACTCAAGCGTTTCATTGTCTTCCTTGTAAGTGACCGAGTGAGGCAGTCGCATCGGTCCCATCTCCGCCCATTCTTGTGTGTCGGCCACGTACTTGGTACGGAACCGACCCCCAACTCGCTCGCTAGCTTCGATGATCTCCCAGTTGTGGATACCGACGCTGTCCAGCATGATGGCTGTTGCAAGACCGGAGACACCACCCCCGACGATGGCGATCGATGTTTTCTTTGGGTCCTTGCCTGAGGCTGCGCCGCCATGGCTGTCGACCTTTTTCTTGATAGCCGCAACCCCATCAAACCAGGTTCCCAGGGAATCAAAGTCCTTCAGCAGGGGAATGCCCGTGTCGGCCGCGGATCTCTTTCGGGCCTTTTGTGCAAGGTGGATTGGCTCGCTCTTTCCAAGGAATTTTTGTGCCGTTGAATGTTCTTCGCCGCCGTATACATGGACACAGCCGGTCTTCGGGGCGTCGGTGGGGACCGCCCAGGCCAATCGCTCCGGGGGTGGTCGGTGGTGGAGACGCGCCCAACGGACTGGGCCGCGGTCGAGTCGTTGACACCGGCGCAGGGGCCATAGATAGCTTGAATAATACTGGGCGGTGGGGTGAGCCAATTGAAGTAGACATTGGCCAATTCGCCGACGTGGACGGCCTTTGATGTCGTCACTTGGACAGTTTGCTCTTGTGTTGGCTCCGCGAGCACAGGTTGGCCCTGGCTCAGCAGTAACCCTGCGATCGCAGCCAAGATCTGCATGGCGATAGGTCGTGCTCGACAAACCCCGAGGGGCTGCCCGTCATTTATGTACTCGTCGCGATGCAACGCGATGGCCAGGCTCGAGGACCTTTCGAGGTGCCAAGAGGTTTTCTATCAGCGATCGACCCGATGTTACCGCTCAAAAGACTTCAATCACCCGCGGGATTATTCTTTAGCTTTGACAAGCAAGCGGTGCGGTGCCGATCCTCATCCTGCATGCCGAAAACGGAGAGTACCGTGTGGGCGACTCCGGCTGCACGAGTCCTGCCAAGGGCCAGGAATTTGCAAAGATCGGCGGAGACCAGGAGAAAAAATATCGGCACGGTGAGAAGATTTGTTTTCTTTACGTGAATGCCGCGGGTAAGCGCAAGACATGTTTCCGTAAAGAGAAGCCCGTCCAAGCCCGCCTCCGCCAGGGTCCTCATTAATTGGCCTGGTACTCCGTACCCAACGGAGGATTCAATGTTCGGAGGAAGGTCTCCACCGTTTTCGCACTGCTTGGTACAACGCCAAAAATGCCTCGAGGTCTTGAGGGGTGTTTTGGCTGTTGATGGAGTCCCATCGGTCCTGGATCAGGCCCATCATGGAGTGCATATTGTATGAGCAGGTTAGAGGGAGCGAGTCGACTTGACCGGGAACAAAGCGAGCTAAATGATCATGGGCCACTTCCACCATCATCCGAGCGAGTGTGTCCAGGGCAGCATGTGATTGTTGGTGAATTTCCGTGTCGGGAAGATTGGCGACGAATTGATGGTTAAGAATGTATCGGTGAAGGCGCACGAGTGATCTAGTACATTCCTCATGTTAGAGCAAGTGATTGCGGGTAAATGAAGAGACCAACCTTATGATGACCCCGTTGGCACCGCATTGATGCCCCTGGGGAGATTGGCTCATTAGGATGGTCAAAAAGCCTCGCAGTTTTTCATCCATCTTCCTCAGTTCCGACAGGTCTAAATGGGCCGTGTCTGAGGTGATTTGCTCCACTTGTACAAGCAAAGCAACGGCTTGCACCTGGCGACCAAAGCGACTGACGTTTGATGAGAGGGTGTCGCCGACGGTCGGTATCATCTCATGAGAGGGTGACAAGGGAATAGATTGAATCGAGTTCAGATCTACCGGAAGTTCAGTGTCTAGACTAGGAAAGTCCAAGGTGGGATGCAGATGGTCGTCGGGACATTCGTACAAGACGAGTCTATGTTCAAGAAAAATTAGATTACGGGAAGATGAAACAGTCGGGATAGACACACCTCTCTAGCACGATCATTCCCCACCATATGTTCTGACATTCAAAGGAATGGAGGGCGGACGTAAGATCGCTCTCGCTTCGCTCATACTTCCAGCCGGACTTGTCGATACCGAGGACCGAAGCAATCCGGGCGCATGTTCCAATTGATATGTAGGCTGCATGAGGATTACCACTTGCGTACTCATATGCCGCAAGCAACAGACCTGTCTGGACGAGACGAGTAGAAGTGTTGATCATGGCTTGCACTTGTGTGAACAGCATTCGGACCTCCAGATATAGGGTTTGGGGTGACATGGCCTGCGTAGTGATGTCATCCGATGGATTCAAGGTCACTAGGCACAACGCCAACAGCAAGAGTGAATAATCTGCCGGGGGATAGCCGTCCCCATGCATCGAAGAAACCCCATGGAGCAGCTCCCGGGAGATCACGGGCAGCCAATGATGAAAACTGTCGAAATAGCGGCCACTTACTTCCGCCAGCGGCAACTGACTGATGTGAAGAACATGAGAGACGTGTGTATGAAGGACGCCGTCGAGGGGCATCTGCGTGTGCGAGGGCAAGGAATGCAGGAACAGATTCGGCGGCGAACTTCCTACGCTGGCCGCGCTCCACGAGTCCCCGGGCGTGCGGCGGGGGTCGGGAGCATCGTCATATATACAGACCAGATGCCGCTGGGTACAGTACCCACAGCGAGGAAGGATCTTGTCGCACCCCTTTTTTCGGGCTTTGCAAGTCGCACAGACTCGCGGCGCTCGCTCCATGGTGGCGTGTGGACACAAAACGTCGGCCCGCAGACGATCTTCTGTTCACCAAATCTCAATTGCACCCGCGCGTCTGCAGTGCGAATTGTGCGGCCGCCGCTAATTGTCAATGGTCCAGCGACAGTGGGAGATTGTACAAGTTGTCGGCCGCCGCTAAGCACCGGTGGGTCCCGGCGGCCGCCGCTAAATCTCGGATCAGATAAGCCGGATGAGTATATAACCATCGTTGGGTCACGATGAATATAACTGCAGGGCGTGGCTTCGTCAATGGAGATTTGCGACAATGCAGTCTTCCGATGACCTCGAGGCCAAGGGTGCTGCATCCCCACCGGCCAAACTCGATGAATTCAAGGTCCAATTCGACAGAGACGATCGCAACAACCCGAAGAATTTCAGCACGATCTACAAGATATGGCTGGTCTTTCAGATGAGCATGCTTGCCATGGCTGGTGCGCTTGGTTCGTCCATCATCTCGCCAGCATCAACCGAGATCGCGGCGGATGTACATGTGAGCACGGAAATTACTTCGCTCACAGTCGCCCTGTTTGTTCTCGGTGAGTCTCTGAAGCTCCCGACGTTGTATAAGCCCACGTTTCTCATGGATACTAGGCTGGGCTCTAGGGCCAATGATCTGGGCTCCGATCAGCGAGGTCTATGGCCGGCGTATGGGCATGTTACCCGCGATCTTCGTCCTGGGTTTATTCAGCATCGGCACTGCAACGAGCCAAAACGCCGCAGCAATATTCTTGACTCGTTTTTTTGGCGGTGTCTTCGCGTCGGCACCAATAAGCAATGTACCCGCTGCCCTGGGTGATATCTTCCCCCCTGCCACCCGCGGGAATGCTATGACCTTTGTCGCTCTGTGTATCACCGGTGGACCTACAATCGGGCCCATTATTGGATCGGCTCTCTCGGTCAATCATCATCTTGGCTGGAGGTGTATGTGATCTTGACTGCATACGCCCCGGCAACACTGACTCGACATCCCAGGGACGGAGTATATCGAGGCCATTTTTGTGTTTGGATTGTTCATTTTGTGCGGACTGTGCTTGCCAGAGACGTATGCGCCCGTTTTGCTCAATCGAAGGGCACGACACTTGCGGAAGAGCACGGGCGATGAACGGTACTGGCATCCTCACGAGAAAGAGAAGATCGATCTCTCGAATGCTGCCACCAACCATTTCGGTCGACCCTTGCAGTAAGTCTTTTAAGCTATGCACGGCCGAATTATCCTGATCATGAGTCCAGAATGCTGTTCATGGAGCCAATGGTGACCCTGCTCGCCCTCTATGCGTCCTTTACCTACAGCCTGATCTATCTTACTCTCGAGGTGTTTCCGATAGTCTTCCGAGAGCATCGTCAGTGGGGACTGGTCATGTCAACACTACCTTTCCTGGCGATTCTGATCGGTGTCATCTGTGCGTTATTACTCAACTTCGCCAACCAGCCCCAGTATAAGCGGGCCGTGGAGGCGAACGGGGGCAAAGCCGTCCCAGAGGCCCGCCTCCCTCCCATCGCCGTCGGGGGTATTTTCCTCTCGATCGGTCTTTTCTGGTTCGGTTGGACGGCCGAACCGAAATATCCATGGCCATCTTCGGTGGTGGCGGCAGGTGAGTACCAAGGCCAAGACCTCGGAGGATAATCAGGCTGACACGCCGGGATCAGGCTTCATTGCCGCTGGATTCAACATTGTGTTTCAACAATGTCTCAACTTCCTGGTTGATACTTATGGACCCTACGCCGCCAGTGCCGTCTCCGCTAATACGATCCTGCGTTCGGTCCTCGCGTGCGCAATGCCGGTAGCAGCGCGACCCATGTTTGAGAGGCTCGGTATTGGACCCGCCGCGAGCTTGCTTGGCGGCATCTCTTGCTTGCTCTTGCCCGTGCCCCTATTGTTCATGAAATTCGGTGCCGCTTTGAGGAATAGGTCACGGTTCGCTCTCGGCCGAGATGGATAGTCTGTTGGGTTCGGGGGGTCGCGTGCTCTGTCAGTCATTCAGGGCGGCCGGGCTGCGCTGATCGGGCAGGAAAAGGGATGATCAAGAAGTATGAGAACCTTTCATGGGGTTATCAGGATGTGCTAAAATGTAAATAATGGTCTAATGGTGATTATCGAGTGACGTGCGATCACGGCATCTGAGCAGTTCATGGAGTGCCCGCACTAGAAAACCTAATGTTTTGATGCCGATTGTGGACAGCCCCAGAAATCAGCAGTCCAGCGACATCGTTTCGACAGCCTTGTAGATTAGACAAGATAATAAATTGGCTGCAGCTAGGCAGATACACGCCGTATACGAGCTACAACGATGGAAAGACTGCGGGAAACAGGCAATCGTCCGAACCCAAACCCCGTAGTTCCAGCCTTGGGTATTGGTCATTATGGAAGCGGAGTAAGTGTCACTGTGGAGGCGCAGTGAGTGTCACCGCGAAGGACTTGACAGGATGGTTTGCTTGGCGTATGGGATCGTCCGATTCGCAATCAATATTTCTTCACTTGGCAGACCAACACTTGCTCATCCGAGCTTGCCAATGCGCGAAGAAGCCAATTGTCGCGCTCGGACTACAATTGGCATCAATGCCATTGGATATTGAGATAAGAAGGGGTCCCGAGGGTTCAAAGCCCTCGGCGTGGATCAGGCTGAAATGAAAACTCGCATGGACCGGAGCGATCCTGTGTAACTAGCCTGAAGATGAGCATCCCCGGACAGGCTATTTATGCCGCGTAGCTCCCTGTGCCGGGTAAAGGAGACAGTACATTGTCCTTTCTCGCCATGGTACGAATCATCCTTCTCTGCTGGCTGTCCTGGGCCATCCCCGGATTGGCCCAATTCCAAATATTCTCGCCCACTGGCCACGATGAGCTCAAGTACAGCATTCATGTCCCCGAGCAGACGGCCAATTCGAGCTCCGGGCCCATTTTTATCCAGATGAATTGCACGCGTCCGGTGGAATGGTTTGCGTTGGGACAGGGCATGGCGATGGACCGTTCCAACATGTTCGTCGTATACGGCTCGGGCAACAATGTGACCGTCTCCCCGCGGTCCACCGTGGGACACAACCCGCCATTGTATAACAAGGACGCGGACATCTCGATCATGAATGGGAGCGGTGTTCATGGCGGAGTCACTACCGCGAATATCCGGTGTGACAGTTGCCTTCGCTGGAATGGCGGTCGTGCAGATCCCACCAGCTCCACGAGTCCATGGATCTGTGAAATATGGCAAGTCTTTGAACACTGCCAGCACCTCGGCCACCATCACTCAGCATGACGCCCACGGCATTGCATTTGTCGATCTGAAGAAGAGCACGGGGCCAACTCCGGACGACGTCTTCGGGGAGCTCAATGGCTCCGACCAAGAAGTTGGAAACACTGGGCCGGGCTTTGACGCTGCCGGGTTGCACAGGAAGAAGATTGCCCATGGAGTGTTGATGATCGTTGCGTTCGTCCTGCTATTCCCCTTTGCGGCGTTGTCTCTTCATTTCTTCCCATCCTCGACGACCGTGACCGTGCATGCATTCCTGCAGCTCTTGAATCTTGCCATCTCCATCGCCGGGCTGGGCGTGGGTATCTCCATGGCCAGGCAAATCCAAGGGCTGCACCATCACCATCCGATCATTGGCATTATAGTGGTGGCAGGATTGGCCATCTTCCAACCAGCCATGGGCCTGTTACAGCACCGACACTTTCGCAAGATGGGCGGCAAGGGTCCATTTGCTTATACGCACCGATGGTTTGGGCGGACCATGTTGGCGCTGGGGGTGATCAATGTGGGTCTGGGCTTGCAACTGGGCGGCATTGGACGATCGCACGAGGAGTGGCCGTTGGGCGCGGTGGTCGCCGTGGCCGTGATTGCAGGAGTCGTCGGAGTGGTGTATATTATCACAGTGAGCCTCGCTGGACGTACTCGACGTCGCGTTGGGGATTAGAAAAAAACAAAAGTAGCCAATGCCAAGGATCGCCGTGACATCATTCCGGGGAATGTGGATCCTTCTTCCCCCCTGGCTAAACGCGCTTAAGAACTCCCCACCAACCAGTGTCTTTCATTCGCTCAGTGGCTGAGCTTCGCTTCTTTTTCCTCCTGAAATGACGTCGCGAGTCTCTTTCTCTCCTCATCTCTCGTGAATGGCTCCAGGATGCCATTACATTCGGTCGCACTTTGGGCGGCCTTGACACCGACGGTCATTCAGACTCTGATTGCGCATGTGAGTGTTGAATTCGCTTCCCTTTCTAGCGCGTGCATTCGTCCTTCGCACGGATCCTTGGCTGACCGAGCTTGGACACTATAGTACCTGCATCGCAAGTCTTTGCATAACAAACCCTCCGTGCACATCACCTACGATGAAGGCATCCAAGTCATTCGCCAGTTCCTCTACTATGCTTCCAAACATCCCGTCGAAGACATCCAGGCTTTTACGAGGCAATGGGTTCCTAGTCCGCATTGGGTGAGGACGGAACCCGTTACAATTCCCGACAAGTTTTTGTCCTCGGCCGCCTCGGCGGTTTCGAAGCAACTCGGATCGAAGGGCCTGCTTCGCGTGGGCGGCGAGCAATGGTGGCAATGGCGTGGGCCGGCCGAGGGCCTCAGGGGGGAATGGGTGGAGATGCGCAACCATTACAACCAGACCAAAAAGGCCAATCAGCGCAGTAATCGCATTATGCTGTATTTTCACGGTGGTGCTTACTTTTTTGGGAGTGTCGACACACATCGATACATGCTGCAGCGACATGCGCGCAAGTTGAAAGGCCGTGTCTTCGCGCCAGATTACCGCCTGGCACCCCAGTTCCCCTTTCCGTGTGGGCTTCAAGATGCCCTGGCATCTTATCTCTGGCTCCTGAAGATGTATGACCCCAATGAGATCATTATCGCGGGTGATTCTGCAGGTGGGGGTCTAGCGCTCTCCATGCTGGTCATCATGCGGGATCAAGGGATTCCGCTCCCGGCAGGGGCCATCATGATCTCTCCCTGGGTCGATCTAACTCATTCATTTCCGAGTATTGTCGCGGACAACCCCGGGGACTACATTCCTCCATGTGGGTTTCGATACAAGCCGTCAACCGCGTGGCCTCCACCCAACGCGGACGAGATTCTGAAGATAAAAAAATTATCGCAGAAGGACAAGGTGAAGCCCCGCGACATCGAGGATGCCGTGCCGACAGCAAACAGTCATACCGAAGAGACGGCCGTTCGAGGCTATACTCTCCACAACCATACACCTCCCTACGTCGAACCGTCTTACCCCGGCCAACAGCAGAACCAGGACCCCAATACTCTGCAGGGAGAGCCGGATAATATTCACATTGTTCTGGACGGCAAGACGGTGGAACTCAAGGACCAGATCCAGATGTACACGACCAATCAGTTGATCTCTCATCCCCTTGTTTCGCCCATCCTGCAGCCATCCCTGGGTGGTCTTCCTCCCCTTCAAATTTTGAGTGGAGGGGGTGAAATGCTGCGCGATGAACATTTCTATATCGCACATAAGGCGGCGAACCCGACAGCGTACCCGCCTAGCGAAGTATATATGGACGAGTATGATCCAGACCGCGAAATCCTGAACAAGTACAAGCCTACATACGTGCAATTGCAAGTCTGGGACAACTTGTGCCATGTGGCTCCTACGTTGAGCTTCACACGGCCCGCGAAATACATGTTTCGAACGATTTCGCAATTCGGGTCTTGGGCATTGGCACGCGCCCAGAGATCCGATGTGGATATTGTCGACGATGACGTTGTTTCTCCCGTTTCCTCCAGTGGCTCAGATGAAGCAGATAGTCCGACCATCGGCGATGGCTCGCGAAAGCCCAGGGTGGACACTGGGCTTTCATCCGTTGGGAAGGCTGGCGATCCGCTGCCTGCATTCCACCAGCACATGATCCGTGAGCGGGTGGACAAGCGTGGGCGTATCTTCCCTCTTGATCCGCCATCCACTTACGCTGTTTTAAACATACCGCCAGCCCACATCGGTGCAATCAACCCCGAGCTGATTCGCAAGTGGTTGGAGGCAAAGCACGAGTGGGATGTCAAATTCGCAAAGGAGAAACTTCGGGTTCAGACCCAGCGCGTCAAAGAGATGGCCCATGGCTTCCAGGACTTTAACGGTGAATTTCCACCCCCGAGCTCGCTGGCCGCACGTCGTGCTGCCCCCGGCGTCTTGCCTAAGTGGCACGCGAAGAAGAATTATGGCTTGATGCTCTGGAGCGGCTGGGGCAGCAAGCACGACGAGCGAACCATGGAGAGAGAACATGGTGCAGATCAATCTGGCCGCCGCTCAAGTCGTACTAGCCGCGCGAGCCGGGATATTGGGCAGGCGGGTGCATGGTCCAGCGAGCCAGCGATCAATGCGCAGAGGAACGCCGTCGGCCACGAGAGTACCCAGTCTACGACGTCGCTGTCCGGTGGAATTACCTGGGACAAGGCCAGCCAACAAAAGTCCAACGGGAACGAGAAGATCTCCAGCGAAGGAGACACGCTGTCTCTTCGGCCTATGTCTGAGAAAGGCGCCGGTCCCATCCTCATCCTACCCGAGGTAGACAACAGGAAGCTCACGGATGAGAGCGCCAGTACCCGGGCGCTCTTCCACGCTGCTGGGACACTCGGCATGACCTCCAATGCATCCCTACCTTATCTCGCCACACGGCCGTCTTCAGTCGCCGGTCGAAGTGAGTTCATGTCCGACGGGGCTGAAGACGCCAGCACCGTCGGCGGTGACAAGGACTCTGTCGCTGTCATGAGTGTAGCGCCGGATACTGCTAGTACACGTGCGGTGCTCAGTGCCAAGGGCATCGTTCCTGTGATACAAGCCGGCGATGGTGGCCGTCTTTCGACGGAGACCTCATCTATGCGTGCGCCACCGTCGGACGGTGACGCGCTGTCCGCGACCGGCACGAATGGACGTAATTCTACCTCTCATCGGCCGGAAATGCCTGATCGAGAGGTATTCCGGACTGCCGAGGAGAAACTGTAAATTTCCTCGATCTTGTGCCATCTATCGCTGCTTATGTTTTCGTGTTTGGTCTTTGCTTGTCTTCTGATCTGCGCCTATTTGGTGAATATTCTTGACATCTCCCGAAGCCTTGAGCTTCTCTCTTATTTTCTTTTTTACACTTCTTTTCTATGGCCATATCGCAATTTGCTATCTTGCAATCCGTTTCTTTTTGTTGGATATACCCGTTTACCTTGGGGCTGCTCATATACAAAGCCTCAACTACAGATTTTTGGTTCATTGGGAATCAAATGGTCCATCTAGGTCCAATTCAATTTGTTTCTTGCTATCCTTTTGCTCTTGTCCTGTTAGGACCGGAAGGAAGCAAAATATAATACAAGAACCCCATCAGTAATGCCAGCAGTCCACGATCTGCACATGAAATAGAAGGTTGATAGTATACAACGGTATCAGGACGACGATCTAATGAAGATCAATGCCACTCCAAGCCAATCTTGCGAGCGACCTGCCCAGCAACGTCAAGGAAAGCCTGACGTCGAGCACTTCGCTCTGCAGTTTCTTCCGCAACGACAGTCGGCATTCCGCGGTCAGCGTCCTCGCAAACCTGCGCATCGAGCGGAATATCACCCAGGAAGTCAACCCCGAGACGTTTGCATTGCGCAATGACCCCGTGCTCCTCGCTATGCGAATGATGGCTATCCCCGTGCGAGAAGATACGAGTCTGGTGGCCACAACTCGGGCAAGCGAAATAGGCCATGTTGCGAACCATCCCAAGCACCGGCACGTCCATTCGTTGAAACATTCCAATGCCTCGGACTGCGTCCCGCAGTGCGATATCCTGCGGTGTTGTTACGATGACCGCGCCATCTATAATGACCTCTTGATTGATGGTCAGTTGGACGTCTCCCGTGCCCGGGGGGAGGTCTAGGATGAGCACGTCCAATGGTCCCCAGGAGACGGAGTGAAGGAGTTGGTGCATTGCTTTTGTCACCATGAGTCCACGCCATGAAATTGGTGTTGTGTCCATGGGCAGATCACCCGTGGCGGTGTCGGATTGGGTTTGTGGGAGAAGGTAGCCCATTGACATGGACCTAAGGCCGTAATTTGTGAGCGGAAGTAGGCAGTTATCTAGAGTGTAGGGATTCCTTGTGAGCTTTCGTCTTTTTAATATGCTGATATTCTCAAAAGGGCCGAGCTTACTATCATCAAGACGAGGCTCGCCATTCAGGTTAAGGAGAGTTGGGATGGATGGGCCAAATATATCGGTATCGAGAATCCCCGTTCGGATGCCTCGCCGAGCAAAAGAGAGGGCGAGGTTGACTTGGTTCATTTAGTTTCGAAGAACCATCTCTGATATTCCCATTGGACAGGGAGTAAGGGCAATGTATAGACGCACCAGCGACAGTGGACTTTCCAACACCACCTTTTGCAGATGAAACTGCGACGACTTTCTTCACATCCCGAATCTTGCGCTTCTCGGGAAGTCCTCGTCGCCGAGGAAAAGATGGTGGCGTTCCCGATCGAGGAAGTCCCTGCGACATTGTTAATTTAAATCATTGCGCTATGATTGTCTCGAAACAAGGCGATTGCGCCTTCGGCTAAACAAAATAGTCCGCGATTCCAACGTCTGCTTACCAGTGGATTATCATGCTGTAGAGCTCGACGGGAGGAAAAGGCCCTCCTGTATGTCGAATAGCGGCTAGTTGAGAGCCACCTGTTCGCATACATGGGAACAAGAGAAGCCATGTTGATGGCATGAAGCGCAACGAGCAAGCGGGACGAGCTGGTTCAATACTGCCCGCGTGATGTCTGACCGCCCAGACTGACCGCCCCACTCGGCCACTCATACTTCCCGCGCTCGATACGCTAGGCCAGATTGCGGAAGTTAATCCGGAAGTCGGAGAAACAAAAAAAAGTTGGTTGCGCGCAACACCGGCTCTTCATCAGCTCCAACCGTCACCATGGCACCTGGCAAGAAAAACCCAGGGCGCTCGCTCGCTGACCAGCTGGCGGACCTTGAGGACCCTACACCAAAAGGTATAGAAAAAAAGCCTTATCCTCTCGCGCAGGGTTCTTCGATATTAACGAGCTTGCAGACTTCGACCCCGAAGATCTCGATAGAGATGGCGATTCGAGTGACGAAGACAAGGGGAAACAATCAGAGTCTAATGCTGGCCGCGAGCACTACCAAGCAGTTGGGTAAGAGCATCTTATTGTATTCCCTCCAATCGGCGACAATGCTAATGAAGTCATAGCAAGGGAAAACTGAGGAAACAAGACCCAGTGTCTCTGGGTAAACAATATGCCGGCACTCATGTTAGCCGGGATTCACTGGCTGCCGACAGTGAGGACGACCCCTTTGCGGCGCACAGTGATGACGACATGTCCAGCGAGGACACTGGGTCCGATGAGGACCAGACGCAAGATGGCGCCTCTTCGGACGACTCGGACTCCCCTCAATTGAAGCAGAGGAGTCGCCTACACAACCCGCAGGTTGCCAAACGCAGCCAACGCGAAGCGGTCGGCCGAGGAGCTGGACCAGCCCCGCGAGAGACCTCGGACACGGCCATCGATGCAGTCGACAGCGAGGACGAGGGGAGCGTCCGAAGCTCCAACACCCCATCCTCAGGAATTGTCTCCAGCGGTATGGCTGAAGATACCGATGCCAGCGAAGGTAATGAGGATGAGGATGACGAGGGTGAAGATGAAGAGGATGAGGCGGATGAGGATGATGAGGATGATGATGACAGTGGTGATGATGCCAATGCCGAAAACAAGTCGTCCAATGATCGAGAAGAACTGCGGAGGCTGATGGCCACTGATCAAAAAACCATTGCCTCCACGATATCACAAGCTGCCAAGGCAGATGCGGCGAAAGGAAAGGCTGTCAAGATTCAACGTACCACTTTTGATTGCCTCTTGAACACAAGAATCAAGTTGCAGAAAGGACTCAGCGCGGTGAACGAGTTGACTGCGGGAGAGAAGAGTGGTGAGGAATTGGACTCCGGGGAGGGCAGCGGTGATGATGAGAGCGCAGATGCGGCGGCAATTAAATCGGCTGAGACGGCTGCCTTTACCCTCTGGTCTACCCTAGAGGAACTACGCACCGCTCTAGCCGATGCTCATGCTAAAGATGGCAAGAAGCGCAAGCGTCCCTCTCCCATCACCTCTGCAATCAGTACCACTTCACTCTGGGAGCGCATGGCTGATCTGGAAACCGAGTCACTTGCCCATCGTCGTGCTATTCTTGATAAATGGTCTTCCAAGGTCCGAGGAACCCCGTCCGCTCTTCCTAATGCCCGCGGCAAGCTTCTTGGGTCTTCTGGCCAGCAGAATATCACCGCCGTGCTGGATGCTCATGTTGCCACCGAAATCGGCGATTGTTCTTCCAAGCGTCTTCGACAAAACAACTCCACTGGCAGCAGCAACACTGCCGACCACGAACCTGTTTATGATGACACCGTCTTCTACCAATCTCTGCTCCGAGATCTTGTTGAACAGCGTATGTCTTCCGATGCTATGACCGGTGGTCTCGAAAATCTCCACCAACTCCCATCTCGATTGCCTATTCATCCCATCACCGGCATGCGCAACGACAAGGTGAAACGGGATGTGGACACTCGCGCTTCAAAGGGGCGCAAGATGCGTTTCAATGTTCATGAGAAGCTCCAGAACTTCATGGCTCCTGAAGACCGAGGCGCATGGACTAACCGAGCTCGCGATGAGTTTTTCGCTTCTCTACTAGGCAAGACTGCAAGTGGTCTGCTAGGCGAGGGTGACGAGAGTGCCAGCGATGATGAGGATGACAATGACCGGGAGGAAGGTGGTCTGCGCTTATTCCGCAGTTGATCAGTCCAGTCGATCTACGTCTGATATGTATTATACTTGTACAGTCTGCTGGGCCATCTGCAAATCAAAAGCCAGTTCACAATTCTCTAACTTCACGGGCTCTGGTATTATATAGATCAGGTAAGACCTAAGCGAGAGATTGACTGCGAACTTTGGCCCTCCATTCCCAGAATTATAGTTCATTGCGATGATCCTTCAAAGCTTCCTGTAGCCTGCCAGTGTCTCCCATCTTATGGGTCGACAAAGACTGGATACATCTGGGCCCTTTTAAAGCCAACAGCGCAAAATGTCCACCCACCGTCGGCCGTGCCCGACACAGCACGGGAACCCCTGGCGTATTTCCATGGCTGGCACTCGCAACGTAGCGGTCCGAGAAGGGCCAGTTATGCTTCCCGTTGGTCATGTAGGCCCACAAGTCATCGATAAACTCGTCCCGCGTGCCGATGTCCAGAGTCGCAGCTAGCCACATATTCCAATCCGACTTGGCCCAGTCTTGTCGGTTATCCAGCGGGACGCCGTACTCGGCGCGCACAGGAGAGAAAAAGTCACTGTTCATCTCGTATGCTGCGGTGGGAAATGTGTCTAGGCCCAGGAGCACGTCCGGGTACAGGTTGTACGGTGTTTTCCAGGTCTCGGGCCAGTCTGGGTATTCAAGCACGAAATGCGTTTGGTTTTTGTCTGTGCCTAAGCCTTGGTTGAAGAAGATATCTGTGCGGTCGTCGCCGATATCTGAGTACCGTTTTTCTCCGCTCAGTTCTCCATAGGCTTTGATTCCGACAGCGGCTTTGATTGCGAGGTTGGTCTCGTTCGGAAGTGGCCCCGCTGCGTCGTTGGAGGAAAGCTGATTAGCGATGTTGATGCTGTTTTCCACCAAGTAGTCGGCGTACTTCTGGAAGATATTGGTGTATTGGTCTGTCCAGTCCGTGTCTCCGGTGGCCTTGGTATAGGCGAGTGCCAGCGCTAGTAGATTTCCACATTCTTCAATTGGCATCGGCTCCGCTTGTTGGTCATCGTGGCCGGTAGCATTTGGATAGTGTGTTCCAAGGTCGTGGATCATATACGGAGACTGCCAGCGGCCCGCCGCTAGGTACTTCATGACTGGCTCGAGGAGCAGACGGATCCAGTTCGGGTCCATAACCCAGTAAATTGGGAATGCTGGCATGATCACGTCAATTGTGTTGACATTTCCGTTACTTGATAGCTCTTTGATAAATGCCAATGGGTTCTCCGTGTCGAGAGAGTCACTCGGGATTGTTAGATCGATTCCTCCAAATGCCTGCCTGGTGGACAAAGCGACAATATCGGAATACTTGGCTCCCCCAGCGTCTGTGGCATGGGCTGCTAGCTCCCGGTCTAAGTGTAAGGATTCTTCCAGGGCATCGTCGTAATCGTCTAGGAAAAACGAGATCGCTTCGTTGGTGCATGGATACTTTGCGCGATAAAATCCCGTGTATGATTCACCTAGATAGTTGATTGCGTTGATTCTCTCAAATCCCACGGCAAAAGTCACGGATGCAGTATCGGTAACAACACCGAGGTCGTGAGCCAGTGCAGCCACGCTACGACCGGACCATGAGAAGTCTTGCTCAGAGAGATCACCTCTCTTTGCGAATCGTTCTCGGGCCGACTTAGAATTTCCGGATAGGGCAGAGAGCGTGCTGGAATTCGATGGTCGAGATGCAAAGACAGCCTGACCCCAGGTGGCCATGTCACTTGCTTCGGTATAGTCCGCTGCATCTTCAGCTGATAGCACATGGATGGCAACATCATCCTCGTCGCTAAATGCATGCATGGAATGATCTTCTGCGCCGGTCCATCTGCTGTCGATATCCGAATAGACTTGTATGCTGTGCTCGCCAGCATCCATCACCTGCACTGTCAGGTAGCCTGAAACGGAAGATTAGAGCGGGCACTTGCAGATTCTCGACATATGAGCCGGTCTTACTGAAAGGTAGTGATTGTCGGATATAGTTTGAGGGCGAGGCTGGCGACAGAAAGTCCAGGACGATCGATATCGGGCCGGTTTTTAGACGAAACAGAGAGTGAGTAGATGTGAACTCCGCCTGCTGGACCGTGGCCGGGCGAATATGGGACTCGTCCAAGTCAGGCATTCCCATCAGACTGTACACTTGGTCATCGACGCGTACAAGGACTGACCATCCGAGGTCCTGGCCCGCCCAGAACTGGGGATTGCGGTATGGAAGTTCCTTGACAGCATCCTGGGGCATCCACGTTGACAGATAGGGATTGCGAACTGCCAGTGGATATGATGGCGGTCGAGCCGGCAAGTAAGAGATGGGATCGGGTTGGCTAGTACAGAGAACAGACAGTCCCCATGCACAGAGGGATCCCAGTCCCCACGGGGTGTGCATGTCAAATCGCATTGTTCGGTGGCCGAGCAGCCCACGGTTCCAGGCGGGCCGAGCCTTGATCAAGCAGGGACACAAAGCTTAACGAAGTTGGATTATTTGGCGGGGATAATCAACACTGCTCGAGGTGAAACTGACTTCGACTCTTCGCTTGATGGTGCAAGTGCCAAGTGTCGATCATTTCAAGTGTCGTCATTCGGAGATGGGGAAGTCTCCGCTCCCGCCACGTCGAGTCGAGTCGGTGATTTTACTAGACCACAAGACTAAACAAGAATGTATTTACTCGGCCCTGGTTAGTTAGTTCTTAAGGTGATTCGATGCCGTCTGCGGTAATTGCGGAGGGCTGTAATGTAAAATGATCTTTACTGGAAGGTAGCAGGGTTAAGATAATCCAAGTCCGAACGAAGGCAAGTCCCATTGCAACAGTGATTCTTTTTTCTATATTCATATCCAATCATAGAATTGCCTTCCTATAGCTGAGCCTTCTCGATCCGCCGCCCAATCTCATCAAAGTGAATCTGCTTTCCCGTGACCAGGGCTTCCTGCAAATACGCCCCGATCTCGACGGCTTTGACAGCGTTGGTCAGCTTCATAGGCAGAGGCGTGTTTTCAAGGCATGCGGCGGTGAATTCGTTGGCCTCCTGCACAAAGGCAGGTCCAAAGCGACCCATGAAGTTCGGAGGGACTTCGCGGGTGATGCCGCCCGAGTGGTAATAGTTGACCAGGTTTCGCTGCGGGTTGTTGTTGATGGCCAGTTTCCCTTCAGTGCCAATGACCTCGGTGGTATCCTCTTGGCCGTGGGCCATCATCCGCGAGCAGTAATAGTAGCCGATCTTGCCATTGTGAAATTCGACGATCCCCACGGCGTTGTCGTAGTCTTTGTACTTCTTCAACTCGGGCTGCACGGCCGTGATCCCGTGGGCTGAAATGCTCTTCGGGATGACATCGTCTCCGAAGAACCAGAGAGTCAGATCGATATCATGCACTGCCATATCGACAAACACACCACCCGACCAAGCCGCGTATTCCACGTAAAAGCCCGAAGGGTCAAACTTATCACAGGTCTGGCTGCGAATGATCGAGGGTCGCCCAATCATGCCCTGTTCGGTTTTGCTGTAGGCCTCTCGGTAGGATTCATCAAAGCGCCGGGAGAAACCACACATCACCTTCAGGTGTGGCTTCTTCTTGGCTGCTTGGACCACCGATTTACACTGGACAAATTAGTTAGATCCTGACAAAACAATAGGGTTCTAGAAACTCACCACTTCCACATCGATGGAGAGAGGTTTCTCGCAGAGCACATGCAAGTCCGCATCAATAGCCTTGATGGATTCCTCTGCATGAACGGAGGTGGCGGTTCCAATGGCCACAGCTTGAAGACCCGGGTGCTTGAGCATCTCGTCGTAGTCGTTATACAACGTGACTCCGTGAGGCTCCAAATTCAGTTTCCCCCACGCAAGCTCAGCATCATCAGGTGTAAAGGCGCACACTAGGTCGGCTCGAGGGGTTCGCTGGAGGAAGTTCATGGCATGAAACTTGCCCACTCGGCCTAAACCGGCCATGCCGACTTGGAGTTTTTGGATGGCCATTGTGTGAAAGAGAAGACAGAGAACTAAAGTCGTAGATGGAATGATACTTTCATATTGACGGGACCATGCCGAGTTTAAATAACTTATTGTCGAGTCCAGTCGAAGCACGCTGTATAGATGGACGGAAAGAATTGCTGGATCGGCCCAGAGAGGCAAAGACCCACAATCCGGATTGACCCCGATTTCCCCGCAACCCCGGTCATTTTCCTCATGCACGGTGTTGAAGAGATTCTCTCCGATGCCGACAGGGAAGAAACGCCGAAGACTCGTGGCGGGGTGGTGAGTTGGAACCCTGGAGCGGACGAGCTGTGCTGATCAATCTAGTCAACGGTGTCGGGGTAAGTGACTCCAATGCCGGAGAAGCTGGGTGAATGGACTGATCACGAAAGCCCCCAGTCCATCATTTGAAATGTAGGTCACAGAAATTATTGACATCAAATGACTGACAAAACTATGCAGGCGACATTCATTCCGAGGTTTGCAATCATTGTCGGCGGGCCCAGGTTGAATGCGACAGGACCACGATTCGGTTTCGAGATGGACTTGCTCTACCCAAGAATCCTGACTCTGCGTTTCCAGGCCAAGCAGATTGGCCCGGTCAATATGGGAGAGGTTGGTGAAGTCAGTCACATTGATCCAAGTGCTCACTTTGACTACAGTTCGCTTTCATGATGAAACTCCCGAGATAGCCAATCTCTACCTGGGGGGTCTAGAGGAGGACGCCGCACCCAAGACTTCATGTCTACAGGTAGTAGAAGAGCCACCTGCTCCTCAAAATGATCATCCTCTTCCTCTGCCAACGCAGGAGCCGACTGCCGACAATCCGTCTCCCTCGAGTTTATCCTTTTACTCCTTGTCTTCAACGACGCCGTTACCAGCCCCGAAACCGATACCATGTACTTTTACGGAGCGAGAAGCTATTTTAATCAGGAATTTTGTCGATCACATGGCTCTCTGGGTAATTCTTTGAAATCCACCTCGTGAATCCGGCTAAATTGTTGCATAGGCCGATATCACAGATCCCCAGCGCCATTTTGAAACGGAAGTGCCGCTGAGAGCATTCACGGAGCTGGTCTTGCGCTACGCTATCTTTGCCTTTTCCTCGCGGCATCTCAATCGACAGAATTCCAATGATACCACGGAGGCTTTGCAGTATCATAATCGTTGCGTGCAGATCTTGATCCCGGCGCTTTCGCAGTCAGAAAAACACATAACGGAAGATCTTCTTGCGGCAGTTGCTATCCTGCGCCAACACGAAGAAATGGACGGTGGGTTCGCAACTCCACGGGAAGACGAGTTTGATTAATGACCTTACAGGGGTGGACAACCAATTTCATCTCACGGGTACAACACATATTCTTAATACGGTGTCCACGTTTGGTTCTTCCGGAGGCCTTGGGGAAGCGGCTGCTTGGCTCTGCTTGCGCCAGGATATTTATGTATCATTGACGACCCAGCAGCCCCTGCGAACCAATCTACAAAATTTCAACCACTCAGATGTATTCCAACGAGATGATGATTTTGCGTGGTCCAGCAGAATGGTTTTTCTGTTGGCAAAGACTCTTCAAGGTGCTTTTTCCACCTCGGCTGAATCTCACCTTGCGGAATACGAGGTTGAGAATTGGTATGCCTTCAAGCCACACACTTTTGAACCCATCGGAACAGCACCTCAGCAACCTTTACGGGATCAGCGATTTCCTACTATCTGGATGTTATTACCCGTTCATGGTGAGTGCATTTCTCTCTGGCGGGAAGCATTCGATCTCATCCTGTCTTAGTGGTTGGTCTGCAGTACTACCATATAGCCAAAATTGTCCTTGCGCTTTCTGGGCGCCCGTTCTCATTGAGCCCATATGAGGCTTTGAGAAAATCCCGAGCGATCGAGGTACGCTTTCACTTCTTTCCGTCAATCCCCTCATCCACTGATAACTTGGTTGCTCTTACTAGCGAGACATTCGCCATCATCTACTTCAGGTACTGGGCTTGGCGCAGTCAAATGCGCGAGCAGAGAATACCCTTTTTACTGCTCGGCACAGTCTTGTTTCTTGTAAGTGTTTCAATCTCCCCTTGTTGATCGTTAAAAATAAGTACTCATTATTTGGACAGGGGGTTGGGTTCTCCGTCGTCGAGCCGACCAGGATGCTGCAGAGTCTCTCTTGTGGGATATCGATTCGAGGACAGGATGGAATATGGATGCTCTGATTCATTCACTACGACACCAGTGGCAAGATGAGGATGGGGCTTGTACATGATATATTTATCTCCGAATGTAGCTTGGAACATCACCGGTCTTTAGTTCTGCTTGCACTGGCATGGTTAAATATTGTTTTGCAGGACATAGCTTTGTATTACTACCGTTAATTACAAACAGTCACATGAAAGCCAGCCCTCAGCGAGCGCGTTGAATTGTGGGATGGTCTTGGAAAGTTGTTATTCTAATCCCGAGTTGGATCAAGTGCTATAGACCCCGTGGAAACCGACCCAGCACCACATACCAGAGAAGTCTGGAAAAATTGCCATATCAGATCCAAACCAATTCCTTTCATGATCAAGTGAAAATTGTCATCCCAATAGCAACAATCCCTCCGACTGCATGATTTTTGGCGGTGTGTTGTGAAATCCGCGCCAGGGGTGCTTACCTAATCTGCATGTCACGGTTGTTGCTTCATTTCGATGCGCAGTGAATCTTCTTCTGCCCTTCGACGAATTCAACTCCCCCCGTCGCCTTTTCCCTCTCTTTCTCTTTCCTTCTCCATCTCTCCTACCTAATCCTCCTTCATATCTCGACCGTCTTCATTTCCTCCCACCCATGGCTTCTGTAAGTGCCTCCCTTCACTTTGCTGCCCTCCGCGGTGGATGTCTTCTAGCTTGGGGCGCCAGGGATTCTTCACGCGATCGAATCAGGCAAAAGACATGCTAACCCCGCGTTCCTTCGAATCATCTAGCCCCGCCCTCACAACTTTGCTCAAGGCTATCCCCTCGCGAACGGTACCACGCCGTCCGGTCCGGCGCCGGGAGCCACGCCGCTTCTCCCCAACAATGGCCGAGTGATTCAGAATGGACCTACGCGAATTCTGTGCATCGCAGATGTGCGAGGTATGTATTAGCACGAAAGCATCGATGGACAATAGCTAATTGAGCTTGTGCCTTAGGAAACCTGAGATCTCTGAACGAGCTGGCAAAGCAAGCCCGTGCCGACCACATCATCCACACTGGTGACTTTGGGTTTTATGACGATACCTCTCTCGACCGCATTGCCGACAAGTAAGTGGATTCCCATGGGGTCCCATGCATTGCATCGCTGCCCAACCTGATGCCAGGCCGTCCCACGCATTGGGACGAACCCCGAAATGTCATCGATGAGCTCAGCTGACGATGTCTCTTCTACACAGGACCCTCAAGCACGTGGCCCAGTATTCACCCCTTCTGCCCGACAATGTGAAGCGAGGGATTTCACAGGTTCCGCCGCAGCAGCCCATTAAGCAGCGCTTTTCGCCGGATCAGCTACCTCTCTCCGAGTTGCCTATGCTTCTCGACAAGCGCATTACGCTCGATGTTCCGGTCTACACTGTTTGGGGCGCCTGCGAGGATGTTCGCGTGCTGGAGAAGTTCCGTTCCGGCGAGTACAAGGTTGACAAGCTCCACATTATCGATGAGGCCAACTCACGGCTGCTCGATATCGGCGGCGTCAAGCTTCGTTTGCTGGGACTGGGAGGCGCGGTTGTGATGCACAAGCTTTTCGACAACGGCGAAGGGAAGACTACCATTGCTGGTGGCCAGGGCACCATGTGGACGACGCTTTTGCAGATGGGTGAGCTGATTGATACGGCGAACCGAGTTTACGATCCGTCCGAGACCCGTATCTTTGTTACCCATGCATCGCCGGCCCGTGAAGGAATGTTGAATCAACTTTCCGTCACCCTCAAGGCCGACTTTTCCGTGTCTGCCGGCCTTCACTTCCGCTACGGCTCGTCCTACAACGAGTTCTCCGTCAATCCCACCCTTGATCACTACCGCGGCAAACTGGCCGCCTCTAAGGCATCCTTCAATGATGTTTGGGAGACGGTGCGGGGCGAGGTCGAGTCGGCCATTTCCTCGAACGATGCGCAGAAGACTCTGCTGGAAAATGCGCTGGATGTGGTGAACAAGATGCCTTCGATTGCCAACGGCGGAAACCCCTTCGGTGGCCCTGTCGCGGCTGGAAATGCCGCCGGTCAGGTCGACGAAAGTGCCTTCAAGAACATGTGGAACTTCAACCTGGCAGATGCTGCGTTTGGTTACCTGGTCCTTGAGATCGAGGGAGGACGTATTGCGACGGAGATGCGGGCTCAGGGCTTCAACTTCGCCCATCGCAGCGGTAAGCCCGCTGGCCCCGGCGCCCCGCAGCCCGTGTCCAGTGGCCTCCCCGCTACTACCGCGTCTCCTGCTCCCACTGGAGCCGGCCGTCCGCCTGTTGCCACCCCTCAGTTTGGCCAGGCTCCCCCTGTCCGTGGTCCCCCGGCCGCGGGCCAGCAGCAAGCCCAAGCCAAGGGCCAACCCGCTCGCGCCTCTCCAGCTCCTGTGATCCCTAAGGCAGCCAGCCCTCAACCCCCAGCCCCCGCTTCTGCCCAGTCCGCAGGCGAGGAAAAGGCCGCAGATGCCAATGGCTCTGCGCAGCCTGAGAAGGGCGGCGAGTCTCCGGCCCCCCGTTCAGAGAAGAAGCCCAGCAACGGTCTCTTCGTGAACAATGTCGAAAGCGAACAAGCTTTGCGCGATATCATTCCCGAGGAATATCAGGCCAAGATCGTCAAGATCGAAAAGCACGGCAAATACAACAACTACGTGGTGACTTTCCCCACCGTTGAGGACGCCAAAGCAGCCCTTGACCACTTGCCTGTCGAATTCAAGAAGCCCTCCCCACCCGGCCAGCCTCGCAAGCCCAATTTCAAGTTCTATGAGGAGCGCAACCGTGGCCCGGGCAACGCTGGAACATGGCAAGCCAGCAACCGTGGCGGCACCACCTCCGGTCAACGGGGCTACCAGAGCGCGAGCGACAGCGAAGGTGGTCGCCGAGGTGGATTCGGTGGCCGAGGCCGGGGCCGTGGTGGCCGAGGCGATCGTGGAGGACGTGGCCGTGGTGGCTTCAAGGGTGGTGCTGGTTCAACCGACTCTCCCGCTGCCTCGAACCCTTCCGGGGACAAGCCCGCCCCTTCTGGTGACGCTTGAACGAGCCGAGACCAAAGCCCCTTCTCTTCGACCGTTTTCATCCGCGCTTATTGATCTTGCATCGGTTGGCCCGTTTATCTACGCCCCCTCATGTTGATCCCATGCCTCATTTCTTGACTCATATTCTAATTCTTTTTGTGTCGTTTTTCTTTCCTTTTACCCCGACACATTTTCAAATTCCCCCTTGTTTTACCATTTTTTCCCATTTGAGCAAGAGGGTGCTTTTTGTTGTGTTCGTCCTGGATGCCATGCTGTTTCTTCCCGGGGAGACAGCAAGCATCACCCGACGATACAAATCCACCCCCGGCATGACGACGGGTTGGATTTTGCGGGGTCGCCCGGAAAGAGTGTGCGAGCACAAGGAGAGAAAATTGCCAGAAAAAAACAAAAGAAAAACATCTAGCCTTGCCTTGTTTCTTTGTACTTTAGTTCCCACTAGGAGCCAACATCGATACCCTTCCAGCTTCATCTTTATCTTCCATCTTGTAGTGTCTGGTAAATGCATTGGGGGTGACATGCACTCCGTTACAACTATTTAAAGCAGAACTGTACAAGACTGGGACTTCTAGTCTGGAGCATACCAGATACATTGGCAAGTTCCAGTTCCATACGAAGACACAACCACCAATCTACAAGATCGCCAGGAGCAATGAGTGGACAAGATAATGGATTTATACAGTGGCTCATGATAAACCGTAAGGAGCGCAAGCCATCCCATCCCAACCCGCCAATCCTATTCGCCAGATTCGATATCTCCTCGCCAGGTCTCAACTAGTCGCACAAGAGTGCGTGGCAAGTCACCAGCGCGACGAATTAACCCCCGTATCTCCATTCGCCAGACATGATGGAAGCAGAAAGTACAAGAAAACGAGGTCCGCGAGGGAAAAAAAAAAAAAAACCGAAAGATCGAGAACGAATATAGAGTAGGTTTGATAGATTTCCCAACAAACTAGAGCGCAATCTGCTCATAGCATCCATAAATCAAACGAGATCAGGTGCGAATTTCCTCTTTTCTCTGTGCCGGACGCCGAGGGAAGCTTGAGTTGGGGGTTTCCAATGGTCAAATTCAATGGTGGGTATGAGGGTAACGTGGTACAGGTTGCATGGACATGAATGTTTCAGTCGTGAAGATATTGGTCTTGGATTGTGGACAATTATCGTTGATGTCCATCATCGTTCGGGGTTATCACTTGGCGCGGCCCATAATGTCGTCGACATCGGTCTGGTCCACGACCACGCCGCCCTCGGAGCAACGTGCCTTCGTCCGCAGCTCCGAGCAAAGGTTATCGACGTCGATTTCACCATTGCGGAATTTCTCCATGGATTGCAGTCGATCCCTATCACAATCGGCAGTTAGTAAACTGTAAGAATATCTCAAGTGAGGTATAACATACCATATCTTGGTACATGACAGCATCTTCGCCTTGTCTTCACCCGGCACAACCTCCTCGTCTTGCTTGCTATCAATCTGAGCAATCAAGCTCTTCTTGGGTGCTTGTTGTTGCTGTTGTTGCTGTGGGGAGATGGCCTCCGTCAGATTATGAGACGGACTACCCAAGTCTGGCAGAGGGAAAGCCTCGTTAAAGAACGAGCCAAAGTCCTGCGACAGCACAGCATCCTGTGGCTCTCGCCAATCTCCAAACAGCACTGGGTCAAACTGGCCGCCATTCTGCTGAGTCAACCATTCCAATCCAAATTGGTCATCCGCAGAGGGCGGCTGGTCATTCGAGACACTGTCGGACTTGGCTTTCGGATCTCGAACGGCTGGAACGGGGTTGTTGATGTTACCACAGGCCATGCCAAGCTGTGCGCAGAACGATTCCTCGCCATAGTTGCCGCCATGGATACTGCAGCTGTTATTACCGCCATTGTGCTTGGCATCTGGCGAGTTCAAGCTGGGCTCAGGGGAGGTCCCATTTGATGAGAGCAGCTGGCTTTGGTGTGAGTCAGACGAAGAGGATGGCGAGGCCGAGTTCGTGCTGTCCTGATTTGTCGATGACGGTTTTAGGTTGTTGTAAGACGCTTTGACGGAAGCATTGCTGCTGGCAGTGCCGTTTGAGCGGGCAGGGGCCCACTGAGTACTGCGGGCTCCGGGGGTGCTGGCATTGGAGCTGCTCGAGGCAGCCGGTCGAGACGCCTCCCTGGTGGCTTGGCCATTGAGATTCTCGCGGCTGAGAACTCCCGGAGCACGAAGGCCGCTGTCCTTGGATTTGGTCTGATCGGTTTTCTTTTCCTGGCTGTTGAACAGATGGGAGCCAGGGAGATCTCCAAACTTGGGGAAATCAAAGAAGAAATCGTTGTTCTGGAGGCCGTAGGCACCCTTGGAATGAGCGCTGGGAATGCTTGTCATCGCCGAGAGTGCGCTGTTGCCGCTGCTCATCCACGAGAGGCGCTTGCGGTACTCGCGGAGCTCAACCTGCAACCGTTCAACCTGAGCACGAAGCAAGCCATTCTCTTGATTTGCTGTGTCGGATGAACTCTGCAGTTCTTCCACCTTGGTCTCAAGATCTTTGAGATGCTTCTCCTTTCGCTCGCGGAATGCTCTTTGAGCCGCGCGATTTTGTGCCTTCCGCTTCTGTTGGGGCCATTATGGTCAATGGACGCTCATCGTCTTTCTGGGGAAGGATTGCCTACCGTGGTGGGTTCCGACGTGAGGGGCTTGCGGCCAGGCTTCTTCGCCTCGCTGTCACGCCGCTTTCTGCCGGTTTCTTCCACATCCACCTCTGACTGGCCATCCATTGACTTGCGCTTCTCACCCGGGTCATATTCCTGGCCCGGGGTAGACCCGGGTAGGTCCCCGATCAAGTTGGCGGAGCCAGGAAACTCGAAGTCCACTTCCCCGTTGAAATCGAGGAAGGGACTTTCGTCATCACCAAAGCCAAATGCGTTCATATTCTGAGGATTTTCAAAGTTCCCCGAAGGAGGAGCACTGGCACCGTTGGACGAGGTGTGGTCGGGACTGTGATCGGGCTTGATTTGAGGGGTCTGATTGGATTGCTTCTTGGGAGGGTTGTTGGAGGAGAGAGCAGCCAAGAGTAGATCTTGCTGATTGGGAGAGAGGTATAACCCTTGCTGGTAGAGTTGGTCGAAGTTGCTCATCGTGGAATTGGTCTGACACGAGCAGGCTGAGCGATCGGGGTTTGTCGGGGTTGAACGTGTGTTTCAGATGGGCTCCCCGCCCGCCAACGATGGATTGGATGAAAGGGGCGTGTTCGGAGCAGGGCAATGGGGATTGCCGTAGGTGCGATGAAGAACGAGAGAGCAGCCTGAGGCTCTAGATGCACTACCCCGGGATGGCTCGAACAAGTGTAGAGGGGAAGAGAAGGAGGAGGAGGCGATTTGCGGTGGGCGGTGACGGCAGCCAATCAGGGCGGGGGTGGCGGGGTCTCACGCCGTGCTTAGAAATCGGCTTCGATCCTCTTCGACGCGTTACATTGGCTACGCTGGATCTCGAGCCCAGTCTGTATCTTGGAGTCTGCACTTGGCTCGCCCGTGGCAAACCTGCCCATGACGTTTTCGACCGTTTTCGGGAAGGGGCCCGGAAAGAAGGGTCTCCGACCATGCATGTCGATCCCGGCTCGAGTCTTATCAGCTTATCGTCTGATGCAGATGCCGACCAGATCGCGGCAGATGGCCTCGAATTGAGGTATGAATCTAGCCCGGATATTTCCAATAAAACCGTAGGGGTCTTTGCATAGGTCCTGTCAGTACACTGAGCCCAATATGAGAAGGTCCGATGAAAGCCACGAGTCGTGCCTTGTCCGCTTCGGAATTTGCTTGTCTTTTGACGATCAATTGGATCTGATGGTAAAATTCCAAAATTCCAAAATCCCTAACTTCACCATTCTTCGGGCTTTGAAATCCCGGTTCAACCCCGGGCTTGACCTTTGGTTTGCGGCTCAGGCAAAGAAACTCTTAAATAGGTGGAATCTTATCGTGACGAGATTGCACGTGACTCGGTAATTTGCGGGCGTGACCGCATGCCGTTCACCATCGTCCTCTTATCATCTAACCGGGTTTTCTTTGCGGCGGCTTCCTCTTATAGTCTTTTTTCTTTTCTTCTTTCCCTTGAAACTTCCTCATTACCATTATGTCAGACGCCGCAGCCCTCGAGGCCGAGGTCAAGGAATTCAAGCTACAGGTAAGTCCTACACGACCCGTCGCACGTTCTCGCCGGAAACTAACCTGCCCCCAGCTGGAAACCGTCCAGTCCAGCTTGCAGGTAGATCCCGATAACTCGGAGCTCCAAAGTCTCAAAACTGAATTGGAAGAACTCATAACCCTTACCGAAACATCTATCGCCGAGCTCAAACCTCCCGCACCCACACCCCAGCCGACGGTGCCCTCGACCAAGGAGACCTGGAAGAAGGAACCGAGAAAACCCGTGCCGGATCATGCAGAAGACACACATTTGCCCGTACCCGCATCATTCGCCGTGAATGACAATGTTCTCGCGCGTTGGGTCTCCGGCGACAACGCCTTCTACCCTGCCCGCGTCACCTCCATCACTGGCTCGTCCAGCAACCCCGTGTACTTGGTCTCATTCAAGTCCTATGCCACGGTGGAAAATTTAACAGCCAAGGATCTTCGGCCTATTTCGGGTCAGGACTCTCGCAAGCGCAAGGCTGATGCACCCTCAGGCAGTTCGGCGTCCTCCTCGCCCGCGCCGCCTGCGCACCCCAACGTGATCTCGGCCGCGGCCGACATTAACCCCACTCTCGCCAGCCAAGTGCGCCAGGAACCCGCTAAACTTGGCGATGGACCTGCCCGCCCGGCGAAAGCACCACGCAAGGTCAAGGCGAACAAGGAGCTGGAAGAAGGCAAGAACAAATGGAAGGATTTTGCTGCCAAGAGCAAGAGCAAGGGCAAGATTGGGAAGAAAGAAAGCATGTTCCGCACTGGAGAAGGGGTTAACGCGCGAGGTATGAGAATTCCGGGTGGGGCGTGGACCACGAGGTGCTAACATGCTCGCAGTTGGATTCACTGGGTCTGGCCAGCAGATGCGCAAAGACCCTACCCGGACACGGCATATCTATCAACAGGGCGACGAGGAGGGCTATTAGCATGCTTTTGATACCCATTTCAAGGTTTCGTTGGAAATTGCCGCTATCCCAATATATGGCGTCTCGAGGCCGGCAATTCCCCTTTCTTATGATTCTTATCTTCTTCAGACAACTTCAGTTCTTGTGGCTAACTGCTACGGAGATGCAGATACTGCCAAACCTTTTGTGTATTTCGTATCCGTTGGATCTCGGACTTATAGAAACTGAAGCCCGACGGCCAATGCAATAGTCTTGTAGCGGCTTAACTCATGTTCTCCATTCTACAGCTGAGCCTGACATCTTTCAAGGCCCATTGATAAGTTAATGAAGTGCCTTGCTTTCAGATACTGTTCTATGGAGCGGCTTACCTCCTGCCTTGGTTAGCTCCGTATTTATCATTCCAAACCACGATGTAGTTTGTCTAGATCACGTTATGGCCCAAGATCAAGTGGATCCCTCAAGCGCGCAACACAGCAACACTTCAACCTAGTCGTGTCTGGAATTGTAGCATCCATGGACCAGAACAACTGGCACGTTTACCATGATTCGAACCACGACGAAGCTGATCTGCCCGAGATGAGCGGGGCGGTGGAGCCTGCTCTCCGCCTCGGCCCCGTTGAACGTCATGCCTCCTTCAGCTTCCTTGGATTGTCCACAGTCCCTTTGTGCATGTTTCACATTCCTGACTCGCCCTGTCCTTGTCCCCAACCCCCTCCTTGCGCCCTGTAACTCTGCATACTCCGATACCTTGCGATCCTCCCCACGCACATGAACCGGTGCATGGCCACTATCGATCCCGGACGGTCGTGACGCACCGATCAAAGTGGAGCTGGAGTTGAGAGCGCGTCTCCTAAACGATCGACCGCTCATTTGACAGTATGCGGCGATTAGGTCTCGCTGCTGCGGCCGTGGGTCTGGGCTCCCTCCTGCAAGCGCCGCTGGTCGGCGCGCAGGGAGAGACCAAGATACACGAAAAAGGCCGCTGTGCGATCCGTGGGCACTGTGGAAAGCAATCGATATTTGGTGGCGAGCTGCCCTGTCCCGATAATGGGCTGGCGCATCAGCCGGAGGACCCGGTGCGACAGAAACTGGTCAACTTGTGCGGCTCAAAATGGGAGGAGGGCCCGGTCTGTTGTCTCGACGAGCAGGTGAGATTCTCGCGCTGGGAAAATAGCTCAACGGGATTGATTCTTGTTTTTAGATCGATGCACTCTCGAGCAATCTTAAACTTGCTGAAGGCATCATCGCATCCTGCCCGGCTTGCCGCGACAACTTTTTCAACATTTTCTGCACCTTCACTTGCTCCCCCGATCAATCGTTGTTCGTCAATGTTACCGACACAGAAGAGAACAGCGCCGGGAAGAAACTCGTGACGGAACTGGACAACGTGTGGTCGGAAGAATACCAGGGCGGGTTCTTCGACAGCTGCAAGAACGTCAAAAATGGCGCATCCGGGGGCAAAGCCATCGACTTTATCGGTGGAGGGGCAAATGACTACCACCAATTTTTGAAATTTCTAGGCGACAAGAAATTTCTTGGTAGTCCGTTCCAAATCAACTACCTCACCGAGCCTCGTTCCGGTCCTGATGGCATGAAGGCATTGTCAGTAACACCAAAGGCCTGCAATGACCCGGACAAGGCGTATCGCTGTTCCTGTGTTGATTGTCCCGATGTATGCCCCGAGCTACCTGCCGTAGACTCACGGAAGGCTTGCCATGTCGGACTTCTTCCGTGTTCATCCTTCGCTGTTATCCTTGTCTACTCGGTGTTTCTGCTTTTGGTCATGGCTCTCGCGAGCTATGTGACATACAAAGAGCGTGGCTTTCGAAAGCCCGAGAGAGTGCGTCTGCTTCGGGACCCTGATCCCACTCTCAGCGATCACGAAGATGAAGGCGAGTTCGTCCATCGAGCAGGGTATTTGGAACAACCACAAGGGGTGTACAAACCAAACTCTCTCTTGTCTGCGCTTTTCTATCGCATTGGAAGTGCATGTGCACAGTTTCCAGCTATCACGATTGCTTCTAGTTTTGTTTTCGTCGTGCTTTTGAGCTTGGGGTGGCTTCGATTCACAATTGAAACCGACCCCGTTCGCCTTTGGGTGAGCCCTTCCTCAGCTGCTGCTCAAGAGAAGGCCTTCTTTGATGAGAACTTTGGGCCATTCTACCGAGCAGAACAGGCCTTCTTGATTAAAGAAGATGGTCCTGTTCTAGACTATGAGACTCTAGTATGGTGGTTCGACGTTGAGTCTCGGGTTCGGCGCATGATTTCGTTGGATGAAGCTCTCAACCTAGATGATGTTTGCTTCAAGCCAACTGGAGACGCTTGCGTTGTGCAATCGCTCACAGGGTACTTTGGGGGCTCGGTCTTCAATCTTGACCCTGACACCTGGCAGGACCGGCTGCGTCACTGCACCGAGTCGCCGGGGGATCCAAGCTGTCTCCCCGACTTTCAGCAGCCCCTTAAACCGGAGATGATTCTGGGCGGGTATGATCAGTCCGGTGACATTATGGATGCCCGAGCAGTGGTCGTGACTTGGGTAGTCAACAACTTTGCCCAAGGAACAGAGGGAGAAGAAAAAGCCATCGATTGGGAGAACAGTTTCCGGCGCATTTTCGATGTCGTTCAAGAAGAGGCGTCGGAGCGCGGGCTTCGTGTATCCTTCAACACCGAGATCAGTTTGGAGCAGGAGCTCAACAAGTCAACCAACACGGATGCGAAGATTGTTGTGATCAGTTATGTGATCATGTTTATCTATGCTTCCCTCGCTCTTGGATCCGCCACCGTCACTTGGAAGTCCCTTCTGACAAACCCTGCTAACGCTTTGGTGCAATCGAAATTCACACTCGGCGTTGCTGGAATTTTGATTGTGCTGATGTCGGTCTCGGCCTCGGTCGGGCTGTTCTCCGCGGCGGGGGTGAAGGTCACCCTGATCATTGCGGAAGTCATTCCATTCCTGGTTCTGGCCGTGGGGGTGGACAACATTTTCCTGATTGTTCATGAGTTCGAGCGAGTCAATTTTAGCTATCCCGATGAGGAAATTGACGACCGAGTCGCTCGTGCCGTGAGTCGAATCGGACCGAGTGTTTTCTTATCGGCCTTGACTGAGACTGTGGCATTTGCGCTGGGCACCTTTGTGGGCATGCCTGCAGTTAAAAACTTTGCTGCATACGCCGCTGGTGCTGTCTTTATCAATGCTGTTTTACAGATCACCATGTTCATCTCGGTGCTTGCTCTCAACCAGCGGCGAGTGCAGAGCCTTCGCGCCGATTGTTTCCCGTGTTTGACGGTTCAAAAGGCGAACTCGTTCGGTCTTCCCGAGGATCAACTTTATGATGATCACGAAGCAGAGAGTACTCTGCAAAGGTTTATTCGCCGGGCCTACGCGCCGTTTATCCTGGACCGACGGGTGAAAGCGGCAGTCGTAATTGTCTTCTTGGGTCTCTTGACTGCTGGCTTAGCCTTGATCCCTGAGGTGGCACTTGGGTTAGATCAGCGGATTGCACTCCCAAGCGACTCCTACCTGATCTCGTACTTTAACGACTTGGATGCCTATTTCCGTACAGGCGCTCCCGTGTACTTTGTCACTCGCAACGTGAATGTGACTGATCGACGTCACCAGCAGCAGCTATGCGGGCGATTCACCACATGCGAGGAATATTCGCTACCGTTCGTGTTGGAGCAGGAATCTAAACGCCCGAATGTCTCGTACATTGCTGGTTCAGCTGCCAGTTGGATTGATGATTTCTTCTACTGGTTGAATCCCCAGCAAGATTGTTGCAAAGAGGATGGCAAGCTCTGCTTTGAAGACCGCGTCTCTCCATGGAATATCACACTTCACGGAATGCCGACAGGCCCCGAGTTCGTTCACTATGCCGAAAAGTGGATCGATTCCCCGACCGATGCCTCCTGTCCCCTTGGCGGCAAAGCCCCATACAGCAATGCACTGGTGATCAACGAAGAGCGCACGACAATTGATGCTAGCCATTTCCGGACCAGCCATACTCCTTTGCGAAGCCAGGATGACTTCATCCTGGCATACATGGCCGCTCGTCGGATTGCCGATGACATCTCGCGTGAGCATAAGATCGACGTCTTTCCCTACTCCAAGTTCTACATTTTCTTTGATCAGTACGTTTCGATTGTCCGGCTCACCGGTACTCTTCTGGGATCGGCGATCGCTATCATTTTTGTTCTCACATCCGCTATTCTGGGGTCCATAGCGACCGGGGCAGTGATTACTACGACCGTTGTGATGACGGTTGTTGATATCATCGGTGCCATGGCCATTGCCGGCGTTTCCCTCAATGCGGTATCCCTGGTGAATCTTGTGATTTGCGTCGGCATCAGCGTGGAATTTTGCGCCCACATTGCCCGTGCTTTTATGTTTCCCTCGCGTACTCTCATGGAGAAAGCGCCCGCCCAGTTCCGTGGTAAGGATGCCCGCGCGTGGACGGCCTTGGTCAACGTCGGTGGTAGTGTGTTTAGTGGCATCACTGTCACTAAGCTCTTGGGAGTGTGTGTTCTCGCATTTACCCGGAGCAAGATCTTCGAGATCTATTACTTCCGGGTCTGGCTGGCCCTCGTTATCTTCGCCGCTATTCACGCCCTTATCTTCCTGCCCGTCGCTCTCAGCTACTTTGGTGGCGGAGGTATGTATCCCTTGGCCCGTCGTGTTCCCAATGGCGACTGACTGATTTAGGATATTTCGACCCGGCAGCCGAGGGCGGCTTCGAGGCGAATCTAGCTTCCCGTGGCTATCGCTCTTTACTCGTCGATGATCATTATGAGGATGATGAATTCTAGGCGTTGGGATTTTCTTGTTCATATTGGGGATCTTTCTGGCCCACGCCTCGGCTCTAGACAATCAGTCGACGGAGCACTATAAGTTGGAGTTAGGTCTTTTGAATGACTATCACCGTGCCAATTAGTTCACGATCTTCCCTGTGTGTGGTATGCAATAGCTCCGCATAGACATCCATGGCTCTCTGGAGACCGGCCTAAAGCTCCCTTGGCACATCTCGTGTATCTCCCGCTGCAACGAGTGCCTCATTATTAAGATCTATCTATATCCCCGGCACGGAAGATCTCTGTCGTCATAGAACCGACGCGTACTCATCTGGGATGGAAGTGGAGTCTTCGCAGCCAATTATTACGAATCCAAATAATGCTTGGTGGATACAAGACTCCGGTGGTCCGCGTGGATCAGCCGATCAACACGTCCGAACCGGGGGAGGCATTTCCTCAGGGGTCTTGGCTGGAATATCACCGTCGAGATACGTCGAAGATGGAGCCATGGCACAATTATGAGACTACCGAGGTTGGACATGTCTCCTGTCTATCCCGACATCCACGATGCATATAACATTTCTTCCAGCCGAGGGAACACGCTCTCGTTGTTTCACTAACCATTCCAAACATGCACCTCTTCTTCTTATTCTCCCTTGCTGCTCTCGCCGGCGAGAGTTCGGCTGTCTCGGGCTGTGGCAAGGACATTCCCAAGCATTTCCCTCGGCCCGGCTCAAGCAAGACGATCTCTCTCCCCGGGAGTGATCGAACATACCGAATTCATCTCCCCGCCAATTACGACGTGCACCGACGGGCTCCCGTCTACTTCTCTTTCTGTGGTGCCTCGAGAGACGGGAAGGAACAAGAGGGCCTTTCTCAGTTCTCCAACCCGCAATTCAACCCGGACGGCATCTCCATCTACCCCCAGACCCAGAATGGCGTCTGGCTCTCTAACTCGGTGGCCAACACCACGCACCCCAACGACCTCGACTTCACCTACGACCTTCTCACGCAGCTGGAGGAGAGCTTGTGCGTTGACCCCAGTCGCGTGTACGCCAATGGCAAGTCCAACGGCGGGGAATTGGCCGCCGTCATCGCCTGCAACGCCACGGTCGGCAGTCGCTTTGCCGCCTTCTCCGTCGTGAGCGGTGCCTGGCACCAGACCGGCGACGTTCCAGGCGTTGGACCCTGTGAGCCTGCGATGCGGGCAGAGGGCTACCCGTTCTTGATCTTCCACGGCACGGCGGACCAGACGGCGCCGATCGACGGCGACACGGAGAAAGACGACGTGCCCATCATCGATGTGCTGCATGACTGGGCAGAGCGCAATGGATGCGGGAAGAATGAACGGTGGGCTCGCAATGAGACCGTCTTTGAAGATCCCTTGGTGAAGCATGCGAGCTGGGATTGCGACGGCAGGAGGGATATTGTCCAGTTTTACCGTGAAGGTCACAATGGTCATTGTTGGCCCAGTACAAGCACGAATGATGATTATGAGACGTTGGGCCGGGAGAAATGCCCTATGGGACACTACGTGTTCAACGCTACCGAGTATATCTTTGACTTTTACAGTCAACATCGGCTGAGCATTTAGATGGGAAGGTTTTATCTTGAAGGGCTGCGCTATGGGTTTGAAATTCGGTGATAGAATATAGACATAGAGAGCCTCGACTGTGTGACAGAATATATAGTGGCGGCGTCGAGAAATTGGGCCCAGTTAAATACTCGATACAGTACAGCGTTGACTTGGATCGCGAAGCGAAACGTGCTCAAGTAGCATTATACCATGGGACTTATAGCGGGTGTGTATTACGGTGCATCGGCGAGCCGGTAAATGGAAATCTTGTCTTGGGTGAGGAACTTCAAGGAGCCCAAGGATATATGGCAGCTGCTAAAAAAAAACTGCAATTACGATCGTGCCGTTGTATCCATACGCGAGCTTGCTCTCCATATAGTAATCCGTACCTAAAAGGAGTGTAAAATCCATTTGGTTATGATCTGAGTGACAATCCCTCAGTAATTACTGCCTGTTTCAATATAGTGGAATATCCCATGCTGGAATTCAGATCCCGCAGAGAAGTGCTCATCATATTCTTGCCTCTGGGCCAAGAATACTACTTCCATAAATCCATTCATGATTTTTGCTTGAATGATATCTCAGACCATAATAATCAATTTGTTCCTTGTCCATGTTTCAGGAAAGGATTCTTATCATTCGGCGCATCGTGCACTCGTCTATTTCCTTGGGACCAAATGGTGTTTTGTCACCATCCCGTATTGGGGAAGGTTTCACCATAGTGACGCGCTCCCCCCTGAGTTTCGATTGTGGTAATTTACTACTCCGTAGACATAGCCTTCATCGTAGAGGCTACAGAGTAGTATTGGTTGTGCCATTATTACGTCACTGCGGGAAAATGCGGTATTTTCATTGGAAGCTTCGTCTACCGCTAGCTCGAGGCGGAAAAGGCTGTTAATTTGTCCCCGCAGCTTGGCCCAATGGCTCGGTACGGAGTAAACCGAAACAATTTATGATCCGACCATCATGGGTTATATCTGAAACTCCGGGCTTATTATCACCCTCACAGGTGAACCCGAAATGTCACCCAAACGGAGTTGCTGATCATGATTTCCATCCTCGAATCAGATGCCACCAGCTGAGTCTGCGTCTCTCCACCTTGGAAGATGAGCTATCCTTGTATTTTTGTATCACAAACCAGAGTTTTGCGTGGGGTCTCCTGATATATTTGGCTGATACTTCATAGTTTCGCGACCCACGCCCAACCCTATCGATGGTGACCCCCGAGGCGAGGCTCGGGTTTAGCATGGCCAGGTTACCTACAGAGCACACCACCACTAGTGGAACTGACCCGGCTATGGAGTACATATTCTCGCGTGCCCTCACAGCCTGCTCCAGAACACTACCTCCATGCGTCCACTATGGTCATTTTAAACAGCTGGTTTGTACTGCTCGCCCTACCGCTGGTCGAGCTGGTGTTTGGGGCCACTCCAACCTGCTCAGCTGGCCCTTCGCTAGCCGTGCCATCATCTTGCAGTGCCCAGACTCGCGGGAGCCAGATTGTCGAGGAGGTAACTTATACTTTTACCTATGCGGCGACCTCCGCGCCGACGCCCAACCTCTCGGGAGGCAGCTCATCTATCTTCAACCACGGAAGCACAGCTAGCGTGCCTGGAGGATGGCCGTTCGAGTCCAGTGCCCCTCTACCTGGGTCTTCGGCCAGTTCTGCTGGCTGGAGTGATCCAGTTCCAACTCCTAGTCCTTCGAATCCCGCTGGAACGATGTCTTCCAATATTGGTCCACCCCTGGGCCCCACTGGAAACACAGCTAGTATGCCTGGAGGATGGCCGCCCAGGTCCAGTGCTCCTCTACCTGGGTCTTCGGCCAGTTCTGCTGGCTGGAGTAATCCAGTTCCAACTCCTAGTCCTTCGAATCCCGCTGGAACGATGTCTTCCAATATTGGTCCACCCCTGGGCCCCACTGGAAACACAGCTAGTATGCCTGGAGGATGGCCGCCCAGGTCCAGTGCTCCTCTACCTGGGTCTTCGACCAGCTCAACTAGGCCGCGCAGCCAGAAAAATACCAACAGCGCCCTTGGGGCTTCGGCTACTAGCATGACACCGTCTCCGGGCGCTATCTTGTCAAGTTCGTCTCAAGCTGGATCACTCAGTACTCCCGTGCCACTCCGAACCTCATCGGTGATCTCAAGTGGCAGCATCACGATCACTCCCGTATACGAGTCGACCAGCTACCCTGAATATACCTATATCACTTCTCCTATCACCACATCTACGACAGACGCTGGCCACCATTCGATTGACCTTATTGTGTGGCCGCCAGGGAAAGGATGGACGTGTGTCAAGAATTGCGGCAACCCGGGAAAGCACGGTGGTGGAATCACGGTTCCTCTTCCTACTGAGGCACCCAAGCCGAGCAATCCAGACCGTCCCGACAGCCCTGACAACCCTGACAACCCTGACAACCCTGACAACCCTGACAACCCTGACAACCCTGACAACCCTGACAACCCTGACAACCCTGACAACCCTGACGACCCTGATGATCCCGACGACCCTGATCACCCCGGAGGCTCTGGTAATCCGAATGACCCATCATCTACACCAAGTACCTCCAAGTCTGCGACACGTACTTCCACTTCGACGAGCCCGACAACATCAAAGTCAGCATGCGAGCGTAAGCCCTCCAAGTCTGCGACAACCACTTCCACTTCGACGAGCCCGACAACATCAAAGTCAGCATGCGAGCGTAAGACCACCGGCTTAAAAACAAGGCCAAATTGGTCATCCACACTGGCAACAAAGACCTCCCAACCCGGCTCCGGTATACGCAGTGGCAGTACTTTCTCGACTCAGTCATCTCAGACCTCTTCGCCGTCGATATCTGGATCTTCAATTACAGACCCGATGCAATCGAGCTCGGCACCCTCCACGGTAGTCCCCGCAGAAACAAACTCGGCGTCGTCAATCGTCATCTACCCAGATTCGACTTCGACATCAGTTTCGAACAATCCAGAAAAGTCCTCTGCCACTAGGTCATCTACTACTAGTGCTACCCGGTCATCTAGTACTAGCTCTTCTCCGTCGGCAACGTATTCCGGGAAGGCTACGTGCTATATAATTTCTGCAGATGGGGATAAGAAAGAGTACAACGTATATCTCTCCGGTAAATGGGTCGGGGTCAACGCACATACACAGGAGGACATTTTGAAACAAGAGCTCGATGGCTGCAAAAATGGAGGCGATTATAAGGACTTTGTATTGCACGACGATAAGGCTCACAAACTAAGAATGGCGAGTTTTGTGATGGACGGCGTGCCAAGCTCTGACGACTGCGTGGTTAATTCATTCAACTCCGCCGGGGCCTACAAACTCGAGCCAGGCCTCAAATGTGAAATAGGCGAGCCTTGAATGTGAGCGAGGAAGGGGAGGATGAAGAGTTTTCTCAATCAATTACAACGCAACGGATTGAAGACAAGATATTTGATCATGCATGCATGCAACTGAATGCCCGCTCTTCCTCGACTCAAGAGAAACAAGTTTTATTTTCGACATGCGGATCTTTTTTCTTTTTGGTTGGATATTGACACGGGGCTTCCGTGAGCTCTCCATGTTGATGTTAGACTATGAATGATACAGTTCCCTAGAATTTGCAGGAGTGCAATAATCTAATTCATCTTATCCCACTTATCTATCACCGCTATTGCAAAGAACTCCCTTAGAGCATACCGGGGCTTATGTACAGCCTTCACCTGGGCCAGAAGCGAGAATCCGGGCCTGGAGAAAGATCACATATGGAGGTAACAATATCGACTATGCTGATGATCCATAGCGGTGATAGATTTTCTCGGATTTAGGCTTAGTCCCCCCATCTATTGTAGGGACGAGGGTGGAAGATGAAGGATGAATCCATTGCCTAGCCTTAACCCCGCGCTATCGCCGACCGCTTAACTCGGGGATCGACGACGCTCGGTGGTTTCGATCCTGTACTTTGAAGTTCGAGCTAACCATGCTCAATGCTAATCGTTTTGATGTTTTGATGATGGCCAGGATTCGCCCCCGGTTGACAGGTTGGCCCTGCAAATGGCGTTTACCACTATCACCGACCATGCGCATCTCCTGTACGCGAAACCTGCCCATAGGGCTCTGCATCGTCGACCATGATGCGGATTTCTTGAGTCTTCAAGAATCGCTTCTCATCCGGGCCATCTCTTCTCAGTCCCTATATCTTTTCACAAGCACAAAAGTTGACGACAAAAGCAGGCTGAGTTTCTTCCTCTCACCCGTTGAAACGTCCCCAAAAAATGTCGAATGGCATCGAGTCGACCCTCGACGACCCCTCGGATGACCTGCGGGCTGAGAAACTGAACGATGTCTCGGGCGCCGCCATATCACCCCCCCGTCCCAACGCAGGGATCCAGCCCGCCCCCAAATGGCGGCACCGTTGCTTGGCTGCAAGTGGTGGGTAGTTGGTTCTTGGTCTTGAACACCTGGGGTATGTAGCCCCAACTGTGTGGTAATAATGGTATGCTGATTGCAGAATACAGGCACCATTATCACATTTGGGGATTACCAGGCCTTCTACGAATGCGGTACCCTGTTCTACCAAACCTCGTCAAATATCTCCTGGATTGGCTCTGTTCAGTCCCTCATCGTCTTTTGGCTGGCCGACCGCATGGGCGCGATCAATGTCGTGATTCCTGGTGAGTTACTTTTAGCCCCATCCGATTTCGGGTTTCTTTTTGCCTTTTCCCCTTGTTTTCTCTTTTTCGAGGGGTGCTTTCCCTGGTGCCTGCCTGATGAGCCCATGTGCTAACATCGTGCCATGCAGGATCTCTACTGATCGGCATCGTCCTTCTTTGCAATCTCACCGTCCACAGTGCAGCGGGTATAATCTGCACCGCGATATTCTTTGGATTCCTATCGGGCTTTTTCATCGCCACGCCTCCACTGCTTTTCATGGTCCTTACTGTCGACAAAACCAAACTGGGAGCTCGTATGGGTGTAGGTTATGCCTTGCTAGGGCTTTCCGTGCTTCCAGGTGGACATGGCGCAGGGGGTGTCCTCCAGCATGACTCACGCCGGCTAGACTGGACAGCGGCTTGGACCTATGCCGGTGTTCTTCCTCTGGCTGCGTGCCTAGTGTTTTGCCTGCTGAGAATCTGGCGAGGAGGGCTGAAATTAATGGCAAAGGTTTAGCCCTTGATGCTGTCTACACGAAGCGCACAGAGGATGCATGTCGCTATCTGAATGTACAAACCGTGTTGCAGAGCGGGGAGACCGGGCGAGTTCCAATGATCCTGATTCATTCCATAAAGAAAACGTTGTCTCGCCGTTCAGGTAGCTCCAATACATCGAATCCCCCTGAGAAGACCAAGGAAACGGCGTCGAGGATGTTCGGTTTCTCTTGACGTAATGATATATCACCCATGGTCCAAATTGGGCTTAATAGTAGTTGGCGACCCTTAGGGGCATTATGTCATATGACTTCTTCCATCCTGTACCTACTTCCAGTCCAGGACTACTTGCAGCTTCCCGACCCATCTTTCTTTATCGTGCGAAGCTACTACCAGTCGTTCAGCATGGGGGAAACTAAACTGGCCAAACCGGCTACTATAAAGACTCGATTTCTGGTGATTTCCAATACCCATGGACTCGAAAGTCTACCGGACTCTGTCTTGGGTTCGCATGCCAATGTTGCAATACATTGTGGTGACCTGACTACGGAGTCCAAGATCGAAGAATACAAAGTTTCAATTCGCCTGCTCCAGAAAGTCGATGCGCACCTCAACCTTGTGATCGCCGGAAACCATGATTTTACAATGAATACACCCGTCTTCCAAAGAAAGGTAGCAGAGTCCCGATCCCACTTGGATCCTCGACTGGTCAAGAAGGTCTACGGAAGTCATGGGGATGTCAGAATGCTATTTGGAGAGGAAACTGGCATCACGTTTCTCGATGAAGGCACCCATCAATTTCAGTTACAGAATGGGGCGCCGTTAAGCGTTTACGCCAGTCCATATACACCATCGTTGGGTGATTGGGGCTTTCAGTATCACCCAGATCATGGTCACAACTATTCAATTCACGACGTGGATGTGGTGATGACTCATGGCCCGCCTAGGGGAGTTTTGGATCACACCCAGTCCGGTGAACGAGCCGGATGTTCTTATTTGTTTCAGGCCATTGCTCGATCTCGACCAAGACTACATTGCTTCGGTCATATCCATGAAGGCTGGGGCGGGAAACTCATCACTTGGCGCCGGAATACCAGCAGCAATCCTTCTCACTTGACTGATATCGACAATGAGAACTCCATACTCATCGACAAGCTTTCGAATGTCACTGAGAAAGAAACTCTGCAGTGCTCAACCACAAGCCATTGTTCCGGGGATGAAAATCCATTGCAGTGGGGTTTCCAGACACTCTTTATCAATGCTTCGATTGAAGGAATGGAAGACTTCCCGGCACAAACACCATGGCTTGTCGACCTCGAGCTTCGGTCGGTACTATAAAATCAACTAAGCCCGGTGATGGCTTCTCTGTTTGATTGTGTTTATCCCTCTCTAGGCCTTAGCACTCGATGCATCTGAGCCTTCACGCTACAACACTTCACATCTTTAACGGTTTATTCTGACCATTTGTTTTATACCAGGGCAACTTCTTGTATCTCGGCTAGAGCAAAAAGGTTCCATCAGCAATCATCAAGTGATTCTAGTAGCCCTACTTGCCCAATAGTTCATGTCTTACGTCATATGATGTTGGGTTGCAGACCCCCCTCTGTAATCTTTTCTGGTGCTTTTTAAATATAGCGCGGGGCTTGGATGGTAACCAGCTTGCCTGCAATAGCGGCAGCCGAATTTCCTAGCTTTGCGCGTTGATTAAATGCGGGTTGGTACTCAGGGTACCTGGGTCGGAATCCAACCCAATACCTAGTCATATGGCATCAACTTGATCCAGCCGTACGAGTATACCAAAGGATAGCAGAAATCAAGATTACCTCGTCTGTATACCAAGGTCTTGCATATTGTTGCTCTCTTTCCTCATCCGATCGACACAACCGTTTCTGCCCAAATTCTGACCACGCTAAACTGCATCGGGCACATCCCACCCACCCCTGATCACTTTTTTTTTCTGCCGCGTTATTTTTTTTCTTTCTTCCCCCACCTCCCTCTCACTCCCTCCTTTCCTTGTTTTCTTTTTCTTTTTTCATTTGATACCCCCGAGACCGTTTGTCTTGCAAAGGACAAGCTGTTTCTCTGTCCCCCCTGTACATTGTAGGGATTTGGGACACCCTGCTCTTGATTCCCAAAGGACAGAAAAATTTCTGGATTGAGAGACCTGCAAATCATCTACACCATGGATCAGCAACGATTCCTGCAGCAATTGCAAATTATCCTGGATCGTAAGTCCTTGAATGCCTTGAACCAACGGGTTTCTGAATTCCAACTGACCCTTGCTTCCTGCAGCCACCCAGGGAAATCTCAAGGAAGCCACTGGCATCCTGCAAAAAGAATTCTACAACCAACCCGAGTCCCTTGTCCTCCTCGTCCAAGTGGCTACTGCCCACGATGACCCGAACTTCCGTCAGTTGGCGGCTGTCGAGTGTCGTTCGCTGGTCTCAAAGCACTGGGTGAAGGTGGCCGCGGATCAAAAACCCCAGGTTCGCGAGCAGCTGCTCCGATCTACCATGGGCGAACAATCTGCTCTCGCTCGTCACTCCATCGCTCGCATCATCTCCGCTGTCGCCCGGATTGATCTGGAGGATGGCGAGTGGGCGGATCTGCCCAACATCCTTCTCCAGGCCGCCGACGGTGGTAACCAGGATGAGCGCGCAGTGGCCATCTACATTCTCTTCACTATCCTGGAGACCCTTGGTGAAGGTTTCGGGGAGAAATTCCAGGATCTCTTCCGCCTGTTTGGCAAGACCATCCAAGATCCCGAGAGCGCCGAGGTCCGAATCAATACTCTCTTGGCCTTGAGCAAACTGGCGATGCACCTCGATTCCGAGGAGGATGCCGCTCCCGTCAAGGCTTTTCAGGAGCTCGTTCCCTCCATGGTCGCTGTTCTCAAGAATGCCATCGATCAGAACGAAGAGGAGCGTATCATGCAAGCCTTTGAGGTCTTCCAGACCCTCCTAGGCTGCGACCCCGCCTTGTTGACCGTCCACCTGAAGGATCTGGTGATCTTCATGAACGAGCTTGCCGCTAACACCCAGGCTGAAGAGGACACCCGCACTCAGGCCATCAGCTTCTTGATGCAGTGCGTGCAGTACCGCAAATTGAAGATCCAGGGCATGCGCATCGGCGAGCAGCTTACGCGCACCGCCCTGCACATTGTCACCGAGTTGGAAGACACCCCGTCGGACGATGATGAGATCACACCTCCTCGTTCGGCATTGGGTCTCCTGGACATGCTGGCCCAGAGTCTTCCCCCCAGCCAGGTGGTCGTTCCTCTGCTCCAGACCCTGGGCCAGTACTTCACCAACAGTAACCCCAACTACCGCCGAGCCGGTATCATGGCTCTGGGTATGGTTGTTGAGGGTGCTCCTGACTTCATCAGCACCCAGATGAAGGAGATCTTCCCTATGGTTCTCCAGCTCCTTGCCGACTCGGAGCCCAAGGTGCGCCAGGCTTCGCTCCACGCCGTTGCTCGCCTGGCCGACGACCTGGCCGAGGACCTCAGCGCTGAGCACCAGCGTCTGATGCCCCTGCTCTTCCAGAACCTGGCTAGCGCCATGCAGGAGTACAAGGGCGAAGAGGACGGTCCCACCATGGACATCATGAAGGCTGGCATCAGTGCCATCGATGCTGTCGTCGACGGTCTTGAAGAGAAGGACGTCGCCCCTTACCAGGCTGAGCTGGTTCCAATTCTGCACAAGCTCTTCAAGCACCCCGACTTCAAGATCAAGTCTCTCGCCGCCGGTGCTCTGGGCTCCCTTGCCTCCTCCGCCGGTGACTCCTTCCTGTCGTTCTTCGATGAGTCGATGCACCTTCTGCAAGAATTCGCTACCGTCAAGGAAAGCGAGGAGGAGCTCGACCTGCGTGCTAGCGTCACCGATGCTATGGGCGAGATGGCTGCTGCTGCCGGTCCCGAGCGCTACCAGCCGTACGTTGAGCCGCTCATGCGCGCCACTGAGGAGGCCCTGCACCTCGATCACTCTCGTCTGAAGGAGAGCACCTACATCTTCTGGGGTGCTATGGCCAAGGTCTACTCCGAGCAGTTCTCTCCCTTCTTGGGCGGTGTTATGAATGGTCTCTTTGCTTGCATCGACCAGGATGAGACCGACCTTGAGGTTGGACTGGGTGAGGCCGCCAAGGACCTTGTTGGCCAGGAGGTGACTGTTGCTGGTCGTAAGGTGAAGGTTGCCAGTGCCGATGATGATGACCTTGAGGGCGAGATTGAAGATGTCGAGATTGATGGAGATGATGAGGACGACTGGGATGATATCACTGCCACCACTCCTCTGTCCCTGGAGAAGGAGATTGCTGTTGAGGTCATTGGTGACCTTGTCACCCACACCCGCAACTCTTTCCTGCCTTACTTCGAGAAGACCATCGAGACAGTGCTGCCTCTGGCTGAGCACCCTTACGAGGGTGTTCGCAAGAGCACCATCAGCACTCTGCACCGTTCCTACGCCATGCTGTTTGCTATTGCCGAAGAGAGTGGCCAGATGCCCAAGTGGCAGGCCGGCCTGCCCCTGCAGGTGGAGCCCGCTAAGGAGGTTAAGAAGTTCGGCGAGATCCTCATGACTGCCACCATGAAGATGTGGACCGAGGAAGATGACCGGTACGTTCTAACTTATTTTTTTTCTTTCCCCTGCGCCCGATCATTTCTATGATGATATTACTCGCTTAACCCAGCTCACTTTGACACGCCAAAGAGCGTGGTTGATGTGAAACGCGTATCAACACCTGAGAAATTCTTGATCTTTTGCTTGCTTCGCTGCTTCGCTGCTTGACTGTCGATTGTCTTCACTTACTGACACATTGACGCTAGTGCAACTGTTGCGGACATTAACCGTAATATGGCCGAGAACCTCCGCTTCTGCGGCCCGGCGCTCATCAGCAGCGAGGTCGCGCTTCACAATGTGATTCAGATGGTCACCGACATCATCACGAAGCAGCACCCTTGCCAGTTGGAGTTTGGTCCCGAGGAGGAGACCGCTGAGGCTGGTGACGAGACCTCCGAGTTTGACTGGGTGGTGGTTGACACCGCTCTGGATGTCGTCTCGGGCATGGCCGCCGCCCTCGGTCAAAGCTTCGGTGAGCTCTGGAAGGTGTTTGAGAAGACTATTCTCCGCTACGCCAGCAGCACCGAGTCTCTCGAGCGGGCCACCGCTGTCGGTGTGATCGCCGAATGTGTCAACGGCATGGGTGGCGCTGTGACTCCCTTCACCTCGACCCTCCTCAAGCTCCTGCTCCACCGTCTCGGTGACGAGGACCCTCAGACGCGCTCCAACGCTGCCTACGCCGTGGGTCGCCTGGTGCAGCACTCCAACTCGGATGCGGAGATTGTCAAGGAGTACCCCACTATCCTCACCCGTCTGGAGGCCTGCCTCTCGATGAACGTCTCGCGTCTGCAGGACAACGCTACCGGCTGTCTCAGCCGCATGATCTTGCGCAACCGTGAGCAGGTTCCCACCAAGGAGGTCCTGCCGGTCCTAGTGGGCATCCTGCCGCTCAAGAACGACTACGAGGAGAACGAGCCCCTGTACCGAATGATCTGCCAGATGTACAAGTGGGAGGATGCGACGATCCGCGAACTCACCCCAAGCCTGCTGCCCGTCTTCCAGGCAGTGCTCACCGGCGATGAGGACCAGCTCGAGGACGAACGCCGAGCGGAACTGATCGAGCTGGTCAAGTGGCTGAACCAGATGCAGGCGGGCGCTGCCCCCTGGGTCGAGCAGCTGTAAAGATGCTATGATGATGACTGGATGGAATGCGTAATGGAATAGACGGATGACGGACGCCGTCGGCGATGACTAGACGATACCCTGTCCCGACGGCGATTCCCATGAATGATGAAAGAACAAAAGTTGCTGCTGTACATATTCAATTGATGGTTTCATGAATGTTTCCCCCAGATCCTTTGTATATCTGTGACGTACATGGCGGGTTCAGCCGCTCTTCCCCCATTATACATAATTATTCGGCCCACGTCGGGCATGATTGGCGTGAGCTCTCGATAAATGGTTGCCTGGTCCTGCCCCTCTTGAGTACCTCGGGCCCAAAATCACGTCGGTCTCATCTTTCCCTCCCTCTCGTTCTCAGGTCAGATCGTCGCCGTGGTTCTCTGCTCTCGACTAACTGTGGCCCAGTTGCTTCGTGGATTTCGCTGGACGATTCGTGGCACGATGAATGTCTCCGCCGCCGCTCCAATCAACTGGATTCTTCCCTCCACCAGCTCGGGGAGTTCGGGGAGCTCGATCAAGAAACCCATCAAGTCGGTTTCGAAGCCCTGCTTTGGCTGTGACTGCGGTGATGAGGAATGCGACTGCTGTATCTGCACTGTGATGTAGATACGCTCGTGCATGTTCCTGGCATGGATTTGGACGTGACTACGGGGTATGATGTATTTGATTTGTGGTTTTAGCGAGCTCGATCTGCCATTAGTTGTCGAGGGAGATCGTTGGGCGAGCCTTGCTTGTTTCTCTCGTACAATATATCCTTTCGCATTGCCCCCCGTGTGGGAACGAAGTATATTCAGCCGAGGAATATGTCGAGTAGTACAACCCAATAGATGCAATGCCTCTCTGAAGTGTGATTTGCCATAAACTCCCATGATATACCGATCAAGACAACACTTTCCTCTTCTGTTCCCCTTCTGCTTTTGTTGCTGCTCTACGTCGACTTCTGTCCACCGCCACTTCCGCTGACTCAGCGCTTCCGTCTATTCCGGCGCTCGCCTTCAACATCTTCCAATCCTCCATGTTGCAATCGGAAGACGAGCCGCGCAAGCGCACCTCGCGCGCTTGCGACTCGTGCTATCGCCGGAAGGTACTCTTCGCCCCATTACCGAAATCGATGTGGTGGCTGGGCACTGACCCCGCCTAGATCAAATGCGATGCGGCAGTCCCGCAGTGTAACTGGTGTAGTCACCATAACCTACCCTGTACCTTTGATCGAGTGGTGCACCGGAAGCGCAAGCACGACGACGATGAGGATAGGTATGTGTGATCGGACTCGAAATGGTGGGAGGTTGGGTTTCTAATATTGGCCTAGCCGTTCTAGACCCGCCCGGCTCTCAGACCGGATTGATCGCATCGAGCAGCTCCTGACGCAGAATTTGATGCACAGCCATGAATCTAGTGAGTAGTAGATTGGAATGGATCTGTATCAAGGTGAAACTACCCGCTAACCGAGCTTGAGAGTCCCCCACGCCTCTATCCCAGTTACCCGATGGCATCCCGACCACGGCGGGCTCGCCTAGCACTAGCATGAGCAGCCAGCCCATCATCTCTTCCATGGTGGGCGTGCACTTTGCAGGCCGGGAACTGGGCGTCATCAGTTTACTTACCGGTATCCCGTTCCTTCTTCCAGAGGGCCAAGAGTGGATCCAGGCTCGCACGGGACAGAGTATCTCCAGTGACAAGCTTAGCCCAACGCGAGCGCCATGGGAGAAGGATCGCGGCCAGAATGCCCATTTCCTTCTAGCCAACCTGCAGGACCCCGACTTTTTCGAGCTGCCCGATGTGCGGTGCGTCCTCGTGTACTTTGAGGCATTTAGGAGTTCTCCCGTGATGCGACGGCTCTTCCCCGTCGTTGATTTTGATCTCTTCGAGGAAACTATTGCCTCGGCTTACAAGCAGCCGAAATCGACTTTCCAATATGGACAGGCCAGTATTCGGGCATGTATCATTATCTTTCTTGCATTTTCCGCGCGACTTCCCCCGGTGAAAGAGCAGGCCAAGGGGTCTCCCTTTGCCGTGCTGGATCACGATGCCCTGGCCACCAAAGGGGAATTTTTACTGGGACATGTCCTGCAAGAACCTGCCAGCATCGAAGGAATCCAGGCGGTCACCATGCTCGTAAGTTTGTTCCTGTGCGTCCGGCTGGATAGATGGAACTGCCACCGCTGACTTGCCTCAGGCCCTTTACGAGCTCACTACCGGAAATATGCGCTTAACCAACTATTTTGGAGCAGTGGTAGCCCGGCTGCTGTTCATGATTGGCGCCAACTTGACCTCGAGCCGTGCGATCCAGCAGAGCGAACGCAGCGAAAAAAAGCAAAAGCTACTCCGCAATATGTTTTGGCTTTGCTACACGATCGACAAAGATGTCGCCCTGCGTACAGGGCAACCACCGACGATTGCTGATGAAAATTGCGATCTGAGTCTCCCACCGGGATATCTGGAGCGAGCATTCATTGATCCGGAGAGCGAGCTCCACGAGGGTGATGAGCCAATATTTCCCTTTGACCTACGGCTGAGCATCATCAAGTCTCGAGCTCACAGTGCCTTGTATTCTGTGAGCGCTCTCCACAAGTCGGATGCGGATCTGCTCAAATCAATTCGGGAGCTAGATGATGAGCTGGAAGAATGGCGGCTGTCAGTCCCCATCCACTGCCGTCCGACTATGTCCTTTGCGCCCAAGTCCTCCGACCCGAATGCCAGCATGCACACGGTGATGCTACGCCTGAACTACTACCTCTGCATGACCATCATTCACCAGGCCAGCAGCCGATGCAAGGCATGGATGGAGGGGACTGGAATGATGGACGGCGTGAGCTCCAGTCTTGCCTTGTCTGTCGAAGCCAGCCGCTCGACGCTTTGCTACCTCGAAGCCGCCGAGCACGTCCTTGTCGACGGTGTTTTCTGGTAAGACCACGAATCACTCTTATGTAACTCCGGACTGGCCGCTTACTTTCTGTCGATAGGACATTGATCTTTTATCCCATATCGGCACTACTCACTATTTTCTGTAGCATTCTCCAAAACCCACTTGACCCGCGCTCGCGCGACGATATGGAACGGCTGAGCGTGGCCACACAGATGATGAACCGGATCTTCTCGCGGAAGTTGCCCGCGAACGAGGTCGTCCACTTCAAGCTGGTGTCTGATTTTGTGGTGGAGCTGAAACGACTGGCCGAGTGTGCTATTGACAAGGCCTGGTATGAGCAGAACGCAGGTGTAGTTCGGCAGTGAACTGCGTCGATGGTATGTGGTCTTGGGCTTGTCTGTTGGAGCAAGCGTGTCTCGAAGACACAGGCGTATAGGAGAGGTGGCAATGGGCATAATCTTCTTACAGAGCATGTATAGATAATTTAATACGACCTAGGTCCCTTTTAGGACGCTACGAACCAATCCACTTGTCAAATGGAACTTGGGGATAGTGAAACCGCGGCAGGAGTATAGAAATAGTCTTCGATGTAAGAGACCGGGGACAGTAACATGTAATCGTGATTGTGTTCATTCATAATATTTGTTTCATAAGTGATCTACTATCGAGCTGCCCAGGTGTCACGGCGGTGATCTTCGAAGGGGAAATCTAAAAACACTGGACAATAGTCAGCACCGGTATTCGACATTAGATCAACAAGGTATGCGGTGCAGGTCCGGAGTGCAGTCAAAGACAGGAGTCTTGAGCACAGATCAGATCGTAGATGCGCAATAGAATCATAGAGCACGATTGTGCTTTCAGATGGGGTTGAAACAAAGAGATAGGCATCGATCATCCTGATAGAGGAGAGGAATGTCGGGAAAAAGAGCGGGAACATACCATTACAAGTCAAGGAACGGGCGGAAGATTTTACACTGGTCTAAGATTGAGAAAGGGAAATTTTCGACTTATATGGTGTGGATCAGGTGACACGGAGCCACAGACGGGCCGGACCCGAGGCTAGACCTATTTTGGGCTGGCGGGGATTCTTGCAGTCTACGAGGTGAACAGGACGGGCATGTGGGATGTTCATTGACTTTCTTCATGATCATTGCATTGGTAATGGTTGGTGGTGGGGGATGGGTATCCCCGGATTGCGGAGAAGTGGTGGACCGAATCCTTCATTCTAGCTGTCGCCTGGTTCCTCTAGGTCCCGGACGTCTTGATTTGCTTCAAATGTGACGGCAGAGAAGAATCCTTTAAAGGTGGCGTGGCCCCTTGGACCTGTCCAGAATGGGCAAGGACTGGTACAGATGCCATGTGAGGCTGTTATTCCTGGCGACCAGGTTCGACCAAGGCGAAAGCGGAACGCTTAAGGTCGAACGAGAGCGAAAGATAAAGTGATGCACTTGGGCGGATGCTTTGCTGGTCAAGGTGCTCCTTGAATTTAAGTGGGCCTCGCTCGGGCGACTGATATTCAGTCATGGCGGACCCGCGCAGTCCACTTTTTTCAGCGCAACGCGGTATGGGGACGTTGGAGTTTATCAGCGGATATAAGATACATACTCAGCCCTGCTCTCAATTGTTTTCGTCCAGCAGGTCCCATACTAGACGGGAGTTCTCGATTTCCTGCTGTTGCAAGTCCTTGGATTGACTGGGGTCATCCTGGGATTGCTCCGAGGCCGTCACGCGGCCCCCTTCTGCTTGGAGTTGACCCAGCATGCCCTCGATATCGAGCTTGATTTTGTCCATTTGCTTGATCTCCTCTCGGGACCGCTCCAATTGCTCCTCCATCATCATAATGAGCGATTCGCGGGCTTGATGAGGGCGGTAGAGGTTGAGCAGGTGGTGGGCATTGATAAAAAGATTGCGCATATCTTCCACCTTGGCTTCAAACTGCTCGGGCGAGACGGATAGGATCCCGCAGAATTCCAGGAAATTGAGGAGAAGGGACTTGCTGATCTTGAGGAGGTAGTAGGCATGGTTTAGTGGCTGAGACGGTTGAGCAGGGTCTTGCGAGCTATCAGTCGCCGGGTCGGGATAGAGCTGATCAATTCCTTGTTCCTTCAGAGATGGTAGTGAGGTAGAAAGCTATCGTTCAGCTCCGTTAGCTTAGTCTCCGAAGAAAGGATACCGGTGCGAACTCACCGTCTGCAATTCACCAAAAACCGAGTACTCTCCGCTGGGTATCTCCGGCGGAACAAGGAAACGCAACTCTGGAGGGACATCGAGAGCGCGCAATTCCGCTGGGGACCATTCTTTGGTGCGATGAGCCCGCCCATCGTCCCTATCCCGGGAAGCCTCGGTCTTGATCTGATCGAGCTTGTCGAGATTCTCACGGGTAAAATGCTTCCACAAGGGCGGAGGCGGTGCAAATGCCGTCGTGACTGCGCGCTGCTGGGCATCGGCCATGGTGGACGAGATGCAGAGGTGGAGAAGGAAGAATGCGCGTTGCGGTTCGGACGTTTCGATGCGCGCTCACGTGATAACATCGGCCACCTCGTGCTGGAGATGGAAGTGTAAACTAGGAGAATAAGTATTTTGAAGAGCTCTCTTCAAGATCTACCTTCGTTGATCAATTCGGTTGCTGGGCCGTGTCGACGTGTTGATCTCGCCGCAGTGACTGGGATCGAGGAAAAATCAAGTGGGTCTGGCCCTCGCCAGTTTCATGTCCTCCACGGCCCCCGTCGCTTTCTCCTGACACTCTCCATGTCGGCCATCTGGTGATTCAATTGCGATGAATCGTCCCGGTGTTGTCGGCGCCCTTGCACGCTTTTACCAACGCTCTTATGCGGCCGATTGGATCGCGCTGGCTTCCCTTTGGGTGGCTCGCGTGCTGGTAAGGACAGTGTGGATGACGTGACGGCTCTTGCTGATGTGTTTTACAGGTCCAAAAATTCGCAAGGCCTTTTCATCGCATGTTTTCGCTGGACAACAAGTCGATTCAATACCCGCTCACGGCGCATGAGCGAGTCCCCGTCAGTACGACTTCCGCAATAGACCCTTCCTGTCCGAATACACTTCTAACTTCTGTTCAGTCTGGGTGATGATCGTTGCAGGCGTGATTCCCCTCGGCGTCATTCTTGCCTGGGCTGCCCTGTTGCGGCCCGGAGTGCAAAAGACCCAGGCGACGGTGCTCGGGCTGCTCGTGGCCATCACATTGACCAATTTCCTGACGGACTCGGTCAAGAATGCAGTCGGGCGACCTCGACCGGATCTTCTCTCACGCTGCAAGCCGGCACGAGGTACTCCGGATAATGTGCTTGTCGCTTGGACGGTCTGCACCGAAGCCAACAAAGGAATGCTGCACGACGGTTTCCGCAGCTTCCCCAGTGGCCATTCCAGCTTTGCATTCAGTGGTCTTGGGTTTTTCTTTCTGTAAGTGGCCAGCGCCGCTTCGTATTCGAACTCTACTCATATGTTTATTGTTTAGATTCCTCTGTGGCCAGCTGCGCGTATTTCGTCCTCGTGTCGCTCTTGGCCGATGTCTCATCGCGTTCATCCCGCTGCTATGTGCATTGATGATTGCTCTGTCCCGCCTGGCTGACTACCGCCACGATGTCTGGGACGTGACAACCGGTGGTAGTCTAGGCATGTCCGTTGCCTGGTTTTCGTACCGCCGCTACTATCCTGCATTGCGATCCGTCAGCTGTGATGCCGTTTACGACAAAGATGACAGCGCCGAGTCCGAGGGCTACGGCAAGCGAGATGACGAGGAACAGGGGCTTTCGCGCCCGTTCATCTCTCGTGATGGTTCTGCATATGATGAAGACTATCAACTCGAGGAGAGGGACTCCGGCGGCCATTGAGTTTTTCGTATATAGATAGATCCGATTGATGATGGTTTTCCCTTTGACTACGGCCGATAGCTCGTCCAATCACATCAACCAACATAATGAAATGCAGTCGGCCAGTGGCCTCGCCCTACGATGGGAATTCTGAGAGGCGCTGGCCTGGAGCAGAATCTTTCGAAGTTCAATATTGCCAGAATCGCAGCATCATGCCCTCATATCACTGGTATATTTCCCTACGAATGGTCACTTTGCATGCGACTGGGACCTCCGACGTGATGTCCCCTTCGAAGCGAAACGAAACGGTTTGAATGGGCTGCATTCTACTATTGAGATATTCATTCAAACGCTAATGACAATCTTTCGTCTGATCATTCGGTCGTGGATGTAGGCTCTTGCTCCGACGGCTCATTCTTCCCTACGGGAATATCCCGATCATGCTTGACCTTCCGCCCCTTGAAGAACGCTACAATGCATGTTGCATTATCGCTTCGATCGTGAGATGATACAGCGGTGGTGATCATCTCTGACACCTGCGTTGCGGATCTTCCACTTTGGTACAAGGTGGTGATGGCGCTGAGAAGCTGCTCATCGGACACCATGTCGGTTACGCCGTCCGAAGTTATCACTAAAAGGTATCGTCGATCATCTCTCAGCTGGATCTGTGACATGGTAGGATCGCTCGACAGAATATTGCCTTTGGAGAAATAGTCCCCGGGCTCTTCTCCTGAATTCGCAGGTGGGTTTTTCTGGTGCAGATCACCCAGCGCTCGAGACATGTTCAACCCGCCTGAGGAAGCAGACTGTCAGCTGAGGAGATTTCAAAGGTGTATGACTGAATTGACTGACCGATCCTTGGAGTGTCGCCGTCCATATCGACAGTGCCCCCGGCGACTTCGATGCGGTTCTTCTCGCGGGGGCTTGCGGGTTTGTGTAATCTGGAGATGCGGTTCTAACTGCCATATGAGCTCGTGGTTCCACTTCGTCACTTGAGTTGGCGAGAAAGATTCCAACGTACAACATGCATCTTATTCGGCTCGTTCGTGTCGACCTCGCCGAGGAAAACCATCGAATCGCCCAGGTTTCCTACTGTGAGCAGCCCCCTGGTTAGATCTAAAAGACACACAGCAACCGTGGTGCCCGCAAAGGCCAACCCATTGTCGCCTCTACGATAGAGATCGTAGAGCAGGGCCTCTTCGTCGCAGATGGCGGATTGAACAATATCTTCGTAGTTTCCCTCCGCCAGCGTTGGATGCCTCAGAATTAACTGGGGGATATTAGATACGGCATGCTTCGATGCTCTGGCTGAGCCACTAGATAGTTGATCGCTCAGTATTTGATTATCTCACTTGAGTCAGGGTTCATTGGCCGTACGTACTGTCCGTCGCATAACATAAATAGAGCGCGCTCATTTGGTCCACGCTTGGGGAATTTATCCGGTAGCAGCATCATCGACCGGTCCTGCTGCGTGGGCCGAGACCCTTGTTTCTAAGAATTTTCCGTTAGCATGTACATCTAGGGGTTCAGTTGGAACCAGAATCCGTACGCTGCAGCTCCCTGCATCTTCCAGCACGACCGTCGCAAGTGGGATCTCTTTCGGATCAGCCATGATATCGACATTTAGCGCCCCAGTCCCAGTAGAGAGATTGGGAAAGATAGAAAGGGAAAAAAACCGGGTCGAAATTCGGGGTGCAGCCGTACAAACAGGCTATGATATCATCGTGGATGTGCCAGACTGGGGATTTCCAAGACTGCCAAGGTCACTTACAGGGTGGGGCCAATCTGTCGGAATCAGACGTGAGTTTCATGACAGTATTGGCCGTTTTAGTCATCCTGCTCCGTCCGAGGACTAACGTAACCCGTAAGCGAGCGGGTCATGTAAGCGAACGGGTCACCCCACCAAAAATCACTCTCCGATCTCAACCCTACCATCTTTATCTACCCACTATGCCACCAAATCGCTCCCAAAATCGCCAAAAAAACGCTAAGCAGGAGGGGAGGGTTTTATTAGCTATCCAAGCTATTCAGACAAATCCAAGCAGCTCAGTCCGCGAAACTGCACGCCAATTCGAAGTACCGCTTACTACTCTGCAACGTCGGCTTACCGGTATCACTAATCGCGCTGGGATAAGGGCAAACAACCATAAATTGACCTAAACCGAAGAGCAATCGCTTATTAAATAGGTGGTTTCTATGGATACGAGAGGGGCGCCCCCCCCATCAGTCTTATGTGCGAGATATGGCCAATTTGCTGCTCGCAGAGCGGGGTGAAACCCCCCCCCCCCAAACCGTCGGATCAAAATGGGTATATAATCTTATCTAGCGTACACTAGAGATAAAAACACGTCTCTTACGTCGCTATGATTACCAACGTGCGCAAAACGAAGATATAAACCAGATTCGGCAGTGGTTTACCCTAGTTTCCGACACAATTGCGAAGTATGGCATCGTTACCGACGATATATATAACTTCGATGAAACTGGGTTTGCGATGGGGGTAATCGCAGCAACCAAAGTAGTCACTCGCGCTGACTATTATGGACGCGCTAAGCTACTACAACCCGGTAATCGCGAGTGGGTTACTAGTATTGAATGCATCGGCGCGTCTGGATATATATCTCCGCCATATATCGTCTTCAAAGCCAAGCGCTATATCTCTGGCTGGCTAGATGATCTCCCTACTGGCTGGGGTATCGATATAAGCCAAAATGGCTGGACTACCGATGAAATTGGGTTAAATTGGCTACTTCGACGGTTCATCCCAGCTACTACGTCGCGATTATGTGGTCGATATCGCTTACTAGTGCTAGATGGCCATGGTAGCCATCTTACCCCCAAATTCGACCAAATCTGCGCACAAAACGATATTATACCTCTTTGTATGCCAGCGCATTCATCTCATCTACTACAACCACTAGATGTGGGGTGTTTTAGTGTTTTGAAACGCGAGTATAGCAAATTGGTAGAGGGATATATGCGTACTGGGGTCAACCATATTACCAAGCTAGATTTCTTAGCTGAATTCCCTACTGCGCACGCTGCTTGCTATAAATCGGAGACGATTAAAAATAGCTTCGCAGCTACCGGTTTAGTGCCATTGGATCCGAATCGGGTAATCGATACCCTAAATATTCATCTTAAAACACCGACCCCCCCCCTCAGCAGCGACAGCGATTTTTCGATGAAAACCCCTCAAAACCCTAAACAATTAGGTAAACAAGCATCATCTATAAAAGCGTTACTTCGGCGACGCTCAGCAAGCCCTACTAGCCCTACCCAGCGCGCATTGGACCAAATTGTGAAGGGTTGCGAGATGGCTATGCATAACGCTGTATTTCTGGCGCACCAAAATGAGCTATTGCGCAATGCCAACGCAAAGCAGACCATAAAACGCGCCAAATCTGCGCAGCAACTGCTATATAGAGATGGTTTTATAGCTGGCGACGCAAACCAGCTAGTATTGGATGAAAAAAATAACAAAAAACAGCCAGCGGAGCCGCCAGCGGAGCAGCCAGAAACGACGCAATCATTACCTCATCGCGCACCCCCGCGATGCACTGAGTGTTTTGAGATCGGACATAGGAGAAATCAGTGTAAAAAACGCAATGAATAGCTTTTTTTGTATTTAAATGGCGTTTTGGTTGAATAAAATTGGATTAAAATTGATGATTTTGGTAGGGTGCGGCGCTCGCTTACATGCGGCGCTCGCTTACGGGTTACGTTAACTAACTAACTAGTTAACTAATAGATAACTAACTAGTTAACTAGTTAGTTAGTTAACTCTCGCTTGCTTACGTATAACACATACTCCCTGTAAACCCCTGTTTTGGCTAGTTTAGACAGTATCTGAATTTATCCTCATCTTCCGGTCCATTGGCTCCCATTCGTACACAGTGGATCCAACCCGTCAGTACCAGACATTAGTACTGACCATTCTAGTCTTATAGAATAAGATCTAATTTTTTTAGATAAAAGACTAGAAGAATTCTAAGACTAATTACTATATATATTGTAAAGTCTTAAAGATTAGCTTTGAATTGTAAGGATGAGACTACTTTTGCAGGGTAGACACTTGTTGATCGGGTAAGGGAATCCACAAGGAGGGGATTAGGTAGTATTGACTGGTAGAACTAGTCTCTCTTTGTACAAGGACTGATTCTTGGAAGAAGCAATTTGGGGGTTCGCCAGGTACCCGTTTTTGACTAGAATATCGCTTGGTATTCGATCCCGCTTCTCAGGTGCTTCGGGGAACTTCGAACATCAAAGAAAAAATCCCTTTATAAGGGCTCCTATATAGGAGACCCCGGGGGTACACATGAACCTAGTCCGATTCTTTCCAAGAACACATATATGACAACTAGGAATATAACCATTTAAGATAAATTGACAGAGTTTCTCTTTAAGATTTAGTCTTGGATTCTACCCTATGCTTCTATTACTATCTTCTTACCTAGTGCTATTATCCCTAACAATTATTATTATCTTCGCTAGAAGGGCTATGTTTTTCTGTAAGATTAAGTCTTCTAAGTCTCTCCAGAGCTATATCTCTATAGGATTTTTATCTTCCTTTTTTATCCTTAGAATTCCCTTTAATCCCTAAGAACTCCTTAAATACACTTATAATTCCTTAAACTTCCTTTCTTACTTATACTACGGAATAGTTTGTATTAAATACAGATATCTATCAAGATAGGGAAAGACGTTATATTTCTGAAGATAGGATAGTTAGGAGTAAAGTATAATTTAGAAATCCTGAGCAAAGGTTCTGTTTTGTTTAAGTGATAAATTAGGTGAACAGTTTAAGTCATTTTTCAATAGACGTTAGGCCTGCTTATGTTTGATAGAAATGATATACCTAAGAAATTAGGTAACAATCTCCTGAAAGATCGTGAATAAGAAGGGCAAGAAACAATATTGTCTCAAAAGAAAAATACCAAGTAAATAAAGGTCGTTGGGTCAGAAAGAATACTCCACACCAAGCCACTACGCGAAGGCCCACTCAAACGGCAGCCGAAACGGGGTTGATATCACACTTCAGTGTGCCCATTGGTCATTGCGGGCGTTTGCTCTGCACTGGTGGCTACATTATTGGCACCACGAGCCGATATATTCGATTTCTGGGGATGAGTGGCTGCTGCCGACGTAGACTGCCGATAGTCCAGATAGACATTCAAGATTTCCAAGCACAGGCCACATAAGGTCCAGAAGCTTCAAGAAGGAATGAGTATATGTCTTGATAGTTTCCAAATGAGAAAAGGGGAGAGGTGTTACTCACAATGCTAGGAAAGTAAACGCCTCAATGGCGTTCCTCCGCTTACAACCACGACTTAGGGTCCATGAAAAGAAAGCGCACCCTGCGCCATCCAACAGCTCATCAGTTTGGGCAACAAAGATGAATGCTGATAGCCATCTATATGTTTCAGCGGAACATTAGCTTCATATCGTTCGATAAGGTAGTGCAAAGAAGTGGTCGTGGGGGGAGACAGGAAGAGTTCAACATACAGGGCGTAGAATACGATATCCAAAGGAATCATATAACCACGGTTGCGATCCATCAAGGAAGTGAAAAGAGAGGGTATGTAAAAAGCTGTAGCAAGAACTGCCTTTAGAAGCAGAGTCAGTGTTAATTCGAAACCTAAGAGTATTAAAGAATGGTCATAAACTCACAATAACTAGCGTGAAAATGGCTCGATAGCCTTTGAGGTGATTGACAACCCATGCTGTAAGGGCTAAAGTGATCACAGCGCTGATCCATAGGAGTAGGCGCACACCAAACAGAAGCGGTCGAATGATATCTGCGCGGTTCGCCATTTTGGAGTATTCTAGTTTTGTAGTTCATGAAGGTGAAGTTATTTTCGAGATAGAGATTTCTTGAGACATCCTACGCCATTATGTACAAACCTTTAAGTCGATGACGCTGCTCAGAAGCTGTATATCAAGGAAAAGGTTGAATTAACCTAGTTCCAGGTTTTTAGCTGCCAGGCTGTTGGGCACCTGATTGTTGAAGATCTGGTATCCTATGGTTGGCCAAGCTCGGTGTTGGGTGACATGTCGGCTGATCAATCACTTTCGGGAATGAAGACATATCCTACCAACTTCTCTGGTAGATTGTGTTTCTCTTCAATTTGTATTTTCGGCCGGAATCCGACCGAGAAAAAATGATCTTTGGCCTAAGCTTAGACTCTTGTGGTCGCTGCAAATAATAGACATTTACGTTTGGGTCCAGCATAGAAATGAATTTTGAGGTTTGAATAGCAATGCCGCAGTGGCCCCACTGCCCATGGGGACCGTACCATCGAAATCGAAATGTTCAGCCAATGATACCTTGAAATGATTGTACGCCTAATTCACATTCCCTACGATTTCATATCGATCCACGTTTGACGGGTGAAGAAGGCCTACAAAAAGCAAAATCTACTCACATCTCTGTACTTTCCGCTAATACAACTTATGTCTGACACGGGCGCTAGCTAAGGGCGGACTCGCAACTGTGGCGCATTTGCCCATGCCTGAAAGTCTCATGGTCACAGTGGTCTGGGAGCGAGTCATCCAATTCCAGCAATTCTCATGATTAAGTTTTTGTTGAAGAGAAAATGAGAAAACAGAAGTAGGAACGGCTAGCCAGCCAATGAGTATTGGCAGACGAAAGCCGGTTTGATGAACTGGAAATAGGAAAATTGTCATATGCTTCAAGTAGCCGCACCGATTCGGAATGTCTTTACGGTGGCGCAAGGAGGTCACTTTGCAAATATCACACAGATGACGTCCTGGAAGGAAACACGTGACGACAGGACTATGCGGGGACAGAAGTAGGGATTTGTATCGCACGCCGCGGAGATTTAGGATAAATTCCATCCAAAAGTCAAATGGTAAGAGACAGAGCAATTATTTGCTCGACAATGTGAAGTTTGGATCGCTCTGCCCGTAGTTTCACTGGTGGGCAGAGTCGAGTCGTGTCGTGATCTGGAACTCCACGATTACGGGTTGATTGCCAAACACGGCGAGGTCAAGGATCTAGATCAACTCCCCCGCTACAACAAAAACTTAAAACTACCAATCATCATCGTATATCAAAACAAGGATCTGAATCGTATATCAAAACAAGAATCTGAATCGTATTTCAAAACAAGAATCTGGATCCTAGAATTCAAGAATGCCGTTTCTGTTCTAGCCTGATGTTACATTCTCGTCTTCACGAGTAGTATAAAAAAACCGTCTGGTGAGTGTTTCTTTTTCCAATCATCAGCACTTCATCTCTGGATTTCCTACGAACCAGCTTACAGACGTACCAAGTCCTACGAAATGAAGATCACTGGAACCATTGCTCTCATCCTCGCCTCTCTTTCGACGGTGACACTTGCCGATTCCAAACACGGCAAGTCAGCCACCGCGACCATTCAATTGGCCAATGACCAATCTGGCGCCAACGCCAATGTTGCCGTCCCGGAGAATGGTCAAAAGTACTCCATCAAATCACTCTGGGGACACACTGCAGTTGCCAAAGACGGAGTCGTGCGTGCGTCGAGCGCGCAGCTTGTCGCTTTCCAGCAAGACACGGTCTGCAAAATTTTTGGCGGGGATCATATTCATGTAGAGCTTGATGCCAGAAAGACATGGGCTCAACTGAAGGGTGGTAAAGTTGTTGATCTGGATCACGCATTTGTGGTCTGTGACGATTAAGCGTGTCACGACACTGGTGACCGCTGAAACTACATTCACGGCTATCTATTGGAGGGGTCGAGGTGGAGTTTGACTTCTTTTTGGTGGACTCACGGATTTTTGTCGTGTAATTTAAATAATGTATCGGAGGTAATCAAGTTCAAAAATTCAGGACTACCAATAAGTAGAGTAGGATCGATATACTTCTTGGCTGGCGTCCACTGCTGATGCAGTGATAAAATCTTGATCGATGCTTGTAGTCCTTGGATACCTAAGTCCCGAGAAAATTTCAAAACAATATGATAACGTTTTCCGAGTGTACGGCAATGCACTTACTACACGTAACGCTCTAATGTTTGATATGACTCGATTTCGATTTGAAATGTTATCGTCCTGTCTCCGTTGCCCTAGAAACCTTGGTTTTAACTTGATTTTCCTTAAGCGATTTTCCCATGGTTTGGAGGATTTTTGTCATGCTGGAAACGCGAATCTTCGACCTAGAAGCCTGGTCCCGTGAAATGCAAAATGGATTCACTGGCAAGAGCCACTTACATCATCACTTTGAGAGGACGGGAAAGGATTTAATATAAAGCAACGGCTTTGTTTCTGTTGCATCTATAAGACTCTTATCCCTTGACATTATATTCGAGAATCGAAAATCTACGCTGCAATGCCTCTCGGATCTTGCCTATGCCATGAAATCGAGTATGAGTATCGTGGAGAGCCTGTAACTACGGCAAGAGACCAACAATCATTGGCAAATTCCCAACATGTCACTTATGCAAACTTACAGGGACCATGCTACTGCTTGTCCTGTCGCAAGATTAGTGGGAGCACTAATACACTCAATATCTTGGTCCCAGATGATAATTTTAGCATCATTGCTGGCTCCACTAAGCAACACACGGTGACCCACGAAAGCGGCAAGAAATTAACCGTCTACTTCTGTGGCCAATGTGGATCCACTATTTACAAGACGCACGAGCTTTTTCCCGGAATGGTCGTTATACTTACGGGGACACTGGACGACACGGAAAAGTTTGAACAATCAAAACCGCAGGTGGAGTTATATGTCAAGCACCGTGCTTCGTGGCTGCCGGAGCTCACTTGGGCCGACCAAAAGCAGGAGTTTTGAATTTCAAAGTTTTCCTCTATTATTGTATTAGTAGCTCGGTTCTCTGTTTGACGGCCTGTTTCTACTCCGTATAAATTGCCTACCTAGCGCGTGTCTTCTAATATCCACTCGGTAACTCCCGTGATCAGACCAACCGAGTCCTTCGGGTTCAAGTCTTAATATGTCGCCTCTCGATTTCATTCAACATCGAAACTCTCGGGCCTATGAGCACTGCAACCTCTCTGCCTGTCGACGCACTCATTGAAGGGACGATTGTTGAAGGAGCTAGTGACAGCAATAATAATATTAATTAATATATTCTATTTAGATCTTGAAGATTATATAGTACGCTTTAAACACTTGTATAGTCTTCTTATAGGTATAATATTCAAGGAAAACGAATAACCTCAGGTCTCTCAAAAAAGATAATATCCTCTGAGGCTAAAATATACTACAGATACTAGGGGTCTACTATCCCTATACTTCTTGATATAATAGATCTTATAAAAGTCCGTTATATATTTATGATAGATGAGGCTAAGCCAGAGAGAATATAGTAGAAATAGAGTAGACTATAGAGCTTTATAAGGGAATCAAAAGGTTAAAAAAGAAAACTCTAGTAAAAACCCTAAGTTACAAGTCAACTACTGTAACGAAATTAGTGCGCTACTATATTAGTTGGGTTCTGGGCTATCAGATTGGGAGATCTGATATTGTGGTCTTTTTGGCTAGGGGGCAAAGTGCCCAGACTTACTCTTACAGACTTTCCCTTGCAACTACTTAACGCCGACTATGTGTTTATATTTACATTCATCAATGCTGAAAAATACTATATACTTTGGTAATCACTAACAAAATGAATCCAAATTGCTTAAAACTCTAATATAGTTCTCAGACTAAATATAATATAGTATATACTGAATCTTAACCGCCTTTCACAATCGGACGGCTAGGCCAGTATGTGACCTAGCCCTAGTAGAAGGGTAGAACAGTCAACCAGTATATTGCGCTATGCCTGATATACTACTATACCATCTACCACTAATACTAACTTAAAGGATTAGGTATATGGGGACTGCTTCCACTGTATATATATCTAGTTCTTCGTGATCAATCCTATCATTGTTACTTGGAACCACCTTTGGTATTTCACACTTCGAACATAGCGACAACCCTCCTAACGATCTTGGGAGCTTACTTAGTGGTCCTTGATCCCTAAGTGACTAACTTGACCGGTGCTCTAATTGGCACACCTTGCAAACACCCTAGAGACCCGAGCCCATAGAAAGCCCCTATGGTATTGGTACGGTTGCGGACACGCTTGAGGACTATAGTATTCTTAGAGAAGTATCACCTTTGCGGAAATTACTCACCGTGACCAGCTAGCAGTTCGTAACAACTCGATTATATAGTGCTAGCGCTCGGGTATTTATAGGGGATATTCGCTTCTATAGCTCTCTCCCTCTTTATTATCTCTATTTATTTATTTTCATTTATTCATGATATTCGGTATCATTATGCCTTATTCCCCTCTCGTCTTTAGCATCCCGGTTCATCAGAATTGAATGGCGAGAGCAATGCGATAGCTACCGCTATCTTGCATATGCTGGGTTGTATAGTTCACAATAGCAACCAAAAACTGGCCGATCGTGATACAGAGCTATTGGCCTTTAACAACGGTGCCTAAAATCTATTTATTTGGTTAGGGTCTGCGATTAATATATGGGAACTATAATGAATTAGCAATGGATACCTAGCGGTTTCGACTAACATACCTTGAACAGGGACCAAACCAATGTCAAGACCGGCAAATAATCGACCAGCGATGAACATAGGTTGCGCCGTAGCGGCAGCTCGAAGCGCCACACCGAGATTAAAAGGCAGAATTGCCGAGCGGATGATTCCTCATTTTCAGTCAGTTTACCAGACATACCGCCGCGAGGTGCACCGACAAAAGTTCCAACCGAGAGGATCGAAACGATCAGGGAGATGTGGCCCTCATTGGAGTAATTGGATTCTTCAAGCCAGCAGGGCATTTTCTGGATGCCTGAATTAGTCCCGATATCATATCCACAGGTAATGCCACCAAAGGACGCAAACAAGCCCAACAAAATGGTAGGCTACGCAGTGCCCTTTTCTTCAGCAAAACTTTTGTACAACATGGTCATGAGTGGTCCTAATTCAATTGATCAGGGAGAGCGGGAGCATTGTTCCCCGTCTGCTTTAATATTTGGGGAAGACCATGCTTAAGTAGTGCGGCTGTTCTGACCTGCCAGGATCAACCTTAGTTACTACCAAACCGGGAAGCCAATATTCGGGATCGCGCCAAGTAAGCATCACGGCCAACCTGGTCATGAAGGCTTAAATGACGCATTACAAACCTTCAAGGGAAAACACAAGCAGATGGAGCTGCATTGGGAACGTGGCCGGCATGCGAGGACCCCTCGATGTCGCTTCCCTTGGCATCCAGTCTTAGAGACCGGAGAAGTCGTGGAGGGTAGGCACAACTTAAGGCCGAATACGGATAGATCGCTACGCTTCCCCATCAAGGGATCCCCACATACGGGCAAATATCAGTGACAGTCTGGGCCATTCGGGGTCAGTCTTGGCGAGGGTCTTGGTTTTGTTTACTGAACGATGCCAGATCCAGTTATCTATCTAGTCTTAGTATCCATTGGTCCGGCCTTCATGAATCCTCGATGAACCTGGTATACGGCACTCCATAACGATAGCAAGGGGGAGTATAGGGAACAGTACCTAACTATTATCCAGAATATCGTGCTTTGCATGAAACTGGGGTCAGATGATCGTCATTGGGCAATTGGGGTACTCACAGGGTGAATGCGGAGACTGTATTAAGCTCCGCGTGGAGCAGATCGGCCCCGTACTCCGTATTTACGAAACGGAGAGAAACACAAAAGAGCTCAAAGCGGTATCCATGATATGTCAAATTTCTCAATTGCCCTTGAAGTTGATAGAACGGCATAAATTTGAATACTAAACTACACATTTCCTATATCACGAAGCTTCGGTGAGTTTGACAATCTTTTCAGCTGCATGATCGAAGTCTGCCTCCACGACAAGATTACCCAAGCCAGATTCTTGAAGCTGTAAAAGTTAGTCACTGGTTGTCTTGGGATCATTCCATACGGAGTTATACCAATTTCAATCCCTCCTCGCTGTTTGTACCCTGTAGACGAACAACCACGGGCACCTTGAAGCCTCCCATGGCACTGGCTGCAGAAATTATAGATTCCGCAATCATATCGCAGCGAACAATTCCTTGGATAGATTAGTACAAGATTATTGCGTCCAATATATGCCTCGACTTACCACCGTAAATATTGACAAATATTCCCTTTATTCGCGTGTCCCGTTGAAGTATGTCGAAAGCCTTTGACAAGGTCTCTTTCGTTGCTCCCCCACCGACATCCAGGAAATTGGCACATTTCCCACCAAAAAGGGTTACGAGATCATTAGTCGCCATCGCAAGGCCAGCTCCATTCACAACGTTCCCGATATTGCCATCAAGTCTGATATACGAAAGACCCAGCTGGGACGCCTGGTACTCATCTTCTTCCCCTGGTGCCTGCTCTTCCAGAGCAAAAAGTTCCTGCTGTCGAAACTTTGCCGAATCGTCGAAATTTAACTTGGCGTCGAGACAGAAGAATTCGTGGTCCGAAGTGCGCACAAGGGGATTCAGCTCTAATAAAGTGGCATCTTTTTCATGGAATAACTTGACCATTTGATGGAGGATGTGGGTGATTGGAGCCATTTCTCTATCTGAGAAGCCGAACTGGGCTTGAATGTAGGAAGTGATTTCCGGAGTTATGCCGTGAGAGAAATTGAACCAGAATCGTTGTAGCCGACTTGTGTTGGTCTCAATGTTGACACCTCCATCGTCGGATATCAGCAGTACGGGCATATCTCTGTCGCGGTCAAATGTGATGGCTATGTAGAATTCGTCTGCGATGTCAACGGATTTGTAGATATAGAGCTTGTTCACTAAGAGGCCCTCGGGAGGCGTTTGCTTTGTTGTTAAGTTATGGCCAAGCATGTTGGAGGCACTTTCAAAAGCCTCATTTTTTCTAGAGATTGTTAGATCCCGGGGATTCCTGCATATGGGGTAGACTAACGAGGATACGATGCGCACCCCACCTTTGCCATCGCTGTTGAATCTGCCCTTGCCACGGCCTCCAGCAAGGACTTGCGCTTTCACCACCGAGGGTGCGTCTATCGAGCAATTTTTAGCTACTGAAGGTGCAAATTTTTCAATCCCAAAGGATTAAGCATAAACTGACTGATTCTAGAAACTACATCCTTGGCTTCTTGTGGAGTGGTGACAACGGATCCCTGAGGCACGGGGATTTGAAACTATCCACGACTGGTAAGACTTTCGTCAACGTTT